>CM052543.1:31525340-31566817 GCA_028533065.1 Trachops cirrhosus | reverse complement strand
TTTTCCTTTGCGAAGAGCAGTTAACACACACACACACACACAAATGTGATGACATTTCCAGAGGAGTATGACACAGTTTGTATGTATGAGTTTATTGGAAATCTGGGTTAAATGAGTAACTTCCTGAATTATGTGAAAAGTGATGAGGCTTGTGGCACTCCGGAAAAACCTGACACAAATTGTGCACTAAAGCAATTCCAGGGAATGATATTTGATAGTATAAATGGTCACTTAGTTTAGAAGATTCTGGCTTGAAGTTATGACAGCTGAACATTTCAGATACACATCAAAATTCCTGGTATGTAGCTCTTAACTCTGTTTTTCTGGGACACAAGGAAATAGATAACTCAAGTTTTATGTCAAACCTATGAACAAGTTAAAAAAAAGGGTGGGGGGAGTAAGGAACAGTTGAAACTAACTTTTATTCAACACCTTTTACATGCCACACACGAACAAGGCATTTTCTCATTTAATAACCCTGCAAGACAGGCATTATTTCCATTTTCCAGGTGAAAACAATAAGGCTGAAACAGATTGACTTAATGAAGATCACAGTTAATATTACAGAGGAGAAGTTGATTCCAGGTTTATTTGACTTCAAAGCCTGTACACTTTCTACCACACTTGCTTTCCCAGCATTCCTGGAAATCCCCTTGATGAAATGTATTGCTCATCTTTGAAAAAAAATAAAAGCAATGATATGGCTGAAAAGGAGGCAGGAAGTAACAGGAAAAACTAACCCACAAACTATGAGGTTGAATCACCTGACATTGCTGATTTTTTTTTTTAGCCATAGAGAATTTTGTATCGTTCAACCTCATATTTGTATATTTGTTCTGTGGATGAAGATCACTATGACAACATTATTAATAGCTACTCTACTGCCCATTTCTACACATCTTTACAGATTACATTTCATTGCCATTTTAGTAACCCCTTAAGACAGGAAGGGGAAGGATAATTGTTCCCATACTATACGTGAGGAAAAGCAGATCTGGTTGCCCAATCTGCTTATCAGAGCATCATTAGCCCTTAGGGAAACCTGTAACTTATTTTATTTTTAGACAGAGGGGAAAGGAGAAAGAGAGGGAGAGAAACATCAGCGTGTGGTTGCCTCTCATACACCCCCTACTGGGGACCTGGCCCACAACCCAGGCATGTGCCCTGACTGGGAATTGAACCAGTGACCCCTTGGCTTGCAGGCCGGCACTCAATCCACAGAGCCACACCAGCCAGGGCAAAACTGGTAACTTCAAGGTTTCTTCCTGTCCTCTACTCCCTGCTTCTACCACGTCCCACTCACATGTTGTCAAAACAGTCTTGAATTTGACTTTTACAACAGGCTCCTAACTGGTCTCCCACAGTCCCAATCTACTCTCTGAACTAGCCAGAGGTTTTTCTAAATGCAAATCTCATCGTTTCACTTATCTGCTTTAAAATCCTTAGTAGTTCTTCATTCCCTTAACACAAAGTTTGAATGCCCCAGCCTGACCCTTTTCTACCCTCTCCAGCCTCACCATCTGCCATTACTCCCCAACACATCCTACATGTACGTTGAGTAGAACACATTCTCTTGTGCCATGCACTCATGACTTTACCCGAATTGTTCTGTGTGGCTGCAATGGCTTTCCCATCCCTTATCTGACATTCAGCAGGCAAATTTATGCTTTTCAAGGCTTAGTTCAAACGTCACCCTTTTGTGAAACCATGCTTGACCTTCTTCGATAGTCATCAGTTTTTTGTTCTCTCACAGCAGCTAGTACATTTTTCTCTGATTAGGTGTTTACGTGTCCTTAAAATACTCACCAAACTGTATTTTATCCTTAGTAACTTCAGAACACAGCACAGAACTAGACATACAGTATTATCAGTCAGAGCCCAAGGGTCCTAGAAAGTTCCTATCTTGTGCCTTAGGTTAGGGAATAAGGGAAAAGTCTTAATTACATGTTGAGTGCTAAAAACAAGGGCACATTCTCCCAGGGCTTTTCCAGAAGGCATTACATTGAAGGCATAAGCCAAGGATTACCTGAACTTATACACTTTTATTACCAAAGGGTTATTTTCATTAAAGTAGTGCCTATACGATCTGTACAAATTACATAAGGATACTTGGATTTTATATTTTGCACACACACCTAAGTCCAGTGGTGGAGACCTACAAATCAAGCTGTTCTTTGCTGCCACCATGATAACACATTAACTCCATTTGATGAACAAGGAACAGTTTACTACCAGAAAAAACATGTGTGCAAATAAAACAACTAGGAGCACACATGGCCACAAAGACAAGCTATTCAGCCAAGAATGTTCAGCTGACTAAATATTCCCATAATGCTTCCTTATAGCCTTTTACATTTGGTAGCAGATATTAATGTATCAAAAACATTTACAGAGAAGAAACACACAACTGACAAAAATCTGTCTACCAAATTTTCTTGGATTTGGGAAAAAGGCCACTGTTATTTGATTTTAACTGTGGGAACACATTAGTCTAGTTTGTGGAATACCACTGTACTAGCAGGTAGTTTGAAAACCACTCTTAATAGTCATTCCTTTACTCACAGCATGAGTGACAGTCATACCTTTACTCAAAGCACAGGGTCGTTTAAAAAAAAAGTGTGACCTGAAACAACTTCATAGAAAGAGAACATTTTGATTATGATTCATTAAATTCACTTTTTAATGTTGTTGGGCTTTAAGAAACGGTTTGGTAGCTTAGCAGAGTTCAGCAATTTTCTCAGAGAGATGCCTTGAGGCAGATAGGCACTGCCCTGCTGTCCTGGCTGGGGTCCTGTGCAGTAAGATTCAGTCCCTACCCTGTTATAAGAGAAGGCAGTACTTACAGGAGGATGCCAGCCAGCTCTCTGGGTGGACCCAGAAGAAGCTGAAGTTTCATCCACTCAGAGGCCCAAGAGATCAATATTACAAATCTAAAAATCACTAGAGCTGGATTCAGGGACTCTGCCATTGAAATATCTTAGCCACGCCCAGTGACGTGAGGAGGTAGACAGGATTTATTTTCAAGATGTTCTAGTGATAGAACTGGTATATTTTGATTTTTTTTTGATCACTTGGAGAGTCAGGCAGTATGTCTATAACATATCTTGATTCATCTTAATGTAAGAGACATTCTTACAAAGTAGTGTGTTTTTCCCTTAATGTTATTTCACTGGCACGTGTTCAGTGAAATTTAATCCACAGTTATCTTTATAGCTGCATGTTTGATTCATTTGGTCACTCAGTAAGTATTTATTGAACGTCTACTATTTACTGGGTTCTCTAATACACATTGTATATACTTACCATTTGGGTCAGTACTCATTTTGGGGTGCCACCATCATTTTCAATTTTCGTTATTAAAAATATTAAAATCTTTGAGCCCCAGCCAGTGTAGCTCAGTGGATGGATTGCAGGCCTGTGAACCAAAGGGTTGTCGGTTTGATTCTCATTCGGAGCACATGCCTGGATTGCAGGCCAGGTCCCCAGTAGGGGGCCACATGAGAGGCAACCGCACATTGATGTTTCTCTCCCTCTCCTCCCTCCCTTCCCCACTCTCTAAAAATAAACAAATAAAATCTTTAAAAAAATCTTTGGACTTTTTCCTTTTTTTTAGGTATGTATGCCAAAATAGTATTACCAGGGAAGAGCTTGAACAGGCTAAGGAACTGTATAACAACTGTTGCGTGTGGTCAAGGTTAAAGCATAGGCTTTAGTTTTAGAATTATATGTGAAATTTATGGTTAGGCCACTGCAGTAGGCTAGAATAAAGATGGCAAAAATCTAAACCAGGGCAATCTCAGTAGGAGTTAACAACAACAACAAAAAAAGATTAGAAAAATACTGTGGAAGAAAATGAAACAATGTCTGATGAGAACTGGAGGGTGAAGGTAGAGTTAAGGGTGACTGCTGGGTTTCTAGCATAACTGACCAGAGAACACAGAGCAGAAGAACAAGTTTGAGGGACAAGCTAAGTTCCATTTCATGTTGATTTTCAGGTATTTGTGGGCAGTATCTAGGTGGAGATATTCCAGTTGATATAAAGTTTGTTGAAGAAGTTGCTATAAAAACACAAGGCTTTTTGTTTCTTTAGCACCAATTTCTTAAGCAGTCAGTTAACTACCTTATTTCATTTTGCAGATAAAGAGATAGGCCCAGAGAGACACACCTATTTTCAGAAAGCTACTTAGAGTATTGAGATTAGCCCACCCTACCACTGCATTTCAGTTTTGTATCTTGTTGGTTTTATAGTTGTTCAAAAATAAATAGAGTAGTTATCTCAGAGCCCAATACACAGAGAACGCCACATAAAAGGCATAATTCCCATTTGCATTCTTTTGTTCCTGCCCGACTTCTCAAAAGAGGTCCTGCCACGCTAGAGAAAATTTATAAAAAGTGGTCTGATTGCTAGAAGTGACTTTTACTCAGAGTGAGCAACTCTAAATATCACATTGTTATTATAACCTAGCTGTATTTATTTCTCAGATTGTTAAAGAATGTTATTTGGTTGTCATTCTGAAAGAAAACCAAACCAGTGTGTTCATCACAGGCCATTTATCATATGAGATAAATGGGTTGTGACAGTTACACGTAGCTGTGGTAACAATAGTTGATAAACAGAAGTGTCAAAAGCCACTTAAAAAATTGACATGATAAATACTGTTACAAGGTCGAGGACCAATGATATCTCAAAGACTTCTAGAGAAATGAAGTTTCTTTTAAGTTACTGGTTTTAAAAACAAAAACAAAGCATTCAACTACAGCATAAAATTAGGACCTAAATTCTGAAGGAGGGATCAAGATAGTGAGGGGAACAGGTTTGTTTTCTCTGCAGTGTAAGAACAAAAGGCGAATGGGTGAAGATATGGAACAAAATTTACTATGTACCAAGTAGTCATAATAAATACACTGTATCATTTTATTCCTCATGTCATCTTTATGAAGCAAACATTATAAGCACCTTACAAACGTGGAAACGGAGGCACAAAGGGATTAGGCAGTGGTGGCAATGCGTGACTAGTTGCAAGGGCTTTAATGTCAGGCATACTGGCTTTATATCTGGGTTCAACTCTTACTATTAAGCCTTAATTAATAATAACTTACCCTCTGTGTATATTACTTACATACTGTATATACTTAATACAGTTTGCTTATCAATACTCACTCTGAGGTGTAATCATCATCAGTAAATGACATTAATATTTGCCTCATAGAGTCATCAGGAGGATTACACATGTCATGGAAAAAGCACTCAGTGTTACGCATTCAATAAATCAGCTACTTACCATTGTCTAAGACCACACAACAAGTATGTGGCAGATAAGACTCCACACTTTTTTTGATTCTAAACAAACATCTGCACTACACCTCATTAACTCTTTAGGCCCCTGACATCCGGTGGGGGGCGGGGAGAGGGAAAGAGCAGAGCCCAAGGAGGGGGACAAATAACACTGATGATATACTAAGAGTCTGGGAGAGGGCAGTAGGTAGGGAGCTGATATATCTGATTCTACTTTGAGGAGAGCACTCAGAACTGTTAGGACAAAAGAAAAACTATAATTAATTATTACTTAAAAAAAAAAAGATTTTGTTTATTTTTAGAGAGAGGGGAAGGGAAGGAGGAGGGAAACATCAATGTGTGGTTGCCTCTTGCACGCTCCCTACTGGGGATGTGCCTGACTGGAAATCAAACCACCCTTTGGTTTGCAGGCTGGCTGGCACTCAATCCACTGAGCCACACCAGCCAGGGCTAATTAATTTTTTTAACTATAATTTTAAACTGAATATTGATTTAAGGGGAAGGTTTAGCTAAGAACATTTACCAGTGTGGAAGGCAAAGGTCACCAGTAAAACTACTTAAAAAACTATATAGTTTATCCAATACACTGCATAGATATTTCACATCTGACGTTGAGTTTCTAAAAGTATTTTGATTCTCTTGTCTTTTCAGGAATCCTGAAATGAGTACTTTTGTATCCTTAATATTTATTAATCACAAAGAAAAATTTCTTATAGCTATCAAAATATCACTGAAAGTAACTTGAAATTCCTATCACTTCTAATCACAAAATAAAAGTGACTGCACAGAACCCCCTCTAGTGTTAAGACAGCAAAATACAAGGGCCATTTAATTCTAAGATTTACAGATAAGTTCATTCAATTATTTACCTATTATGCCCTCACTTGGGGTCAGATACTATGTTTATTTTCTTACTAGACATTGTGGTCCTAATTATATAGTATATTCTTCTTTAAAAAAATTTTTTTAATTTTTAAATTCAGTTTTATATTTGTTAATCTTCACCCAAGGACATGCTTATTGATTTTAGAGAGAGAGGGAAAAGAGAAGAAGAGAGACATCAGTGTGAGACAGAAACATCAATTGGTTGCTTCTCTCCCATGCCCTGACTGAGAACTGAACCCAGGACTTTTAGGTTTGTGGAAAAATGCCCAACCAAAGGAGCCATACCAGCTGGACCACTATTGTCCGCTGTGAGCAGCCACCACCTTTAAATGTATATTATATCCTAATTAAGAGAGCACAGTATAAACAGCTTCTCTAAGCAGTGCTGCTATTCAATTGTGCATTTATATTAACTACACAAAGCTAATAAAATGCTAAGAAAGTAAATAGCTTAATGTATAATAGATATGTGACTACTGTGTTAACATCTCTTTGTTTTCCATATTTAGGAATTTAAGAAAATTGCAATGTGAGCTAATTCGACCCCAACAAAAATGACCTGAATATGTTAGGCAGGCAATTTTCTCACCATTATCAACAGAAACATACAGCAGCATACTCTAGGACATACAGCAGCATAATTTCTTGAGATCTTAAATGCAATACTGATGGATTGTGAATACAAAACTAAAATGTTTAACATGGTAAGTCAGTCTTCCTGTCCTACATATTGTGAATAAGTGTTCTATGAAAAAAGAACTCCCTGGTCAAATAAGATTAAGATCTGATGGGTTAAACCAAACTAATCTGCTTTCTTTACAGAAGTACTCTTGGAATTTTTAAAAAAAGATTTCATTTATTTTCTTTTAGAGAGAGGGGAAGGGAGTCAGAGGGAGATATACATTAATGTGTGGTTAGTTGCCTCTCTCACATGCCCACTGCTGGGGACCGAGCCCCTAACCCAGGCATGTGCCCTGACTGGGAACCAAGCCCGGGACCCTTCGGTTTGCAGGCCAGCACTCAATCCACTGAGCCACACCAGCCAGGGCTACTCTCGGAATTTTTAGTATGCTAATGTGCATGATGAATTCCCAGTACAAGACAGTATAAAGTTTTTCCCAAACTTACTTGACTTTGAAATGCTTTTTCTCTCAGAAAACCTAATGACATCAAGAAATCTAATGTTCAGCCCTGGCTTGTGTGGTTCAGTGGTTGAGCTCTGGCCTGCAAACTGAAGGGTGGCTGGTTTGATTCCTAGTCAGGGCACATGCCTGGGTTGCAGGGCGGGTCCCCAGTAAGCAGCACTCAAGAGGCAACCACACATTGATGTTTCTCTCTTCTTTCTCCTCCCTTCCCCTCTCTGAAAATAAAATAAATAAAATCTTAAACAAAAACAAAAAAATCTAATGTTCAATGGAGCATACTTTGGGAAATGATCTAATCCAAAAAAAGTTGCATCAGTTACTCTGCTTTCACTACAAATCTCCAGACTTTGACTCAATGCATCAACCCAACACCCAACACTCTTTTCTTACATCCCTAGTGTCTTTCATTGGGCAGCCACCTACTCTTTGAGATTTCAATGCTCTGGAATCTCAAATGCCTGGTAATCCTCTGGTTCTTTTTGATTAAATAAGCAATTGGCTTCAAAGTTTATGACATAATACAAGGTATCAATTTCCTTGACAATCCAAACAAATCATTCCAGTCTGACTCAAGTGCTGAAATAGGAGATGCTGCTTTCACTCTTTCACAGACCTTATCTATGGACTCATCCTGAATGCAGCCTGAAGCCTAACTGGAAGACAAAGTGTACCAGTTAATGTTCTGTCCAGCTAAGAGATCAGACTACCTCAATCATCCCCAAGGAAGGTAAGGGCCAAAAGGACAGCACAAGCAGCCTCTAGGGAATTCAGCTCAGAAAAGCGTTTGTTATCATATTAGGAGGTGATGGTGCCTGGCTTGGTGTAAAGTGAGAAAAAAGGGAGGAGTAAAGCAAGGAGGCATTGTGGAAACAGAATAGCTTTTTCAATCCTCTGGAGTTGAATTCTCCCAGTGTAGCTTCAGTAACTGGCAGGAACCAACTTAATTCCTAACAAATATAAAGGAACACCCAGAGCTAAATGTGAATGAATAAAATCTATTTTGGGTTATCTATTTTTCATAACTATTCAGAATAATTAGAATAGTATGTTTATTTCAGTCAAGATTCATAACACTACTCTTTTAAATTGAAGCTGGGTGTGTTTTCTCAAGTTCTTTGATACTTTTTCCTGGAGCTAAATTCCAAAGGAAAGTCCTTTAGAATATTATGAGGCATTTTTAGAAATACTGATGTCGGAATATTAAGTAAAACTCAATCAAGTAAACCAAGACCTGTCTCATTTCACATTAGTGGGTTTGTAAATTCTCTTAATAAAGTTCATATATACACAACTCAAAGTAATTTAAATTTGTAATAGAAATCTATAACGCAAATAAAAGGAATCCACTGCTACATAACTAAAATTATGTAATTATACATTTATTTATAAAATAACAAAAGATTTAGGAATAGATCTGTTTATTGTACTGTGAAAATGGCCTTGGTACATATGAGAAACATCATATACTTTGAAGACACCATTCAGAACTGTTAAGACAAAAGACGAACTATAATTTTAAACTCAATCTTGATTTAAGGGAAAGGCTATAAATTATTGGCTGCAATGCATTCAGTATGAACTCAGATTCTATATAACATAAAGCATGAAAGAGTACAAAAGATGCTGGAGTCCAATAAGCCCATACCTAAATTTTAGCTGTAAAGCTGCAAGGACTTTTTGTTTATTTTTATATACTGGTTTTCTTCTGAGACAAGTTGATTTTATCTCCAAGACTTAAGGCCATGCCCTATAAACAAGAATGAAAATATTTATAATTATTGACACTACGTAACGTAAGGTTATTCTATCTTAATATTCATTCAATAATATGACCTTTGACAATGAAACCAAGGATGTACAAACCAGACTCACCAAAATCACCCTACTTGGTTATTAAGTACTTGTAGTGCTAGATTTACAGACAGCCACTAGATTTATAGTTTGGATTTCAAAAAAAAAAAAAAACTCTCAAGAACCCATTTCACAAATACCCCATGGGAATCGATCTGGTTTTAAGCAAATATCCAAAATAAGGCCCAAAAGGTGAGTCATTTTAATAAGTCCGAAGGTGTATTTCTATTCAGAGAATACATTACATATACATGAACCTACCAGCACAAAACACTAGTAGAATAGAGAATACTACACATAGAAATAAGAAAGACTTCAATTCTTCCTCCTCTTGTTCAATTCAGGGACGATCTCAATAAAAGCAACTGTTACCTGACTCTTCGCACGAATTCTGATGTGGCCAGTAACAGGGGCCTCTGGTCCCTGTTGAATAGGCTTCTCGATGCTGACATTTGCAAGTGCATCTTCTCCAAATATGGACCGAGCATAGAGGTTGGCTGCCATAAAGCCACAGTAACCAGAAAGTGCCTGGAAGAAATTTGTGATAAATTCAGTACTTTACTATTACTAAAGAACTTACATGTAAGCAAGACTGAAGAACACAGACAAGTTATCACTAAAATAGTAGTTATCATATGGTAGTGATTATATGACTGTATAAATTTGTCTAAACTCATGGAACTACACATGTAAACAGTATGGATTTTACCATGTCTATATAAACCTGAATGTAAAGAAATAACACTTATCCCAACTTGTATTTATACATTCTCTGTTTACTTATAGTTGTTTGACTGCCTCCCACATGGGACCTAAGCTCCATGAAGAAAGAGATTTACTTTAATTTTGTTCATTACTGTATATCCAACAGCTCACAGAGTACTACTGGACTCACTTATCTGGCAGCAGACATTCTTTTACTGATAAAATTAATATTATAAAAGCTTTATTTTGTCTTTCTGGTCTTTTTTTCATACATACACAAACATAGCAGATAAGCAAAGTATATCAACAATTTTCTACATAAACAGATATATTCTGTCCCGTAAGAACCAAAAGAAGACATCATGAATATTTTCTAGCTGAGTATCAGAAATTATTTTGGAATAAGCCTTTAGCTGAAAGGGAGAAGACTGAAAAGAGAAACTAATTTGAGTATTCAATTGGGTCACTGCACTAGGAACAAGAAGACTGATATAGTGCAGAAGAAAGAGGTAACAGATTCATACATGCTATGGGATAACTTCTTTTAGCTAGTCCAGAAAGATGCTGCTTTTCTCATGCTGAATAATAGCAAAAATTCACTAGAGGATATACAAGAAAGCCTGGAATCTACCATATTCCTCCCTATTGGATTTCAGAAGGTCTCAGTCAAATCTTACCTTCTCTGGAGTAAGGCATTTCATGTTGGTTGACTTTAATATGTGTTGTAAATAGTCATTTAAATCAATTATATTTGTGTTAACTGTCACCTGTAAAGACAGAGGAAAAAGTCAAGAAGACTGTAATTTCTTTTAAAAAAATTTTTCAATATCAAACAATTTCATTAAAAGCAATACAAGTACATAAAGATACATAAAATCATATTATGCTGTTTTCTTTTTTCTTCACCTATGCAGATTATAATTCTTACAATGAGGAAGTTGTGAATTTCTTATGTTGGGATTGAGAAACACTCACTCACATGTCATCTGAGACTATTCTTCCAAGTATTTAGTGAGGAAGGATAGACAACAAAAAAAATAAATGACATCTATAAAATCCAACAAACTGTAGGATGGTATCAGAACTTTCAGATATAGGTAGCTTTGCAGAAAATCAACACAGCACTGAATCTAAAATATTTCTAATAAAAATCAAGGCTCAAAGAAAGTTGTGCAGCAAGCCACTGACTTTGCAAAGCCTCTTTTGCACACCAAATCCAATGATAATGCATTATTCATATACATAAGAAATGGAATATTGTCTATACTGTCAATCAATCAATCAATCAATCAGATTAATTATACTCTGACAAATTTCCAACAGCGACTTACCAAACTAACTTGTGTGACTTTCAACTAAGGCTAATTTGCAAGAACAGATACTGAAAGACTTTGCTTTTCACATTTGACATTTTTAATAGGATTAATTTTCTAGAAGAATCCCTCAACACTAGCTAAAAAGAAACAAAAATAAGGAGCTCGAGTAAATCTCCCAGGACGTACTTTGTTTTCCCATTCAAATTCGGCCCACATCTGACGGAATTCAGCATCTGTGCAACTTGCAGGCTGGATATAGTCCATGATGTCAATGTGAATATCACTAAGAACCACACAATTTCTGTCACTTGCTGCTCCAGAGACATCATAAACTGCAATATACACACAAAAAACAATTCTCAATCACCAGAGGCAAATTTTACTTTAAAAAGTTTTAATATTTCCAAGTAATAATTACGGTACTAAATATTTATATAATGCTTACTGTACAAATATTGCTGTATTCTAAATGCTTTACAAATAGTACTTGTTTAATATTCACATCAACCCTATGTTATAGTATTATAATCTTCCAACTTACAGATGAAGAAGCAAAAACAAAGAGAAGCTAATTAAGTTGCTCAAGGTCATAGAACTAATAAGTAGTAGGAGCCAGGATTCAAACTCAATTGCTGTATGTAAGGCACACCAGGAAAATACACAAATAGTAGTGTTCCTATAGTACGTGCTTAAGAATTATTTTAAAAATCTCTTTATTTATTTATTTTTTAGAGAGGGGAAGGGAGAGAAACATCAATGTGTGCTTGCCTCCCACATGCCCCCTACTGGGGACCTGGCCCTCAACCAAGGCATGTGCCCTGAGAATCGATCTGGCGACCCTTTGATTTGTAGGCCGGCACTCAACCACTGAGCCACACCAGCCAGGGTTAATATTTTTGAATGAATATTGCTGAGCCATAGTACTTAATGATACAAGATTATATGCTTCTGTAACTATTTTTTCCATGGTATAAAGTCATAATCTCATTGGAGCCTTCCTTTCCTCCTTCTATCCTCATCTCTTGACATTCCCTGACCTTATCTACTTTCAGAGAAAACTGAGGTTACCAAGAATATGTTCCTTTAATTTTCAGCCCCACTTCTAAAAATAAATGTATCTTTCTCTGAATCCACTCTCTCCTTCTTGCCTTTTGTATCAGAGAAGTGCTGTCCATTCTCTTCAAGGTTAGTATTTCCTGCCACCTGTGATCCCTGCTTTGGTTCATCAACCATTACCTCTTTTGCTCTGTCTTTACCTTCGCATTCTCTACTGACTTGCTTCCCTTATAATCATCCTATGAACATACTCAAGACGCTCTCATCTTAAAAAAATAAATCCCCCTCATCCTTGATTTCTATTCTAAAGCTCTCTCTCACTCCTATCAAAACTGAGGTCCTACACTCAGAATAGTCTGTTTTCAGTATCTCTATTCCCCCACCTCCTATTTAGTCTTCAACTTATCACCACTGCCCAAGACATGGACAAGAAAAATTTTAGTATCATTAATCACCAAATCCAAAGGATCCTCTCTTTTAGATTTCATGTTATTTGATCTTTTACCAGCGCAGGCATTTCTTGAAAATTTTTCCTTCCTTCTCTTCCCATACCTCAGACTCCTTTGTAGGCTTTTCCTCCTCTGACCAGGCTGTCACTATCACTGTTCTCCTGGACTTGGTTTTCAAATCTCTTCTCTTTTCAATTTTAAGCCCCCGTGGTTATTTCTTCTACTTCTATGGCTTTTAAACAAATATTTACCTCTGGTTCAAGTTCCAGACTTATATCAAAATTTCCCTGGAATATCTTCAGATACTTTATTATTCAACCTGCTCAAGATTTAACTTTCTCTCTCTCTCAAATTTGTTCTTCTCTTCTCTATATTCCTTGTTTTAGTGATTGACATAAACATAAACCCAATTAAGAAATTGGAGTGTAAGTTATCCCTGAGCCTTTTGGTGGTCTTCCTTTATTTGTGTCTCCTCCCTTCTTTTCAGTTGTATCTTTGAAAAATGCCTCTTGGATTTTTAAGTAGAATGTTACTTTCCACTGGTACAACAAAAGTTTATTTGAAACCTCAAATAAAAAAGAAATCTGAGTGTTACTCTAGCCACTTTCTCTTCAGTCAGTAACCATGTCCTAGGCATTCTAGCTACTTAATATCTATTATCTTCAGCCCTTCTCTCCATCCCAACCACTACTGAGTTGGCTCAAGCTCTCTGTCATGTCTCACCTGTGCTCCTGCAATAGTCTACTAGTTAATCATCCTGCATCTTCCAATCAGTCTTCTATAGTGCTGTCACAGAAACATTTAATCATGTAACTCACTCATAATTCCTTAATGGCTCTCCATTTATATGCAGGATAAAGTACAAAGTCCTTAGCATGACAAGTAAAATATAGCTCCCACTAACTTTCTTAAAGTCATTTTTTTCTACCGCCACCCTCTGGCCCATGTAAACTCCAGGTATAAACATACCTTTGTTCAAGCTGAATCCCTGTCTATCTGTAGAACACTTACTGATCTTTTAAAACCCTACTTGAGAGTTAACTCTTCCACAAAGACTATCCTGACCTTCCCCCTCCACCATCCCGATGTTGAGAGAACTGAGCTAACGCTTCATAGATTCCCATAGGCTTCTTTCCTAACAGTTACCATTATGAATTGCACATATCTATTTCACAAATCTTTCCTTTACTCTCCTGTAAGCTGAGGACAGAGATCATTTGTTTCTCAGCATGAGAGACTCCCCCTTACTACAGAAACTGCTAAAAAATAAAAATAAAAATGAAAAAGTTTATTGACTGAATGCCTCTGTAGAAGCTAGTCCTTTGGTGACTTGACAATAAATGCCTATGCAAAGTTTAGACCGAGTTCAAATGTTATCCTCTGATAACATGCCATTGACCTTTACAAAGCCTTCCATACTGTTAGCACTTTCTCCCATGACCCCAGAGCACATAGTACCTAGATAAACTAGCCCCTATCACACTGCATTGTAATTATATATTTATTTATCTCCTCCTCTTGCTTGATGGTTTCTTGAGGACAGTGACTCTATCTGGTTTATTTCTACATATCTAAAATATAGTACAGTGCTTGGCACCTCAACAGGAGCTCCATAAATGGATTCAGGTTCTGTCCTCAAGAAATGTCACACAGTGACTCACTACAATAATTCTTTAATAAAAGTATTCAAACACCACATGCTGTAAAATAATGCCTTACCTATGTTACCAAATATTATTCCATTTTCTGTTGATGCTACTTTGACATTAGCTTTAATGTTTGCAAAATCATGAGGAGCAAGAGTCAAAGGAGACGGCTTTTCCACAAGTTTCAGATCCCCTGAAAAAAATTTAGACTTAGTTACAAAGACATATATATGTGCCTCTCAAATTGTAATACTTTAAAATATATGCAGCTTAGTAGTTTCTAGCAAAGCAAGAAACAAGAGAGGGTTATGATTAAAATATTATGAGGACAAAATAATCATTTAATACATGATTCATACCAATATGCACACTTTCTTTTAAAATGTAATAGCCTTTCCAGAATAATTCTCTATTTAATTCATGTGTGTGTGTGTGCGTGTGTGAGGGACCTTTGGGCATACCATTTTATTTCAATGAATGATTACAAACTTCTGAAAAAGCTCAAGTCATAAACTATATAATCCATTACAAAGATAAAACAACAGAAAGATGTAAATTCTTAGAAACATAGTTCTTTCTATAGACATTAAGCTGTGCTGAGGGCAGAAGTGTATTTTCTCTTGATAGCTTCAAGAGTTACTCTTGTTAACTCTTTAACCCATGTGGAATTTACGAGGGGCACTGCACTGTTCCCATATACAATTTGTATTTCCCAACTTCAAAGCCAGATGTAGAAGTGTAGAAAGTCCGATTCCTGTTTCTTTAATAAGAAAAATAAAAGACATTTCACATTGCTAAATATTAAGGATATATTGCTCTGGCCACATGTAGTATGTACTGGTTATAGACTCAGAAAATATTTAGTTCTGTACTAAGGAAATTAAAAATTTAACTAAGCTACTTGGTAAATCTGTAACTTAAATAGCTCTTATTTCTATTTGGAAAAATTTGTATTTGCAATTGAGTTCAGGGAATAAACGTATTTGGATGTACTAAAGCATAAGCATAAGAGAATACCACAGAGGTTCTGAAAACTGGAGTTGAAAAAGACAAAGTATTAAATGTAACACTAAGCCTTGACTAAAATGTCACAAAGGGCTCAAGAGAATTCTTATCCTAAAATGTGTGCATATCCCTTAATAATCCGCCATAAAGATTCACTGTAAATATCCTTCATGGTAAACTTCCTCACCTAGAGTAGCTAACTCTAATGTGCAGTTCTGTAAAGTGTCACTGGTTTGGTTCACAACAAGCACATCCAGGACGATATCATACTGGTTGACATGAACATAAGCTTCTGCATATACAGGATCTGAGAAACCTGTCAACTGGGTGACCTGTCAAACAAAAAAAAAAGAGATAATCAAATGACTGAGACAATTTAGCCAAACATATTCTAGCCAAATGATTAAGTCTGTTAGGTAATTAACAGGTGTGCTTATATTAAACAAGTCATTTTGAAACAGGCATAATAGAATTGTTTTGTAATGCAGTCATAGTAAATCAAAACAGGGACGTTAGAAGTAAGAGGTCCTAGAGTTTATATCTCAGTAATAGGAAGACATTAAATATGCCCAGCAAATACATTAAACAAACATACAACTTAGGAAATAGATGTGGATACATTTCAGTTAAATCCCTTAGCATCTAAACTCACTAGAAGTTCTCTAAAATTCAAGAACCCAATAAAATTCAGGTCATATGGCAGTCCCTGTTACCCAAGTTCAGGAATGAAATAAACAGATTATATAACAAGAAATGTTTATAATTCTATGATGATAATTTTTTAAAAAACATCCGAAACATACCAGTTTTAGGACATAATATTGTCACCAAAAACACAGACAGCAAATGAAATAATAGATAAATGGAACTACATCAAAATTAAAAATTTTTATGCATCAGCCCTGGCTGGTGAAGCTCAGTGGATTGAGCACGGGCTGTGAACCAAAGCATCGCAGGTTCGATTCCCAGTCAGGGCACATGCCTAGGTTGTGGGTCAGGTCCCCAGTGGGGACCACATGAGAGGCAACCACACATTGATGTTTCTCTCTCTCTCCTTCTCCCTCCCTTCCCCTCTCTAAAAATTGATAAGTTAATTAAAAAAAAAAGGACAAATGACAGAAAAAAATTTTTTATGCATCAAAGGGCACTATTACCAGAGTGAAAAGCAACCCACAGAATGGTAAAAAAAATATATGCAAATCATACATCTAATGAGGGACTTGCCTCCAGAATATATATAAAGAACTACTATAACTAAACACAAAAATAAATAAGCAACCAGATTTAAAAAGTGAGCTGAAAGCTTGGATAGACACTTCTCCAAAGAAGATATACAAATAGCTATTAAGCACATGGAAAAATGCCAAATATCACTTAACACTAGGGAAATGAAAATCAAAATCACAATTAGATACCAATCCATACTCACTAGGATGGCTACTATTTAAAAAAAAAAAAAAAGGAAAAGTGTTAGCAAGGACATAGAGAACTCTTGTATACTGGGAGTTAGAATGTAAAACAGCTGCTATGTAAAATTAAAGTGGAATTACTATATAATCCAGCAATTCCACTTCTGGTTATAACCCAAAAAAATGAAAGCAGAGCCTTAAACAGGTATTTGTAAATTCATGTCCATAGCAGCATTATTCAAAACAGCCAAAAGGTGAAAGCCACCCAAGTGTCCATTAACACGATGAATGGATAAACAATATGTAGTATATATTCACAAAGAAATATTATTAAGCCTTAAAACAACATTCTGACACATGCTACAGCATGGGTAAATCTTGAAGACATTAAGTTAAGTGAAATGAGGCAGACACAAAAGGATAAATATTGTATGATTCCACTAATGTAAGGTACCCAGAGCAAATTCATAGGTAGAAAGTAGCATGGTGGTTGCTAGGGACGGAGGAGAGAGGGAATGGGGAGTTATTACTTAATGAGTGTGGAGTTTCAATTTTGCAAGATGAAAAAAGTTCTGGGGATGGATGCACAATAATATGAATATACGTTTTTTTAATTCCTCACTAGAGGACATGCTTATTGATTTTTAGGGAGAGGGAAAGGAAAGGAGAGAGAAAGAGAAACATCGATGCAAGAGAGAATATCAACCAGTGCCCCTTGCATGTACCCCGAACAGGGACCAAACTTGCAACCGAGGCATGTGCCCTGACCAGGCATCAAACCCATGACCTGTCAGTTTACAGGACGATGCCCGACCAACTGAACCACACTGGCCAGGGCGATATGAATGTACTTAATGCCACTGAACTATACACTTAAAAATAGTTAAGACAGTAAATTTTGATCTTACCTAAATTTTACACAATTTTTAAAAATAAATTTTTTAAACCTTTAACTCAACATTGAGATCAACTACCAACTGGAAAGGAGGTAAAGTGTTCTAGTAGTTCCAGTTCTGCAACTAACCTTATCTCGGACAACAAAATTAATTTGAGACTGTTTACTCATCTAACAGATAACAGTATTAAACTAGAGCAATGATTTGTAAATTTATATATTTTGAGTGTAGTATAGTTTTCCAAATAAAATCCTATACGGAACTCAATATATTAAGAATATAAATGTAGAATTGCCCTATTTAAAGCAGCAGGACATAGGAAAAGCTGAGGGCAAGGTGCTAGGGAGGAGGCTAGAGTCCTGGCCTCTAAAAGCTTTAGTTAACCTCTAAGGATCCCCCGGCGCTGTGTATTACACTATGATTTCAACAAGTTATAAAATCATGCACTATCATATAGTAAAGTACTTTATCAGCTTCTGAGTTTCCATCATGTTTAATAAACCTATCAATCACAGTGACTTGACAAAAACTGATGCTGTATAACTTGTTTTTCTTTTAAAAAAGGAGACCAGCAACTTCCTGATTACTACTTTCTTAATAGCCAATTTAAATAACTTACCAGTGTATTTGACATTTTGTTACCTTGTTAAGTTTAGATGCTAGGGGATCTGCTGCCTCTTTCCTCTGTGTGTTACCCATTGCTGCCAGCAAACTCAGCTGAAACTGATCTTCCTTACAGTTCATTTCATTCTTAGCAGTTAGTTGCATGAAGGAAATGGGGTCATCAGGCTGTACTGTCACATTCCTCTTTTCAGATTCTTTCTGTGTTGAGAAAACAAACACATGTCTACGTTTAATATGGAAAGAAAGATAGCTTTTTGTAAGCCTTTAATAGGGAGAGCCTTCACATATGAGGACTGAATTTTTTTTTAAAGCCACAAGACACTTTTATGGCTTTATGATATATACCTTACCTTTTGGGATAATTTTTCTTCTTCAAGTTTAGCAGATAACATGTGTGAAAGGGACTGTCTGCATTCCTTATTGAAAATGTCATTCATTAAGGGTGAACATTCAGACAAGACCTTGAGGCACAGGGAAATTCGATCTACATCATCATCTGTAATTGGCTTCTTAGGAAGAGAGGATTTTCCCAAATGAAGGATAGTGGCCATGAGCAACATAGCCTCAGCGACAAAAGACTAGAAAAGAAGAGATATGGGTTATTTATTGCCATGATCCTGCAACTGTAATAATGTCACTTTATTATAACTCGCAACACAAGAAATAAAGCTAATTTTCACATCACTTGAATAAGATTTCAAATCTTTTAGATTTTCTTTTTTGCATCCTACTTCTTCCTTTCTATGCTAGCTGCCATCCTCTAAAACCTCCATTAAGGTTCAACTAAAAGACAACAATGGCTTTTTAACTGTCCTGCATTACTCTAACCCCTCCATACGCCAATCCTATCTTTTTAAAATTTCAACTACAGAAAAGTCAAAAGAATGATACATTTCGTACAGTTATTTCATTTTTTACTTATTTTACTTATATACATGTACACTAATTTTTTAAGTAAACATATGAAAGTAAGATTCTTCACCTCCGAAGTACTTCAGCATACATCTCTTAAGAATCAGAACAGCTGCTCTGGCCAGTGTGACTTAGTTGGCCGGAGCAGCGTCCCGTAAACCAAAAGGTCACGGGTCCGATTCCCGGTCCGGGCACATACCTAGGTTGCAGATTTGGTCCCCAATTGGGGCACATGCGAGGCAACCAATCAATGTTTCTCTCTCACATCGATGTTTCTCTCCCTCTCTCTAAATTCAATAAGCATGTCCTTGGGTGAGGATAAAAAAAAAATCAGAAAACTTCCTATACAACTGCAATATCCTTATCTCACCTGAGAAATGTAACAATCCCAAAATATATTTACTGTACACTCTAAATCTAAAATAATCTTCCTAAGTCTCACAAAACGTTTTCATTGTTTTCTAAAATCCAGGATCAGCTTCACATACTTTATTTGACTGTTACTCTCCTTAGTTCCTTTTAATCCAGACCAGCCCCCTGGATTTTGTATTGTTTTCCCTCACAGGGACTTTTTAAAAGAGCCCAGGCTAGTTGTTTTATAGACTGCCCCCCACTTCTGGTTAGATACCAGAGAGATGATCATGTGCCTCTCTTTTGTATCACATCAGGAGGCATATAATATTAGGTCGTCCCGTGATTGGTGACACTAAGTGTGATCACCTGCTGCTGCTATCTTAATCCTTATTGTACACCAATCACTTCACTCTACATGTGAATACATTCAGTGACTTCCCCAGACCTTCATATTGACATCACAGGACTTAGTCTGTTATTCAAGGTCTACCGCAAAGTGAATAGAAAGTAATTTTTGAGTCTTATGTAACATTATCCCAACACGTGCTTTATGTTACTGCCAAATTGTCTTTGGCTAAGTTGATTTGCACACATACATCAAAAAACTACCAGAGACCTGGGAAAGAACCGAAAGAATAAGTGTAACAATCCTCTGAACTGTCACCAGAAGCAGAGGAACGAGGAAAGAACCAGAAAAAAAAAGTAGCTGAAGAAATAATGGCTTAAAAAAATTCCCAAATTTGATGAAAACTATAAACCCATACATCCAAGAAGCTCGGTGAAGCTCAAGCAAAGTAAACATGAAGAAAACCACACCAAAGCACGTCCGAATCAAATTACTGAAACCCACTGATAAGAATATCTAAAAGCAGCCAGAGAACACAGGACACATTCCATGCAGAGGTATGAGAATGACAACGGCTTCTCATCGGAACGCCTCAAGATAATGGAGCTACATCTTTATAACTGTCAGTGAAAAGACAATGGAACAACAGCTTCAAGGCACTAAAATTAAAACATTCTCAACAGAAATCTATATTGTAACAAAGATATCTTTAAAAAATGAAGGAAAAATACTTTTTTTGACAAACAAAAACCAAGAGAATTCAATGCCAACAGAGCTGCATGACAAAAAAAAAATTGAAGGAAACTCTTTATGCAAAGGGTGTATGACACCAGAAGGAAACTCAGATCTACATGAAAAAATAAGAGCAATGAAAAAGGTGTAACTGAAGGAGAGCTAGTGTGATGATAAACAACCAAACTTCCACCTTCCTTGTACTAAGTGCAGCAAACTTCATGAACCAGCTGTGTCACCAGAAACCTGGCTTTCTCAAATGTCAGCAAATGTTCTCCCAACCTGAACAACTGAAGCAGCCTTCCCATGACAGAAAATCGAAGAGGTCCATGAGACAAAGAATCTTGGAGACTTTTAAAAAGCATAATTTAAAGAAGAGGTGATTATACTGTGACAAGACCTGAATAAATAATGGCCCAGAGAGAGTTACAAAATAAATTATTGTCCATAAATCAAAATAAATTGATAAAAAGAGATAATACACCTTGCAATTTGCCTGGCCCTATAAATGTATTTTATGGCTCCTTTAATCATAAAAGTTAAAAACAATCCTTTGTGCCCTGGCTGGTGTGGATCAGTGGATTGAGCACTGGCCAATGAACCAAAGGGTCACCTGTTCAATTCCCAGTCAGGGCACATGCCTGGGTTGCAGGCCAGGTCCCCAGTAGGGGGCGTGTGAGAGGCAACCACACATTAATGTTTCCCTCCCTCCCTCCTTCCCTCCCTTCCCCTCTCTCTAAAAATAAATAAATAAAATCTTTAAAAAAACCCCAATCCTTTGAAAATCCCAAATCTAAAATGAAAATGTCTAATTATATGTTGGCTTAAGTAAATGAAGGAATTTAATGGACTGTTAATGTAGCTATTAAATATAACTATCATTAGGAACAGTTTAAATTAACATGGGAAAATATTATAATGCTAAATGAAACTACAGTATTATAAAACAAAATAATCACACTAGAGAAAAAGTGTTTCACAGATAAAAACTTCATAAACTCTTTCTGGAAGAAGGAAAAATTTTTGTTATTATATCTGGTACTGTAATTCTATCTTTTGATGTTTCTATCTCCATATTAATAAGATTTGTACTTCAGTGCTGTGACCAGGAGTAATTTTTTTCTTATTAGTTATTGCCTCACTCCCTATTTATTTTAGCAATGTGAAAAAAGAAATGAGCAAAGATAAACCATTCACAATTCTACCACACATCGTAAATACAAGTATTTTTTCTCATTTAAAAAAATCTTTAAAAGAAAATTGACTATTTGCAACAGGTGAACAAACAAAAACAGAAGAATATTATGTGTAGAGCCTTAAGAAGGAAATTATGATAAATGCTACCATACTGATGAAGTTTGAAGACATTGTGCTAAGCAAAGGAAGCCAGTTATAAAAGGGCAAATATTATATGACCCACTTATATGAGGTATATAGACTAGGCAAATTTATAGAGGCAAAAAGTAGAACAGTGGTTGCCTAGGGCTGGCAGGAGAAGGTATGGGGAACCACTGTTTACTCAGTACAGTTACAGTTTGGGGTCATGAAAAGTTCTAGATATTGGATATTGGTAATGGATGCCCAATAGTGTGAATGTACTTAATGTCACTGAACTATATATTTAAAAATAGTTAATGGTAAATTTCATGTTATGTCTATTTTACCATAAAGATTATCCAAAAAAATGTTTGAAAAGGCATCCAGGAAGGTACCTGAACTTCTGCCCTGTTTCAACTCTCAACTTCTTACTATTGGCTAAGTATGCCCCTCCCTTCCTGAGTGTGACTGCTAGATAAATAAGTGGGAAAAAAGGGTACATCTATAAAAAGATAATTAACTATTTAATGCATAAATAATTACAAAGCATCATAGGTTGATATGACATGCTGAAATAAACTACAGAACAACAAAACAAAGGATGGTAGTAGGGGTTGGGGAGAATGGAAGTACATTACTTTAAATGAGCATACAGTCAGAACAGTCAGAAGCTATGATGAAGGTTATGAACTGCAGAAATGGAAATATATTTAAGAGACATTTCTGGAATAAAATAGGCAATGCTGACAGGATGAAGATGCTGGAGAGAGGTTTATCATTCACTGAGCCTCGACTAATCCTAGCTCACAGAAATGCCTTCATAAACCCTTATATCTCTTCCACTGGACTAATCATAAGGTAGTATTGTTGTATCACTTTGTCAATATTACACTAACATTATAGTACTGTGTCCACTTCCCCCATTAAACCATAAGCTCTTTCAGGACAGGAACTTTAGCATTCACTTCTGGATCCCTCACAGTGCAATGCACACAGAAGACACTCAATGATCACTTGGGTAAATGTAGAATAAATAGACTTACATTTTGCTTTTTCTTCTCCTGAACCAAAGCTACATAGCGCAAGGCAATCTTGGTCAGAGTTGTGGCAAGGGAGGCAGCGACAAAGAAATCTCCATCCAGAAGGAATCCTCTCAGGGGAGGTCTGCAAAGCAATTAAGGAAGATGAAACATACCAACTTCTTAAGTAGCACACAGCTTCTGCATAAATGATTCAAATAAGGCTACCTAACACTCTCACTGTGACCCTTCAGTGAGGAGGATATAAACTAGCTGTCTCCAGCTCTCAGAATGAAAAAGGAAAAATAAAATAATACATGGATTTAAAACCTACCTTCAAATGATATAAGAAACAAGTAAATATAAAGAGAAAGTGGTGAAGGGTATATGTACTGAAGCCAATGATCCCAGTTTATCTACAGTATTCACTTATTGTGAGCCTTTGGGTTAAGTTATAAACTTCAAGCCTCAAATTCCTCTTCTATAAAATAGGACAATAATATACTCAATCACAAAGGGTTGCTATGAAGATTATATGAGGTGAACTACAAGTACAATGCCCATCATGTAATAAGTAATCATTAAAATTTTAGGCATTATTTTCATCATCTTCACTATAAAACTGAAAATAAAATGAGGAAATCATCAAAATTTTATTCCATCAGTTAAAAGTGGAAAATCTTCCACAATGTTTCTTGAAAGGCAACAAAACTCCAATACCACCAAAGTTACTTCAGCTTAGCATGTTCTGTATGAGTGAAATGATTCTAGCTTAAACAGAAACCAGTTATTTCAATAAAAACACTTATAAGGAGCAGAGGATTAAAACCATCAACATAATTCCTGAGAGAAAGAACTTAAATATCCTTCTCCTTTCAAGTATCTTAAATGGCAAAGATTTCCATTTTGGTCATAAAAGCAAGTAAGAGAAATCACTTGACTGCTTTATCCACAACAGTAATAAAAAAAAGGATAGCTGGCTGGGCACAAGGGCTGCAAATTACCTTTCTTCCTCCTTCTTGGTGGGCCTAGAACTGCTAAGGGCGCTCTGAGTTGCATAGGTGCCCATCTCAGTTACCAATTTCTGAACTGGCCCCACAGTTATTTCTTCTTCAGGTTTTAATTCACCAGCTTCTTTCTTTATTTCTGACTCTACAATTGGGATCTATAAATCAAGTGGAAAAATCAATTTAGTAATAATATCTACAGCAAGCAAAATCATATTTCAAGATTTTAGTTACTTACTTTTAGAGAGAGAGGAAGGGAGGAAGAGAGAGAGGGAGACATTGATCGGTTGCCCCTCGCACACCTTCAACCAAGGACCCAGCTCACAACCCAGGCATATGTCCTGACCAGGAATTGAACTGGAGACCCTTTGGTATGCAGGATGATGCCTAACCCACTGAGCATATCATTCAGGGCACAGAATCATATTTAAATATTCAATAATTTCTACAGAAATAGCATTTCCCCAATGGGATTTTTGGAACTTGGAATTGTTAATTTTCTTTCCTTCCCATGATAATGTAGTGAGAAGAACAGGGGCTTTGGTATTATATACCAGTTACTTGTCATATAGTTTTACACAAATTAATTAAACTACTTTGAGCCTTAGTTTTTTAGATTTTATTTATTTATTTTTAGAGGGAGGAGAAGGGAAGAAGAGAAAGAGAGGGAGAGAAACATTGATTGGTTGCCTCTCATATGTGCCCAACCAGGGTCTGCGCCTGCAACCCAGGCATGTGCCCTGACTGGAATCAAACCGGCGACCTTTTTGTGGGATGATACCCAAGCAACTAGAGCCACACTGGTCAGGGTGAGCCTTAGTTTCTTACTCTGTTAAATGCAAATCTTAATCCTTTCCACATAAGTTACTTAGTAAGAAAATGCTTTTAGGACAATAACTAAAAGAAAATGGATACTCTTATTCTTCTTTTCCATCCTTTTCTGAACCAAAAGAACCCTCATCCTCCTAAAATGAAATAAATCTGGCTTAATTGTACAAAATAACTTCATCGACTACCCTTTAAAAAAAGGTTACTATGCATATATTCCTCAATACCAGTCTATCTAATTTAAGAACTCTGTGAGTCTTCAATCATCATCTATCAATTTCTTTATTTTATAGATAAAAAACATGTCCAGGCAGGTTAAGGAATTATATCCATGGTCCCAGACCTAATTATCCCATATGGTTGTTGATTAAGGAAATACTACTGCCAGTTTTAGTACATAAATACTGTCAAGTCAGCCTTGTTCTTATAATATTTGCATTCTTCTTTCAGAACACATAGGTTAAAGGAGAGTTTTACAAGTGTTTTTTCTTTTTTAAAACACAGAACATTCTGTTCAAATAAAATCTTTCCCAGAAGGGTAAATAATACAGGGAAGGGGAATCCCCTCCCAAATTTCCCACAGCTGTTAGGTTTCGTTATCTGGGTAACTAAAATACATTTTTCAGTGCTCTTTAGCCCAGATGAAAACATGAAAGTGAAAAGTGAATCAACACATAAAAGTCAGATGTAAAAAAAGGAAAAAAAGGCAAATGTACTAAATAAAGTAAAAATCACCATCTAAAGTAGCAGTTACACCCTGGCTGGTGTGGCTCAGTGGATGGAGCGCCGGACTGAGAACCAAAGGGTCGCTGGTTCCATTCCCAGTCAGGGCACATGCCTGGGTTGCGGGCCAGGTCCCTAGAGGGGGCTCGCGAGAGGCGACCGCACACTGACGTTTCTTTCCCTCTCTCTCCTTCTCCCTCCCTTCCCCTCTCTAAAAATAAACAAAATCTTAAGAAAAAAATAATAAAGCAGCAGTTACAACTAAAGTAAAACATACCTCCCCCAGGGACCTTCGGACCTCCGTCATCACACTCTGGATGTCTTCCTTGGTACTACAGTATTCTCCCAGAATCCACAATGCTCCCCGGTAAATCCTAAAACAAGAATACAAGTTCTGAAACACTGATCTGTCAACAAATCTTGAAGGCATTTTTCTTTGTGAATTTAAGCTCAAACAAGAAAATAAGATTCTGTAGTTCTAAGGGATTATGAATGACATTTTAAGAAATATAACAAAAGACACTAAGTTTAATTCTCCCAGAATACACAAGCATTAAAAGGAAAATAATTGCTCTCATCCGTCATTATTAGGGACATTTAAAAACTGGTAATCCCAGCAGTAAAAATAAAATACCAAAATGTTTTGCAGAGAGGTGTCATCCTCCTTTTAGACAGAGTTAAGATAAAAGTTTATCTTAACACAACTATAAAAAAGTTATTATTTTAATGTAAAAAGTACTTTGTAGTCACTGAAAAGAACAGGGAAGATGCTCACCAGAACAATGAATAAGGAAGAAGTGAAAGAGGATCAATAACAACAACAACAACAAAAAAAAAGTAAAGAAAGCAACAATTTTCTAGTTAAAAATGTTAAACAAACTCATCTTTTCATTGAAAGATTTTCATTAAAGTTACTTTTTAAAAAATCCTAGAAACTAAAGCTCTAACAGATCATGCATGGATTCAAAAAGCAAAACTTCAATACTTTTTTTTTCCACAAAGGAGCCAAATCTTTCTTACTTCCCTAATGTCAATACATTTTCAATCAGAAAAACTTTGTAATAGTCCCTTATTTTTTACCTAGGTAGTTATAATGCAAGTCTATTATTGTCTATCCATCAGATGCTTTAAAGGAACAAAATTTGAATGCAAAAGTCCTTTCTTATTAGTAAAGACTTATTTTATGCGAAGGGAAAAACATGTCACATTCTGGGTGCATTTGCAATTCTTTACTTTAATTTTTTTATTAAAAAATATATGTTTTATATAATGTTCATATATAACATGTTTGTTTATATATAGAAGGGGGGGAAGGAGAGGGAGAAACATCATTGTGAGAGAAACATCAATCAGTTGCCTCCTGCACATGGCCCAGTCGGGAACCAAACCCACAACCTTGGTACGTGCCACAGGAATCAAACAGGTGACCTTTTGGTCTATGAGACGAAATGCCAACCAACTGAGCCACACCACCGGGCACCATCCTTCACTTTAATAAATGATAAAGGGGCATGTAAATAATAATGATAACCAAACAAATATGTTCTTAGTCACTTTAGGAGTCATACTGTTTTAGGGGAAATCATGAAAGAAAAATCGGACTAAATCACCACAACCATAAAAAATTTTTTTTCCAATAGGTTATGGAGGTTATCAGCCAAGGGTGGGTGTATGGTAATGTTTATTGTCATTCCTATTTTGTCTTGATTGTCTTACGTCATTGTTCCGTTCCGCTCTTATATTTTATATCAACTGACCCTTTAAAGACAGATGCTGGTAAAGTGCTTATTTGCCTTTACATTTAAACAGATTTTAAACCTACTTGACGGATTTAATAGCATGAAAGACTTCAAGCATCTTCTCAACAATAAGCATTCGCAGGTTATCAAAGCGCTGAATGGCTTCACGAACAAACTCCAAGACATCAGCAGCGGCTGCTTCATTACTGTCGCTGAGAAATTCCATTAACTAAAAGAAAAAAAAGGAAAAACAACAATTTAAACTTAAGGTTTAATAACCTTATGTAAGTTTTAGTAAGGTTAAAGTAAATTAAACAAATTTACAAAGTATGTAATTGATAATTTTCAAGTAAGTAACAAAATGTAAGTTGAGAGACAAGCACAATTAAATTAAAACAAGCCACAATGGCTCTTCTGTTTCATGTGCAGCAAAGTTTATTACAAAACTCACCATACAACAAAAGCTAGAAATTCACCACTCAAAATAAATTAATTGGATCATCCTAAGTTGTAACTAAAAGTAAACCCATTTTAGCCTTCACTAATATGGCTCAGTTGGTGGAGCGATGATCCACAAAAGGAAAGGTCGCTGGTTTGATTCCAACTCAAAGGCACGTGCCTGGGTTGCAGGTTCAGTCCCTGGTCAGGGCATGCAAGAGGCAACCAATTGATGTTTCTCTCTCACATCAATGTTTCTGTCCCTCTCCTGTCCCCTCTCTCTAAAAATAAATACATGAAATCTTTATAAGAAAGTAAAATCATTTTAGAAAAAAATGCAGAGCTCAATGGCAGAATTGCAAATTACAATACATACCTCATTTATCTCATAGTAACAGAAAACAAGATACTCTAGGTATGTGAATTTTTCCTATAAATTGAACCCTTCAACCTTACAAGGTAAAATTTGAAAGAATTATTTGTTTGCCCTAATGACTCATACATATATATGGTCCAGCACAAATAATGCCCCTTATTACAAAACCTTTTATTACAAAATCATAAGCATGTAATTCTGTAATGTAACAGTATGCTACTCAAGAATACCATATGACACTTTAGGTGAAATGTACAAATTAAAACTATAAATTATTACACCCATATTATTCCCCTAACAACCACACTCAAGCAGGTCTTACTTCTGCCAGACCCTGTATACACAAAAACAAATATTTAGCCCTGGCTGGTGTGGCTCAGTGGACTGAGCATGGGCCTGGGAACCAAAGGGTCCCTGGTTCGATTCCCAGTCAGGGAACATGCCTGGGTTGCAGGCCAGGTCCCCAGTAGGGGGCGTGCAAGAGGCAACCACACATTGATGTTTCTCTCCCTCTCTTTCTCCCTCCCTTCCCGTCTCTAAAAATAAATAAAATCTTTGAAAAAAAAAGTCCTTTATCTTTAAAAAAATAAAAAAAACCCCACAAATATTTAGGTCTGTCCAGAAAAAGTCCAGCCATTGTTAATAATAATGAAAATGGTTTATGCCACATTGATGTAACCTGGCAGCCAAGAAGAGTGGACTGGAATGTGCATGTGTGAATAATGACAACTTCACTGTACTAGTCAGTGGGGGTGGTAGCTGCCACTGAGTGAGCATGTGTGCTGTGTGGCCATCACATTCAAAATGACTGAGTAAGTAGAGTAAATGACTGAGTAAGTAAAATCTGAATCAAATTTTACATTAAGCTTGAACATTCCTCCACGGAAACTATTTGGATGATTTAGAAGGCCACGGCTATGGGCAACCGGAGACTGGCAGCTTCATCACAACAATCTGCCCACTCATGCATCACCTCACGTCTCGTGCAGAGTTTCTGGTGAAACATCAAATCACCCAGGTGACTCAGCACCCTCGGTAGCCCAGATTTGGCGCCCTGTGACTTTTGGCTTTTCCCAAAACTAAAATCACCTTTGACAGGGAAGAGATTTCAGACCATCAATGAGATTCTGGAAAATACAACAGGGCAGCTGATGGTGATTGGGAGAACTGTGTGAGGTCCCAAGGTGTCTACTTGGAAGGGGACTGAGGTGCCATTGTCCTATATATAATGTTTCTTGCATGTTCTTCACTAAATGTCTCTATTTTTCATATTACATGGCTGGGCACCTTCTGAACAGACTATATGTACACACATACACAATAACTTTATAACTGCAACAAACATTAATTATAATAATATGGGCAGGTATTTTTGTCACTATGTTTTTATTTTTTTATGGAGGGGTAAGAGAAAGAAGTCAAAGTCCTTATTCCTCTGAGTTTAAGAGTGAACATAAAGATCCCTTCTGACCTTGAGATTTAATAATTCCAGACCATTGAGATTCCCAGTATTTAACTACTGAATAACTAGAATTTTTAAGATTCTTTTTGAGAATTTCAAAAGGAAGGCAATCAGAATTACATACCACAGGAATAACATTTGCAGCCATATCTGGAAATCGGACAGAACAGGAATGCAGTGTTCGCACAAGGAGCTGTCTATATTTGTCAGTATCTTCATGCTCAGACACATTATTTGTTTTAATCACTTCCTTCTTCAGGACAATAACCAGCTATAGAACAAAGTAAAAATAAGTGAGAATTACAACATATTTGTCTTGATGGCTTACAAACTGCTGTCAGAGTTGTTTTTACCTCTTCAACATTCCTAGAAGAGACAAGATCCAGTGCTAACTGCAGAGTTTTCTTGCGTACTTCTAAGTCTGGTGTGCTTAAAACTCGCAGGATGTCCATAACCAGATCCTGAAAAAGAACACAAAATCCAGAATTAACACCAGTATTTCTGGTCACAAGAAGAAAATCTGAACTCAAGAAGGAAGGGTTCTGTTCAGTATCACCTTAATTCTTTGATCAATATAAAATAATTAGTGGTGGAAGAAACAGATATTTTTGGTCTCCCAATATAATGCAGTATGAAGTATACAATATTACAAGAAGATGCATCCAAACTGAAAATGTTTCCTCTGACTCTGTCAAGCTTCAGATCAAACGTATAGTTTGTAGGAAATATAGAAGTCTATGGAACAAGCTAAATGACACCACCAGAAAGTAACCAGACACATCCAGAGGAGGAACGTCTGAAAGGACAACTGGTCTGGTCTCTTCAACAAGTCAGTGTCATGAAAAAAAAAGAAAGACAAACTGCTCAAATAAAAGACTTAAGGGACACAACAACCAGTTATGATGCACGGCGATAAATTGGACAAAACAAACAAAAAGGGCCTTGGGGGGAACATCTGGGAAAATCTGACTTTGGAGCTGGTATTAGATAATACTAAGAAATTATTACCAATTTTGTTAGGTGTGATGTTATTTTGGCTTTGCAGAAAAATGTAATATTTTAAAGATGGACACTTCAAAAATTTATGGCAGATGAAGATTTAAAATATAACAAAACTAATTTACAAATGATTTTACTTCTTTAAAACCTTATATGTTTTAAAATTTTCACTGATAAGCCCTGACCAGTGTGGCTCAGTTGGTTAAGCATTTCCCCACAAAGCAAAAAATCACCAGTCCGATTACCAGTCAGGGCACATGTCTGGGTCGTGGCCTGGTTCACAGTTGGGATGCGTGTGAGAGGCAACTATCGATGATGCTCTCACACATTGATGTTTCTGTCTCCCTTTTTCTCCCTCCCTCCCCTTCTCTCTAAAAATAACTAAAATAAAATCTTTAAAAAAGATTCACTGATAAGAAAGTTCTAAAAAGTCTAGAATAAACTTCTGTATCACCTTTACTTACATTCACCAGTTGTTAATAGTCTGCCACAAATGCTTTATGATACTCTCCCTACTCCTAAACATTTCAGTGTACACCTCCCAAGAATAACGGTAATTTGTTATATAACTACAATACAATTATCAATTCAGAGGAGCTATTATTGATACTAACAATATTAACTAATATACAGTCTATATTCACATTTCTCCAATTTAGCAGTCCTGGGTCTTTATTTTTATAATGATCATTATTCTCACAGATTAAATACGTATGCTGATAATTTTCTAGAATCTAATCATCTTTTATTCTCAGTCAGTTGGTACAATGATTTTCCAGGATATGCAAATTACATTAAAATCAAAACAAATATATCTCTATTGCTAATAATACCGAGTGCAGTAAAATAGAAAAGATAAAAGATAATATATTAACTAATGTTAGAAATATTTCTTATGGCAAAGACAATACCCCAAAAAGAAATGGTGATTCAAGAGTTATACCTTAGTGAACAAAATTTAAACTGCCCAGGCTCATTTTAGCTAACAAAGATGGCAAAGCTTGGGAATTTATCTCAATATGTAGAAGATTTTATGTAGGACTTCTATTTCAAACAACATTTACCTGTAGTACTCGTTCATGAGCAGGGTGCTCTTTTAATTCTACCAATCGATCCAGAACTATGAGCTTTACATTGTTATCACTCTCCTTAATAATTAAATCAATGTAACACTGAGCAGCAGCCTATATGAAAAAAAAACACAAACAAAACAAATATACATTTACAAACATTTTCATCTATCTTTTTTTTTATTATTTATTTATCTTTTAGAGGGAAAAGGAAGGAGAGAGGGAGAGAAATATCAATGTATGGTTGCTTCCTGTGCATTCCCTACCGGGAACTGGCCTGCAACCCAGGCATGTGCCCTGACTGGGAATCGAACCGTGATCTCTTGGTTCACAGGCCCGCGCTTAATCCACTAAGCTACACCAGCCAGGGCTCATCTATCTTTAACAAAGGTGAAAGTAAGAATAAAAAACCCAAGACAAAATATATTTACTACTTCTCCACTAAAAGTTTATGCATTTTTTTCAGACCATGTCCCTCTATTCCCTAAATTCTAACAAATCTCATTATTTTTCAAGTTTACAAAATATTAGAAGCATCATAAATTAAAAGGATGAAAAGGGACTGTTATAGGCAGAATATTAACAACAAAAATTAAGGACTGATATTAAGAAACAAGGCAGAAAAAGCAGACAAGCAATTCCAAAAAAGTATAGCTACTGAGCATCTTTTACTTTAGGTGCAAAGTCTAACACCCTCATTACTGTACAGAAAAATCAAAAATATTAAGAATACTCTGAATTGCCTGGCTGGTGTAGCTCATGGGATTGAGCATGGGCTGGCGAACCAAAGGGTCACGGGTCTGATTCCCAGTCAGGGCACATGCCTGAGTTGCAGGCCAGGTCCCCAGTAGGGGGCATGCTTGAGGCAACTACACACTGATGTCTCCCTCTTTCTCCTTCCCTTCCCCTCTCTCTAAAAATAAATAAATCTTTTTTTAAAAAAGTAATACCCTGAGTTATTAAAAGCAGAGAACAAAGGAGCAAATCTGAAAGAACTCCCAGTGACCTGGAACAATATGATCAACAAAATAAACAACAATAATAATGGATTATAATCCATGCAATAAAATATCCTTGCTGATGATATAAAGAAAGAAAGAAGGAAAGGAAAGATGAAGAAGGGATAGCTCATCCTTGCAGAAGAACTCCAATTAGTAAATGTAGAATGAGGAAATAGAAAATCACCATTAAAATACCACAGTAATAACTGCTGTAGAAAAGAACCATTGATGGATGCTAAAATTAGTTGGTACAAATTGAGAATAGAATATCTGCACAAAGTATCTTCTCATGATATTACTGATTACAAAGGAAAAATCCTAATTCAATAGTGGAGAAATCTGGCAAACACCACCTTAACCAAATGATCAAGGTTAATATCACCAGGAGTAAGATATATCAACCTCATGTACTCCTTTGTGATACACTGAGAAGGGAGCACCACTTCCGTGGTATTCTCCCACCAAAATGTAGAGACTCATGTAATTATGAGAAAACATCAGACAAATACAAATTGAGAGATATTTTACAAAGTGACTCTTCTAAAGTGTTAGGATCATGGAAAACAAGGAGAGGCTGAGGAACTATCACAAACTGGAGCTCCTCCATGACAACTTAAGTGTCATGTGGGAACCCGGACTGGATGCTAGGAAAGAAAAAGGGCATTAGTGGGGATCTGGTGAAATTCGAATACAATCTATAGTTTGGTTAACAATACTGGTCCAATTGCAATTTCTTGGTTTTGACAATTACATAATTGTCATCCGAGACATGAACATTATGGCAAGATGGATGAAGGGTAATGGGAACACTGTCTTATTTTTGCAACTCCTCTGTGAGTTTAAAATTATTTCATTATAGATAGTTTAAAAAAAATTTAAAGTACTGGTGTGTATAGCAGTAAATTCTCCTATTTATATAATATGGCTTTCTAGAATAATTCCTTCTCTGAATACAGTAGGGGTTCCTCATATAGTCTTGATATAATAAACTAAAGAAGAGAAAGATAATATTCCATTATTAAAAATACTGGAAGCTTTTTTAAGATCCATCATTTAAAATCTGGAATTCCTTCTCCCAGATCTATTTTTTAACGTAAAGTATGGGGAGAGATCTTCAAATACCAGAATCACATTCTCCTGAAACTAGAAACACTGATATTATCTGTCTCTTTCTCTCCACATGTGTATGTATGAAAGCAGGAAGGAAGAAGGAAAGCCAGACTATATAAAGAATCAAATAAGATCATGAAATTCATAGTTGTCACCTCCATGCCACATAATGCCATGTAACCACATAGTAAACTACAATGTCAATAAAGCGTAAGTGATGAGACAGAGCATTTATCATCTAACTGGCAGCAAAAGAAATAAGCAGTACCTTGATTGCAGTGGGTGCACTAGAGAGTGTCACTAAAGTTCCAGCGGCTTCGTATTTTACAGCAGGGCTAGATGACTGTAATAAGTTGTAGATGCAGCGAATAAAACGAGCCCTTTCTGATGGATTAGCATGACAGACCTGGAGGAGAAAACGTTTAGGTTTCAACTTACTTCATGGACACTTGATTTCAAATAAATTTTTAAAAATAGGTGTCAGTTTATGGAATGCTAGTTTTCTTAGCTTGAAAGCTAAGAATAGTTTTATAAGGACTTCTGAAGATGCCAACCAACCCGGATGAGACACTGCAACACAACACTGGTCATTTCAGACAGAAATAGGTTTTACTTCAAATAATTGTTGCAGCTACTCGTTCATCCATTTATTCATTCAATAATACTTTATAATTTCACTCTTGCACAAGAGGTTTTCAGATGACTTATAATAAAAGATGCATTCTATACCCAAGTGAAATAGAAAATGTAAAGTACAAAAGAGTAGTGTACTTGATTAACGTATTATTGTATGTATTAAAGTACATTAATCAAGTACACTACTCTGGGTACTGTGATAGGATATTACATTTGGGCTTAAATTTTTATTCTGGATGTCACATCAAAAAAGGAAATATGATGAATTATATAAATCTCAAAAGCTGATAAAAGGAAAATACCAGTTCTTAAAGAAAGATAACCTCTTTTTAAATTACTGCTCATATTTTGCAATCATACTCAATATTGGGGAGAAAACTAAAACATTCTATCCTGCTCTAAGTGCACCTTAATGCCTTTACCTGTGCAGAAAATATCCCTTATTTTTGATCTTTTGAGTTTTAGTATTTATGTTAGATTTTCCCAAAATGTATCCAGTAAAATCTTTATTATTTGGGCATGACTCAAAAACTATTCCCTCTTACTATAACCTGGCTCCAACTGGACAAAATTAGTCAATGGATAAGCAGAGAACCCCTATTTTTGAGACCCTCAGAGGCATCCTTAAACCATACATATGAATTAAAAGGAATTATCCACTACACTTTTGGTTTCATATTAAATGCCAATTTCATATGACCAGTACCCTGTGTTAAAAGGGGCCACTTTGCTGCAGGCAAAGTGCAGGGGCAAAGATGGCTATAGCGAGTTAGCAGTATCTGCTGAGTATTTTTCATCCATATCATCCTATTCAATAAAGTCATCCCAAAGGTGTATTTCATTAGTCTCCAATGGTATCAACAGCAAAACTGGGTGTTAATGTGTGTTTTATTTTATCAGAACATTGAGATGCAATCAATTCTTTCAAAAAATATAAAATTAAAATATTGCCAATAAAGTACTTCATTTTAAAACCAAATCTCTTATCTAGCTTCAGACTTTCTGTTAGTGGCCTACAATGTCATATTAACATGTTTAAAGTCTCTTTTCTCTTTTGCAAATGGGGAACATAAAAAGTATTTATGGTTTTTTTGTTTTTAGATTTCTGAAGTAGTTTGGTGTGTACTCAAGAAAAGATTTTGAGTTTTATTCCAAAGCCTGATTCACAATCTATTCAGTATCTGAGCAACAAACAATAATTTCTTTGTAGTTGCCTTAGGTCAAGCCATGAGTTTTTACAGAATTCTTTACAGAGGTTTAGAAAGAATGGAAGCAAGTACTTAGAAAATATAATAAACCACAGGAAAAAAAATAAAGACTTTAATAGGGCATGTTATAAAATATTTCTACTATTGAAACATATTATCCTCGCAATTAAGCAGCTTTCCAGAAAGACTATTTAACCTTATCTTAAATGGTTCAAATGTATTTTCCCCATCCTAGATTGGTCTTACCTTATAAATTAGCTCAACAATAACCAATTGAAGAATGTCTCCAAATGTCTGAACTTGATCAATACAAGTACTTAGGTAATCCAAAGCTCGATCCTAAAAAAATAAAAATATATTTATCAAACTCCACCTCATTCAATAAAAGCGCTTAATGCAACTTAAAGAAAAACATACACAACTAAGTAGAAAACAAATAAGAAAATTAGGGCAAAGGAAATTAACTGATAAAATAAATGAAGGCTAACACATAAATATAAGCCATAGTCAAATATATGTTCTAAAAATAGGTCACAAATATGGTGTCTGAATTTTCTAGCAGCTAAACCAAGGAGAAAAATATTGTGTTCAGGGCATTTATGCAATCGAAACAAACCAGCTGCTTAAGAGTATGGGTCTTTCTATTTCTGAGACTAAGAAGAAAAATCTCATAGATTCTCATACACTGAATACTGTGATAAGAGAACTACGGCATCAACATCTCCAGAGTAGAAGCACCAACAAGTTTCATCAACTATTTCTGATTATGTCCCTTTGTGTAGGTAATACCAAAAACACAGATCACTAAAACCAACTCTGTAAGAGGACAAGACATTGTGACCTAAATAAGTAGCTTTCTTATAATCTTGTTTATGAAAATAAAACAGGAGCATCCAGATTTCAGAGGACAGATTCATCCAGATTTCCAGAATAAACTCTGTATTTTGTAATCTTCATCCATATCATTTCCCACTTTGATAAATAATGGATAGCAAAAATTCCCAGACTAGGTGCCCCCAAGGTGTGCAAAGTCACTGCTAACCACCAGCAGACCTGGATGTAGAGTTGGTATCCACTTAAGAAATTTGAAAAGCCTAGTAAGAACACACATCTACATTGAAGGCCACCCTCTTTCGCAGACATGGTTCAGGTGGACCTTATAAAAAGCTACTCTTTTTCTTTATTAAGCTGTTTTAGATCTATACTAAGAGAAGGAAAAACAGGCAGCAAGTCCCAAAGTAGAAGGCCACAGAATATGGCCATAAATTCAATCTGGAAAACCTGTAAAGTGGTTGTTATTAAATGCCTCACCAATGTTTAGTCTGATATTCCAGAGAAGGGTTAAGAACATTTTTATACAAATTAAGTTCAAAGATCTTAAAAAATTCTAAATATACAAATCACACAGTATAAACAAAATTACTGACTGAAAACTTGATTAGGTCTATGTAATACTTTCAATTATGATTTAAATACAGTCATAAAAGTAGTTTTTTAAAAAGTACTTCACCTGATCTGCATGAATTAGCATCATAAATGCATTCCTTTTGCAACTTGCATCCTTCTCATTCACCAGAAAATCATGTATCAGTTCAGGAGCATCAGGTATAAGATGTTCAAAATTTCTTGAAATAAAACCAATAACATCCATGTTTAATAAAAACCTCCTTTGTTATTTTATTTTACTAACTCGCTGATTACTACCAAAATTAATCTTTATCAAACTTTATAACAGTATCAATTGTTTTGCTTTTTAAAATTTTAAATCTATTAGAAAGTTGTGGGTAGGAATCACAAGCTTATATATTCCCCTATGAAGTTATCAAATTATAATTTTCTAGTTCCACACAGAAAGAGCTAATTTATTATCACCTATTATCTATCACCTATCTCAAATAATTCTTTCATATACTTTAGGAATATAATACCACTGCTCATAACGACATCCTCAAGGTACTAAAAGATCCTTCTTTAAAAATCATTACAGCCCTAGCAGAGTAGTTCAGCTGGTTAGAGGATCCTCCCTATGAACCAAGATTGTGGGTTCAACCCCCAGTCAGGGCACATACAAGAATCAACCAATGGAAGAATAAGTAGAACAACAAATCAATGTTTCTCTCTCAAATAAATTTTTTAAAAAATACTTCCTTGAATTTTACTAGTTATGTACTATATATTTATTTACATACTGACTTCTTATTTTGGAAATATTTAAGTATTTCTAACAGAATAATGAAAAGCTTCTTATTAAAACCACTACTTCAAGAATTATTAACTCGCAGCCATTTTTTGTCTAACCAATACCCCTCCCCCATTTCTCTCCTCCCATATTATTCTGAAACAAATCTCAGACCATTTACCATTTCTTTTGTAAATATATCAGTATGTTCTCTAAAGTTAATAATTCTTTTTAAAACTAATCATAATACCCTTATCATACCTGAAAAATTTAACAGTTCCTTAATATCATCATATAAACTGTCTTAATGGCATAATTTTTGTGCATGTACTGTAGCTTAAACACTGAAATTTGTGTAGTCTGTATGGTAGCTTTCAAGGAACTCTACATTGTTAACGACAATGCCACTTTCCCTAACAGGTAACAAAATCTAATATAACAGTAAGAGAACTGTGAAATTATATAACAATCAACTGTTAACGAGTACAAAGATGTTTATAAAAATTACATCCTACTTATAAGTGAATTGATGACAGTGATTGTAAAACTCAAGCATTCTAACTTCATCTAACTGGTTCTTTGAGTTGTTTTTAAAGTCCAAAATCTTCAGCTTTCTAAGAATAGTTTAGTTGAGAACTGCAACCTTTCTATTAAAAAAATTCCCTCCTTAAGGTCTCTAAGGGTAAAAAGACCCACATTCTACAAAAAGAGAATTCTAAAATAGTCAAAACTCTTGAAGCCTGTAGGAGCTAAGTAAGTTAATAAATTCATTAATTGGGCTGGAGTAATACAACTGAGAATGGCAGGCACTGTCACTAACTGGGAAGTGGACAACCTGTCTAAAGGGGGCTACCGTCAGTGAATTCCAGCAGATTGTTGTTATGCAGAAGCTAGGACCCAGTGTTGACTTTCCACGTTGACAACATAATGATAATAAGGAAAAAGTCTCAATTAGGCCACACAAAACAAATCTGCAAGCTACATGCAATCTGTAAGGAACCACTTTGGAACCTGTAATCTAAAACACTAAATAAACAGTCTCTCAGAACTAGGCCAAAGGAGTATCTTTATTTACCTATATATAGTGTAGATAGCCAAAACAGCATTTCTTCTAACGTAGCTGTGACGATGCTCCAAACAAGCACGGATAGCTGGCATTAAAGGTTCTAGCAATTCTGCTTCTTTCAATTTGCAGAGAAAACGAAGAGTAGATCCTCGAATAAATTCATTAGGATGCTGAAGATCCTGACAGAAAAATTTAAATAGGAAATGTTGAGGTCCAATATTTTACAAAAAAAATTAATGCAAAATTTTCTAATGAAAAAATCAGAAAGTACTGTAGGTTTAATGAGAAAGACCTAGATTATCAGATAATTTTCATCAGATTCCTGTTGATTAAAGCAGTTTTTTATTTTTCACATCAATGTCTTATATTGTGTCATTACTTTTTATTAATAACACATAAAAAAGCACAGAAAATGTCTGAAAAAATAATAAAACTTTTTACAATAACAACTTACAACTTCAGTTCCAAATGCCTACATGTAAAACAAACCCCTTCCACCAATTTTCCATTTATCTAAAATCAAAGCAATATTCACAGATAATTATATTTTAGTTTACCTTTCTGTATGCATCACATACAAGGATCATTTCATGTAAAAGTCTCCCATCTGGCGTTGTTTTAGGAACAATCTCCCAAAATACCAGAAGTAATTTTTTGATGGTGTGATCCTGAAGAGGTAGCACAAAACGAATGATGGTCATCAGAAGTCCAGGAAGCTTTTCGCCGTTCAGAATCATAATGATGACTTTCTTCAAAGCTTCAGTCTTTGACTTCACATCTCCTTTTTCTAATTTAAAAAATTTTAAATAAAACATAATTATTTCAAAAGAAAATTTCTCAGATAATTTTAAAAGCAATTCACAAAATAAAATGTTTTCTAACTTTATCAGCGGCAGTAGTAATAAAGGCACTAACCCAAATGACATGGGTTCCCAACCTAGTCATGCCACAAACAAGCTATGTGATTCTACATGAGTGATTTATCTGTGAATCTCATGATTCTTTACATATAATATGAAGGCACTGGTTTAGATCTCTGGTCCCCAACTAATGGAATTAATGCAGAAACCATAAATGTATAGGTATACTAAATAAGTCTCAAACAAGTATGCAGCTATTTTTTAAAATGTAAATAGATGCTGTTAAGTGCTTCTGAATTTGAAGTAGCTTTAGTCAGTATGTACTATATTTTCTCAACTGAAGTTACAACCATTATTGGGAGGTAGGGATCAGTGACATGTTTTCAACATTAGCATGATCCTCAAACTCAAAAAGACTGGGAACCAAAGACTAGATTAATTCCAAGATCCCATCATACTCCTACAGGCTATAAAATCAGAATTTAGAATCTTCAGAATTTAAAATACAGGCTTTAGAATCTTTCTTAAGAAACTACCTAAAAAATCAGAAAAACAAAATGTGCTAGATTACTGGTCACTGTTTATAATTAAGAATAACACATTTAACTCCTGGCCAAGATGGAGGCATAGGTAGACGCACTGTGCCTCCATGCACAACCAGGATAGGGACAACAATATAGAAACAAAATAACAACCAGAACTGACAGAAAATTAAAGTGTATGGAAGTCGGACACCCAAGGATTTAAAAATAGACACTTTCATCCAGACCAGTAGGAGGGGCGGAGTCGGGCCGGGCAAGGGACACGGAGCACAGAGCAACGGGGGGCAGCGCGCAAGTCCGCAGCAGGCAGACCCTGGGCGCACTAGTGCTGGTGGCTGGTGGGCCCTACCAGGGGGTGGCAAAGGGCAGACCCAGGGGGTGGCAACCTGCAGACCCAGCGAGGCGGCCATTGTAAAGCAAGGCACTGCACGCAACTCAGGGTCCCAGCACCGGGAAATAGAGCTTAGGGTCACTGACTGAAAAGGAAGGTCCTGCTGGGTGCACAGGCCCACCCACACCGGAATTGGTGCCAGAGGGGTCCAGTTAGCTTGTGGAAGGCAGCAAGGGTCTGAGGTCCTACAGAGACCAGAGCAAGCACCACTGTTCCTTCTCGGACCCCGCCCCCACGTACAGCGTCACAACCCTGCACCTGGGGTGCCCCGTCCTGGTGAAATCCTAAGGCCCCGCCCCTCACTACAGGAGCTTGACAAGACCAAAAAACAACAAAAAACAAAACAAAAACAAAAAACAGCAAAAAGATGGCTCAAACAGAAGAAGAATTGAAAGCCCCAGAACCCATCCTTTTAAGCAACCAAGAGATAGCCAACCTATCAGATGCACAGTTCAAAGCGGTGGTGATCAGGATACACACAGAATTGGTTGATTCTGGTCACAAATTAGATGAAAAAATGCAGGCTACAGTAAGTTTAATGAAGAAAAATGCACAGGGAACCAATAGTGATGAAGGATGGGTCTCATATCATTGGAGTGGACCAGAAGGAAGAAAAAAATATACAACCAGAAAAGAATGAAGAAATAAGAATTCAAAAAAATGAGGAGAGGCTTAGGAACCTCCAGGACATCTTTAAACATTCCAACATCCGAATTATAGGGGTACCAGAAGGGGAAGAGGAAGAGCAACAAGTAGAAAACTTATTTGAAGAAATAATAAAGGAGAACTTCCCCAATCTGGCAAAAGAAATAGACTTCTAGGAAGTCCAGGAAGCTCAGAGAGACCCAAAGAAGTTGGACCCAAGGAAGAACACACCAA
>CM052543.1:31488615-31523543 GCA_028533065.1 Trachops cirrhosus | reverse complement strand
TCAAAAGAGACCTTGCAGGCAAGAAGGGGCTGGAAAGAAGTATTCCAAGTCATGAAAGACAAGGACCTACACCCCGGATTGCTCTGTCCAGCAAAGCTTTCATTTAGAATGGAAGGGCAGATAAAGTGCTTCTCAGATAAGGCCAAGTTCAAGGAGTTCATCATCACCAAGCCCTTATTGTATGAAATGTTAAAGAGACTTATCTAAGAAAAAGAAGATAAAAAAATGTGAACAGTAAAATGACAGCAAACTCACAATTATTAACAACCACACCTGAAACAAAAACAAGAAGAAACTAAGCAAACAACTAGAACAGGAACAGAACCACAGAAATGGAGATCACATGGAGGGTTAGCAACAGGGGAGTGGGAGGAGGAGAGAGGGGAGAAAGGTACAGAGGATAAGTAGCATAGATGGTAGGTAGAAAATGGGGGAGGGCAAGAATAGAATGGGAAATGTAGAAGCTAAAGAACTTATGACACATGGACTGAAGTAAAGGGGGGGAATGTGGGTGGGAGAGGGTGTTCAGGGTGGAGGGGAATGAAGGGGGGATAATGGGACAACTGTAATAGCATAATCTATAAAATATATTAAAAAGTAAAGAAGACCTAGAAAAAATAATCAAAAAAATAACACATTTAAGTACCAGTTTACTGTTACTTAGCCCTCCAAAAAATGCACAATTAAGTATGTTATGCAAAACAATCTGTAACTTCATATCATCATCACTGACTACTAAAGAACTTATGGTACATCTTTTGGACCCAAAACTCAAAGGCAGAAATATAAGAGACAAATACAGTGTTACTACAATTGCTCTGGTCATAAAAATAAACAAGTACCTAAAAGAAGGGACAAAGAGGTATGACAACAGTGTTTAATAATATTGGAGTTATTGTAAGGAAAAAATAGAACTGAAACAAATTTCTAATACTTAGAGTCAGGTGACTATTAAATAGAGTTCTTTGTTGTTGCCAAAGAGACAGAGACTGTGAATGATCAGTTGGTAGAGTTATAGGAAGGATTTAAGCTTCAGAAAAATTGTACTAGGTAAATCAGAAGTTCATATCTTCAGGTATTTGAACCAAAAACACAGTAATGATACAGTCATATTTATCTAATAAGGGTCAATATTTTTCTTTAAAACTGTTTAACTTCTCGTGCATTTCTCCCTGCTTCAGAGTATTACATCTCCTGCCATATATGAATAAAAACTGGTGTATATCAAATCAAGAAATGAATTGAAAAGATGGAGTAGCAATCTGAGCAAACTTTCAGTTTAAAGTCTGTGAGGATGACAAAACAAAGCATCAGGAGAGATGGCAGCAGCTGATAGCTATAACCAAGAAAATAAGACAGAGAAGGCAAAGTTCTAAGTGGCTAAAGTTGTATTCACTGAGCAGATACAGGTTTTCCTCTCTTTGTCCCAAAGCTTCCTTTCCATTTTTTTTCCTAATCTGTTTGATACTGTAAAAGACAGAGTCAAAATGGCATAAAATTTTATCACTATTATGTTGATGGCTTCTTCTGTTCCTGTTTTTGCCTACTTTTCACAAATTAGCAAATCTGAAAGTTTAGCAGGATAAAACAGCACCTGTAACTAAAGGTTAAATTTTAAAAGCTTAATAGCAAAGTTGTAAAAAAACTACACCATTTTTATGTGAAGCCTCCCCAACACCAACTTCCATTTATTCCAACAATTGAAACTGAAGTTGGGAATGCTTTTATCAACATCTTCAAAATTTTCAAAACTCTGTTCCTGTATGAACATTACCAAAAATATGGAAAATTCACCAGAGCATACTAAGTACTTTATACTCCAGGGAATGTACAGTCATCAGAGCACATATCCAGTGATTAAAGGTAAAGAAAAGTGTAGTAAAGCAACTCAGTATTTCACCAAACAAAAAAGTATTTGTTACTCAAATCGGAAACTACTTCTAAACTTTTTCTCAATCTCAAGTCTTTTGAGATAAAGTAAAAAACATATATAAAATTTTAGAATACTTATTTAGTTATTGGTTAGGGAAGGGTAGTCAAGGAAGCTACAATTAAGAAAGGGTATTGTTTACAATTAAGGTAGGGTTTTTTTTTTACCTTTCTGGCTATAACCTTAAGTATTTTGGTAGTCTATAACTAAACTAAAGTTTATTCATTATTTTGCATTCTATTCTACTATATAAAATGAATATACATATATTCATAATATATATGGCTTTTGTATAGAAGGGTATCAGTTTTAACTAAGTGCCATAAAACAGGATTTTTTTCCTTCTTATTAAAAGGTGGGAATACTAAATAAAATATTGTCTTCTTTCAAATCGTGACTATCTTCTAAAAGATACTTTCAAGGTCAGAAGCATAATTTTCATTCTACTTTATTTAAACAGTGGTTATCAGTTTAAGTTAAACTTGCTTTTAGTAGTTGAATTAAACAAGAATCATTATTTTGGAATGTGCATTATTTAAGAAATTTTTTTGACAGAATTGCAAAAAGGAGATACAGTGTACATTTTTAAAATTCAGAAATATATTTGTTTCTGCTTGCATAAATGCATTAAAAATGAAAAGCTTAAACCTTTCTAGAAAATACATGTGTATTCCATCATTGATTCATTTGTTCAACAGGTAGGGAACCCAAAGAACAAAGTTCTTTTGGTTTCACAAGCTAAGTAATATGATGTTAAACACACAAAGGAACTAAGACATTCAAATACACATTCTCTCAACCTGTTACCTACAGAGAATTATCAGCTATATGTAAGCATAATACATTAAACTAAAAAAAAAAAAATAAGCTAAACAAGCCATTATGCTATTTTTAGGAATACCTAACAAATTACTAATTATCATATGATTTATTATAATAAATTATTATATTTCTTCATTGGTAATAAGCTGAACTGAGATGTTTTATTTCAAAAAGCCAATACTGAAAGTCTAAAGGTACCAAGTTTTCATTTTTAAGACAAAAGGTCTACCAAAAAGATCCTAGGAAAAAATTTAGGCAAAAATTAAGCGTGTCTAATTATAAAGGAACTTGATATGCAAATGAGCTTTTTACTTTCATGTCATTTTCAAAATATTATCAAAGTTTACCTAGATCATTTTTTAGGCTAATTTCGGACGGTGGTTCTGAATCCATTGGCACGTTAATTAACGTATAGCACACGTTCTCAGCAGCCGTCATGTTTTCTGGTGATAATTAACCCTTGATACAAGATGTAAGGATAACAAACGCCAGAAAAATCTAGAAAAATAAATACAAGGATATCATAAGTAAACACCTCTCAAAAAAGAAAAAAGAAACAAAACAACCATAACTGCCGTGATCTTTACTGTCTAAAGTTCATTCAATTTAGTTTATGAGTTTTGAAATATTAGAAGGGTTGGGTCAATCTATATTGTGTCCCATAAAAATAGAGTAATTAAAAAAAGTACCTGTCAGTTTCGACCTAAGGTATATTATTTTCCACTCCAACCCCCCGCCCAGGGTTCAGAATGCTGTACTGCTGAGTTAAGGCCCACCACAGTGTGACAGTCCCCGGGCCCCGCCCCACTACATTATAGAAATGATTTAACATAGCATGCAATCTGAACTGCTCGAGTCAAGAGACCCTGTGCACGACTACTCTGCTAAAGCCTTTAAGTGTTTTAACGGGTTTTAACAGTGGCTCCAGAATCTGCGTACGTGGGTCCCTCTATCCGTGCGCTGCACCCCCACGCCCTTTCCCCGTCCCTTTCTTCCTACAACATAAGCCCCAGCCTGGAATGGCAAGCCTGGGGGGCTTAGGAAGAAGTAGACCCCCGGCTAGTACACAGCCCGGGACGAGGCGTCCCGCCCAAAGCTTCCCAACTACTCGCCCCACTTCTCCAGGCCTGGAGGCTAGCGGCCTAGTCCCTGCCCTGCCGTATCTTCCCGCTACAGAGCCAGTTCCTCCGACTCTGCCCAACCCACCATGCCTTTGGAATTGGGGGCTCGTAGCCCTCTACCTGGCTTGAGGGGTAGCAGCTGGGGCAACCGCTGGACCGTCTATCTTTTCTCCAACCCCCAGCAGAAGAGACGGCTCCGCAGGTCCTTGGCTGACGTGGAAGGGGGCGGGGAGAAGACCGAAGCTACAGCCACCTAGCTCCTACGGCAACTCAGAGAGGACATGCCTTCTCCGTCCAGCGGCTGTGCGCTGCCAGTTCGTCCAAGTTTCTCTGCTCTCATCCACGCTTGGTTTAGGCCGCAGAAAGGACTGGAAACATATTTATTGTTTTCTCTGCACGCCTGAATTAAGCGCTGTGGTCATTTAAACACTATTTAGCAAAAGTCTCATATTCCGGGAATTAAAATAGCCAAGGGGTGGAAGTTTGGAGAGAGGGGACACACATTTTACAGGGTTCTGTGGTCCACTGGAAAAGAGAAGAAGATTGGCAGCAGGAAGCCCTTTTCTAGTTCATCCACTAATAAACTGGTAAAGTAACTAATACTCTTTGGGTAAGTAACTTAAGTTCTAATGAGGGACACTAGATTCTATGAAGATCCATTGCGTTCTTAACATCTGCAGTAATCCGCATCTCTCTGCCTCCGCAGTTAGGCAGGAGTTGCTTAACATCCAAGTATCACTCGTGTGATTTTTTTTGTAACTGTCCCTTTCATGACCCTTTATGAACACCAAGTAAATTATAAATTTGTCATGCATAAAGGGAGGTTGACAGTCACTGTTTGAAAGGATTTTACCTATCTCCAAAGACCCAATTGTTACAGCTACTATCAATCATAGTACCTTCCATTTTGCCCATTTGAGGTTCGGTATCCCCGCCCCCTCCTCCTACATTATTGTTTTAAAAATTGAAGACTTTGTGGGGGGGGAATGGGGACAACTGTAATTGAACAATTAAAAAATTTTAAAAATTAAAATTGAAGACTTAAGCAAAATATTATGAATACAAAGAGGTCTGACAGAACCCACCCTTATTAACAAGTTAACCTTGGTTATGGAGATAGACTACAAATAGTGCCTCATGTATCTAGAATACAGCTGTTCTGAGATTTCCTCTTTTTGGAACAATCAAGGAAAAAGTCCATGTGTTTGTATCACATTCTGAGTGCTCTTCAAATCCAGAGCATTCATTTTAAACTGTTTGAGATAATTGCAGTGATATATAGAAATCCCATATACTCTTTAGTTTCTTCCAATTAGCACCTTGTGTAACAGTAAATTATTAAATCCAGGAAATGGACAGGGATACATACATTTACTCACATTCCACCAGTTTTAAGTGCACTCATTTGTGTATTTAGTTATCATGTTTAGATTCAGTGATCACATCAAGGTACAATTCCATTTCAAGGATCATTCCTATTCCTTTAAAATCACAGCCACATCCCTCAATAACCCCTGGCAACTACTAACCTGTTCTCTATTCTATAACTTTGTCATTTTAAGGATGTAATATAAATGAATTAGACAATGTAAGCTTTTGAGATTGGTCTCCCCCACCCACTCAGCCTAATTCTCTGAGATCAATCCAAGATGTGTACAATAGGATGTTCCATTTCTGTGTATTCATTTCTAACATGGAATTTTTACAAATGCAGTTTATCTGGTTTCCAAGCCCACCTATCAGGAAATGACAATCTGTTGGCAAGAAATGAAGCCCCCCACCCCCAAATAAAAACTAGACAGCATTAAGAAAGCTCATCAGTTTAGGGCCACCATGGATGGTATAAGACTAACCATACCAACTTCAGTTGCCCTGGAGGCTCCATTGCATTACAAAATGAAATTTGAGGCTTACCATGACCAAGGTATTAAGTAAACTATTAAATATGAAAAAAGGTTCTATAAAACCTCTCTTAAGGCATGCACTTAAAATTGTCATAGGCAGTGTAAACACAGAGCTTGTTGAGCAGACTATCAGAACCTTATATACTCTACTTCTTGCCTTGCTATAAACATGTGCTTTTGCTTTGGGACTTATTTTTACTTTAACGTGATTACATCATTTTGAATGCTAACTTATACATTATTTGAGAGCAAGGACCTTGTCGTATACTAAGAATCATAAAAATTTACATGTCTAGGAAATCAAGGCCTAGAAAAAAAGGGACTTAACCCAAATCACAAAAGGCAACACTAAAAAAGCTGGAACTAGAAGCTCAATCCTGTCACCTACCTTCCTGCCTCGTATTTTTAACCATACCAGTTCTTCAAAGATGCACATATAAACAATAAATGCCAGGTGATTTGTATATTATGTTTATATCAAAGTGACAGTTTCTATGAAAAGACATTAGGGATTTTGTTTATAATTAATAGACTAAATGGAATAACTGAATATAACTAGACAAAACAACACGAAAAGGCATCACAATGAACTCTATACAGTGGGAATGAATCTTACTGGTGTGAGGAAAATTTTAATTTCTAAAGTCAGTATATAAGACTAAAATCACGTTGAAAAAAATTTCTAAAATTACCCCCAAAGTACAATACAGATCAGTTTTTTCTTTTTTTTTCCCAACTGAGTGCCAACCAAGTAACTGATTTACATGTAGGGAACAGTGTACAAAAATGATGTACACACAATCTTTAAACAGAATCACTTCACAAAGACGAAGGCTCATGCCAGAAAAGGCACAGGGGAAGAGACCTGCCCGAGGGCAGAGCAGTTTATGAAATTTCCCACTTATGCTCTTTCACCAGATTACACACCCACTGGGTCTGCAGGCAAGTGGGAGGACTCCCTCTCATCCAGCATGTTTGTGAAAGTCACCTGTGTTTGATGCAACTCCATTGTTGGTTAAATGGCCACATGGTACAATACCTGTGGCCTCATCCCAAGCTCCAATGGCAGACTCTTGAGGCTTCTCCAGAGTGGAGATGGGCATCTCATACATTCCTGTATTGAGTCAGAGGACAAGGTTGCCAGAGGTCCTGTTAAATATTCTCCCCTCAAAAGTCAGAGGTCTAAACCTATTAACACTTAATTTTTGGTAACCTGGAAAAACGTTAAACTAACATTTTGTGAATCTTGGGGTATACAAGGGGTTTCCACACAAATTCTCCAATTTAACCTTCAAGCTATTTCCTAAAAATAGGGCTAAGTAACTTGCCCAAAGCAAACAGCAGCTAATTAGTAAAATTAGTTCTTAAAATCCAAGTTCCCTATCTCTAAGGAAGGGGTGTCAAACTCATTTTCATCGGGGCCTACATCAGCCTTGTGGTTGCCTTCAAAGGGTTAAATATAATTTCAATTCCTTAACAGTTAAGGAGTAGTTACATTTATATAATCCTAAAATTATTTTGGTCCTTTGAAGGCAACCATGAGGCTGATGTGGCCGCGGTGAAAATGAGTTTGACATCCCTGCTCTAAGGGAACTGCTCCTCTCCAGAAAGATATGAATCTTAAAAAAAAAACAACTCTTCTAGGCTTCTCAGTAGCAAAATTTTGGATTAGTATTGATTTTGAAATCAGATTTCCTCTAATTTCCCTTTCATGGTCTAAGATAAAGATTGTCTTGCAGTATGATGGTCCACAGCTCACAGGAATAATGGAAGGCAGCCTAAAGATTATGCCAGAGTGTGGCTGGGCAGGATAAGTGGAAATGATGGTTTTGAATTAAAATTTGTTATTTTTACAAAAGTTCCCTACACTGAGACCAAAGTATTCTGAACCAAATCTCCATGTATTCTCATGCAGCCAGTCCATACATTGGGAATTGGTATAAGGCCTGAACAATAAGAGGTATTATTTTTCCCTACCACTAAAAATAAGGCAATTTATCTGACAAACATGGCAAGCAACCAGTTGTAATCTCAGACTACTATTTATATAGTTGAAGCTACTTAAAAAATAAATAAAAACTCAATACACCAGCAGATGAAACAATTTTATTTCACAGTTGTCTTTAAAACCACAAAGACACTATGTTTTTCATATAAAAACATTAGTACAGATAACTATACTTTCTAGAAAATGATTATATAGACCCTCTCAAAGAAAAATGCATCCCGTTATGTGGTTTCAGTGAAGTTGCTTGGGAAAAACTCACAGCTGGACTGATTCCTAAAACATACCATTCTACCAATTGCATCTTTTGGTTCAAAGTATAGAGTATTGTCATCAGGTCATGTTTCTGCATTCTTACACGTTTGATGATACACATATAGACCAGGGGATTATCACTTAATGCTCCATTGGTTCATCAGCCTTTTCTGCAGGTTCATCAGCTGGCTGAGCAGGCTTAAGAAAGAAAGAAAAAAGAAAATGTGCGATATTACATTATAAAGAAATCTATGAGAAAAAGTGGTTACATATATTTTAAAGACTCAATTTTAGTTCATTATCCTGTTAAAATATCTAAACAAAGGGTTTTAAAGAAATAAATTTAATTTTACAGTTCTGAAAATCTAAGGATCATTAAACAATTCTAGCATTTTATCATACTTTGTCTTGCTCAATAGGCCTTCTTTTCATTACCACTACTAGCAATCACATTTTGGATATCCTTTCCTTTCAGCACTAATACACACAGCAAAAATATGATCAAACAAACTAGCTGCATGGCACTCCAGTCAATACTGCCGCTTCTCAACAGTGCTGGTTCTTACCAACAGCAGTTCAATGCAAATCTTGCTTCTCCAAATACCAACAACATCCTTTCAAACTGCAAAGAAATTCATGCTGTACAAGAAATTTCTGTAGAGAACACTTTATTTTCAATGACACAGCTATCAAACAAGCATCAATAAGTAGCAAATATGTACTGTAAAAATCCAATTTAAAGCCCAATATGTAACCTGAGATTCACCGACACTTCTTCTTCTTTTTTTTTTTTTTTTTGAGTTTATTTATTTAGTTTTAGAGAGAGGGGAAGGGAAGGAGAAAGAGGGAGAGAAATATCAATGTGTGGTTGCTTCTCATGTGAGAAGCCACCACTGGGGACCTGGCCTGCAACCCTGGCATATACCCTGACTGGGAATCGTACCGCGACCCTTTGGTTTGCAGGCCTGCACACAATCCACTGAGCTACACCATCCAGGGCTCACCAACACTTCTTGATCCTTTCTCAATGTCTGTGAAGAGCCAACTTAGTTTCCAAAGCTGGGTCCCAGGGAATTTCTCTCAGTCTCAATACTATAGACTCCTGGCTGGCCCTATGACTTGCTTTAGCCAACACGATGTGCCAAAGTGACGTTGTGCTAGTCCTGGGCCTTAGCCTTAAGAGTACCTGGCAGCTTTCACTTCTGAGCTTTTGAACTTTTACAGCTCTGAGCTGCTGCCCTGCTAGAGAGACCCTTGTGAGAGAGGAACCTGGAGACTACACAGAAAGAGGCCCAGCCACCCTAGCAGAGGTCCCAGTCTTCTACTTGTCCCTGTAAGATATCTAGAAAGTGTGATAAAGATGACATGTAAAAGTTTACAGTTGTAAGTATGTAAAATAAGTTTATTCCTGTATTATTTATTGCATCATTTATTTGTATCACCAACTGTAAACCTTCCTTTGCCAACCCCTGTATATGACTAATCAACCCTTTTTGTGTTTATAGAGATCATTGCCCCATCAGTATTTCACTTTACTCAGTTTAGTTTTCCCGCTACTATTTGAATTATAAGCTTCTCTCAATAATTAAAGACAAAATGGTAGATTCACAAAGTTGTGGTAGGAATGACAGTTTACTATAGAACTAAAGCCTCTTGTGTTACGATTAGGTATATATACCTGTGCCTTTCTCTGTGGCCTTTCTTCAAGACCTTCCAGGAATGGAGACACATCATCATCATCATAAATCGTAAACTCCAAGTCTTTACCAACAATTCCAATGGAAACATTCTGAGGACGAGAAAAAGGTAAAAATAAAAAAATCAAGAGAATTTAGGTTGAAAAATGCTTGTGATGAAATGTTGAGGGAAAAATGAAGAAAATTTACATAGCACTTGAATAAGACCTAACTAGTAAGCCCTTGTAATCTGTAGATTTAAACACTCTTGATAATCACAGTCTATGTCATCTAGAAAATTTGCAAATTGGCTCATAATGGGAATGTGCTGCATACAAGTGTGAAGGAGAAAACCACTTACTAGGAAGTGAGCCTAACTCCTAAGAAAAATCAAATTTGTTTCTTGTGTAAATTAAGACATAATGTTTCTTACCAAACAAAGAAACTAAGTTTGAGGTTCTAAAGAGTTGAATTTGGTGGGAGCTTGCTAACTAGTACAAAATAGCCCCTGTAAAATTAAAATTTTAGTGACAATTTTAGGCATAAGGATGGATAGGCCATTTTCTTTTCTTTTTAATTTTATTTATTGACTTCAGAGAGAGGGAAGGAGAGAGAGAAACACTGATTTGTTGTTCTACCCATTTATGCAATCATCATTTGTTTCTTGTATATGCCCTGACCACAGACTGAACTCTCAGCCTTTGTCTATTGGGACAATGCTCTAACTAACTGAGCTAGCTGGCCAGGGTTAGTCCATTTTCAATGATTCAGTAAAAATATGAAATTAGGAAGCCAGATACCTGAGCAAACTTTTCTGAACTGTAAATGTCAGTAGGCAAGTGCATATCCGACTTTTATTTTAGTTTATTTTTAAAAAGATTTTATTTATTTATTTTTAGAGAGAGAGGGAGGGAGAGAGAAAGAAAGGGAAAAAAACATCATTGTGTGGTTGCTTCTTGTGCACCCCCTACTGGGGAGCTGGCCAGCAACCCAAGTATGTGCCCTGACTGGGAATTGAACCAGCAACTCTTTGGTTCACAGGCCAGCACTCAATCCACTAAGCCACAGCAGCCAGTGCTATATCCAAGTTTTAAAAGATATTCATCTCGGAGTGATGGCATTTTAGGTATTTTAAACAAATTTTTAATATTTAATGTACTTTCCTAATTTTTCAAAAATAGTTTTTTGATAAATACTATAAACAGGAAAATTTGTTTAGAAAACATTATGCAGGCTATAAAGTCTTCATATACATATTAAATAGTAATTATGCAACCACTGTAACAAAATGGATTTATAATATGCTGATTGGTTATCAACCTCAAGGAGGCCCTTAGCAGTTCCTGCATTGTACTATATAGGTCCCTATATTCAATATTCTTTTCTCTTGGACAACTCAACTATTCCCCATTCTCCTTATAGCTGGAAACCTTGCTATTTCACTGAGAAAATAAAAGCAGATTAAGAAGAGAACATTCACAAGCTCCCACAGTATCCACTCTTTCCCGTATCTGTGTCCCTACATTTTCTCCCTTCCTGTTACTGTGAATGAATCTTCCAATTTCTTGACGAAGGCCTACCTTTCCACCTGTCTACTGTTGAAGGAAGTTGGTCCAGCAGTTTTTCTCATATTTTTCCTACATATATTTTCCTTTATACTGGATTATTTTCATGCAACAGACATGCTATATATTTCCCATCTTAAAAAACCAAAACAACAAACCCCCTCTTTTTTACTCTTCCAACTGCCACCCAATTTCTCTGGACCCAAAACAGAAAATATCCTTCAAAGACCTGTCCACCAATTCCTCTTCTCCCATTCTCTTCTGATTCCATTACAATCAGGTTTTTGCCTCACCATTCCATTAAGGTTGTTAACTAAGCCCCCAGTGACATCATTGCTAATCTAATGGTCAATTTCAATCCACATCTTCCTTGATCTATTAGCAATTTTTCATTTCCTCCTCCTTGAAATAGTTTCTTCATTTATTTTTAAGGATGCCTCATTTCCCAAGTTTTCCTCTTACCTCCCTGGCCATCTTCCTCAGTCTTTTTGGCTAATAGCTACTCACTTCCCAATCTCTAAAGGTTAGAGTGTCCTTGGCCCGGTTTTCAAACCTCTTGTCTAACCAATTCTTTTAGCAATCTCATCCAATCCAGTCTCTAAAAGCTATTTCTATATAAAGACTCCAAAATTTATAACTCTAGACTCGACCATTCTCTACCAAATTCCAGGGGGTGCTCATCTGATAACTGTGTACTTTGTGTCACCAAACGGACAAACAAGCATTTCAAATTCAAATCAAAGTAACTGCCTGATTTTTTTCCACAACCTCTACCCCAAAATTGGCCCCTCCCACTGTCGTATTCAGCTCAGTAAATCATAAATGTCTTTCTTTTATAGGGCTAAAAACCTTGAAGGCATTCCCCTCACACCTCCACAACCAAATTGTTAGCGAAACTTCTTTGTTGGGTGCTAATTTTATTTTTTACCCTTTTTTTTTTAAAGAGAGAGGAGAAGGGAGGAAAAGAGAGAGGAAAACATTTATTGCTTGCCTCTGGCATGAGCCCCAGCAGGGGACCAAACCTGCAACCCAGACATGTGCCCTAACTGGAAATCGAACAAGCAACCTTTCAGTTTACGGGACGTTTGGGTTCAATACCCAAATTGAACCCCTTTTCATCATCTCCAACTCTATGACTTGGCTGTAATCCACCACAGTTTCTCACCTGAATTATTTTAACAGTCTTAAAACTATGTCCACCCATGTGCCCACTACAATCTGTTCTCAAAATGGCAACCAGGTGACTCTTTTAAAACCTAAGTCAGCCCTGGCTGGTGTGGCTCAGAGGACTGAGTGCCAGCCGGCAAACCAAAGGGCCACTGGTTTGATTACCAGTCAGGGCAAATGCCTGGGTTGTTGGCCAGGTCCCCAATTAGGGCATGCAAAAGGCAACTACACATTGATGTTTCTCTCCCTCTCTTTCTCCCTCCCTTCCTCTCTCTCTAGAAATAAGAAATAAAATCTTAAAAAAAACAAAACAAAACCCTAAGTCAAATCGGATTTCCTCTGTTCAAACTCTTAACAACCCACTCAGAGTAAAATCCAAAGTACCTACAATGGTTTATAGAACATACACAATATGGCCTCCATTACTTCTCTAGCTTCCTTTTCTTCTTGATCACTGACTCCAACACGACTAGCCTCTTTGTCTTGAACACTACAAACATTCTGGACCCAAGGCTCTTGTACTTGTGTTCCCTGAAATAAGCTTGTTCTGGACATTTGCATGGTTCACTCACTCATCTCCTTTACATCTTTTCCTCAAATTGCTCATTCTGGGTGAGGCCATCCTTGTTCCCTATTTTAAATTATACCCACCATACCGCCTTCCTACACCCAACTGGTCATTCTTTCTCCTCCTAACCTGTTTTATTGTTTCTATAGCATTTGTCACCTCCTAGTATACTATAGAATTTACTTACAGGTATATCATCTATCTCCCCCGACTTAGATATATGTACCATAATGACCAAGATGTTTACTGTGTTTACTATATTGTTAATGCTTAGTGCCTGCATGTGGGAGGTGCTTAAAACATACTCATATTTGTAAACTAAATTAAAAATATGAAGATAATCCTACCTGCTGAAGAAGTAAAGAACATTTCATCTACTGGCTTTATACAAAAAAAAAAAAGTTCAAAAAATAAATTTAAAATCAGATCACTTAGTGAATAGCTTAAAGAAAAAGAATGAGCCAAAGCAACCATCTCCCAAATTACAGAACTATTAGTATATCTCCTCTATTACTTACATTTACACAATAAATGATTAAATTATAATGTTAACATCTACAATTGGAAAACAAGATATTTACTGATATTTACCTTTGTAGTTAGGTCCTGTTCTGCAGGAAGTGTCTCTCTTAAAGCACGCAGACCATGCTTAACCAATTCATTCAAATTGCCTATATAATAAATTCACAATTATTTTTTAATTCCATTTTCATGTTACGCTTCTTTTATTTGTTGGGTCTATACACTGAAATCATTGTTTTAGTCACATACTAAATATATCACAATAAAAACAGTTAAAAGTTAAATGTTTAGCCCTATAATCTTCTAATATAATAATAACATTACTGATTATTATTTTAACTATTATTAATAAGAGGACATAAGGCTTTTGTTAGTAAATTAGACTTGTCCTTATGGTAAGTTAAATCAAAATCCTGATTCACAAATGATGAAGCTCAAAGTTTTGTAAAATGTATTCTGTGAAATGCTAGATACTGTTTTTGTTCTTTATGAAAGGAGTCTCCAACTCTTTCTATGTGGCCAACATTATCCTGATACCAAAGCTAGACAGAGATATCACAAGAAAATAAAAAATTACAGATCAATTTGATTTATAGACACACACAAAAACCTCAAAATACCAGCAAACTGAATCCCAGGAATGCAAGATGGTTTAACATTCTGACTGGTGTGACTCAGTGGATTAGGCATTATCCTACAAACTGAAAGGTTGCTGGTTTGATTCTTGGTCAAGGCACATGCCTGGGTTGTGGGCTAGGTCCCTGGTTGGGGGTATGAGAAAGGCAACTGATCGATGTTTCTTTCTCCTTTTTTCTCCCTCATTTCCCCCCTCTCTAAAAATAAGTAAATAAAATCTTAAAAAAAAACAAAACCAACCAAACCCCAAAGTCAATGAATGCAACATACCACAACAGAATGAAAAGGGGAAAAATACCTGACATGATCACCCCAGTAAGTGATTTAAAGAGCATGTGCTAAAATCTAAGACCCTTGCATAAGCAAAGCACTTGAAAACCTGCCCTATCATCATATTTTAAATCTTTTACTTTTCTTTCCCACAACTACACTGACTTTTTACTTGTTTATGGACTACTAAACACAGAAATGTCTGCATGGCTAAAAGATAAGAACAGAATCATAGAAAACTAAAAGTTGTAAACAGGGCTTAAATTGGTAGTTAGTACGGTGTTTCTCAATTGTGTCTGGGCACTCTTCAGACCAACTGACAAGAGTCTTCAAGGTTAGGGATAGATACTTGTATTTTAAAATGTCCAACTGGTGAATGAAGCTACTATGGTACTTAGAAATAGGGTAAAAGTTAGCATGTGTAACAGAAATAATAAACACTTTATGGGCTTATTTTCTGAGAGGGAGAGAAAAGGAGATGAGGGTGAGGTGGGGGTGAAGAAAGGGTAGATAGGGGAGAGAGAGATGTCAATTTGTTGTTCTATTTATTTCTGCACCCATCCATTGATTCTTGTATGTGTCCTCACTGAAGATCAAACCCCCACAACCTTGGCATACTGGGACGATGCTCTAACCAACTGAGCTACCTGGCCAGGGCCTTCTTGGCCTTAATTTTTCAAAAAACTCTTTCTGCAAGACTGGTAGTTTTCTTCATTTAGGATACTATGTTAATTCACTATATAAAGATTGGAAAGGGCAAAAAAAATTACTTACACTCCATAAATTCAGACATATGTCTTTCCAAGTAAGTACGAGCTGATTGAGAACGGGCTCCAATGGACATTGCTCTACAGTCAAAATAGTTAGCAGATGGACAGGTTTGGAAAATATGAGGACCCATATCCTACAAATATGAAAAAAGTACACATAATTCTTGATTTTGGTTAAACTAAAAATTAGAATCAAAATTTCTAATCAGTTTTAAAAAATCATTAAAATATAATAGCCTATGAACTTACATCATAACCAGCAATAAGCAGCCCAACACCATATGGTCTTCGGCCATATCTTTGCGTTGGTATCTGGGTCTCTTAAACTAGTTAAAGAGCCTGTTCTAACAAGGAATAAAGTACTATGTTTATTTTCAAATTAAATATTACTAACAAACAGCTTTGATTTCTTAATTGCTGCATAATCAACCATAGGAAGAAGATAAAAACAGAGCAATTTTTCTTTGGTCTAGTGTTAAAAAATGTTCAACTATCCACTAAACCCAAGAATTAGTCCTAACAAAATGTTTTCCTGCCATGAAGAGAACCTCACTTGTTTTGGATATGAGCAGCTGAGGATTTTTTAGGACATCTAGAACCACCAATAAAATCTTTAAATTTCCTCTAAAAGTGATGCTTGGTTAGTTTTCCTGACAATTGAACTTTTCTATGTCTGCAAAATATCAATGGTTTATAAGGGCTGATGAAAGAGCAAACAAATTCCTTATTTTAGAACCCATTCTTCCATGGTAAAAGTTCCCATAACTCTCCTAAATTTTAAACATTCTGCTGTTGAAAAGTACCTAAACTTTTTCCACAATCTTACCTATGCATATATTATCATATTCCTAATAAGTAACATAAGGAGTATCAAAATCCTTTAAAGTTCATTTCCAAAATTGTAACATAAAAAGGATACTGCTTCCAATTAGAGCTACAAGACGAGACACAGGAAGAGGTCTGTCAAATACAAATCTGGAATCCAAACACTCCTGGCGCATAAAATTACTAAAAAAGAAACAAGAAAAATTAGTAATTTTAAATGACAGAGCTATTCAAATCTGAATAAAGTAGTTTGATTTTTCTGCTTTCTTCCAAACATTTACATGGATTACATTCGGGAACCAGAAAGACATGGAAGGATGCGTTTTTGTTAACAAACTCTGGGGGTCTGTAGAGGTCATATGAGATTAAAAAAAAAAACAACCCTAAAATATAAATTTAAAAAACCTTTGTCTCAGAGCATTTATAAAATAGAAAGCTGGGCAAGAAAAAAAGAGCATTCTTTCTTCCCTTATCCTTCCAACTATGAACAAGACTGTCCGAAATTCTATGTCTCAAGCCAGCACAAAGTGTAATTACTCATTTTGTTCTTGAAAGCTGACTAAAAATTTCCTCCACAGAGCAATTTCAAGAAACAGAATCCATACTAGGGCATTGTTACATGTTCTTGCCAATGCTACTTCTATCCATAAGGAGAACTCTAGTGGAAATACTAGACTCAGGACTGTCAAACCTGACAAGACTCAAGCAAGTCTGACATTTAGGGAAAATGAAATCCATGCCTCTTAAAGCCAAGGGCATAAACAACAGATACCCACCCTTCTTTCTGAGTTGCTTTGTCCAATTTATTTGTATGTCACATCTAATGATTAAATGTTGACTGTAGGAACCAAGCTGTTCAGCACTTTTAAGTCCACTTCCCAAGGCTGTCTAAAACGACACTGCCCCAACGTGGCAGGCACTAATCACATGTGACTACCGAGCACTTAAAAACTGGCTAGTCTAAAGTAAAATGTATCATAAGTTCAAAATACACAAGAAATTTCAAAGACTTAATATAAAAAACAGTGTAAAACAGTTCAATAGCTTTTATATTGATTACATGTGGACATGACAGTATTTTTGACAGACTGGATTAAGTAAAAGGTTTGACCATGCAATATATTGCACATTTTCAAGAGCTAACAGAAACCAATAATGCTGTTACTATACAGCTTGACCTAAGAGAGCAGGAGTTTGCTGGTTAACTTGAAAATCTTAAACATTAGCATTACTATTTTCCCTTAGTGGTTATACTCTTTCTTCCCCAAATAAGTCAAACTTACACACATTAGTTTTGGCTTATTATCTCCCATGTCCCAATACACACAGTCACATATTACCTGAAGGCACTGTTAAGTGGTCTATGTGTTAGGCTATTTAACAATAATCTTGAAAAAGATACTAAAAAAATTGAGAGGTTAAATAACTAGCCCAATCTCAGATACTAAGTGGTAAAGGTAGGAAGTAAACTCAATCTGTGTGATTTCAAAGCCCCAGCTCTTCATTTACACAATGTCTCTCAACTAGAAATAATTTTGATCTCCTCTGGGATCTCAAAGAAATCTATTACTCTCCACTTTCTACCTTGTTTTATGGACATACTACTAGATTTCCAGTTCCTAAAACGCAAGAGCTGTGTCTGATTCACCTCTGTATACCCTGCAGTATCCAGAATTAAGCTTTGCAAAAAATAAATGCCTGATAAATTCTGGTGTATTAAAGAAAGAAAGGGTAGTTTAGCTGTGTCTTAGAAACCAGAAAAAAGTTGTCAAGCTCTTCTTAGACATAACTTCATCTCAAACAATATACACTGAGTTAACAAGTATCACATTATTCAGTGACTTCTCCGAAGTGTTAATGTGCTTAATTCTATTTGCTACTATTCCAGGGATCAAAAAATGGAATACTTAGTAATTGAGCCCAAATCCACTAAGGTATTCACAATCTTAACTTATAAACACTCTGGAAGAGAACTTCCTAACATATCTTACCTAAATCTTTTCTAGAAATTAAATAAATTATAAGTCAAAAGGGATGTTTCTTTTGTTTTTCATGATCATACTCACCATAACAGTCTAGCATCAGCAGTAAGTCCTGCAATTGAGATACCAATATGGTTGTCGACATGGAGAATTTTTTTCTGATGGGCTGCAAGCTCTGACTGTGCTCTCTAAATACAGACATTATAAGAGATAAAAAAAAAACAAGTTTGCAATTTTATTATCTATACAGTGACACTTATGTTTGATAGTTCTGTTTCCTAAAGGAGGAAGACAGACTTACTGCTTTACTTACCTTCAATGCAACCAACACTGCATGGGTTTTTGATTTTAGACCAACTGTGGCTGAACCTTGTTTGACAGCTTCCATTGCATATTCGATTTGATGAATCCGACCCTAAGCAAAAAAATCGTAGTCATCTTAAAGGCCCTTTTATAAATTTAAAATTAAGAGTTCCAAAATCTCAGATGAGCACAATTAAATCTCAAATGATGTTTTTTAAACCAGGAAATTTAATGATAAATTTAAGTTCCAGGAGTGTCTAAAATGATTCTATTCTATTTTCTCCCAGCCTAAAATCTCATAATGTTCTGAACATACTGTAGCCGCCAAAATCCACTTCACAGAAATAGTATAAAACATTTTACCTGAGGACTCCAAACAGTGACATCATTGTCATACTGGTTGCGAAACTAAAAGAAAAAAGGCCTATTAATACAAGAGCATCACAAATCCCAACTCTTAACTAGCTCTACCATTAAAAAAGTTTTCTGATGTTTCCATTAAACATTAACACAATGCTATTAGTACCTCACTGTAAGATTACTACTACATGTAGATGCAAGCCAGTTCTACATACACCATAAGCTAGTGGGGGAGGAGAAATCAGATCTAAATGGGACCTAACTTCTAGTCCTACCAACACCCATAGCATCCTTTCAGGTTCAGCCAATTACTTAAGTTCATGTGTCGACTTTCTTTCCGATCTTTGCTTATGTTCTTCCCTTATACCAGATCCTAATAGGGTCAAAAGCATTTCTTTTTTAAAAAACTAGCTCAAGTATCTGTCTCTTGAGGGTTCTCCTTTTTTTTCTTCCATAATTTTCCCAATACATACTCCCACCAGTTCTTTACCTACATGTCCCTTACTTCCTTATGTTGTGATTAGGGACATGTCTGATTCATCTTTGAACCCTTACTACACTTAAAATAGTGCCTTTTAAGTACAGGCAATCATATTGAATGAATAAATACAAAAACGTCCTTAGGAAGTCAGAAGTGGACTCACATATCTACAGTGACAGAACCATTACTGCTTTAATAGCGGCATTAAATGGCAGAACAGTACTTGGGAAAACAGTCATGGGGGTGAGAAGGTTGACTACCGGAAGCCCTGAGATCTATGTTGTAATCCTGATAACATCACTTTTCTCAGCCTTGGTTTACTCATCTGTATAACTAAGTGACTGGAAAAAGTGACTGAAGAGGGCCTTTTCTGATCGAGTTCTAGTGGAGAGAAGAATGAAATAGACCCAGCAGATAAATGCATGCGGTACCCAAACCCTGGGGTCAAGTTCACACTGGCAGTACGGGGAGGCCTCCAAGTCAAGTCCCTATTATCTCCTCTCACGCCCCTGACGTAGAGCACGAGGGGCCATTCAGTACTGCTCGGAATCTACTATACTGAAGGAACTTGAGGGGCGAATTCGGCTAAGTCACGGAGAAGGTAGTGTCTGAGGCCCGGCAGAAAGTGAAACAAACTCAGGAGAAAGGCCGCACTGACTCCCGACAGTCCTTCTCCCCGGCAGGCCGGAGATGCTGAATCACTGCCCGAACCCTCCTGACTGCTTTGGTTTCCACGCCCCGTGGCCACCGACCGCTCTAAGGATGGCAGGAGACGCGGCTCGCCATCGTCCAGTTAGCGGACCTCTGCCCCAACCCTGCCTAGGCTTGGAATCCAACGCACCATGGTTCCGACGCAGACCTGGCAGTCACCTCCTGCAAAGCGGCAGATCAAGCAGCACAGCCGAAACTACCGCTCCGGGATCTACAGGGAGGTCTGCGGGATTTTGACGGCAGAGGCGCAGGGCAGAGCAGTCTATTCCAGAGATATCGATTGGCTTCCAACGCTTCCCCGCCCACAGAGCGCTCCGCAGCTAAAAAGTGGGCGGGGCCTCGGGAGAAGGTGGAACTGAGATTGGCGGGAAACCCAGGCCAGAAATGCCCGTGGTCGCTAAGAGCTGCCTGGCAGTTACTAGCAAGTTAACGCTGCTTACATCCTCGTGATTCACCTGTGAGTTACCGATACTCTCCAGTTTCTCACTGGCCCTGCCGGATGCACCTGAAATCGCTCCAGACGACAGCTTCGACTCGGAGTGATCGAATATGCAGCTAAACCTCTCATAAAGCATCCACAGAAATTTGGGGTGTTGTGTGACTGTGAGAAGAACAAGACTACTACAAGAAAGGCTACAAAATAACAGTCCGTTTTCTGTGTGTCAACCATACTCTTACTCGAGTATGTTGTTTGTGTACACGCTTTTCTTTCCATTTTGGAATCCAAAAGGAGAACTTACCTGTCAAGGCTCTGTTGTCATTGATCACTCTTTGTCATTATCATTAGTTTCCTCCCACCAGACTTTGAACTCTTTGAGGGCATTGATGTCTTCTGTGCCCTCAAAACCAAGCATGGTTCCTGGTAGATTAGGCCACTGAGAAAAAAAATGGACATTTTCTTCCAAAATACGTATTCTCTCATCGCATCTTTTAGTAAGTCCCCAGGTAAAACAGTTTAGGACAGCTATGCAAACAGCTGCCAACCTAACATCTACCGACTGCCAAAGATGACTTTCTTTATAGCGAAGAAAGGATGAATGTCTAGGCTCAGTTAAGAGTTGAAAGGGACCTTAAGGATTGAGATTTACAGATAAAGTAACAGACTCGTATCACATGATTTACTCAAATTCTGGACAATTTAGTATCACCCTTTCACTTATACACTTTGGACATTTTCTATATTAAATATTTTCAAGTCTCCCTAGTATTCCACCTTATAAACATATATTTTGTTTATCCAAGTCCCTATTGTTTAATATTTAGGTACCCCTTCTCCCAAGCAGCTCATTTATGAGCTGTTTGATGTATTTTTTTGGTGTACATTTGTGTTCCTTTCTTTAGAATAAATTCATAAAAATAACCCTGGCTGGTGTGGCTCAGTGGGTTGAGAGCTGGCCTGTGAACCCAAGGGTGGCTGGTTCCATTTCCAGTCAGGACACATGCCTGAGTTGTGGGCCAGGTCCCCAGTAGGGGGCGCCAGAGAGGCAACCACACGATGCTTCTCTCCCTTTCTCCTTCCCTTCCTCTCTCTAAAAATAAATAAATAAAATCTTTTTAAAAAAGTTAAAAGACAAGAAAACAAAGTCCTTTAGAGCCCTCTCTCTTCCCTTCTCCTCTCTAAAAATACATAAATAAAATCTTTTTAAAAATTCATAAAAATAGAATTGAAGGATTAAATGAAATGGATATTTCTAAGGCTTTTGATAAGAAGGGCTAGGTTGCCCTCCAGAAATGTTTACCAGTTTATACTCTGAACAGTAGTATATGAGTGCCCTCCTCCTGAAATTCAATAGTAGTTGTCATTTTTAAAAATCACTGTTAGTGAATTAAATTTACAGATTTAAATAAATGGATTGTTCTCTTTTATTTCTTTGGCACCTAGCACAATGCCTAGCACATACTTAGTGCTTAATAAATATTATTGAATGAATACTACACTTAAAAAGTTATGGCCATCTTCTCATATCCATAAGTAATGATCTATATGGTTTTCAACAGTTTCGTAGTATTTCATTATGTGGAAATACAATAATTTTCTTAATTGTGGGTGGCAATTAGATTATTTCCAAGTTTCTGCTATTACAAAAATACTACAATTAATATTCTGGTTGATATATTGCATAGTACCAAACACCGATGTCCAAAACTGTGTTTCCAGTATTCTTCTAGTAGAAATCTTTAAATTTAGAAATATTTATAGTGAAATTTTAAAATTGCTTGTACTGTGATGTCACCATGCTAGATAGTCTTGTTACCCGTATGCATTTACTCCACCCTTTATGGATTACAGCAGTGAGTCTCCTTCCTCTAGCTTCTGGTTGAACTCTGCTGATGTAGGGTTCTAGCAGGAGACTGAGGACAATAGGAGACAGAGCATTTATTACTCTTTCTCCCTCCATGTTGGTGCTGGGTTGGCAATGGTACTGCATGATCTCTTGCTGTTTCCCTGCCCACATTCTGATGATACTCCCTTCAGTTACCCTTTTGAGTGTGCCATCTGTTTCTTGCTGGCACCCTGATGGATACAGTAATATTTTAAATTTCACAGGGTGCAGGAGATATACACTACTTATTTTTAATGTGGGAGAAACCTGTTATCTTTTCTTGAAGTTTAGTGTATATTATACTCCTAGAAACAATTTCAGTAGGTCTAAAACAGCTGGAAAGTAGAACTTAAGATTATGATGTATGCCCTTCCCTGTTTTCTACCTGCTCAGATATACAAGTAAAAGGGAAAAAAGTTAGTCTGCAGTTGGTTTTATAGTTTTTACAATTATAAAATGAATACACATTTATTTAAATTTTTTTCAAGTGCACAGTATGAAGAATAATCCCCTGTCAATCAACTAGATAGAGAAAATCACAGTTAAAATTTTTAGTGATTTCCCCCCTACAACAATATCTCTCTAAAGAATCGAGAGAAGTTATCCTGAGAATATATTTTCCAATATTTATAATATGTAATACACTGTGTGTGCATTGCATATTATGTGTGAGACTCTTATTCCATAGAAAGAAATATTGAATTTCTTTAGATCAATTTGAATCTAATACCTGCCATGCTGATGGAAATTCAATATCAGTTATTATTGAGAATTCCCTCTCCATCTACAGTTGTACAAAGTTTCTAGGGCAATAATTATTGTGGAAATACCTGGAATGACCTCAAATTATTTGGTTGTTTCTACACATTGATTTATTACTAAATTTCCTCTATACCATCTTCAGGTCTGATGACTCCAATATTCCTTTACCATCCTTGGAACTCAAGAATCTGGAATCAAATGAGTGAATCTTGCAGGCCCTACACCCAGGTGCAGCCTTCCTCTTTGAGGTTGTGCCACCATCCTCGGCTCCGTCACAGAGCAAGATAGGAGTCTTGGCTGTTCACTCAACCAATAGGCTGTGGACTTCTAAATCTTGTGGGATCTCTCTTGTATCTCACCCTCAAAGGTGTTTCTTTCTTTTTTTCCCCTTCTCATTTCAAAAGACAGGGAGAGCTTATGATGTTTCTAAGAGGATTTTGATTTTTGCCTTATGAAAATCTAAGGTCTGGATACCTGCTTGAATAGGGGTAAGGGGCAGGGTATAGGCAAACATATAGAATTAATATCTCAACAAAATAAACTTCCACAAAAATTTGTGTCAACTTATATATGCTTATTTTAAACATGCTTTTTAATTTAAACATTATACCATAAACATTTCTTCATGTCACATGCTTTTAAATGTCAGCCTAACAGTAAGGTATTCCATCACATGAGTATACCATCATTTATTTCACTAACATTTGGTAGCCTTTAGATAGCTCACTCTAAAGCTAGCTAGCCTTGTCTGTATCCATGCCCACCTTATTATTTTTTACTAGTTGTTCAAAAGCTAATGTTCGCTAATGGTAATAGCTAATGCTTGGAATAGAACAGATTGGAATTAATAGACATAATTTAGAAGAGTAACAATTTAGAGTTGTATCTAAACTGTGTAACATAATTTTCTCCCTCGGTGTGTATGACCAAAAGAGAGGCCTGTACAAAAGCCATTGGCATACTTAAGTGTTTAGAAATATTTTTCTAGAAATTAAGCAATTATTACAGAATGTCATCTAGATAGTTGAGTAACAATGAATATTACATATCCATGGGAAAATTTTACCTTAGTTCTTACTAGAATTTGTTTTTATTTTGTTTTTAACCACCTGCCCCGCCCCACTCCTCCCCACCAAATCCAGCCCTGGCTGGGTAGCTCAGTTGGTTAGAGTGTTGTCCCAATGCACAAAGGTGCGGGTTTGATATCTGAACAGGGCGCATACAAGAATCAACCAATGAATGCGTAAATAAGTGGAACAACAAATTGATGTTTCTTTCTCAATCTTAAATCAATCAATTAAAAAAAATTAAAAAATACCAGAAATAACTAACAATAGTCTTTGAATTATAGAAGCAATGATGCTTTTCTGGCCTATTTACAAAATTCCCTTATTGATCAACTTTGCAACTACTGGATAAGAATCAGGGAGTACCCTAGGCCAACTCATGCTTCAAAGAGTGAAAGCTATTAAAACCCCAGGAGACCAAATATCTCCTCTGTTGGTCCACATGTGGAACTTTCATATGAGAGCCACTTTGAAGAGTCCAGCCAACCATGTGCAACTCAGAGCCACCAATATATGCACAGAAGGTAATCATGAAGAGGATAGGCTTTGGAGTCAGATAATTCTCATTGATTAACAATACTTATTAACCACCTTACTATATGCCAAGAATTATTACTAAATCCTGAGAATACCTCAGTTAACAAAACAGGTAAAAATTCCCAAAGATTATTATGGGATGAAATCAGAGAGGAAATGGGGTGGGGGTTGCAGATAACATAGGGCCTTTAGGCCAGTGCAAGGACTTTGAGTGAGATAGAAAGCCACTAGAGGGTTTTGAAAAGAGAAATGTTGTGACCGATATTTTTAAATGATTATTTTGACCCTTGTGTTGAGAACAGACTGTTTGGAGCTGGGCATGCTAACAAGATCAAGGCAATTATAGTAATCCAAGTGAGAGATGGCAGTGGCTTGGACCAGAGTTATAATGGTGAGAGGGCAGGACGTAGGTGGATTCTGGATATATTTTGAAGGCAGAGCCAACAGCACCTTGCTAATGTGGCATGTAGCAGAAAGAGGTTTCAAAATGACTAACGTTTTAGGTCTGAGCAAATGGAAGAATGGAGTTGCAATGAACTATGACAAAGAAGAGATAAAAGCAGATTTGGGAGGAAAGATAAATATGGTTTTGTATATTTCATGTTTGGAATGTCTATTATACATCCTAATGGAGATATGGAATAGTTGGTTAGCATATGATTTGGAGTTCAGTGGAGAGGTTCACTCTGGAGACCCAGAATTGAAGGTCATCATTGTAGAGAAGTTATTTAGAGCTATAGGCCTAGAGTGGAAGTAGATAGAAAAGAGTTCCAAGAATTGACCGCTGAGGACTTCAATGTTAAGACAACAGGCTTTGTATTTAAACTTAGTTACTTGGGAGCCCTGAGACCTTTGATGACTGATTTCACCTCTCTGAACCTTTGTTTTGTTGTTGCTTAAATCTATAAAGTAGAGAGAATATTGGCTAGTGTCTTTTATGATTGTTTCAATGACTAAGTGAATTTCTCACTTAAAGTGCTTAGCACACTGGCTGGCACATGGTAAATACTCAATATTTATTAGCTATTATTATTATTGTTATTATTATTAAACCAGTATTTATCTTGCAAAATGTTGCTCACTGCCTTAGTAATAATGTACTCATAATTAATACAGTAATGATGCCTATTATTTAACTAGATAAAAAGTGGCAAACTAGAAGTATACAGTGAGCCCACTCCTCCCGCCAGTCAGTATCTTAAGTTACACTTTCAGCCTAGAACCTTCTTTTTCAACTTGTTAACTTTTAAAGTCTAAATATTTAATTTTGCTTTAGTTTCTGGAAAATTTTAATTTTTATTTAGCTGCCAAGATCTATGAAACACAATAATAGAGGCCTATTTTTCTTTAAAGCGTTGGCATTCAGCATGGCTGACTGTTAACAAAAATAAAAACATGGTTGGTGAGGTTAGAAATAAAGACACTCTTCTTTAACGTATTTGAATAATCATTTGGTCTGGAAATTATTTCATTCTTTATTAAAAGATGTCTTCTGATTTTCAAAATAAACAACATTTTTTTGTTTTGTCTTAGCAAAATAAAATGTGTTTGATCTCATTTTTATAGAAATCCACCCTGAGATTATTTGGGAAACTGCTTTCTGTATTAAAAACAGGCATTTTTTCCTTTCCTAAGCCAAAACCAGCATTTTTTTTAGTGTCAAGGTGGCTTCAGAACTTCTTTTCCTTTGGCTTATTGCTGAGGTGGCAAGGGTAACAACCACAGAGAAACAAAAGATCAGACATTTTATGTTGGAAAGAGTATCTTATAAATAAGCCAAAATTTTTCATTTGTTGTATTTTTTTCTTTTCTCATTATAAAAGAGAAAAAAACTCAATTCCTAGTTTACCAGTAGGCTAATAATTCTTTAAATATTGGTAATAATAAAAGTAATGTGACCTTTAAAACCAATGTTTTCTAGAATGGAAGTAAAGTTAAGTGTGCAATTCCCTTGTCTGCTGCTAGGTGGCAATTAATGACTTGGAGAGAAAAAAATAAATCCACTCTCCCCCCAACCCCGCCCCATCTTCCCCACCTAGAAAGATACGTGCATTTTCTCTTCCTTAAGGTAAGAATTCTCTTAAGGATAATATTCTCTTTCCTACTTTGTTTTGCCCCAGTGAATTTACATTCACCTTTTCCTTTAATTGTTAAGAATAACACATACAAATCTAACACAGGCTGCTATAGCTAGAGAAGAACAGATCATATCTTTTAAAGAGGGTGGTTTCCAGAGTGTATGTTCCTGAGCGATATAGAGTAGGAAGTTGCTATAATTTCCCTGCAGGTTTTTTATTTCAATTTTAGTAAAGAAAAATTTCCTGTGAAAGGAATTACAACTGGCCCACTTAAACATTATGCCAAATGTAATATAATTAAATGTAAAACAAAAATGAAGAAAGTGCTTTTAAGGACATAAAAGCAATTCAGTTTCAAAGTGGTGAAATTGCTCTTTCAAATAAACTATACGAAAAACAATAATTCTTCACAAGAGTCACAGAGTGGCACATTATAAAGAACAATTTTTTTCAGACAATGTATCCAGATATATCTATTCCTGGCAAAATTATTTAAATACTACATATAGGTTTTTTTGTATTTATAAGTCTAGTGAATCTGGTCTATATCCTTTTAAAACATATGTTGAATTATGTACATTGGTTTTTGTGACTTTCTTTACCAAAAGAATATATGTAATGAGTATTTGTTTCATGTAAAGTTGAAAATATCAGAATCTCTGTTCAAAGAAGACTCTCAGTTTGGGTCTTAAACCAAAAAGACTCTCCCCAGGCTGAACTTAATGAAGCCTAACACCAAAAAGAAAAGCTGTTTCTGGCATTCTAGGCCTTCCCTGCATCCAGATGGCCGGTCTGTAGCCCAGCCAGAACCAAACCCTTCCTGCTGCCTTTCAAGCTGGCCTTGGATGACAGCCCCGTGCTACACCAGCTTCCATACCCCCTTAACTCTTCAGCTTCCAAGATTTTTAAGAAGACATGGGACTTCTAATGTGAATTTGGTTGAAAGGGTAAATCAAGTTTTAAGCTTCAAGTGTAGTTTATAAAATATTTATCCACCTCACCTCTTCCCTCCCCTCCCATAGGCTTCCTCCCAAAGTAGCTCAGTCAGCCAATTGGCATCAGAGGAGCACCGTTTGGAAGGGAGTGTGTGTGGGCAGCTTGCAGGTGAGGACAGGGCTGCCAAGGCAGACCATGCGGTTTGTCCTGTGCCTACACCCAATACCTGACTTGTGCCTTTCCAGAGCATTTGTATACACACAGCAGAGCTGCTGTTTAGGGTGTGGGTAATTTCAAAAAGTATTTTTTTAAATAACTTATTGACAAGATTCAGGTTCAGCAAAAGAGAATGTATATAGGAGATACAAAATGACCATGCATGGAACTGAGTGAGAACTTCACCGAAGTACTTGTGCCAGAAAAACAAATCTACTCTGTATTAAAAGTGCCGTTGGAAATCTTACTAGTGGCAGCCATTGTTTTCATCTTGGGTTTTCAAAGGTTTGTTTGTGTGTGCAAGTTCCACCAGAAGGTAATACACAAAGCAAGCTCTGCACTTGAAGGTATAATTTCCCTATAATTTTGCTTTTCTTCACATAGAGAGATGTTACTGACTGATTTGCAAGGGTGCTTCTCAGTTGACGAGAATAGATATTTTTCAGATGAAACCCTATGATTCTGTCACTTTCCTTATTTTTGAATCTCATTTCTTAGTTCTGTGCTCACTGTTATTTTTAATTATTATTATTATGCCTGCTGCTAAGCTTTTCCACTTTCCACAGGGTTGATTAGAGACCTGGGAAATCCAAGCCAACATAAAGTCCTGGTTTCCAGATCAGACTATATGAACAAAGTAAAAAAAAGACTGCAAAAGTGCTAGCTTTTACAGAGCCCTTAAATAAAATTTAAAAATATATATATAAAGGAACCTAGAGCTGGGGAGAATGGACCCATGGTCCCTTAAAAACAGGGACCCATGGAAGGAAGAACAAAAGGATAAAAAATCATATAGCATTGAGATGAAACGAAAGTATGTAAAAAAGAGAATAAAAGTAACTCTGATATAGCTATTGATTTGCAGTGGTTAGCCTGGAGTGCCGGATGGCTACTCCAAGCAGCAGAAACTCTTTTAGCAGCCAACATAAAAAGGGCCCTCTGGCGCCAGCTTCACATTTGTGGCTCCAGAACTGAAACCCTTCCCTTGACCCTCTCCACCTGCCTAGCTCTGTTCAGATCTTCTCTCCTCTGGTTTCAGCTTCACCACTTGCTTCTCTGCATTTGCCTGACCCACAAATGCACAGGGTTTGTCTTCTGTGCCATGACTTTTTCTCCTTGCAGCTAGTATGATGAAAATTAGGACCTTTCATCCAGCTATGTTGTCTCAGGCCACCTTGGCTGACAATCCTCCCAGTTGGACACAGTCCTCAGGATTTTTTTCTTTTGTGAAAAACACACAGCTCAATGCACATTTCCAGAAAATAAGGCTGAGATCACCTAAATGCAGAAACAGTATAAACGTCTATCATTTCTGGACATAAATATCTCTTTTTCAATTTTATACATTATCTTATTTACAACTTTTTACCTTACTAATATCATCATATTATTAATATTACGTTACTAATAACTGATATCTGATGGATTGCAACTGGATTTTCACAGAATAATAAAATACTACTTCTGCCAGAAAGTAAATGCAAGAAAAAAATTAATAAAGCAAGAAAGGAACTAACACACGGAGTTAGACATCAACTTTTCCTCTTAGAAAATCTGAAGAAAAGCTCAACTGAACAGGAAGATTGTTTTAGAATAATTCATCTCATGTGGGTTTAGTGCACTTTTAAAAAATGTGCATTTTTATTTTTGTGAAAAGAATTTTACTTCCCCTTTCATTTTGAGGAGGGGGCAAAAACTTGGGAGCACCATAACCATGTTTTAGTGTAAAAAGGAAATTGCTGATGTGAGAAATTGCTGGTGAGCACAATGTTATGAATTTATGAAAAACAATAGCTTCCTCTCCAAATTAAAATGTTGTATATTTCTCTACTTTTCCCCATCACCACGAGAGTATATATATAAAAAGGCATCCTTGCATAAAATCCTTTGACCAGATTTCACAACTCTCATCCTATGTTAATAAGACGTCTTTACTTAGTTTCAGTCTTTCCAAATAAGCCTGTAAGTTTCTGACACAGCAAACACCAGTTTGGTCCTCTCTGTCCTCTGTCCCTTGACCCTCTGCTGAAACCTGGCTTGATCTGTTCACGTAAAAAGGTAAAACCAGGCATGTGGAAACTATTTCTACAGAGCATTTTGTCTTTATATAGGGCCACACAGAACTGTGGGGAGTTCCTCTTAGGCCCGGGAAGGAGAGAGATTGGCTGCCATCCAGTTCAGCTGGCTCAAGAGAAATTCAGCTTCCTTGTGCTCACAGACAATCCCTCCATGCTGACCTTTGACTAACTGGCAGGGCTCTTGAGTTCTGACCCTTCTCCCCCTCTGCCCATAATCATCTTCTCCACACTGTTAGGGGAAGAGCCTGAGGAAAAGGTGCTAGGGAGAAGAAAAGTGGAAGTCCTGACTTTTGAACCCATAAATATTTCCCCCCATTGATAAGGGAGTGAACTTTTCATTTGAAAGAATGCCAATACATGGCATGCAAAATTTGCAAAACATGGAGGATTTAGCTTGGTCTTTGCATCAGAGTAGGTACATTACAAACCTTAGGAAACTATGCTATAGTCTTTTTTAAACTCTATATTTAATGGAATTTTTGCAAACATTTTTACTTTCTTTTTATAATTATTATTATCAGTAGTTCCACTGTGTGGAAATAGGTTCCAGGAAAAATTAAAATGCATACAATGGTGAAATCTTATAGAATTTGATGCTAAGGTCTTTAAAATGCTAATTGATTTATCTCATAATCCTTTAATTTTGAAAGAGACCCAGCCAGTACATTTTAAAGCCCTTCATTCCACATTTAAAACTTAAGAAAAAAGTAAATAATATGAAATAACAATTGTAAAAGTACCTTTTAAATTATAAAAGTTAAGATTTGATTGTATTTTCCTGATTTTTTTCCCCTATGATGACTTTAGTGATAGCTTTCTCCTCCCACTAACCGAACAAACAATCCCTTCTCTTTTGGAGCGTCTGCCACTCTTTCATCTAGCCCACTCTATTTGCCTTCCAAAAGCTGGCATTCAGCTGAAACCAGAAAAAAAAATCTTTTTCCAGTTTGTTAGTAACTTGTTGAAGGCAATTGACTGCTTTTCAATAGAAAACATTTCCTTCCCCTATTGTGTCACCTCTACCCCCTAAACACTTCACAGAACTCTGGCTGAGCCCTCCCCTGATTGCCAGACAGTGGCTTCCTTAAAACAAAACAAAAACTTAGAAGCAGCTTGTGTCACAGACATCTGGCATTTTTTTCATAACAGAGTCATTGCTGTCTACTCATAATGTCTGCACACTAATGGGCCCCACAGAACGGGAAGGGACTTCCCAATTCAGTTTTACCCACACATTTTATAGGGGAGAAAACTGAGGCCCAGAGAAATAAGGGTATATAGTCCAATTGATGGGGGACTCAAGAGTTGGAAAATTTTAGTTTAAAGTAAATAGTTATAAGCCTAGTAAGTAATGCATATGTTAAAGCTTTTGTTTCGGAAACTACATAAGGCCCATCCTGGCTCCTGGGAGAGACAGTTGACCTCCTGGGGCACAGGTAAAGATTACTGCCTGGGGACAAGTGGAGGCATCCGGGCCATTGTGTTCCAGAGAGACAGACAACCACCCGACCCTAGGAACAGCTAACTGCCCAGGGTGAGAAGGCTGCAGTCTTCTTTCACCTAATTTTCCCTGAATTTCAAAACCCTTAACCACACCTTGTTTATACCCTGTTAAAAAATGCTGGCTTGGAAAGAAAATGTAAGATGGTCTGTTAGGGTATGAACCCACCATCTTCTCAGATTGCTGGCCATCTGAATAAGGTGCCCATAAAGATTCAATCCCTGTTTCTGCATATTGGGTTTGGCACGTGACAGACAGCATGAACGCCGGTGTCTTTTCTGGTTTCACAATTTCTATAGCAAAGTTTTCTTTTTCTGTACTGTGGACCACCTTGACAGTTTGATGAAGCCTATGGATTCCCTGTCAGAATAATGTTTTTAAGAGCATAAAATAAATTACATAAATTTGGATACTTTTCCTTATACCACATAGGGAAATTAAACCAAATTGACCAACAATCTAAATGTAAGAGCTAAAACTATAAATTTTTAGAAGAAAACATGAGTAAATATTTATGACTATAGATTAGGCAATGGTTTCTTTTGTCTTTTTAAAAACAGCTTTACTGAACTATAATTCACATACCATAAACTTCTTTCATTTAAAATTTATACAATTCAATGGATTTTAGTATATTTACAGGTTTGTATAACCATCACCATGATCTGATTTTAGAACCTGATTTTTTTTTTGTATTTTTAAACAATAAGGAGGATTTATTGGTTCATGTACAGAGATGATCAAAGAATGATTCTAAAGTCTGGATTTTTCTCTGTCCTTTTCTTCTGCCATTTTGGTGTTAAAAAACAGCTTTATTGAAACTAATTCACATATAATTCACTTATTTAAAGTGTACAATTCAATAGGTTTTATATATTCACAGAGTTGTGCTACCTTCTCCTAGGCAGCAGTTTCTTAGATATGCCATGAAAAGCACAAGCCACAAAGAAAAAATACTGTTCTACATCAAAATAAAAAACTTCTGTGCTGCAATTAATACTATCAAGTTAATGGAAAGTTAACCCACAGAATGGGGGAAAATATTTGCCAATCATACATCTGATAAGGGGCTTATATCCAGAATATATGAAAAATTCTTACAGCTTCATAATTTAAAGATGAACAACCACATTAAAGAATGGGCTAAGGTGTTGAATAGACATTTCTCCAGAGAAGATACACAACTGGCCCGTAACAACATGAAAAATGCTCAACATCGTTAACCATTAGGGAAATGCAAATCAAAACCACAATGAGATATCACTACATACCCAATAAGATGATTATAATAAAAAAGACATACAATAATACAGGATATTGAGGAATTCGAATCCTCGAACACTGCTGGTAGTAATGTAAAGTGACGCAACAAGTTTGGAAAACAGTCTGGCATTTCTTCAGAGGTTAAACATGGAGTTACCATATGACCCACCACTTTTACAAGGTATAGACTGATTAGAAATGAAACATACATCCATACACAAACTTGTACATGAATGTTCATAGCAGCATTATTCCAATAGTTGAAAAATGAAAGCAACTTAAATGTCCATCAACATGAATAAATAAAATATGGTATATTTATGGTATATACATGGTATATATGGTATAAAGAATGGAATATTATTTGGCAATAAAAAGAAATGATGTTCTAGAGGAGGAAGATGGCGGCATGGTAGGAGGGAACAGATTCTACTTCTCCTACACCCGGGGCAAAATCCTAGCCAATCTAGGTAGGAACAGAGCAAATAGCCAACATTATCACAACATATATGAAGATAGGAGATCACAAATTGTAGCGGACATTGAAAAACCCGATGGTAAGGACACTATGTGGATCAGCGCGGGGACCAGGGAGGTTGCAGCTCCAGGCCCGGCATTCTGGGGTCTGCTGCAGGGCTCCCGGGAGAGAGCTGGGTCATCTGCTCCCTCCCTGGCCAAACAAGGACTGAGCAGCACCGGGGGAGGCCAGTTTACCAGAGGGCACAGAGAGAGGAGTGAGGACGAAGAGGCACTCACACAGGGGCTGTAAGCACCCACGCAAAGCCCTGGTGAAAGTGTGCACCCCACCCGGTGCATCCAAAGGCACCCACCTGTACACCTGTGCTCCCAACCTGGAGAGAGCGTGGTTTGGTGGAAGTCTCGGAAACCACAGCAGTGAAAAAGGAAAAGGCGTGGGTGTTCCCCGGGACCTATGATGTCGAGGCTATGAATGTGGGGGAAGTGGGCGCCCCTCGGGACCCAGAGAGTGTGCACCGTGAACCTGGAAAAGGCATGGGCGCTCCGCGGGACATTGGAACACACGGCGGTTAACTCCCAAGGACGTGCATAGATGCACCCAGCCCCCACACACAGGTCCCTTCGGGGAGGCACCAGATGGGCTTGGGGGAGAACGTGCGCCTACACTATGAACAGTACGCCAGAGGCTGACTGAGTTCTGAACAGGAACAGAGAAAAACTGTCTCCAGTCGCCCCTCAGGGTGCTGAAGCCAGCTAGAAAACCGGTTTGGCCAGTCTGAAACCAACAATAGGTGTATTTTTTCCCCCCTCTTTTTTTTTGTTTTTTTGTTTTTTATTTGTTTGTTTTTGTTTTCTTTTAATTATTTTTAAGTAAGCTTTTGTCTTTTAATTCGTATTATTTTTAGATCTATCAATTCTTTATGCTTCTCTTTCTGTCATCCTAGTGTTGACCCTTCTCCCTGGCTTTTCAAATTTATCTCTTCTTCTTCCATCTTCTGCTTTGTTCCTTCTTCTTCTTTTTTTTTTTGGAACCTTCAAGTAATTGCATAATTGTATTATCATTATTTCATTATTCATACACTTTTTATTTTTATAGTATTTGGGTATTCCTCTTCTTTCTGTATACTCTTCTTTGCTTGGCGGGTTATATTGTATCATTTGATAGGTTTCCCATGTTATCTCATTCATAGTGTATTGCTAATTTACTGTCCTCCATTTGTGTTCCATTAGTACAATACTCTCTATTCTTGAGTACAAGGCTCAATACTCTCTATTCTTGTTATCTAGATTTCATAGATTCTGTCATATGATTGTTGCTATAATATTACTGTAAATAATAGCTATTACATACAATTGTAAATACGTCACGACACCCATCCCAGATCTTAGCCCACTTCACAGTTTCCTGAACTCTATTACTGTTGTGGTTAACTATATTCTCTCACACACTTCACTTATTTACTACTCTTTACTCTCACCCTACCTCAGATTCTGACTTCCCACATCCTCACTGCTTTCTAGAGTCAACTCACAATCCTTTCCTTCCCAACAAGAGTCTTATCATCTTTACATCCTTTCTAAAAAGTGGCTAGTGGGGTGGAAGATCACAATTTACACTATACATAGCCAAAGGATCTCCTATCTCCTCTATACTGACTGCTAACGTAAATATCATAGAATACTCTCTCGCTGTCCTAAACCATTTTGCCTTACCCCTCCAACTGATCACAAAAAAGAGTAGGTGGAAACTGAACACCTGGATACCAGAAGGAGACTATACCACTGAATCTCACAGGTATTCTACCACAAAAGTTCA
>CM052543.1:31448271-31488115 GCA_028533065.1 Trachops cirrhosus | reverse complement strand
TGGAACGTTTAAAGATGTCCCAGAGGTTCCTAAGCCTCTCCTCATTTTTTTGAATTCTTATTTCTTCATTCTTTTCTGGTTGTATGTTGTTTTCTTCCTTCTGGTCCACTCCAATGATGTGAGACCCATCTTTCATTCCATCACCATTGGTTCCCTGTACATTTTCCTTCATTAAACTTATTGTAGCCTGCATTTTTTCATCTAATTTGTGACCAGAATCAACCAATTCTGTAAGTATCTTGATCACCAGTGCTTTGAACTGTGCATCTGATAGGTTGGCTATCTCTAGGTCTCTTAAAAGGATGGGTTCTGGGGCTTTCAATTCTTCTTCTGTTTGAGCCATCTTTTTCCTGTTTTTTCTTTTTTTGTTTGTTTTCGTTTGTTTTTTTGGTCTTGTCGAGCTCTTGTAGTGAGGGGCGGGGCCTTAGGAGTTCACCAGGGCGGGGCACCCCAGGTGCTGGGTTGTGATGCTATATGTGGGGATGGGGTCTGAGAAGGAACAATGGTGCTTGCTCTGGTCTCTGTAGGACCTCAGACCCTTCGGCTGCTTTCTGCAAACTAACTGGGCCCCTCTGACACCAATTCCGGTGTGGGTGGGCCTCTGCACCCCGTGGGACCTTCCTTTTCAGTCAGTGACCGAAAGCTCTATACCTTGGTGCTGGGACCCTACGTTGGGTGCAGTGCCTTGCTTCACAATGGCCGCTTCACTGTGTCTACCAGTCGCCACCCTCTGCCTGGGGCCCACCAGCCACCGCCGCTTGTGTGCCCAGGGTCTGCCTGCTGCGGACTTGTGCGCCGCCCCGGTTGCTCAGTGCTCCGCTCTGCGTCCCTCGCCCCGCTTGACTCCGCTCCTCCTACCAGTCTGGATGAACACGTCTATTTTTAAATCCTTGGGTGTCCGACTTCCATACACTTCAATTTTCTGTCAGTTCTCGTTGTTATTTTGTTTCTGTATTGTTGTTGTCCCTATCTTGGTTGTGCATGGAAGCACAGTGCATCCACTATGCCTCCATCTTGGCCAGAAGTCTCAGAATAGGCAAATCTTTGAAGACAGTAAGTAGATTAGTGTTTGCCTAAGGCTGGGTGCAAAGGGGAAGAGAGTAGGAAGTAACTGCTAATGACACTGTTTTTGTGTTGATGAAAATGTCCTAAAATTAGATTGTAGTGATGGGTGTAAAATTCTGTGAATATATTAAACCCATTCAATTGTGTACTTTAAGTGGGTGAGTTTTATGTTTATATGAATTATCTCTCAATAAAGATGTTTTAAAAATAAAATACTTAAGAGTCCAAAGGAAACCAATTTCAATGGAATTCAGTTATCAGAATATTAAAAAACAAATATTTGATATAATAATGTATGTGCTTCTTTGTTAACATGTTAAATTTTAAGATGTAGCAGCAAGTCTGCTACTGCCATAATTTTGAAATAGTAATTAGTGAATATGGTATTTTAAGATATAAGCAACAAATGTAAAAGCAGTAAGAAAATGTCTGATTTTTGTTGGTGAAAACTCGTAAGTACTGCTAATACTCTGTTTTCTTGTCTACATTAATAATCCAAGGACTACATGGCCAACTGAAGCCTACAAATAGGAGGAAGTGACAGATAGGGCAGAGGTTGGGGAGATCCTGAAGGAAATGCTAAATTTCTTTTTTTTTTTTTAAAGATTTTATTTATTTATCTTCAGAGGGGAAGGGAAGGAGAGAGGGAGAGAAATATCAATGTATGGTTGCTTCCTATTCATTCCCTGCTGAGAACTGGCCTGCAACCCAGGCATGTGCCCTGACTGGGAATCGAACCGTGATCTCTTGGTTCACAGGCCCGCACTTAATCCACTAAGCTACACCAGCCAGGGCAGGAAATGCTAAATTTCAATTGGAGGTCAGTGAAAATAATGATGTAATTTTTTCCCCTTCCAAATTCATGGATACCCTGAATTCTGTGTATAGACCCCCTGGGGGTCTATCAAGAGAGTTAGTAAGAAAGCTGGTTTAAAATCCACCCTTTCCAACACAGTCCAGTTCTTGAATTTCCTCTCTTATTAAAGGGAATTAGATAGAAAAGAAAGAATTTTATGTAAACTACTAGATTGAGTCAGTGCTAAAAAGAGAGGGACCCAAGATTTACTTCTCTGGGAGTTTCTAAAGAAAAAAGGATTTTGATGATGACCCACTTTCCTACTTGGTCCCCGCCCCAACCCATTACCACACCCACTCATACAATGCATGTGCACCACCACCATCAAATGGTGCTATAATGTTTCTCCCTTTCAATAGAAGACATTGATTTAGAGAAATAATTGGTAAGAGCTCTGGTGAAAATGTGAATTTTGAAGCTTTCTTAGAGGGAATATTTTTAAGTGTTTACCTTTGAATGCCTAGCAAGACAGAAAAGCTGCCAGCTGAGATTGAATCAGTTGGAAACAGGGTGGGGTAACCAAGCTCAAACCACTGACTTTAGATTTTGCAGAAATTTAGCCACTTTTCAATTAAGGAGACCTTACCAGGGCATGCTACCTTTTTTTTTTTTTTTTTTAAATCCTCACCCAAGTACATGCTTAACTGATGTTAGGGAGAGGGGAAGGGAGGGAGAGAAACATCAGTCATGTGCCGTGATGGGGCTAAACCTGTAATTTAGGTATGTGCCCTGACCAGGAATTGAACCCGCATCCTTTCTGTTTATGGGATGGTTAATGGGATGCTGCTCTAACCAACTGAGCCACACCAACCAGGTCAGGGCATGCCATCTTTAGAGACAGCTGCTGATACATGTGGTCACTAAGAGGTGGACTGGGGGGAAACAGAGGCAATCAAGTTGTTTACCTCCATTATATTCAAATTACAGTAAATATAAGATGATTACAATATGTACACACAAATAGAGTAAATAATTTTAAAAAAAGAGAATAGAATGTATGGCATTCCTGACATTATTTGAAATCTGGGGCAAGGAGGTTTTTGGGTCTTGCATTGAACTGTGCCTTCCTTTCAAATCACCTCCACCATGTACTATGGTACTGTCTGATAGAGTAGTAGAACCTGGACTGTGGTTTGGGGTTGGGCATTAAGACGGTGGTCATGCCTCAGCAGGTGTGGCACAATTTGTTGGGTGTCATCCTGCACACTGAAAGGTCACTGGTTTGATTCCAGGTTGGGGCACATGCCTGGGTTGCATGTTCGGTCCCAAGTCGGGGCACATAGGGAAGGCAGCCAATTAATATATCTCTCTTACATCGATGTTTCTCATCCTTTCTTTCTCCCTCCCTTCCCCTTTCTCTAAATATCAAAAATTTTTAAAAAATTAGAAAAAAGACTGGTGGTCACTATAGTACTGGAACTTAAAAGGTTAGGCAAACCATAATTTTATTTTCTGAATAAAAAAAGAATGTGTTATGACTATGGGGTTTTATAGTTCTTTCTGTCCTCAAAAATTCTTTGGGCAATATACTTTGTATACCAAAACACTAAAGTCAAAAGTACAGAGTATTTAAAGTTGACACTATCTTTAAAACCCAGGCTGAATGGCCATCATAAAGATATCCCAGATTAAGAGAATTGGGAGTGCAGTAAAAATGTACAGAAACTGGGAAAGATCCAGATCAAGTTCAACAGCCAGGACTTCAAACCAAAGCAAGGTCAGAACCCAATAGTCAAGGTCCAGAGGTTGAGGTACAACACTCAGAGCAAAGATCAGGGCAAGCCACCAGTCAGAAACCAACCAATAAGGAGAGGTAACTAGATGAGCTCAAAGATTCTAGTGTACCCAACAACCACCCCAGGGCAAAGCTCCAGTAACAGGAGCTCTCTGGCACTGATTGAGAGGGGCAAGCAGGTAAAACAGCTGACAAGGCTAGATAACAGGACAGATCCAACCTCAGGTGATTAGCTGATTCCTATAGATTTGAACTTAATCCCTACAAGGATAGGATAACCTGAATCTACAAATGGGAGGAAGGGAGAGATGGGGCAGAGGTTGGGGAGTGGTGGAAAAGATGGAGATGGAGCATCAGCTGCTTCTGATGGGCAAGATCCTGACAAATTATTATATATGCACAGAGTTATATATAGATTATATTATGAGCAACAACAAAAATAGCTGATGCTTATATAGCACTTATGCTTACGTAGTACTTATTTTACTCTTTCTCAGTGGTTTATAGTGATATATCATCATGGCTTTAATTTGCATTTCCCTAATGTTGAATATATATATACATATTTTTTATTTTGCCAATTTTTTTATTGATGTTCGAACACAGTTGTCTCCATTTTCCCACCACCACTTTTCCCCCGCCTTACCTGTTGAATATATTTTTATTTGCCATCTATATATCATCTTTATAGAATTGTCTCTTTATGTCTTTGGCCCATTTCCTAATTTAACTCTTTACATATGTTAGTTTATTTAATGTTTACAACAAGCCTAGTACTTACTATTATTATGTTCATTAGGCAAAAGAGGAAACTGCTGCACAGAAAAGTTAAATGATTTGCTCAAGGTCAAATAAATAACTAGTGATTGGTAAAATTGGATTTCAAGGTAGGCACTGGCTTCTCTCTTCCTCACTATTCTATAGCCCCCACATTTTTATACTTGTGTGCGTGTGCACACATGCAAACACACACAGACACAATGGTGTTGGAGCTTGTTTGTACTCTCATGGGAGCCAAATGTGCACCTCTTTTCCCAACTCCATATTCAGTGGCATCATATTGGTAGCTTGACATTGGCCATGGAGGGAGGATTTACAGGATGGAAATTGACAAATCAGGACTTTAGTTCTTTGAAGCACTGGCTAACCAGCATAACACAGGGTATGCATATCACACAGATACACATATATATGGACAGGTATGTATAATATATGTAACAAAAACAAATAAATTCACATTATTTTTAATTCATTACAAATGAATTCCCCAACTATGAAACAAAGTTTAAAAATACTAGATACAAGAAACATATTATCTTTTCTTGCTTGTGTAGTAACTTTACTTTGACCTACTTTCCTTCACACCCAGCCTATACTGGTCAGAGATCAAATAAAAAGATTTCTTTGGAAGATACTTACTATAAAATGTTAAATTAAATTTCAGTAAAAAAAATGCCTTGATATAGTTCTGTGGACAACACTATAAGATGGGTCCATATCAGTCCTGTACCTGCTATGTTTCTAAAAGAAAAACAGATTAAAAAAACCCTGATGTTTGCAATTACACAATTACTCTTGTTTTTTTTCAGTTAGACTCATGATAGAGTCAGTAATGAAAATAATACATTACAATGTCTATTTATGGCTTTTGATGAAATGTGCCTATGGGTTGCTGTGAATTTTAATATGCAATTCATTGCCTGGGCTCTGCACAACTTTGATTGTTTAATTTAATAAAATCCTCCGGATGTGGATTAACTTCCTTTGCTCAGTATTTACTATTGTGTCATTTGTAATGAAATGGGAACTGTGAGTATTTTGATAAGTGGACTGAAAGGTTTCTAAATCTCACTCTGGCCTCTTATAGTGAGTCCCATTATATGCAGTCACCTGATTTTATAATTTCCTACAGTGGAAATCAATCCTAAAGAGATGTTATGCCTCCTCATACAACAGGGCAACATACGTAGGCAGCTCTCCCTGCACCCTTGGATCTTCCTGGCTAGATGAGTGTCACAGAGTGAGTACAAGGCTGGAGCTCTGGCTGGAGCAATGAGGACATGAACAGATTCTGAACTGATGCTCTAATCACAAGAGGATGCTCTAATCACAAGAGGATGCTCTAATCACAATAATAATACATGGGACTGGATCTTTCCTTTGCCTTAGCAAAACAAAATGTGTAAATTTTACTTAGCTTCATTGCCTAATGCCCAGTGTTCTGTATTTAACAAAATGTATCATGGGGGAAATGGTCATTGAAGTACAGATTTGAGTACAGTCATTACTTGTAATCCTGGTGAGAGGCAATGGAGTCCATCTGACTGCTCTCTGGGGTTCTGACTGCATTTCTTCATCTCAAAGGACAGAGCTGAACACAACTAGCTTATTATTATTATTTAAAGTTTACATAAATAAAAGGGGTTGTTATGCATGAGTTGGAGGAAAGCAAAGCTCAAAGTAAATATATTCATGTATTTCATAAACATTCATGTGTTTCATAAATAGTTAAGGAATCAAATCAAAATAAAAGAGCACAACTGGATAGAAACATTAGTTAAATTTTACCCCAAAGCAGTTGAAATGAACTTAAAAAAAAAAAACTTCATTTTTTCATATACTGCCTTTGGATTCCTAATATTATGCTGGAATTACTTTAGAAACCCTAGTATATTTATTTATCTTGATAGATAAATCTATTATAAAATCATTCACAAGATCAACCAATTGGCTACTGTTTTTTCTGGTTTTACTGGACATAATAAATTGATTAAGGTTGGGAAGATCTCAGTAATAATGAGTACTCTGCTTGTGCCATTTAAAGAAAACTGGGAAAGAAAAAAAAAGATTGAAAAGAGGAAAAGGCAAGAAGATACTAGAGAATATAAAGTTACTAAACAGTTAGAGAGAGCATGTTCAGTCTGAGTTTTCTTCTTGTTGCCATGTAACTTGAACTTTTTAGAGAAAACTGAACCTTGAAATCTTTTATTATTACTATTCTTAATTATACTTTCTTATTCTCCTAATATAAAACAGAAAATAGGATAATAATTCTTGAGGTATGCATAGATATATAGGTGAGGAATTAACATAGAGATTAATTTTAAGCACTTTGCAAATTTCAGAGTATAATGCTTTCATTAGAACATTATTTCTCCGCAAAGAGTGGAGGAAATGTCATGGACTTGCCTATCCTTTATTAGATTATTGATATGCCTGAAGTTTAGATATCTCAATACAACACACATACAATAACCCAAAAAAGATATTGTTACTCACCAAAACATAAATATCAAGAACTTTTTCAGTGAGAACTTCTGAGATTGGCTTTTTTTTTCACTTAGTATACTGTAATTCTTTTGAGATCCATCAATCCAAGTAGTTGCATGTATTAATAGTTTCTTTTTATTGCTGAGTAGTATCCCATGAGATAACATATCATAGCTTAACTATTCACCCATTACCACTAGCAATATATGACAGAGCCAATTTCTGTGCCAGCATTTGGCTTTGTTTTATTTCAGTCTTTATTTTTAGTCTTTGTGTCTTATTTTACTCTTTTTCAATGGTTTATAGTAATATATCATCATGGTTTTAATTTGCATTTCCCTAATGTTGAATATATTTTTATTTGCCACCTATATATCATCTTTATAGAAATGTCTCTTTATGTCTTTGGCCCATTTTCTAATTGGATTATTTGTTTCTTACAGCTGATTTTTGAGTGATTTTGTAAATTGTTTTATTTACTGATTTGAGAGAGAGAGAGAGAGAAATTTATTGTTCCACTTACTTGTGCATTCATTGATTGATTCTTGTATGTGTCCTGACTGGAGATTGAATCCGAAACTTTGGAGTATTGGGATGACGCTCTAAACCAACTGAGCTACCTGGCCAGGGCTCTTGAATGATTGTTTTTAATGGTCCTTTACAGGTGTTTGATTTACAATACTTTCCAAAGTACTTTTTGGTTTGTAAACACTTATTTTCAGTCTGTCTTGTCTTTTCATCATCGTGAGAGGTCTTTTGCAGAGCTAAAGTTTTTAAGTTTGATGAAGTCCAATTTATCAGTCTTTATGGATTATGCTTTGAGGGTGACATCTAAGAACTCTTCACCTAGTACTAGGTTCCAAAGATTTTCTCCTTTGTTTTTATCCAAAAGTTTTATTATTTGACATTTTACATTTAAATCTATGATGTATTTTGAGTTAATATAAGGTGTAGGATTTAAGTTGAAGTTCATTTCTTTGCCTGTGGACGTCCAATTGCTCTAGCACCATTTGTTGAAAAGACGTTCTTGTTTTTGCATCTTTATCAAAAATCAGTTAGCCATATTTAATGTGGATCTATTTCCCTCTGCTATTGCATTGATCTGTGTATCTATCCTTAGACAATACCGCACTGGTTTGTTCACTGTAGTCTTAACATTTAAGATGTAGTTTTAAAAAGCACTTCTCTGAATAATTGCTATCTTTGTTTTTTGGAGTGCTTATGTTTTCCAGGCCTGGTTTTAAGTGCTTCACATGCATAAATTCATTTAATCCTTACAAAAATCCTATGAGATGATAATATTTAGGCCCAATTTTATAGGTGAGAAAACTGAGTGCAGAGTCGTTAAGTAAATTTCTTAAGAGGCAGGTTCAGAGCCCAGGCCCATACCCACAGCCACTATGTTTTATTGCCTCTCTGAAGTGAACAGATTTCTACCTTCTCACAGAATTGCTTTTACTGGACTCTGCTTTGGCATTTTGCCATCAGTCTATGTTGAGAGACATGATAAGAAACATCTCTATGAAACATTGCATTTACTGTAGGCAAGTTAATGAGGATGTGGTTGACTATGTCACATGGTGTCCTCTTTAGGAGGACAGATGGGAAAAATGTCTCTCAGGTCTCAGTACCAGGAATAGATATATTTCTCCTGAGTAAGTGGTTTGTTTTTATCTCTTGGACATTGTGAAACTGTATAAATGATTACATTTCCCATTTTGTGCTGGCTGCTAAAAAGCTCAGAACCAAATTTTCAGCCTATCTTTAGCAATAATGTGTACCACATGTATTATTACTTCTGACTTCATTCTTTTCTACCCTAATTTTCTCTTTTCCATCATTTCCTCTCTAACTCACTTTTTTCCACTTTAATCTTTTTTAAAATGAAAAATATACAAGCACATAGCATTAAAAAATCAAATGCAAGGCTTTTAACATCATCAACAACAACAACAACAACAACAACAAAACATGGTAGTCTCTTTGCCTACTCCTCTCATCTCTGATTTCTACTCTACTGAGCCAGTTGGGTTCATATCTTTCATTCTGGGGCTTATACTGTTTTTTCTTTTCCCCTGACTTTTCAGTTTATTACCTCTTGATTTCCTTATATGGGGATAAGATTTTATTTTTTTTATACCACCCTCTATACACCCTTCACCTATAACCATCCTCCCATTTTAATGATATCACAATTTTGGTTAAACCTGTTTTCAGTGTTTACATTGTTGTGCCTATGGAAATATTGTTCCTAGATGAGCTGCTTACTGTTCACTTTGTGTCTTGTGTAATCATTTTGTTTTCCCTTAGGTTAATAATTGTCTTTTTTAAACTTCAGTTTCCATACAGCAATCACTAATTTCAGCCAAGTCCTCTGACAGAATTATAAATTTCTCTATCAGTTTTGTTTGTTTTCTCACAGGCATCTTTTCTGGATGTCATCCTGGAGTCTTTCGTTGTCCAGCTCCATTCTGGAGGGGTTGATCTGTGGGCCAGTGGTTCCGCTGTCATCCTGACATTTCCTTTTCTCATCATTTTGAGAATTTCTTTTGCATTTCTGTTTTGTTGGATCTTCTGTTTCCTTAACTTCATGCTTTCCTCTTGGTTTATTTACTTGCTTTGATGAAGGTCATCCTGCAACAGTTTTCTGAGGAAAAGTTCATGAAAGGTAATTTTTTGAGATCTAGAATGCCTGAAAATATCTTTTTTTTAACAGTCCTTGGATGATAGGGTATAGAATTCTAGGTTAAAAATAATTTTCCCTCTGAATTTCAAAGGCATCACTTCTTCTCATCTAGCTTCCCAGGTTGCTACTGAGAAGTTTGACACTCATACCTCCTGTGGGACTCCAGGTTTGTTTGTTTTCTTCTTCCTGGAAGGTTTTGAGATCCTCTTTTCTTCCTAATGTTCTGAAATCTCATAATGATACACCTTAGAATGGGGTCTTTTTTCATCCAGTGTGCAGAATGAACCTCAATACCATGGCCCTTTCAATCTAAAAACACATTTCCTTCAGTTTTGATAAATTATCATGTATATTCTTATTTTAGTAATTCCCTCTCCTCCATTTTCTCTGCTTACTCTTTCTAGAATTCTTGATTCAGTTGTTGGATTACTCAAACTGATCTAATTTTTTTCTTCCCTTTTTTTCAAGTTTCTTAACTTTGTTTTCTAAACCTTATATTGCATTTTAAAACTTCTGCTATAATATTGTTATATTCTAAAGTTCTTTCTGGTTCTATGATTGCCCCCTTCCTCTTATCCCCATTGTTGTTTTGCTTTGTTTTTAAATGGCATCCTGTTCTGGTTTCATGGATGCAATCTCTTCTCTTACCTCTCTCTAGGATATTAATTTTAGTATTTGAGGTTTTCTTCTATATTCTCCCTCTGAGCAGTTTTTGTTTGTATTTCACGTTAGTGACTTTTCATAAACACCTATTTCTATTTAAGAGTGAGGCACTTACATGCCCCTTAAGGATGGGCAGAGCTTACTGACTGCTGTGCTTCACAGTAGCACCACATTTCTTTTGAGGGGTGGGACCTCCAAATGTCATTATTTGAAGACCTTTTCTCTTAAACTGGTTAATCAGATAAATTCTTTTGCATGGGAGTTTATAAATCTGGCTTCTAGCCTTCTGGGAGCTTTTCAGGAGAAAGAGGCTGGAGGCTGGGAGTGAGGGAAGTTCATTATTCCTTATAGAAACTTCCATAAAATCCCCCTGTCTTCAGCTGTGTCTGGTGCACTAAGCCCAGATTCTTTGACCCAGCTTCTCAGGAGGATAAACCTCTGGCCTTTTCTAGGATGATAGAAGGGTAGCCACTTGGCTGCGCTTTGTTGGGAAGAAGATATAGAGTTCTAACTAGTCATTAAGAAGATTTTCAATCCACCAATACAATCTTTTCTTTCCACCAATACCCCATGCTCCTATCTTCAGAGGTGTCTGGTGCCTCTGATTTCAGAGTTTTCCACATAATTTGTTTTCCTTCTTTCAGCATTAAAAAAAATTGTCCCACTATGAGCAAGCCTGAATCCTGAGTCAGGAGCAAAACAAGAATGTGAAGTTGAAGTCACAGAAATGGTGCCTCTCAGAGATAAAAAGATGAGCAAAAAACAAGAAAGGCTTCTGCAACTGAGTCATCATATTAAAGTTTCAGTCTTTGTCTTCTTTCTCTACATGTTTCTCCATGTGAAATGACTATACTTTGAGAAAATATGCTGATGAGTAGTAGTTCCCTCTTCTGACCCCGAGCTATGCCCTGAGAGAGAAGCAAGGCTATATATGGGGGAATGAATTACAAAGTCAGAAACCTGGAGGTTGTAGAAATGTTGAGAAGTGTGTCCAGGCTTCAGGACTAAGGTCAACAACAATGTGAGGTTGGAGAAGGTCCAGATTTATGTGGGTCTTGATTTAGAAATGCACAAGAGGGCCTGATGTCTTAAGGAGCTACTGGGGAGGGGGCTGGGTTGTGGTTTCCAGCTGCCCTGTCCAGTTGGCCTTTGAAGACTGACTGGTTGATAGAAATCTACTGGTTAGGAGCATTTCACTTTACTACACTAAACATAGGGGGCCTTTACAAAACTTGGAGGCCTTCCTACACAAAGAGAATGCTGTTAATATGCTTTCCATCGAAGGGCATGGGCTCTGGCTTGTTGTTCCAGTGGGATGTGCTGCAAGACTCAGCCAGACCAGCAATCTGCTGCCAACTGTGGCCCCTAGGGAGGTTTCAAAAAGGAATGATTGTGTCCCTAATATCACATTTAATAACCTTAAATAACGGTAGGTATAGCTTAGCTTCCCTTAAGAGATGACTCACAGTTGGTACACAAGAAATTTACTGAAGGAAGAAATGAAGTTTAGTTCCCATTGATAGCTTTGTCATCCAGACATTTTAAAGTATAAAACAACAACAACAACAACAACAACACAAACAACAACAAAATAGAAAGTATAATACAGAGAATAACTATAAAAAGGTGTTGAAATCCTAGCAGGCAGAAGAACTGGAAGATGACACAGTGGAGTCAGGAAGTGACTTTACTTTGATCATGAAAGAAAAGCACTGGGGGCAGAGGAAAGTTACAGAGAAACAAGACGGTGCCTGCTGGCCCGAGGAATCTAAGTTCCCCTCCTCCTGGTGACACTGGAGAGATTCCCACAACTCTCTAAGCATCTGGAACTTATTTGACTCTGGGTGGAGGAAGGCAAGTGACAGCTAGTGGGACCAGTGGCTTTCTGGAAAGATGGGATAGAAAAGCTCAGGGCCTGACAACTAGAGAGCTGAAAGAAAGGAAATGGCCATTAGACAGAAGCAGAACTGAAAGGCTTCCTGGTTGCTTCTGGTATTCAGCACATGCAATGGGGACCCAGAAAAACAAAGTTTCTGAAAGGAGAAGAAATTGCGCCAATGTTGTTGGTGAGGTAAATGCGCATTCCAGACATACATGACCCAGGGATTCTTAGTATTAACACACAGCCTTGTGTGCTAGATAGTACTTTCTCCTATTAAAAATATCCCCAAACTAATGTAACTGTTCTATACTGAATTTCCCAGATCCAGACCCTAGATGGATATTTGCATGCAGGAAGCTAACTGGGGAGGGCCCAGGGATTCATAACAGAAGAGAGGCAAAGGAAGTAGGATCGGGCAGAAGGAGGGGTTGAACAGCAATGTGGTCACAACAAAAGTCTCAGCCAATTCCATGGGGAAAGAGGGCTGAGGACAAAGAGGGCTGAGCCTTTATACCTTGGCAAGGACTAGTTATTAGATGTTGGCTGCCTATCAGCTCACGCAAAGTGACCCTCTTCAACTGAGGACAGTATCAGAAGAGTCTCCTGAGAGCCAACAGCTGCCAATATTCCTAGCAGCTGAGGGAATGAATGATTGCCTCAATCCAGAATGGAGGACTGAGTGACACACCATGGTATCTATTACAGCCAATCCTTTGCACTGGATGCAGTCACTTTATATACACTCTAGGAACAGCTCCTCTCAGACCCTGGGAAAATGTGATAAACAACAGCCCCTAGTACTTACCTGGTCTGAAGGTACCAATTGATAATCATTGTTTCCCTGCTCTACAACCCATTTGTTTCCCTCACTCTTAGATCTGTTGTCTGGTTGGCTTGCCTGGTGGGCCTGTGGTTACCATGCCCTTCTCAGGCTGTTTCTGTCTCATTTACTATCAGAATTGGGCAAATAACTACCCAGTCAATCACAGGCACCTCTAAATCCACAGAGTTCAGAGTTGCTGGGACAAGAAGTATAAATACCAAAAGTAGGTCACTGTTAAGTAATGGTAAGTAGGGCCCAGGGTCACTCCTACTTCCTTCCTTCATTTGAATTCCAGAACCATGTTTTATACCTTTTGAGAACACAGGTTCATGTAATAATTGTTAATTTGTAGTGTTTGCTGCATCTTGGAAGATGTTATTGTGTGGTATCACCTCCAAAGTGGAAGCTCAGTTGCACCTTCAAAAGGCCATTTCATCACCTGTCAGGCTGGCAGCTTCTGTGTAGTGTGGCATGAAATAGGAAGGGTGGATCCCGTGGTCATGTACCACTGCTGCACCTGCTGTTATGAAGTGGATTCCTGGGTTCAATAAAAATATTGTATGTCAGTGGATCAAACACTCTCAGATAGTGGTGTTGAGGCCCTAAAGGCAGGAAAGGCAAACCTTATACCCCAAATATGTATTTATTCCAGTCAACATTAATCATTGCCCCTTCCAGTGCAATTTGCCATCAAGTGGCTGGTTGGTTTCCTGGAAGAATGGTGTGGTATTGGGGGCTCAGTGTTGGTCTCTCTTTGTGACAGGTAGGACAGAGGGAGGAGTAAGTGGTGCAGTTGCAATAAAGGCTCCCATAGGGAGCTCTGGGCAGAGATGACCCTTCAGAGGTGCCCTTCCTTGAGGCAAGGGAGTCTGGTCTGTATTATATTCCCTACCCCCCCAACATTGTCCAGTTGTTAGAAGTGGCTGACCCCAAGGAGAGGGGCATGATCTTGGGCAAGGCTCTTTCTTCAGCTGAGGGAAGGCAATTCTCAGAGAGACACTCATCTGAGAACTGTCAGCCAACTCCCATAGCAGGTGGAGGACTGAATGCCTCAGTCCTGAAGGGGAGAGGTAGGGGGACAGCGTACCACAAAATGCATAACAAACTAAGTGGTTAAGTGGTAGGAATTCCTGTTCTAAATTTCAGCTATTCCTAGGAGTTCTGGAATGGGGATGGATTGGAGAAGGATAGAGAATTGTGATGTATGTCATGTGCCAAATTTCATAGTTGATTATCTGTGAAATTTTATTGAAAACTGCATACACTATGGCTTTATATGTATTTAACCAAATTAATTTGATGCAATAGATTAAAAAGGCACAAAGAATGCCTTTTTCATAAGATATGCACCATTTACAAGATTCTGCTTGCTGTCTTTTAAAATCTTTATTGTTGTATAGACATAATATTTACATAGTCATATCAATAAACTTTCATTCTATTTTAAGCTATGTTTTTTCTTTTTCATTAATACCCATTGTTCATAAATTCATTATTTTATCAGCAATTCAATATTCTATCATATTAACATATCAATATTTTCATAATGACTTGTTGCCTTTATTTGGGGCATTGGCTTATATGTAGTTTTTCACAATACTAAGTAGTACAGATATAAAAAATAGTTTTAGAAATCTTTCTTTTTTCCCCCAAAGTGGGATTAACACTTTGGGAAGTGTTAGAAAGGTTTTTCTCTCACATGCTACTTTTTAGAAAGGTTTTCTTAATTTTTAGTACTATAACCAATGTTCAAGTACCTGTTTACCAATTGTTATACTTACGTTGGATTTTTTTCTTTTACTTTTGATAGTAGAATGAGTTGTTATGTCATCATTGTTTTAAATTCAGTTTCCTTAATTATTAGTGAGACAGACTTTTCTCAAGTGTTTCTTTACTTTTTGTATTTTTTGTTATTTATATCTTTAGGCTATTTATTGCTCTATAAAAGGGTACTGGCTGTTCATATTTTTATCAGTCCCTTATATATGATAGACAATAAGCTTTATTTGATGTTTACTTTTGGTGGTTTCTCATTCCATTGCTCTTTATATTGAATTCACTTTTTAATTAGTTGATTTTTTGTTTCATAGCATAAAGCCCATTTGACTCTGTCATTAATGATTTTTTAAATGCTTCAATATTCCAAAAGTGACATCTTATTTTCTGTTAATAAAAGCATAGTATTGTATTGTCTTCTATACTTAATGATACATTTTTGAAATTTTTACCTTCAAATGAAAATAGATTTCAGTTTAACTATTGAACTCTGAATCTATTCTGGCATATAGTATAAAATGTGGTAATATATTTACATTTTTTTAAATGACATCCAGTTTCTCCTATGTTGTTTAATAAGGATTTATTTAGTCATTGCTTCTTTCACAAAATCTTTTATGTATTAACTTACTGTGTAGATTTGAATTTATTTCTGAAATTTCTGATTTAATTAGTCTACTTTTTTAAAAAAATGTAGTATTATAAGATTCTTCACTGTTATTTCTCCCATATGAAGTAAACTACTTTTCATTTTAAAATCTATGCATATGAACATAGGTATATGTATATGAATACAGAGATATAAAAAAGGTCTGGAAGGTTAACCTTGGATGGCTGGATTACAGATGAACTTTATATTTTTCTTGTCATTTATCTATAAATTCTAATATATATTACATTACAATGAACACATATCACTTCATTGCTTAAAAAGGGAGAAACTCTCCAAATAAGATAAAGAAAACAAAAATATTAATCATGTAATAAAAGACAATTATGAAGATAAGAAAAAGAGAGGGCAGGTTGGGGAATATGTCACATCAGGTGCAAATTCAGATAAACTGTAGTTGCTCCCAATTCCCTTTTATCTGACTATACTTAACAATCTCCAGCACTCTGTGTACGTAAGCATGTCTGTGCACACCCCTGACTTTGCTGAAATGTCCACTTCTGTCCCAGTCTGTCTCAGTCCTGGAATCTATTTCCTATGACGGCAACTGTACGTGCCTTTGGCTTTCAACCCAGTTGGTTACCACACTCACTACTGGTCATTGATTTCTTTCTGGATATGATATTAGACTTTGCTCTGCATGTTGGGGTAACTCTGCTCAAATCTGTGTAGTCCTTCCTCAATTATCAACCTGCCTCACCCATACCATCCACCCACTCCCAACTCCACCAGCTTCTGTCCTATTCTCAGCTGAACCACGAAGTTTGGGGTGACAGACCATATGCTCAAAATAACAATGCCCTGAACATGGTGTTTTGGACCAGAGGTGGATACCTGCCCATAAGAGAAACAGCTTGTGATTTGTACACTCTGGCTCAAACAAAACAAAATAAGCAAGCAAACAAACAAATAAACAAAAATGTTGGCAATGTAGCAATCAGTGTCCAATCAGGAAAACAGAAACCGCTGTAGATATGTTGTACAGAAGGGATTTAATTCAGGGAATTTGTTACACTGCTGTTGGAAAGTTGGAAAAGCAAAAAGGGGGAAGCCAGGAAAACCAATTACTACCTCTCAGACAGGGAGAACAAAAGTGAAGAAGTGGTATGAACATCCTCTACAACTGCCTCTGCTTGAGACTAAATGGGAGGTAGGATGAGGTGTCACCCAGAGAGTGGGGGGTAGAGGGGAGGCACCAGGAGGTGTTCTTGAGATAAGGAGAGAGTTGCATTTGTTCAGTTTTAGTGCAGTGAGGCACAGCTTATCCTTGTTTCCACTCCTAGTTGAGGTAAAATTGCTTGCTATAGATGTCTTCTCTTACTTGAGCTACCTTGAAGGAAGTCTTTGTTTTGCAAACAAAAAAGCCCTCCCCAGACACCCACTGCTTCTAGAGTAGTCTATCTCAGGCCTCTTCCCCCACATTTTCCTTCACCATGCTGACTCAGAGCCTCCCTTTCAATTAGGAGTTGCACTGCCCAAGAGTTTTGATCATTGCTGCTGTATGTGACATCACAATGTTTTTAAATCCAGGGAAGGGAAGTTCTGCAACATTATCTTTTTTCCTCCCAGAACACCATTATTTGTATGCTTCTTTTCAGTGCATTGCACAATTATTTTGTATTCATAAAACTACAAATGCCCTGTTAATCATCTTTGCATTGAATGGGAAGCGTTACCATATTATTTGTTTAGTCTTTCCAGTTATGAGCAGGGATGACTGTTTCTGTAGCATGACTTCCTTTTAGTGTATCATTAAGGCTTTGGATTTCTCTTTATAGTTCTTGTTAGGCTAGCATTAAAATATGTAATGGGGGTTGGGGGTTTGGGGTTTGGGTTGTGAAGGGAATGCATTTTACACTTTTGTTCCTGGCTATTGGTTGTAACAACTTTTAAAATTGGCGTGTTTCTTGCCCTGGCTGGTGTAGCTCAGTGGATTGAGTGCGGGCTGCGAACCAAAGGGTTGCTGGTTTGATTCCCAGTCAGGGCACATGCCTGCCTGGGTTGCAGGCCAGGTCCCTAGTAGGGGGCACATGAGAGGCAACCACACATGATGTTTCTCTTCCTCTCTTTCTCCTTCCCTTACCCTCTCTCTAAAAATAAATAAATTTAAAAAATAAAATAAAAAGACACAGTATCAAACTACTGATACATTTAAAAAAATAAAATAAAATAAAATTGGCATGTTTCCTGCCGACCACTTGAGAAAATGAGGAATTGTCCAGGGTGAGAAGAGGTGCTTAGCAGAGATGGATTTGTGTTGCCTGTTTGCTTTCACATATTTGTGTCTCTCGTGGACAGTGTTTGAGCAGTGCCTGACCCATGTGAGCCATGCGCGTGGTGGACCTTCACCATTTTCCTGTGTGAATAAGCCAAGTTAATTGACCTGTGTGGAGACCAAATCCATGTCCTTAAACCCTCTGAAGGCACAGGCAGGATAGGCCTTTGCTTTCAGCAGCTCTCATTTCTAATAATTAGAGCTGCCTGGACTGCTTTGGGAGATACTGTTCTCTAAAATATAAAATTGAGATGCTGTTTTCAATCAACAATTAAATTTAATGAAGTACTTCTCTTCCTCCCCCCAAATAGCTACAATTAAATATATTCCATGGTATCTTAAAATTGAGAGAGATTTTAAAATTAAACTTTTTTATTTTTATGTAACTATAAATTTGTATGTCATTGTAAAAATTAATACAGAAATAATGCAACTGTTACCAAATGTGATATTTCATTTTATGTGCCAATTTGATTGGGTTAAGGGATGCCCAGATGGCCAGTAAAACATTATTTCTGGGTGTGTCTGTGAAGATGTTTCTGGAAGAGATTAGCTTTTGAATAAGTAGAGAAGATCATCTTCTCCAATGAGAATGAGTTGAGTATTATCTAATGCTATCGGATCTGAATAGGACAAAAAGGTGGAGGAAGGGCAAATTTGCTCTCTTGCTTGATCTTGGATATCCATCTTCAGCCCTTAGACATTGGTGTTCTTCTTTCTCAGACCTTTGGACTCAGACTGAGACTTATGCCACTGACTCCTGATTCTCAGGCCTTTGAAGTTGGACCTCCCTATCGACCTCCCTAGTTCTCAGGCTTTAGGGCTTGGACTGAATTATACCACTGGGTGGTTTCCTGGTTCTCTAGCTTGCAGATGGCAGATCATGGGACTTTAAGTCTTCATAATTGTGTGAACCAATTTCTATAATAAATTGCTTCTTATATATCTATATAAATATATCAGTGTTTATATCTATGTTTATATTTATTTATATATACTATTGGTTCTGTTTCTCTTGAGAACCCTAACTAATACACCCAGTTTCCGCAACAGGTAACATCTTGTAAAACTAGAGTACCATATCACAACCAGGATATTGATGTTATTACAGAACATTTCCATGACCACAAGAATCCCCTTGTTGCCCTTTTATAACCACACCCACCTCCCTCCCATTCTCCTCAGTTCCCACCCTGCCTGTTATCTCTGGCAGCCATTAATTTGTTCTCCATTTCCATAATTTTGTCATTTCGAGAATGGTCTATAAATTGAATCATACAATATGTACCTTTTTGGCTTTTTTCACTTATAATTCTCTGGAGATCAATTTTAATTGTGCGTGTACCAATAATGTCATATTTTGTTGTTGTTGAGTGTTCCTTGGAACAGATATACCCAATTGGTTTAACCATTCACCCACTGAAGTATGTCTAGGTTGTGTACAGGTTTTGGCTATTACAAATAAAGCTGCTACAAACATTCATGTACAGATTTCTGTGTGAACACAAGCCTTCATTTCTCTGGGATAAGTGTCCATGAGGGCAGTTGCTGGGTTGTGTGGTAGTTACATGTTTAGATTTTTAAGAAACTCCCAAACTGTTCTCCAGATTGGATGTGCCATTTTATAGCCCCACCCACAACGTATGAGTGATCTGGTTTCTCTGCAGCCTCTCCAGGTTACTTTTTTTATTTTAGCCATTCTGAGTTTCCTAAAGAGTATGGTGCTATTCAAATAATGTATTTCATATTGGGTGAATTGGGTTACTTTGTGTTTATCAAGGAATTGGTTCATTTCATTTAGTTGTCAAATTTACATGTGTAGAATTGTTTGTAGTATTCCCTTCAAGTTCACTGATTTCAGCCCCCATCTTTGTTATTTCCTACATTTTGTTTGAGTTGTTTTGCTCTTATTCTAGTTTCTTGAATGGGAACTTAGATTATTAATTTGAGACTTTTCCACTTCTCTATATGTGCACTAGTGCTATAAATTTTCCTGGAATAGATATTTATATCACACCAGAAAACCATGTTTATAGCTCCCTACTGAGGAAGTCAATTTGATTCAGCAAATATTTATGGAGTGTTTGGGTCAGGCACAGTTCTAAATTCTTAATATACTTCAAGGAAAAAAATTGACAAAGATTTCTATTTTGTGGAATTTATATTCTAGCAGGGGGAGATAGTCAGTAAATAACTAGCATAATTTATATACTATGTTAGAAAGTGATCAGCGCAGGAACAAAGAGCAGTACAGGGCAAGAGGGAATGGATATGTAGGGAACTATAGTATTTAAAACCACAGAGATTTGAGTAAAAATCTAAAGGAGTTAACCAAGCCAGTATCTATTAGAAGTATGCTTCAGATGGATGGGGCAGCTAGAACAAAGGCCCTGTGGTAGGGGCGTGCCTGGAATATCTAAGGAAAAGCAAGGAGCTGGTATGGCTGGAGTGGAGTAAACAGGAGGAAAATGGTAAAAATGAGGTCAGAGCATAATGGGGGTGGGGTGGGGAGGAGCTAAGTCTTTGGCTCTGGCTTTGAGTTAAATGGGAGTATATGAAGCAAAGGAATGAATGACATGACCTAATTCAGGTGTTAAAAGAAGCACTCTGGCTGCTATGCCGGGAACAGAGTATGCTTAGAGGCAGATGACCTCTTAGCAGGCTATTGCAATAATGCAAGTCAGAGGCAGTGTGGCTTGGAGCAGAGTGGTAGCAGTGGGAATAGAGAGAAGTGATTACATTCTTAATATATTTTGAGAGTAGACCTAATAGGACTTCTTTATAGATTGGACTTGGGGTATTAAAAAAGATAGGCATCTAGCTAACCAGCTTTATATAAATCATTAAACATAAGTGACCATATTTAATACCATAAGCACAACTTCTGCTCCCTATAGCCCTTCCCACAGTTTCTTGGACAATGGCAGGCACTGACCTAGGAGCAGCTGATCAATGGCTGGACCTTAGCCTATAAAGTATCTTGACGTGGAAGTTTTGCTCAAATAAATGTCAATTAACTGTGCCAGTGATTTTTTTCTTTTGGGAATCAGAACTGAAGAGGCAAAGAAAATAATAACCCAGTGAGAGCAGAAGCTGCAAGACTCAAGAGAGAAGACAGTATTCAGAGTTCATGAGTAAGCAGAAACCATGGACAAACAAGAGCTCTGAGCAAACAAAAGCCTTGAGGCAGCAAAAAGATATACAGAGTAATGACGGAAGTGATAGAAGATGAGTAAGAAAGCATCACAATCTCAGGAGAGAGAGTCAATGGCCAGGGCTGGGTCACAGGCCAACCCTGGGGCAGATGTGCAGTCAGCTGCTCTGTTACCAGAAGTGGGAGAAGAGTGCTAGACAGGTGCACACCAGCCATGCAGAGTAGGCTGCAGTCAGCACCGTGGATGCCAGAACCACATATGAGCCAAAATTAGGAGGGTGCAAGGAGGCCAGAGAAAGCAGAGGAAACCTGCCTGCTGAGAGAAGCAGAAAAGTGTAGCAGAGCTCAGAGAGAAGCAAGGGTGGCCGATGATGCAGCCACGTAAGAGTAGGAACTGCTTCTCATCTTCCTGTTTCATTCGCATTCCAGGGGGCCTGGCTGTGCTGATTCCCGCACTTCAGTGACCCAGGCGATTGCCCATTGAGTTGGTTCAAAACACCTCCTTTTCTCCTTGAGTTAGTATGAGCAGTTTTTTACTTAGGCTCTAGGGATAAAGATGGTACATTTGGCTGGAAATTTGAAAATTTCTTGGTGTTTGTTTATCTCTCAGGATTTAGCAGATAAAGTACCGAAGGTGACCATGCAGACATTTGGTGTAAAGAAGAACAAACTGGAATCATGTGAAGCTTTTTACATACCTTGTCTCATTTAACCTGTAGTGTCCAGGAGGTTCCATGACTGAGGCTCACAAAGAGTAAGTACCGTTCATACACATTATTCATGAATTCTGTATTTGCAAATTTGCTTACTCACTAAATTGTATTTATTACTCCTAATCAATACTCCTGGCACTTTCCTGGTCATTCATAGACACATGCAGAGCAGTGGAAAAATCAAGTTGTCCAACATGCACGTTCCCAGGTGAGGTAAACAAGGCAAGCCTGGTCTTCTTGTTTTAGCTCCTATACCAAAAACAAGTTTCCCTTTTAAAGTCTATTTAGTGTCACATTATTGTGCATTTTGTTGGTGCTTCTGCCATTTAAGGCCCCCACTCATAATGTTGAAGTGCTATCTACTATTCCTAAGCACAAAAAGAGCTGATGCACCTCACAGAGACAATATGTGTGTTAGATAGACGTCATTCAGGCATGAGTTATAGTGCTGTTGGCTGTGAGGTCATTGTTAATGAATCAACAACATATGCTAAATAAGCTGTCTTTAAACAGAAACACCCATAAAATGAAGTTATGTGTTGACTGGTTGATGACAATGTTATGACCAAATGTTTGTAGGAACCTAAGCCTGTATTTCCCCTAGAAGCAATAGTTCAGTATTTGCTAATTCATAGAGACTTTATCAGACATGGCAGGTGTGGAGGGTGAGGAGTGGCCGTCTCCAACTTAATAAAGAAACGAACCGATAAGCTGAAGAAATGGCTCTTATGCTAGTGAAAGCCTTGATACTTTTGGCTTTACCTCTCTAGCTTCTGTGATATTTGGTTTTCTGCAGCAGGACTCACTGATGCACACGCCTCACCACCACTGCTGTCCTGTATAATGACCCAGGGTTTGCCCATCTCCCACTATATTAGTTTTCTAATGCTGTTGCAAAAAATTATCAAAACCTTAGTAGCTTAAACAACACAGATTTCTTATCTTACAGTTCTGTAGGTCAGAAACCAAGATGGGTCTCACTGGGCTAAAATCAAGGTGACAGCAGGGCTCTGGAGGGGACAGTCTGTTTCCGTCCCTTTTCTTGATTCTAGAGGCCACTGGCATTTCTTGACTTGTGGCCACTTCCATCTTCAAAGCCAGCAATGGCAGGTTGAGGCCTCATATCAAGTCACTCCAACCTCCACATCCATCATCACATTTCCTTCTGACTCTTCCACTTCCCTGTTCCACATTTAAGGACCCTTGTGATTACATTGGACCTACCTGAATAATCCAGGATAATCTTTTTATTTTAAGGTCAGCTAATTAGCAACTTTATTTCAATTGGCAACCTTTGCCATAATTCCATAATTACCCCTTGCCAAGTATCATGATATATTCAGAGGCTCCCGGGATTAGGATGTGGATGTCTTTGGGGGCCATTGTGCTGCCTTTAACAGCCATTATCCATTATGCCCTGCTGTCTGATTCTAGAATTAGGGCTGAAACTAGTAAATTCCCTCAGAGACTGAGCCTGAGCCATCCTCTTTGTGATGCTGTCCAAGAATCCCATGCCTGAGGAGCTGGTGTCTGGCCTGAACGGCTCCCTCCCCCTCACTTGACCTTTATATAAAGTGACTCAGTGCCTTACGCTGAGCATGAGGGTGCTCTGGCTGCTCTGTCCAAATGGGTGGGTAGGAGAAACTATTTATTTCTTCAACAATATTCAGTTTCTTTATTGTGAGAGCGAGGCTAATAGATGCAACTTTCTTTTAATGAGTATTTTTAAATATGAGAAGCCCATCTATCCATTCTATGGCACAGCCTTATCGGATAGTACTTTCATTAACTCAATTAATGCCTAAGGACTGTTTATAAAAATTATAATAATCATTAGCTGACAGTTCCTAAAACTACCCAGAGGTGATCTGTATTTCTTTTTTTAAAGATTTTAATTAATTAATTTATTTTTAGAGAGAGAGGAAGGAAGGGAGAAAGAGAGGGAAAGAAGCATCAGCCAGGGACCAAACTCACAGCCCAGGCATGTGCCCTAACTGGGAATCAAACTGGTGACCTTTTGCTTTGCAGAATGACACCCAACCAACTGAGCCACACTGGTCAGGGTGACCTGTATTTTTAGATGCATGCATAAAGGCACTCACCTACACACGCAGAAGTCAGTGTGGTGGGAAAAAAGTGTTAAACATCTGTTAAAGGTGTGTTAGATACCATTTTTTACCTTAAGGGGAAGGAAAAGAAGGAAGGGAGCTAACATTTATTGAGAAGCTGCTCTGTGCCAGGAACTTTATAATTGTAAATTCACTTTAATTATCATTACAATGTAAGAAAGTAGTTTTCATCATCACCATTTTACAAATGGGGAAATTGAATCTCAAAGGTTGCATAGCTAGTAAGATCTCAACATTTGATATATGGCCTGTCTTTCCCCTTTACCTGGCCAGCTTTTAAAACAAGAAAATGGAACAGAATAAGGATGTTCAAATTGAGTATAGCGATGTGTACCCTAGAGTTTCATGGAGGTACCCAGGGCCTCTTCAGTGAAGGTGCTTAGTAAGAAGAAAGCTGAGTGGGCTAGGCTTTGGGCCCTTCCCATCTTCAGTCAGACCAGCATTGGGATGCGATGTAACACTTCAATAGAAAAAAAATGATGGGGTATTGTTCTGCTAAAGTCTTTTAAGGCCATTAGACTAGAATCTGACTACAAATGAATTGGTCAATTTTTCCAATGCTTTAGTTTTTACTTAATGTGCACCAGGGGCTTTGGGAGGGATGGTGCTCTCTAGAATAAAAGAGATTATCTTGGTTAGCCAATGATACAGGAATTCTTAGAGAGGAAGCAAGATTCTTCAGACACTAGTCTGCACTGGGACAGGATATTAGCTGATGGTGAAGGGAAATCAGATTCATGTCGGAGATTCATGTTGAATCAGATTCATCTTGACAGCAGAAGTTACTACAGAAAAGGAATCCCTCACAGTGATGGTGAATGGAATATGAAGACATACACAGACCATTTGAGAAAACTACCTTGAAGACTCCCTTCCAAGATTCTGCCTTGTCATGTCACTGATCACTCATACTGAGTAAATAAACTCACAAAGCAAGCAGAGTCCCATTAAAGTATCACATATTTAAATTTGTAAAGCAGATAACAACTTTGAAAATTTTAAGTCAGCACCTCATAAGGTACAATGTCTGACTGAGTCACTATCTTAGCAACGAAAAAGGGTGAAATGAAAGCCACATCTTCTCTTCATTGGGGGACACTCTTATTCCTGGCTTTGCTGTACTCCTTAGTAATTCCTCAAGGAAGAATAGTAAAAATAGCCAACATTTACTGATGGACCACTTCAATCTTTAAAATAAATAATTTATGTAACAGAGTTTCAGAACATCTCCTAAAATTCAACTTACCTGTCTTCCATTTTAACATGGTTCTCAATTTTTAGCTTTGCACAAGGCTGCCTGGAGTTTTTCTGCCTCCCTTGCAGCTCGGTGTGACCATGTGACTAAGGTTTAAGGTGATACAAGCAGAAGTGTTGTATGGCAGCTTTTGGCAATTTTCCTCAAAAGACAAATGGTACATGCCCTGTGTCTCTTCTTATTTCTTCCTCCATCTTGCTTGCTGGAACACAGAAGTGATATTTGTCACTTTAGTCACATTCTTGGACCATGAAGGTGAGGGCCACGCTAGAGGGATGAAGACCAGTGAGATGAGCCTGAGTCTCTGAGAACATTGTGGAGCAGCTCTGGATTTTCCACCTCAGGACTTTGATGTGAGAGAAAAATAAACTGTATTGTTTAAACCACTTACAGTGTGTTTCTGTTTCTCATAGCCAATACTAATGCAAATTGATATACCCTATATATTTTTATATTATACCAATTTTGCAAATTGAGAAAACTGTGGCTTAGCCAGAGCACATCATTTGCCAAGGTTACCCACCTAGTAGATGAAGGAGTCAGGAATTGAACCCTGATTTTTCCCAAATCCCATGTGCTTTTCTCCTTCTCAGTGTTCACTTTCAGACCATGAAGGTGATGATAGTTTTTGACCTTCTGTGCCTGGCAAGAGCCTTTTGACAAAGCTCCCTGGTAATGTCTGGTCATGTATATACAGTCTCCAACTTGTCCCATCCATTATCTCATTCGAGAATAAAATTCATGAGCTATAAGAGTCACAGTGAGACCTGACTGCATATCATCTGGAGAGTTTTGGGGTATCACAGCAGCCACCAGAGGTCTGATTTGCATGAAGGCTTGTTGGCCTTCTAGGAGAAATGGTAAAAAGAATCATGGAAACTAATGATGGGGCCCTAGAAAAATGGCTGATACCCTTGAACAGAGAGGGGATGATAAAGTAGTCCCTAAACCTAAGAGGAGGGCAGATGCCTAGTGCTGGAAGAGCAGAGCACTATCTTGAGGTGAGAGTGGGGTGGTGGTGGGCAGTGGAAGGGTACAGTCATTCTTCTGTGGGTACAAGTCAGGCAGGTGAGGGAGGCTGAGGCAGGTGGTGTCACAGAGTGAGTATCGCCCAAACCTGTTAATTAAAACAGCTTCATGGCCATCTGTTTGAATCCAAATGTACTTATTTAGATGCCAGATTATCCAAGGTTTTTGAAAAAGCTTACACTCTTTAGAGGGACAATTTCATTCCATTTGGGGGTTAGAGAGGGCTATGGTATGATTGAATAGAGCTACACTGGTAGTGGTGACTGGGGAACAGAGGCGGCAGATTGGCAGCACCAGCAGAAATAATGGAAAGGGAGAAAGTGAACCCCTTCCTGTTGACTGCACAGGTCGTCATCAAGGGGAGTATCAGCACCAGTGGTGGATAAAGGGCAGCTGGCTGGTTCATTTGGAGACCTAGTAGAGACATAAGGTGGGGCAAAGCTGACAACACGTTCCTGAGGAAACTTGAGGGGATATTAAAAAGGTATAATTCATAAACCAGGCATAAAAGGACAAATATTGTATGATTCCATTTATATGAGGGACATAGGATAGTCAAATTGATAGAAACAGAAAGTAAAATAGTGGTTACCAGGGGCTGGTGGGAGAAGAAAATAGGGAATTGTTTAGTGAGCTTTAATTTGGGATGGTAAAAAAGTTCTGGAGATGGATGGTGTTGATATTGTACTACAATGTGAATGCACTTAATGTCTTTGAACTGTACAGTTACAAATAGTTAATTTAATGTTATTTGTATTTTACCACACACCCAAAAAGATATATTTCTGTGTGGAGAGCATACATATTTTCCCCAACCTCTACCTCTCATTGAGGAGAGGGAGCCCCAGGTAATCTAGTACTGCAACTAGAAATCCTACCTTGACCTGCTCTGTTCCTGCATTTACCTGTTTTTGACGTTGTGCTGCTTCTATTTTTGACCATTCTTTATTCCTTGGACTGAAAGCACATTTGGCTTCTAAGGTTTAATTGCTAGTATGCATTTCTGGATTACATTTGCTCTTTCCTATGTCTCAGTTATACCCCAGCTGCTCTGAGGAACTCTGCACCCCTGCTCCCCAAAGTTGTTTCTACCTCCTGGGCCCCACTTTTCCTATGGTCTCTCCTGGCATGATCTGGCCTCTCAAATTAGATACTTAATCACTCAGGTCCACACTGTTGTCTGGCTTCCGCAACCCCCTAAACTCTAGAACTAGAGCACTGATCATGTACGTACTTCCTGGCGACACCCCTTGGGGAGCGATAAGAGCTGAGGCCAGAACTCACCGGGCCACGCTGGGGATGAGAGGACAGGACAACAGGCAGACCAGCCTCAGAGACTAGGTAGACTAGTGGGAGGCCCATGAGTGGGCACAAGCCCATGTGACCAGCCTAAGGGTCAGGGAGTTCTGGTAGCAGGACACATAGGCCATTTTATGTTTTGTTTCCTTTCCTGCTGTATCCCAGGTGAAAGCTGAGGCCCCTGTGACCACTGAGAGCTCAGTGAGATTTCCCCAACTACCTGATTCCACAATGTAGTGTAACACAAAGCTTCCCACAGCTTTTGGAGAATTTTCAGAGGTTTATGCTCTAATTAACCCCTGACCAACCTAAGTTGTCCCAAAGGCTGGAAAACTGAGCTCTTTCACAAGTTACTCAGACCAAAAAATTTGTAGGTATTACGAAGTGGTAGGTAATATCACCACTGTTTTACAGATGAAGAAGCTGGGAAACAGAGAAGTTAAACAACACGCTCAACAAATGTTTGTAATTTGGTGGACTTCATTAGATTTTTTAAAGGGGGGTTGCTATTTCACTGTGTGGTGCTCAGTCCACTGTTTTGTGTAATTCCTCTCCCCTCTCCTTTTCTCTGCCCTAACCTTATCCATCCCAAAGGGCTCTTCACAATTCATATCCATCTTCCTTTTTATGCAGAAAGGATTTCCACTCTCACATTTTTGCATTTTAGCAATTATTAAATTATTTCTTCTCAAGCAGTTAATTCTCCCCTCATAGGAATACTAATACTAGTATTTAATGTATACAATGTACTATTACATTCTTTTGGTTTTAATTTTTTGTATCAACCAAGCCATTTTCAAAATAAAAGCTATCCATGTCACTTAGAATAAAAGAAAAAGCTTAAAGTTCCCAAATCAGATAGCCCTTCCTACTTTTAACTCACCTGGATGTCTTCTTTCTTCAGCTTCCTTGTATCATGCAGCAGTTCCTAAATCTGGCTGTATATTTGTCACTCCTGAGAATCTCTGCAACATATCCTGGACTCAACTGCAGAGACTCTAACTCAGCAGATGAAGGTGGGGCCTGGAGTTGTGCAAAGTGACAAAATTCCTCAGTGATTGTTCAGGAGCACTGATGGCACTGACCTCATTTTAGGGGCTCGGCAGCCACACATGACTGATGCCTACCATGTTGGACAGTGCCGATATGCAAGAGTTCCATCACTGCCTAAAGTTCTACTGGATAACACTGGTCCAAACTATTTATTGTCCATAGCACTTACTGTGATGCTTAGTAAATGTAGCTTTATCTCTATTCTTCCTAAACCTCCCAGATTCTTACCATGCCATCTGAACTGTCACTCCCTAAGCAGAAAACTCTTCTGTAGCCTCAACACCTCCTCTGACTGCTCCTCCTTCCTGTGGGCCTTAATTTATTTCCTCAGTTAAGGGCCAGAATATGGTGTCAGGGTCCTCTTTGCTTCTGGTAGGTGCTACCACGCTCTTGTGAAAGACTCAGCCGCTTGGAAGCTAGTGTCATTTGGCTATTATTGCTCTCCTCCTTCTTGCTGCTTTACTTCCAGCCTCCTGATCATCTTATTCATTAGAGACTTTTACATGTGGCTCACAATATTCCTGTTTATTTCAAACCTTGCTGTCATCTTAGATAATGTCAATGTCCTGCTAATAATTGGCCCCTCAGTTCCTTGACCTTCTCATCTCTAATAAAAATAAGAATAAGAGCTAACACTTGCTACATGCCAGTCATTAGTCTAAGAAATCAGCATGTTATATATAAACTCATTTGATTTCAGGACAGCTCTGTAAAAATAGGTCACTGTTGTTATCATCTCCATTTTATGGATGAAGAAACAGTTATGTAATCTGCTCATGGTGTTGCCACTACTAAGTAGTGAAGGCAGGATCTAAACTCGGGCACTGTGGTGCCAGAGAGCATGCTTCAATACTACTACAGATTTTTTCCTTCCAGTGTTGGTCTTTCTTTAGCCTCCGCTATCCACTTCCACTATTTTACCATGAACTCTGCCATCTCCCCTACCGGTATCATCTTCATATTACTAATTCAACCATCCCATCCTCTGCCAACTTCATCACCCTCCAGCAGGTCAATAAAAACAATAATAAAGTAATGATAATAATAGCAAACATATATATATATAGTCTAAGTGTATCCACATGTTAAGTCACTTCTTCCTCACAACAATTCTGTGACAAAGGTAGGTATTATTATTAGTTTTACAGATGAGGAAACTGAAGCACTGAGAGATTAAGTAATGAGAGAAATGTCACACAGCTCACAGATGACAGAGCCAGAATTTGAATCCAGTCAGGCTCCAGAGTACACATTCTTTTTCTTTTTTTTCTTAGATTTTTATTTATTTTTAGAGAGAGAGGAAGGGAAGGAGAAAGAGAGGGACAGAAACATCAATGTGTGATTACTTCTCACATGCCCTCTACTGGGGACCTGGCCCACAACCCAGACATGTGCCCTGACTGGGAATTGAACAGACCTGTGCTCAATCCACTGAGCTACACCAGCCAGGGCCAGAGTACACATTCTCATTAACTGTGCTAAGGACAATGAGCCCAGAATAGTGGGGAAAATCCTTATCACCTGGAGATTTTTTTTCAAAATACCCATGCCAACCCTCCAGTTCCAAATGTTTGCTTTTTTATTTTGAAAGAGCTTCTCAGATGACTTGGACATTGGCCTCATATTGAGAACCACGAATTAGATAATTCCAACAACCTCCCAACCTGGCGTTCTTGTTGAGTTCAACCTACTGTTGTCCTGCCAGCCCTGGTCAGGACTGCTTTACACAACAGATCAGTGCGTGGCCTGAGAGTGGAGGTATTGTGACCAGTACAGCTGAATCTAAAAAAAAAAAAAAAAAGGCATCAGTATCAATAGCTTGGAGGAGCTGTGGTGAGCAGGGACAGACAGCTTTCTTAATGCCTACATAATGTTTGATGTGATTCTTTTTTTCATGTCCATCTGATTTGATCCAATAGCCAAGAAGAAGACCAGCTACTTAGCTGGGGATGGCACAGGGCAGCAGTTTGCTCCTCGTTAGCCTGAAGGCTTATAAAACAAGAAAGCAGGAGAGAAGGAGAGCAAAGAAAGTATTCTTGGCATAGGTCCAGGGGAAAAGCAGTCTGGCTGAAACCTTTCAGTTCCCTTAGCCAGGAAGCAGCAATCTACGTAAACAGGAAGTTGAGAAGGTTGGGGGAGAGGGCAGTGGTTAGTTAGTGAGAACAAGAGCTGACGCCAGATCTGTGTAAGTGGTTACATGCAAAAAAGATTCTTATACAGGCCCAGATTTTGCATGTTAACCATCCATGCTCTCTCCTGGGCAGTGTTGTTTAATCAGAGTATCTGTGCAGTGTATGCTGGGGCCTGTTCTTACATGGATATATATTTGAGCACCTGCTTTTTTTTCTTTTTGCTAGTTGTCTCCTGGGTAATTTTATCTTATCTCATTTAAGAGTCTAAACACTTTGTGAAGATGGCATTACTACTTGCATGTTTTTAGGTAAGAAAACTGGCTCAGAGAGACTAAGTTACCTTGCTCAGATTCATTTACATTATACAATTATGTATACTTTTGAAAATTGTTTCCTCTCTGAAAAGTGACTATTAAGCATAATCTATTAGAAAGAGGGTGTATAAGTTTTCTAAGGATACCATAATATTTTACTACAAACCTGCTGACTTAAAACAATAAATCTATTTTCACATCATTTTGGAGGTCAAAAGTCTGAAATCAAGGTGTCTGCAGGACCACGCTCCTTCTGAAGGCTCTAGGGGGGAATACTTCTTTGCCTGCCCCAGTTTCTGGTCACTCCAGACATTCTTTGCCTTGTGGCTGCATAACTCCAATCTCTTCCTTGGTCTTCACATGGTGCTACCTCTATGTCCCTATCTTCTCTTCTGTCTCTTATAAGGACATTCTTCACCGGATATACAGCCCACCTGGACAATACAAGATGATCTCATTTAAAGATCCTTAACTTAATAACTTAATTATAGCTTCAAAGACTCCCCCCACCCATCTTTTTCCAGATAAGGTAACATTCACAGGGACAAGGTATGAGGACATGGATGTATCTTTTTGGGAGCCACCATTCAACCCCAAATGGGATATCATTATCAAACTATAAATGCAGATTTTGTAGTATTTCAATAACCAAGGATTTGAGAGGGACATTATCTTGATTAATGTTCCCATGGCCAAATCCCCATTCTTTAAAAGAATAAACTTTCCCAAAATGCTGTTCTCCCACCACCCCTACCTATTCTCCCAAATCTGAGGTCTGTCAGAATTTCAGGGCAAGAGGGAAATGTATCACAAAGGCATAGTATTTTGAAAATGCACTCCAAGTGAAGATGATATACCCCTTTCCCACAATGCACATGACCACACATGGTCGAGGATTACTTCTCTTAGGAAATGCTGTAACTCAGGCTGATGGGTAAGGGGGGGCCTCGGGGTATGTTGGTTGTATGTTGAAAAAAGAAAGAGAAAAATCTATCACTAGTGATCATGGAAATTCAAAGTTGCATTGATCTGAAGAACATCAAATCCAAAAAGCATGGTTGGAAGGAAGGACATGATTATTACACAAGAGTGACACTGTTGCCCATGTGATGTGTCTGAAATACAAATGTAGTCAAGTCACTCTCTGCTTGAGGTTTTTCACTGGCTCCCTTTGAGTACCAGGTGAATTTCAGATTCCTTAACAGAGCACACAAGGACTCTGTACACTGGCCTGTACCTACTTTTTTAGACTCATCTTTCACCACTCTCTCTCAAAGACTGTCTCCTCCAGACACACCAAAACTCTTGCTATTTCCCAAACAAGTCATGTGCTTTATTGCTTTTCTAGACTTGAACATTCTGTTTCATCTGCTTGCAATGCTCTTCTTTCTTCTCTGCCTGGCAATTCCTACTGACACCGTAAGAGTAATTTCCCTGCTCTTCATTAACAAGCCTCCCTACTACTTTCCATGATTGGCACCTTCCCCTGTTGTGATTTCAAGTCAATCTATTCATGGGAATTGTTGACCTCTGTTACGTCCAATCTTTCTCCAATGCTTTGAGAGCTTTTAGAAAGAACTGCCGTATTCATCCGCAAGTTCCCAGTGTCTAGTAGGTGTTCAATAAATGTTTGCTGAAAAGTGAAGGGACAGAGTCATCAATGGCTTCAAGTTTGAAATTCTTGGTTTGGTGACAGTAACATCCAGGCTTTCAATCTTTGTAAACATGTCAGACTAGAGCCACAGACAGAGAGAGATAGTTCAAGATATAAGTCTAGAAGAGGCACAAGAAGGAATTGTAGGAAACTGAGTTACTCAGTTTGGGGGCATAATGAGGATGGTTTAAGATAGATTGGGAGTCCTCAGTCCATTTGCCCACCTTCAGCATGAAAAGTACTGAAGTGCAATTATGTTAAGGTTTCCCATCAATACCAGTGACAACACATCAGAAGCGTTACAGATGCAGATGAGCTACAAGTAATTGTTAGTACTGATAACAGGGAGCTATGTAATTATGGGATGACTGGGGAACAGAAGACAAAAGGAAACAATTTATGAGACACTTTAGGAACTTACTAAACAAGATAAGAAGGATTTTATGTTGGACCCCATGGCTTATGTACATATGTTGGTTTAGAGTCTATTATATTTTTAGCACCTGGTTCTTTTACCTGATTCTGAGGAAAGTGGATCATTTTGCTCACCTACGGCATTTGTTCAGGGCATCTGATCCATAGACTGGCAATAGTAAATGAAGTCTTGGTATGAAAACTCTTCTTCAAATAATGTTAGTAACATCTGAATCAGTTGGCTCAAATAACACAGTGTAATCCAAGACCTAAAACCAAGAGTGCATACCAATTGAATACCCTATTTAGCTTCCACATGCCTCAATTTCCTCTTTAGTAAAATGTGTATGATACTAATAATACATATCTCATAAGGTTGCATAAAAAATACAATGGATTACTTAAACCTTAATAAGAGTAATCAATAAGCATTATCTATTATTATAATTTTAGGAGGCAAATACAAAAAATTTTAATTATGTGAAGTGGTAGATATGTTAACTAGCCTTATTGGAGGAATATTTTGCAATATATATGTGTATCAAGTCATCAAGTTATATACCTTAAACTTATACAGTATTATGTGTCAATTAATTCTCGAGCAAGCTGGAAGGAAAAGAGGCACATACTCAAAGTACCTCCTTCTAAACTGAAATAATAATAGTTATCTTTTGCTAGCATGATAGGACCTGTATTAGTCAAGACTTAAAGTTGCAAACGACAGAAACCCAGCTCAAACTGGCTTAAGCAAAAAGAGAATTTTCTTGACTTGTCTATTTGAAAAGCCCAGGGTGATGTTTATCAGCTTCAATATAAGTGGTTTCAGGGGCAAAAAGTGACACCGAAGGACTTGGCTTCTTTTTATCTCTCAGCTCTGCTTTCTTCTACAGTAATTTTATTCTCAGACAGGTTCCTCTTGGAGAAGCAATATAACTATTGACAGTGTCAGACTTGCATCCCCACAACTTAACCACAGCAGAAAACATCCAGCAAAAATTCTGACACTGATTCTCATTGGTTGAAGGTACATCCAATGCTTATTCCTGACCCAACTACTGTTCTGTTTGGCTTGGCCTGGATCATATTCTTATCACTGAGTGCGTAGTAGGGTCTTTTCACAAAGACAAATTGAGGTATGATGACCAGAAGAAATGCAAGTGGAGGCAGTGAGGGACAGATTCAGGTTTTGTGGAGCCTGAAGCTTTATAATTTTGGGCTTCTCCTTAATAAAAATAATACAAAATTACAAATTTAAAAATAAGCATTAAAGTGAATTTTATTAAAGTGAATTTTATTAAAGTGAATTTTAAACTCACAATTATTAACAACCACACCTAAAACAAAAACAAAAAGAAACTAAGCAAACAACTGGAACAGGAACAGAACCACAGAAATGGAGATCACATGGAGGGTTAGCAACAGGGGAGTGGGAGGAGGAGAGACGGGGGAAAGGTACAGAGAATTAAGTAGCATAGATGGTAGATAGAAAATAGACAGGGGGAGGGCAAGAATAGTAGGGGAAATATAGAAGCTAAAGAACTTATGACACATGGACATGAAGTAAAGGGGGGGAATGTGGGTGGGAGAGGGTGTGTAGGGTGGAGGGGATTGAAGGGGGAGTAATGGGACAACTGTAATAGCATAATCATTAAAATATATTAAAAAATGAAGGAAAAAATAAATCACAACAAATTATTGGTATCTCGGCAATTCTGTTCTTTTCTTCCAAAGTCTGTTTAGGCAGTCTACCAGAAATGCTTATGTTGTGCTTCTTGATTGTAATGTGGCTTCCTCTTCCCATCTAGAACAGTCCACAACTCCCAGAATCTCCCAGCACTTACAGGGGTCCATGCAAGTGAAGGGCTCTGAAGCTTAGAACTTCATTAGCCTCACAATAAATCCATCTTTAGACACAGGGCAGCAAAAACAACAGATGTTTATTTCTTAATAGCAATTTTTTTTTGTTTTAACGAATGGTGATCTGGACTACCCATCCAAATAACTCTGCTCAGGCCACCGCGTCTGGGGAACCTTGAGTTTTGGCAGAACAAGTGATCATCATTTTGTACTTTGTGGCACTGGCCAAACCCAGCTGGATTTTTGCTACAGTGATTTTAACAGCTCTGCACTCACGTAATTCAGTGCTTTAAAAGGCCATGTTTTATTTGGCACTGATGCTTTCAACAAATTTACAGGGGCCGTTGGCCCGAGGAGTCAAAAGCTGAACCTGTTCTGCCACAGCTCCTGGCCATGTCCTAATTTCCTCTTTCTTTTTCTTCCCATCCACTTCTTCTTTTGCCTCTTACTTCTCTTCTTCCTTCTTCTCTTCCTCCACTTTTCTTCTTTCTTCTCCTCTTCCTCCCTGATTGTTTTGACGGATCGTTCAGTTCAGACAGTACATCACACATGAGGCCTAAATTATGAGCAAATTCCACTGACGTCAGGCCGTTTGTACATCCAGTGAACTTGGCTCAGTTTTTGGCATTTAAGCTGTGTCCAGTGGAGACAAGTGCCTTCAGGGCAACAGAGGCATTCCAGATGGTGGTGTTCAGATAGGCTCCCTAGCACACTGCCTCCCATCTGGGCCACCACTCTGAATGCCATAGGCCACTCTCGGCACATCCCCATAGCTGCTGTTGACTCTTGGAAGGAGCGCAGCAAACATACTGTGACTTATCAGGGAAAACCTGCAGATGATTAACTCTGAGCCCATTATATGATGCATTTCCATCCAAGCGGACTCCAGGCTGGGGTAAAAGCAGGGTAGGTGAGAGAGTAGGCACAGTGAAACACCAGGAGTTTAGCAACAATTGTACATGCTTTTCCCAGCAAAAGAGACTTTTCAATAGGAGAAATAAAACATTTAGAGATAGACGAACTTGGGCTCAGGGCCCTGCTGTGTCACTCATTACCTGTGTGAACTTGAAAGACTGCGATAGATAGGTCACATGTTCTTTCCCACACTGCTACTTCTGGAAACAGCAGCTACTTTCCTTTGGGGCACTCCTTTCCTACTCCATGAGGCCTCGGGGCTCTGTCCTCCTACCCCCAACCCTCCTCAGTGATAGTACCCACAGGGGCCAATTACAGTGTCACAGCCCCCTGGACATAGCAAATAAGCCCATGATGTATGCCAGCCATGCTAGTGCTTTCTGGAAAGTTACAAATTTCTAAGTTGGATCAATGCTATATATGAATGTTAATATACCTCACAACTCCAAAATGAGGGAGAAAGTAAAACAGCTGTCACTCTAGCTGGGAGAAATGGAGACATCTAAAGTTAAAAAGCAATGCCTCCACTTCCCTGAATCACTGCCACAGCTACCTAGATTTATGAAGGCAATGTGGGATTACACATATGTGAATTTTCCTGGCAGTTGAAGGTTATTCTTTCGAGGATGAAAGGACCTCTTTTTTTTTCTTTTTAAGCATATAATTCACAGACTTTTCTAAAATGTTTTATACACTTCCCTTAATTTATAAAAGATAACCACACTTAACCTCTCCTGGGTGGCTCAGAGTCATCAAAATGAAGTTAGTAGGCTGTGTGATAACATAATTTGAGGGTTTTTTTTATGTTTGTCCTACCCTACACTTCCTACCTCCTTCCTGCTCACCCAAGCACCACAGGGTGAACTCCCAACAAGAATGAGCTTCATTCATAGCCAAAGCTCTGGTTCTCTTCCTGTCTTACATCTCCCTTCCTGATGTGTTCTCGAATTCCTCTGGCTCTTGAACTTCTGTTTGCTTCCTGCTTTTAGTCCAGCAGTTTCCCCTTAGATCTCACCTGTGATACAGCTGCTCTGTAACTGACCTTTGGTCCTTTTCCTCATATGCCATTCTGCCTTTGCCCTTGGGCCCCATTCTGCCTCCAGCTGGCAGCTGTACTGAGCCAGGGTAGGGTCCCATGACAAGGGGTCAGATGTTAGTGTTCCTGTTGCCTTTCACGTGGTTAAATGGACTGGGTTCATTTACTTCAGAGACAAAGAACCTTATACACCACCATAATCCTCAGAGTAAGACTTAAAATATTTGGGTATAGAAGAAGGGTTACACAGATATGCTTACTGGTGCAGAGGGCACATTGTAATAGGGCAGTATAGATATCAGTTCTCTGAGGAGTGTCAATTACCATTTTTAATGGTTAATTGGGTTACAGATGCTTTGTCGGAATTGTTAAATTTCCAAGCCCGGCATCTAGACTCAGTTGCTGGTCTCTATATTGCCCAGGCTTCGCTTTCTCTTGCTCTCTCCCTGCGGACCCATGAACACAAGCATCCCTAGATTATAACATTTTCTTTTTGCCTTCAGCAGACCCAGCTCTTCATCTCCATAAAAATGACAAAGATGAGTTAGTAAAACATGAAAATGTATGTATATACATACTGAAATTGTTTTTACCCTTTGTAAGGGTTAAAGGCAGTGACACGCTAAGAGTATTCTGAAAGAATGGATGCACTTAGGTAAAGCTATGAGAAACATTGCAAAGGACCGATCCTGCAAAATTAAATGCTTAACTTAAGTATAAACATCTCAGTCCCATTTTAAGAACTTCAAAGAACCCTGACTGATACCATGTTCTCAATAACCCACTGAGAAGCAGCTTCTTGCCTCCTCTACATGGAACTGGCCCATCTGCCTGTCCAGCCACAAAACACATGAGAGCCCAGCCTGGAGGCCCCACCTTTGACATGCACACAGAAACTTCCCTCTCTTTCCACCCCTCTTGCTCAGTTCTGCTACATTTGGCATACTTTAATCTGATGGCATACTTTAATGCAGTGGTCCTCAAACCTGGCCCCACATCAGAATCATCCAGAGAGCAATTTAAAAATTCTGATGTCCAGACCCAAATACAACAGATTAAATCAAAATCCTGGTTAGGGGCCCAAGAATGAAATTTCCCCCTAACATTTTATTCAGAAAAACTGCAAATATTTAGTTTAAAAACATTTACAGGACACATATATCCACCACCTAGATCTTCCCATTAGGATTTTGTTATACATGCCTATCCATCTCTGAACATTTTAACATTTCTCCGACCATCCATTAATCCATTTCATTTTTATTTGTTTATTTATTTTATTTTTAGACAGAGGAGAAGGGAGGGAGTAAGTAAGGGAGAGAAACATCAATGTGTGGTTGCCTCTTGCATGCCCCTTACTGGGGACCTGGCCCACAACCCAAGCATGTGCCCTGACTGGTAATTGAACCGGCAACCCTTTGGTTCACAGGCCAGTGCTCAATCCACTGAGCCACACAAGCCAGGACAATCCATTTCATTTTTTGATACAATTTAAAGTAAATTAATGAACACAACCTACGGAGAGGGAGAATGCAGAGTTATTGCTGACTGACTGCATAATTTCTGTTTGGGGTGATGAAAAAAGTTCAGAAATAGATAGTTGCAATGGTTGCACAATATTATGAATGTAATTAATGCCACTAAATTGTGTGCTTAAAAATGATTATAATGGTTGCCTTGGCCAGTGTGGCTCATTTGGTTGGAGTGTTGTCTCGTACACCAAAATGTTGGGGGTTTGATTCCTGGTTAGGGCACATACCCAGGTTGTGGGTTCCATCCCTGGACAGGGCACATATGGGAGGCAACTGATAAATGTTTCTCTTTCATATGTTTTTTTCCTCTTTCTCCCTCCCTTCCTCTCTCTCTAAAAATCAATAAACATATTTTAAAAATTTAAAAAATATATATAGGTAAATTTTATCATACAGACATATATGTATGCATATAGTATACAAGCATATACCTGTAATTTTAAACTATATTTTTAAAAAGTAAATTGCAAATAACAATATATTATTTTCTGAACTTGGATAGAGTATAGGTGTTTCTTTTTCATTATTCTTTATACTGTACACATATATTATAGATACTGCTGAGTAGAAAGACTTTAAAAAATGAATAGAATTATTTACCTGCAGGAAAATACTCAAGTGGTTCCTTCTGTCAGGAACACCTACTCTTTTTTCTTTGTCTACAGAAATTCTACATTTCTTAAGGAATCAGTATAACTTTCTCCCTTCTGAGGAGTCTCTCTCTTGCTACTGCAGACACCATTAACCTCCCCTTCTTTTGAATTTGCTTAATATCTTTGCCATTCTTTCTAGCCCCAAATTAAATACTGTTTCATTTCATAGTTTGTTTGCAGTGGTCTCAGGCCCATTCCTATCCTTCCCAGGCTCTGCTCTCACAGGGCCTCTTGTTGTTTGGCTCTTGATATAATAAAGTAATGGCAAGCACCATCAAAGACCGAAAGCAGAAGAAGGGAGAAGCCAGGGTATTTCTCACTCTTTCTTTCCCTGCTTCCTGTGGAATCTGGCAGGAGCCCACTGGACAGCCTCTCCTTTCCTGACCCCAGGTCTCCCTTGGGCAAACCCTCCAGTGGTTCTAGCTTCCTCTGCCTGTCAGTTCAGGCTTCTGGGCTCTGATAGCACCATCTTCTCCTGTATCACCATGCAACAAGGGGAGTGACCTCTCAATTTTGCTAAATTTCTGGGTTGCTTCATCATTCCATATTTGACTTCTTCACTCCTCAATTCATCTATGTAACTAAACCTCTAAAAAAAAATCCTTCCTATGAAAGACCTGTTTATTTTCTGGCTAGATCCCAACTGATACAATGTATAGTGAAAAGAGCACAGGCTTAGAAGCTGGAGGGAAGTACATTTGAATCCTGTTGCTTACTCTATGAACTTGGACAGGTGACTTAACTTCATTCTGTAATCTAGAAGCTATAACACCTACCTCATTGGGTTGCTATGAGTTTTAAATGGAAAACTCTATGGATAGTGCCTACAACATAGTTAGGACACAATCAGTGTCCTTGACCACACTCTCTTTTTTTTTTTAAATATATTTTATTGATTATGCTATTACAGTTGTCCTATTATCCCCCCTTCATTCCCCTCCACCCTGAACACCCTCTCCCACCCACATTCCCCCCTTTACTTCAGTCCATGTGTCATAAGTTCT
>CM052543.1:31353922-31447771 GCA_028533065.1 Trachops cirrhosus | reverse complement strand
GGAGTTCATCATCACCAAGCCCTTATTGTATGAGATATTAAAGAGACTTATCTAAGAAAAAGAAGATAAAAAACATGTGTAGTAAAATGACAGCAAACTCACAATTATTAACCACACCTGAAACAAAAACAAAAAGAAACGAAGCAAACAACTAGAACAGGAACAGAACCACAGAAATGGAGATCATATGGAGGGTTAGCAACAGGGGAATGGGAGGAGGAGGGAGGGGGGAAAGGTACAGAGAATAAGTAGCATAGATGGTAGAGAGAAAATAGACAGGGGGAGGGCAAGAATAGTAGGGGAAATGTAGAAGCTAAAGAACTTATGACACATGGACATGAACTAAAGGGGGGAATGTGGGTGGGAGTGGGTGTGTAGGGTGGAGGGGAATACAGAGGGGGTAATGGGACAACTGTAATAGAATAATCAATAAAATATATTTAAACAAAAGAAAAACAATTGCATGTCACTGAAATATGTGTTTATATAATAAAATAAAGCAGCTATGGGAAATTAGGAATTTATTTGCAAAATAAAAGAGCTTAAATTTAAGTAGCAAATGGTACTCCATTTTCAAAACTGGCTGTTGTTTATTTGTCTTTTAAAGAACACTCCTAAACTACCATGCAACTTGGAATGATGAGTTTCTATTACTAACAGACAAATATAAAACTCTTCCCAAAGACAGAAGTATCAGCAGTGGATTATCTTACTCTCATTGGGGTTTATTTCATTGTATGCAGAATTTTATTCCTTTGTTAGTTACAGAAATTGAGAAAAGTCTGGTGGCTATATTTTACATAAGCTACAAAAAATAAATTGTTGTTCTCTAAACTGTCTGTCTGGCTCCTAAGTCTCTCTGCAGAGTCCTGGTCATCTATTATTCATTGCCAACTAGACATTTTCCTGTTAGTGCTCCACAGGCACAACACACTCAGGATGTATAAAGCTGAACTCTGTGTTACCTTCCATAGCCTGTCTTCTTGAAGTCTTTCTAGTAATTAACAGTACCACCATTTACCTAGTTTCTCAGTCTAGAAACTGGATACTCATCTAGAGCCTCTCTTTGCTGGCACTCTTCGTATTTATTAGGTGTAGAATCATTTTATTTTTATTTTATTTTATTTTTATTTTATTTTTATTTTTTAAAAGGTGTAGAATCTTGTCTTCTTTATTATCACTGCTTTAGAGCCCCTCATCTTTATCTTTCCTGGACTATTGCAAAGACCTCCAAAATGATCTTCCTGCTTTCGATCCCTCAGTGCTGTAGTCCATCCTCTATACTGCCTTTAAAATTATCTTCTTCTAACTTAAATATGCTTATGTCACTCTCACTCTGCAAGTCTTTGAATGGATCTTCCTCATTAACTACAGGATTGAGTCCAATTACCTTAGCATAACATAAGAACCTTTATAATCTGGTCCTAAATGTTTTTTTTTCCAGACCCATCTCTGCATAAGTATTATGTACTTTTCCCAAATGAGATTGCTTACCTAAATATCCCATACATGCTCTTTTTATATCTATAACCATTGGATGTGCTTTTTGTCTATAATTCACTTTTCTACTTGGTAAACCCCTACTTATCTTCCAGGATCCAGATCAAATATTACCTTCTCTAAAAGTTCTTCTTTGAAGGCCTCTGAAAGAATTTGTACCCCTACACTTGGTGCTGGGCTATTCTGTTTTGCCCTGTAGATCCTATCACTACCATTCTCTACCTGCTCTAGGGCCTTGGAGGCTGACCTCTTATAATAACATTAACCAGATTTTCCTACCCTCTGACTTTGTGCTGGATTTGAACAATGGGAGGCCCTGGAAGAAGCTCAGAATGGAGAAGACAGTAAGACTCTAGTAATATTTCCCTAACTCCCTTCCTCCAAGTACTTGGGTTGGCAGGGGCTGCATCTACTAAAAGAGCTCCTGTTGGGTAGACTCTCTTTATAGCTAGAGCTTTCTTTCTGAATTCTGGTAATAGCTCCTTTCCTTTGCCTCTTCAGGCTTAGGGGTGGGAGTAATTGTTCACTGTTGATGCTTAATTATTGCTAACCCTGCCCACACCTTTGTAAATAAATCCTTTATTAAACTCTCTTTAATCACTCCTTTTGAGTATGCCATCTGTTTTCTGTCCTGACTGGCACACTCCTATGGTACCATTTAGGTATCTCTTTAACTGTATTTAACATATTGTATTCCAACTATTTTTGCCTATCCATTTCCCCCATTAAACTCCTTAGAGCAGGTCTGAATCCAGGGAAAGAATCCTTGTGACTAGGTAAAAAAGAGCCTTCCTCCTCGAGGCTTTGCAAAGACTAGGGTAGGACATGCAGAGGCCAGAGCAAGGAGGGATCTGGAATGTGCAGAAAACGTGAGGGACATGGGAGTAATCTTTGAGAATCAAGTAAGGAACTGACTGCTTGCCTTGATCAGTGGAGCTAATCTGATTGAAAAGGGAGTCTACACTTTTAAGGAAAACCAGAAAGCAGGACTGAAGAAGCTGGCCCAACTAACTAATTAGCTTTGCAATCTCAATTCAGCTTGAACTAAAGTCAGATTCTTGGCCTGGCATTTGAATTCCACTGATAGAGGCTTCCAAATTTTAGCTAGTAAGGGGACAAAGAACTATGAACTAAAGGGCAGAGACGCTAAGAACTGTGTAAAATTTCTCAAACTTCTACAACTGTTGGAGGTGAGAGCTGGAGGATGCCAATAAATAGCACTTCTCATTTATGCCCAAGTTTTTGAAAACAAATTGAGAAATAAAAGATTAAGACAGATGAAGTCAAAATAATAATGACAATAGAAATGACAACTCAAACTTCTAGAGCACTTACTTTGTAACAGGCAGTGTTCTAAGTGTTTTAAAAATGTTAACTCAATCTTCATGACAACTCTTAGTCCCATTTTGTAGGTGGAAGAATTGAATCACAGGAAGATTAAATAATTTGCTTAAAGTCACATGGCTGTTATTAAATGGAAAATCTGGAGTCTTCACCAGTTTGGTTCCAGAGTATATGCACAAAACCGCTACACAACATTACCTCTTCAGATATATTATAATACATTTATTAGAGATCAAAGTAATGCTGGAGAATGTGATTTGTATCTGGGAACAAGAATTCTTAATAGTGAACTCCTAGTCACAGACAGTGTAGAACTCATGCAGGCTTCCTTACATGGCCTGCCTCTGGAAAACTTAGGAAATGAAGGAGGAGGAGGAGAAGGAGGAGGAAAGAGGGGTAGAGGGGATGGAGAGAGAGAGAGAGGCTTTCTTATGCATGCCCACATTTTTTTTCATATTCATCAATCCGATTAAGTAAATTTTCCTCTCCTGAGAGGAAAAGAGTTGAAGGCTGGAGAAAGTTTAGGGGTATTACACTAGTGGAGCCCCCTCCACCAGTGCGTATCAGAAGAAAACATCAGATATTGGGATGGGAGATTCCCTCCCAATGTCATGTTCCTATATTTACTACTTTTTACTATTATTTTTAGTTCTCAATATCAATGCCACATTGTACTGTAATTATTTGTCTCTCTCTTCCTTCCTCTTCTATGTACTTCTTAACAGCAGAAACGTCTTTCTATTGATGTCTAGATCTGCAGTGACTGGCACATGGCACACTGAATAATTGCTTGTAAAATGAAAGAATGAACACATAGATATTTTTCTCTAATTTCAAGAAGATACAGACTAGGATTAGTTGTTAACTCAGAAATAGATTAGCTGCTTCAGAACTTTAGCTCCCTGATTTGAATTCATCCTCAACCTCTCCAATTGCTGGCTTTTATTTTTAATGTAAGGGCTTAGCAGGTGAGCTGAGCAAGCTGAAAGCTTCCTACTTACTGCGGCTATTCATGGCTTTTCTGAGAATAGAATCAGAAAAGGCAGTGAGGAACAGCACAGCCTAGCAGCTTGGAACCTTCTTGGTTATGCCTTGTCTAACAGAAAGAGGACTTGGGCTTTGGTGTCATTCAACCTGGTTTTGAAAACCCACTTTGCAATTTACTAGCAGTGTGACCTTGGGCAGATGATTCTTGTAACATGTTCTCAGTAGCTATGTTCTCAGTTTTTAGGCAATTCCCTTTTATGAGGATGTCATCTGCTTTTCAGTGAGATTATCATTTGACCGCTTTCATGGAATTACTTACGCCCTAGCCCATGGCCTCTTTTTCCATTTTGAAAATCTGCCTACTTTATCTTCCAGACATCAGATTCTGCTGTCTGACAACATGTGACTATCGAGAAATGTGATTTTTCCTTTTCTTGAATTTATCCTGTTTTTCTGGTTTGTGATTGTATCTCAATTAACTATTTCCTTAGTTACTGATTAACTTGATGGAATCCAGCTTCACTGACATACTTGTGAACTTTGGCTACCACTAACATCTATTTGAACCACCATAGCTTGTCCAATTACCCTGCTATTTTTACTGCATCTTCCAGAACTGCTGAAGCTTACTACCAATGGTCACCTCAAAATGCATCAGTTATTTTAGTCTCTCAATACAGTCACCCAAATGTAACACACTTTTCCCTGACCAGTCAAGCCTGTGTATTTTGTACCCGATAACACGTATTTCTGGGAATGCTATACGGAATTATTCAAATCCTAAGCATCTAGACAAACAGTTACTTATTACCAAGACACAGAAATGAATTAATTAAGAAAGACTTGAGCAAGACCCAGTTCTCCAAAACTGGACTCCCACTGTATTACAGGACAACTGCTTGTCAACTTGCTTCCATTTACTTATCCCTCCATGATCCTTCTATTCCAGTAAATCCAAGATTCATTCACCTATTCACAGATTGTCGACTCACAAATTCAGAAACTATTCCCTGAGGACTGCTAAATAATAAGTAACAGTGATATTTGCTCACACTTAGGTAGGATTTCACAGTTTATAAAATGTTCTGCACCTATTCTCTCACAGGATTTGCCTTCTAGAACAGAGGATCTTACATGGGTCCATCTTTGAACTAAGAGAATAATGATTCTCTGTTTTGTGTTTTTGACATCCTTAGTGTGTTTCTGCCTCAAGGCCACTGCTCATTCATTCATTCTTGCATTCAACTAACATTTATTACATTTATTGGATCTCCCTCTGTATTAAGTACTATGCTAGAAGTTGAGTATAACACAGTCCTTGCATTTAAGCAAGTGAGAAATATTTCAAATTAATCAGCAAAAATACAATGGTATAATACAGAATATAGATTATTTATATAAAGAACTAAAATAATATAGCAGAAGGAGAGGTTAATTCTGGCCCAGGCTTTAAGGTGGCTTAGGCTTCAGAGAAGAGGAAATTTTTTTAAAAATCAACATCAAAACTACAGGGCAAAGTAAGATTAATTTAAAGTTATTTAAGTGGTTTTAAAAAAATGCTATATAATACTTTTTGCTTGGGGTGTGGGGGATGGTATGACAGGAGGGGCGGTTGTGAAATCTAACAAACAAGATTGAGTGTTACAACTTCAAAGAGGTTAGAAATCATTGTCCTAGTACCCTAGAAGTTTAAACACTGGATTATTCAGACCTTGTTACATATAATTTCTAGGCAATGAGTACTGGGAGAAATTTGTGCCAAATGAGCAGAGCTAAAGGGTTTTAATAATAATCATCTTTATCTTAATGAGGATAAGGTGACTACATGGCATCAGAACTTGGGTAAGTAGTTCCCATTTCATAAATAAGGCCGTTTAAGTTTTATATTTGAAGAATATTGGTAAAACCCCTTTAATTCTCATGTACCTAATAGTAAATACAACATGATTTTCTTTCTATTTGGTTACAAACATGCTTGGTATGGGTGTGCATGCATATGTTTTAAATGGTGTTTTTAGCATTATAACATACCACCAAGCTCTACTTGAGTTCTTTTTTAAAAGCAATTATAACAGAAGAAAGAACAAACAGGATTTCCTCTTTCACTAATATTGACTTAACTTTATAGGGTCCCAAGCATGATCTCCTCTGTTTATTCATGAAACAGATCCAGGCTATTGGTCCATTTGGATTTACTTCCAACCTTCACAGTTCAGACTGTACAGCCAGTTTAACTCTTGGCCTCTCAGGTGACACAACTTGCAAGGGTTATAGAAACGGCCACAGCAGTGCTGGGAGGTTGCGAAAGAAGCTCATTAGCTGGCCCTCAGCCCAGTAGATGAGAGTCCCTCAGCAAAAGACAGTTTCCACTGGTTACACTTGGGAGTTACCCCAAGTTTAGCCTTTGTCTCAAACCATCTGTATATGTCAAAAGTGCTAATAAGCAACTGACTCAGTAGTGGAATAAATTCAGTCTGGTGATTCTGTGCTGGAAGGTTCTGTAATGATAGCGTTGCAATAAAACAAGGCAGTTTCTTAAGTTTTGAGGTCATCTAAGCCTAGTTGTGAGATAGCTTATTGATAATTGAGAGTAGGTACTGGAGATGAAAGAAATGATTTTTGCAGATGAAAGAAGCCCTGTCTAAACCTTGCCCAGCACCCTTTTCCCAGGTCTCTTAAAAGTAGCAAGTGTGGATCCCTTTTTAGAGACCGACCCTGCAATTATTTCACAGCTCTTACTGTGACAATTGTTGGCCAAGTTTAATAAGACTTGAGTTCTCTGAGTCATCAAGATCATTTAAGCCCTGGCTAGTGTGGCTCAGCTGGTTGGAGGGCCATTCTGTAACCAAAGGGTTGTGGGTTCGATTCCCAGCCCAGGCCTATGATCGCTTGTCTGAGTGTGCATGGGAGGCAACCAGTCAATGTTTTTCTCTCACATTGACGTTTCTTTCTCACTTCTTCTCTCTCTAGAAAAGCAGTAAAAAAAAAAAAAAATGTCCTCGGGTGAGAATAAAAAGAAAAGAGAACAGAAAGATTATTTAAAAGCTAATGCCAGATGATAACGACTTTGAGGCCTCTCAATCACAGGATTATGCAAGAACATAATATTTGTCCTAATGAAGACTAGAAGTGTGTGTGTGTCCTGGTATAGTTTTTCATTTTTCTATACCGGCTCTTACAATGACCTATTTCAGACATAGATGAAAACTGTGAATGTATGTGTTACTTTTTTAAAATATAGAAACAGACATTTAGGTAATGGAAAAGGTCATTTTTGTGAGATGTCTAATAAGCACAAATGCATTTATTCATTTTATTTCAAGATCATCTTTCATTTTATTATTAGTGAGAAGCACTTGGCAAGATTTCAACTTCAAGATTTCATGAAATTATCTTAAATATAGAAACATTAGTAATGAATTGGCATATAGTAACCACCATTTTTTCCTATTAGGTTAAATGTCTGTTTCTATAAGCAATTATTTCTTCCCAACTTTACAGTATTTTTCTTTTGTGTTTCCCTTGGAAACCTGACACCCTCAGAAAAAATATTCCAAGCACTTTCACTTTAAAGGGCAACTCCCATCTCTCACATTTCATTTAAAACTCTGGTCAAGGAATTAGTCTAATGTCATGTCTGTCTATCATATCTGATGTTTTTTTATGACCTGGAAAAATAAAATAAATGAGATAATGGGTGTTTTTTAGGGGGCCAGAAAATGTTGTAAACACTTTACATTTAGTACCTCATTTAGTCCTTACAATGATCTTATGAGTTAGGGTCAGTTCATCTGAATCAATCTACATAGGCAATCTTCTTGAATATACCTAATTTATTAATTCATATATTATATATAAATTAATATTTATATATATTGTAAAATATATAAAAAATGTCCGTTAACTGCTGGGTTCTGTCAAAGGTGCGCTAGACATAAACATATATAAGGCTAGGGACTTACCTTTTAGGAGTTCAGGGTCAAGCAGTTAGTATCCCTAATTGCAGCTGATTTGCTGGACATTACATAATTGATAGAGCATACTTACAAGGCTTCAGGCATGTAGTATGTGGCTATCTATATGGCAAATGCATTCCTTTCTATTCAACTAGAAGACAGAGTCAAAAATAGTTCACACTCCAGTGGGACAGAAAATAATCATTTAAGCTTTTGCCTCTGGGCTATGTTAAGTCTTCTGCTCTCTGTCATAATAAACTCTGAAGGGATGTGGACTGCCTGGACATCCCATTGAATGGCATTTGTATATTGAGGAATCTGGATGGCCTGGGTGTTGGGGGCATCATGCTGATTGTTGAGGATGAGTAAGAAGTGGCTAGTATGCCCAAGGCCTTGATAAGATACAGTGTTCCAGAGGGCTGGAGATATATCCTATAAAGATTCAGGGATTTGACACTTCAGTGAAGTTTTTTAGGGGTCCAGTGGTCAGAAGCATGACAAAATATCCCCTTCAAAGTAAAAGAAAATTACTGTATCTTGCATTTGCCACCGCAAAGGAGGAAACAGTGCCTGTCAAGCTTCTTTGTGTTCTGGATGCAACACATACCAAACCTACACATACTATTACATATACTAACATAGAAAGCTGCCAGCTTTGAGTGGTGAAGTCCACACCACAGTGCAAATAGCCTCACCACTTGGGCAATATAATCCAGCAGATCTTATGGTGTTGGAGATGTCAGTGGTGGGGAGACATGCAGTATCTTATGGCAAACCCACTGGGAGAATAATGATGTAAGGCCCTCGGATTCTGGGGCAAGACCATGCCACTTGCAGCCTTGAATCATCTGCCTTTGGAAAAATAGCTTTTGGTGAGTTATTGGGCCTGGTGAAGGCAAAATACTTCATGGGACACTGACCAGGGTTCCAGAGCTGCCTATGAGCTAGGTTCTGTCAGATGTATCACATCACAGGTTGGATAGGCCCACCAACAGTCCATGGTAATATGGAAATGACACATCTGCCCAGGCATTACAGAGGGCACAGCAAACTGCATGAGCAGATAGCCCAGAGCTTCTTGTCACTCTCAATAGCACTGGTCCTAAGCTTGCTCCTGTGGCCACATTGAGGGTCCTGTATGACTAACTGCAGGAGTAGGAAAAACCTAAGCTTAATTTATGGATGGGCCTATTCTATATGTGGGTAAAAGCTGAAAGTGTACCATGGTTACATTATAGGTACATTCAAGGATAGCATTGAAAGACAGTGGAGAGGAAAAATCTTCCTGATGGGTGGAGCTGTGAACAGTGTACCTAGTCATTTACTTTTTGTGGAACGAGAAGTGGCCCAGTATACACAGATATGGGAAGCGGCCTGGAAAGAAAAGGGTTGAAAAATTGGAGACAAGAAGGCATATAGATGAATGTGAAGAGTTTTGTATCATATATTACAACCCAACAGAAAGCATCTCCATGGAAGAGGTACTGAATTACCAAGTAGATACAATAACTAGACCAGTGGACATAAGCCAGCCTTTGTCATTGGCCACCCTGGAACTGCCAATGATGGACACATGGAAGAAGTTGCCATGATGGCTATAGCATGGGTCCAATAGCATGATTTTTCATTACCAAAGCTTATCTAGCTTCCGCTGCTTTTGAATATTCGATCTATCAGCAACAGAGGCCAATGCTGATATATCATTACTACTTGATGAGACCAACTGGCCACTTGGTAGTAAGTCAACTACAAGAGCTAGTGGTTTGTCCTCACAGAGATAAATGCTAATTCTGAATGCAGTCTTATATTTCATGATCTCAGTGCCACAGCCAACACCACAGTCTGGGGCCTTTAAATATGCCTAATTCATGGGTATGGAATCCCACATACAAAAAAACATCTGAACAGATGATCCACTTCACTACGAAGGAGTGAAGTGGGGTTAGACTCATGGCCATGGAGATGAACTAACCATATCATGTACTGCAACATTTAGAAGCATCCAACTCCATAGAGCATTGGAATAGCCTTCTAAAGGCACAGATCAGAAGCAACATACCTTGAAAAGGATGCAATGCCATCCTTTTCAGAGAAGAGCTCAGGCTTTTCCCTCCTCCTTCACCTAGTCATGTGGGAACTTCCCAACCCCCTATAGCCACAGGTATGTTGCAACTGTGGTGAATGACATGGGCATCCAGGCTAAATCAGAGACAAATGGTGCCATGTCTTCATCAGGAAGAACACAATGGACAACGGGGGGTAGGATCAGGAATGGCCCCACTTACCATCACTTCCAATAACCCACTGGGTTTTGTGTGTGTGTGCTTTGTACACCTGCAATTCTGGGCACTTAGGACTGGTGGCTGTGGTCCCCAGAAAGAGTGTACTCTTGTCAGGGGACAGAGCAAGTGTCTCATTGAACTATAAACTATGACTACTTCAAGGGCACTTTGGGTTACTTGTGTTCAGAGACCAGCAAGTGAGAAGAGTAGTCATCATTTGGCAGGTATTCAACCCTGATCATTAGGAAAAGGGAGTACTACTTTTACATACAGGAATAGAATTAGGCATGGAACTTAGGTGATTTACTTGGAAGCCTCCTGTTACTCCCTTGGCCAACTGTAACTGTGAATGGACAAGGGCAGTAACCCTGACTTGAAAAGAGCCTGATTGCCAAGGACTAAGACTCATCAGGAATGAAGGTTTGGGATACACAATGAGGGAAGCTACCAAGACTTGTCAAGGTGATCGCTGAGAGTGATGGGATTTAGAATGAGCAATAGAGGAGGGAGAAGATGAGTACCAGGTGCAGCCCCAAGACCAACAGCAACAATTGAGGCTTTGGTTCGTCTCACTAACTTCCTGCTGCTAAGTTTTCTTTCAGGAGGAAAGGCCCACAGGGACCATGGAGGATCTGTTCCCTAAATCAGCATGGAGAAGCATATTTGTCCACAGCATTGGGTGGACTGGACAATCACGAAAATGTTCTGCTCAGATCTGCTCTGGGGAGCATAATTGACTGTTGTATCCAGCCCCTACCCTCTTGATCCACCAGTTTTTACACTGAGCCAACACTTCCCTTGGCTTCTCATAGTCAATGATAGCATGGTAGAGGTACTAATATCAGTTCATTCCTAGGAGACAGAGATTTATTTAACATTTGACTTTGTCTCAAGGATTCCCCAATGGCCTGGTTGAAACTTCCTTGGAATTGTGCTGTAGTGTAAGGCACTTTCTACCTAATTTTCTTTCCTTCCCCCTCTCTTTCACTGATGTCAGATTTACATCACAGTCCGAAGGCTCTTCCTGTGTTCTCTTGCTTTCTCACCTTTATCCTTCACAGGAATTTCCCCAGTAAATATAATGCATGTCTAACTCCATCTTGGCACATGTTTCTCAGAGGACACAAACTAACATATGTCACTGGGGAAATGGAACTTTAACTAACAAGAAAATAGTAGGATATGAAAAAGTAAGTCTTAGAATCTACCTTCCTGTTCTCAATCTCTAGCAATTGCTCAGACAATGGTCACATTATTGTCTGGAAATACCAATCTACAATTTCTTTATTATTTTTGCTACCCAGAAAAGGAGGAAGTACTAGCAAAAGAAAATGAAGGTAAGGGAATTACTTCCTCCGTGTTTAACGGCTCTTTCACTTTCCCTTTACATTGTTTATTATTACTTAAGCTGTAGTCCATTGTACAGTGTGGCATTCTGCAAATTTATATCACTTGACATCTGTGCAAACCTATACCTATTACAAGAAAGCCACTCAAGTGTGTGCTCTAACCCAAAACATAATTTTAATCTATGTAAATGGGAGAATTTTGTTATTGCCCAGGCAGCTGTTCTCAGACATTAGGAATCTTGTATAATATTCTGATTTTATCTTTGCTATTAACATTTGGGAACATCTTTTGATTTCCTGAACCATATCTTACTTAAATAGAAAATAGGGGTAAAGGTATTTAGCTCTCCAGAGCTAAAGAAATACACTTGCTCAGATGGGACTTTCATATAATAACTATACTTCATGGTATGTGTGTTGTAGGAAAAATAAGCTTATGACTTGGGGTCAAAAGAGATGAATTCAACCCTCCAACTTGTCAGAAACCTGGGCAGGTTGTGTTACCTACTGAGTCTTGTTTACCTCAGAGGTTGTTGCAAAGTCCACATGCAACAGAACATGTGAAACAGCTTTGTAAATTGTGTCATACAGATGTGAGCTTTCATAATAATGGTAATTAGGGAATTTCTTTGGCACAGCTTTTGACATATGACAGATATATGTAGCTTAAGAGAATCAGGAAGTTAATTTAACTCATTGTATTAGTGTGCTAGGAATACCATAACAAAATACTGCAGATTGGGTAGCTTAAACACGTTCTAGGGGCTGGAAGTCCAAGATCAAGATGGAGCAGGGTTGTTTTCTCCTGAGGCCACTATCTGTGGCTTGCAGATAGCTATCTTCTTGCCATATCCTCTCATGGCCTTTTCTCTGTATAGTGACATCCCAGGTGTCTCTTCCTCTTCTTATAAGAATACCTTTCAGATTAGGATTCCACCCTTATGGCCTCATTTAACCCTAATTACCTCTTTAAAAACTCTATCTCCAAACACAGGCATATTGGAAGTTAGGACTTTGACATATGAATTTTGGGAGGATATAATTTAGTGTATAACACTAATCTTTAAATATGATCAAGGTCTAGATACTACTCAGTACTACCCAGGTCTACCTCTGGATAATGTGGTTCCTGAATCTCCCACCTCAGGGTCACTTGAGGTGCTTGGTAGAAGTGCAGACTCCTCAGTCCCATCAGGGGTTTACTAAATCAGATTGGGATTGTGGTTCAGCAATTTGCATTTTTACCATTGGGTAAAAGTTATCTAGGTGATTTTTGTGCACCAAGTTTAATAATTGCTAATATGATGTAAAGCACATAGAAGCTTTGGAGTCTACCTGGGTGAATCCTGGCTCCACCAATTACTAGATGTGTGATTTCCACCAAATTACTTAATATCTTTGTGCCCCAATTTCCCCATATGTAAAGTGAGTATTATTTACTACTTTCAGATTATTGTCAGGATTAGACATAAGGATTAGTGGACCTACATGCTGTAGGTTCTTCATAATTTAAAAATTTTTATCATTCTTCATGTTCTGATAAAATAGTTGTTCCATGAACACTTTCTTCATTTTTTATGCTTTTCCCTTCCTTTCAATGCCCTTCTCTATGATCTTTAAATCCTACCCATTCTTTAAGATCTACTTTAAATTTTACCTACTTCATGTCACCTTTTCTTATCCCCAATGCAATCTGGCTCTCTTATTATATTTGCATTATAGTGACTTGGGAATGCCTTGTTCCCCACTGGGCTTTGACAACTGACCTGTCCCCAAACACATACACATATGCAACATACATATGTGCAACACACATATGTGCAACACACACCCATGCATGCAACACACATTCCTTGGGGGTACCTAGAAAAGAGCTTAAGTAAACATTTGTCAAATTAAATCAAAGGGGATCTATATTTTCAAGCTAAAGATCTGGCTTAATTCTTTACATAATTCACTCTCCATGCTCATGATATTGAATATACTGCAAGAAGTATTGCTTGTGATTTAGGAGTTAGTAGTGTACAGGAAAATTGGAAACAATTCTGATAAATGTAAATGTTTGCAGGAAATGAAGCTAACATTCTTCTTGATTCTCATATCCTAGTAATCAAACAGAAGTGGATTGTTTAGTTCTTATTATGAATATGTGGCTAGAGAAACTGCTTGTAATATAGCTCCGGAAGAGTAAAACTCTTGAGAAGGAGGTTGATGAAGGATGAAGGAATTTTGATTGTTGGAGAAACTTGGAGCCTACAGTTTATTTTGAAATTATTTTTAGTAAAGATTTAGTCAGGTTCATTCCTATGAAGGTTTGGAAATGTCTGGTCTATTTTATAGCACAATAAAACTTCATGGTTTCCTGGTTGGCTGGTATTTGTTTAGAGAGAGTGGGTTGCTGGTCCAGACAACATTTGAGAGGCTATAATGAGAGGAAATCTGATGTAAACCTTTTCACCTGTGAAAATGAAGGGTCGCTAAGGAAGGAATAAAATCAGCCATACCCGCCAGGTTTACTGTTTTAAAAAACATAGTTTTGATTTGTTTAAAGTCTTGCCCAGATTAGAGTAGATGTTAGTCATCTTTTTGAACATGATTACACAGCCCCAAAAGACTGTATTAAAACCTTGAATTTATATAAGGGTTCTTGTTGTTTTTCACAGTTTGCACTTACATTTAATATAGTTACCAAAGCACCAAACCAGGCTACAGAGTTGTCACTGGGAATAGCCCAAGCATAATTCTAGTGAAGACTGATGTTAGGTTAACTGTTGCACTGCAATGAATCCTGGTTATTTAGCAGGAAAAGGATGTTAAATACACTTGCTTTTGTCTGAAATCTGACCAGATATTTAAGAAATTCTCTAAATATACAAATCTACACCTTACTTTTCATTAAAGCTAGTGACTTGTTTACTGTTTCCAGAGCTGGTAAAAATATTGTGATATTAAACAAAGAATGTTTAACAAGATCATTTACATGATCTTATCATCCAAGTTTTTGCCAAAATGATTTCTCACCAACTTCAAAGGGATACAAGAAAAAAAAGAATCAGACTAAGACTGCAATATTTATTGAAGCTGGATAGTAACTGCTTAGTTAAGAAAATCTCTCAGTGCTATATCAGATATTTGTTTCTTTATTATACAGAATCTGTAACTTCACTGTCTTATTTTTTATTCCTTTATTTATAGGACACTACTATGAATACAAAATAAGTGCTAGTTTATACTTCCTATTTATTAAAATGTAGGGGAAACTATATGTCTTTCATGAAAGGAAATCAGTTATTGTTAGATCGGAGTTGCTCAAGAAACCAGAGGGACTGCGAGGTAAGAAAAGCAGGGTTTATTAGCGGGGAAAAGAGGGAAAGTGGAGCCAACAGAGGGAGGTTAAGAGGAAAGTGGAGCCAACTAAGGGAGGTTGGGACTCGTTCGGTTGTTCTTAGATCAGGGTTTTTAAACGCAAAAACCTGCGGGGTATTAGAGTCTGATTGGCTAGAGCTGGTTGCTGGGTGAAAGGGGCATCCTGCTATGATGGATAAACTGACCCCAGACCCTAATCTTCCTGGGTAGGGTCTGCAGGCAGCTTCCCACAGTGCCATTTTCCCGCCTGGTGATTTTCATTCCTCCTAGGTCTGCCTAGATCTAACAGTTATTATTATTTTTTATACAGGAAAAAAAATGTGTGTGTGGTCTTTATATTGTTACAGTAACCTATTTAAATTATTATTATTTTTTACCTAAAACAAAGATAATGATGAGACTAAATGTTAAGCTTTTTCCTGGCTAGACTTTCTGGAATTAAACTTTTCTTAATGTTAACATAAATATTCATTCCTCAATCCACTGCAATCTGGCTTCTGCTTTCACCATGGCAACTGTTCCACCTAAGGTTGACAATGATGTGGATACTTTCCTGTCCTATCTTTTTAGCATGTAGCATTTTACGGTTTTTGTCCCCCTTCTTAAAACTTCCATATTTTGGTACATCACACAACTCTTGCCTGATTCTCTTTCTAACTTTGCCACTTTCTTTTCAGTCATCCTTTTGAGCAACTCTTTCTTCCTTGTCCTTCATACGTTGGTATTCCTCAGAGTTCAGACATTGATCCTCTTCTCATACTACGTACTCTTCTGGGGTATGTCTCATTTCCCTCCCAGGGTTCCACCCTAAGCTTCCAAACTCTATCTCTAGTCCAGACTGCTCTCTGGAACTTCAGACTCATATATCCAAATGCCAACGAACATTTCAACTTGGATTCAACCTGTTCAAAATGAAACATCATAGTCTTTACTCTCAATGACTTCTCTAGTACTTCTTATCCTGGTTAATGACTACAAGATATTCTGGTCAACTAAGCTAGACCTAGGAAATTCCCTTTGCATTCCTCTCCCTTTTCCCTCTATGGAATTGATCAGAGCTCTGTAGTTGCTATATATTAATTAAATCCTTCCTTTCCATATATACTATGCTTGCCTTATAGAACTCTATCTTCATTTGGCCTATATTTATGGTTTCTTAAATGATTTTCCTGGCTTTGGTTTCACATTCTTCCAAACTACTCTTCATGCAGTACCATCACTAAAATTTGAAATACACAATTAAAATTAGGCATGCCAAAAAGAAATTGGTCATGCCTGTTCCCTGATTAAAAGCATTTAACCGTTCCTTACCATTCGCAGAATAAATTTCTGGCTGCTCAGGAAGGCCTATAGGGCTCCTCGAGATTTAACTTCCACCCATCCATCAGCCTCATTTCTCCATACCCTTCTTCCCTCCATCCCAAATCATACCAACCCGATTACAGTTCCAGAAATGTCCATTCTGTTTCATGGCTGTGTCTTTGCAAATAGTACCCTCTGTGTGAAATGCTCTACTTTCTTGTCTACCCAGGAAACCCCTATTTATTTTTTAATATCCAGGCTAATATCTCTCTTTTGTGAACTTCTCTTTGTCTCACCACTGTACTTGGTCAGAGCTATATTTGAGCATTTCCTACCACGCTGCATTTGTTTACATTTTTTCCTCCTCTGCCAAACTGAGGGCAGGGACTATATCTTATTCATATTTATACTTTTAGTATCTAAGGCAATGGTTGGCACATGCTGAATGAATGAATAAATTTTTTGCAAGCATAGATATTTTCTTGTCTTCACACTGTTTAATGCTACTATGCACAAAATTGGTTGTTAAGGTTTGATTTTTTTCCTGTTACTCCATGTTACCACATATAGGCACAAAAATCAACACCTTTTCAGCAGAATGAGATATAAGATATGTAGGCCCACAAAATTATGATACTGATATACAGCCATTCCTTTAAAAATTAATGTATTATTTTTTTTGCACTTACAGTACACATTAAAATCTCTGTGGCATTTGCCTTGTGATGAAAGAGAGCTAATTTACCTATTTGATTACATAGATAAGAAGACAAAAACTTAGTTGAACAAAATGGCTTTGAAAGCAAGCCTTGAAACTAAGGTGAACAGATGATATAACCTGGGGGTCTCTTTGGAAAAACTCATAATTGGTAGGATCCTGGAAAGTCCTGAAAGGATGGGGAGGGATAAGAAAGAGGATTAGGGTGTAAGAATAAACTAAATTTGCATTCACCAAGTACCTCTTCATTGTTAGTCATTTTACATATTAATTTCATAACAATAACCCTATCAGGTGGACATGGTTATCCCCATTTTGTAGGTGAGGTAGGTAACATGAGACATTAGTAACCTCCAAGGTCATGCAGCTACAAAGGGTAACTAGATCTGACTGCTGCTAAAGTTTCTTTCCTTCACAGTGTGTTGCCTGCCTTTCAAATAAAGTTCTCAGAGCTGCCACGCTGCTGTGTACAGCTTAGTAACACACACAAAGACACATTATTTGCTCCTATTTGCAATGATCATATGCAGATGGCTCACTTAGTAGTTAACAGTAATATAACTATAATTTTATTTCTAATCCCAATGCTTATTTTAAAAAATTTCCCAATGAATACTTTCACATTTATTGATGATACTAGATGAATTGGATGAATATTTTTGAGCTTCTCTTGCAGAACAATGTGAAACATCCTAACTAGGTTTAGTGGAGAAAGCATACTTCTAAATTTTTCTTTGGTGTTCCTTGCTTCTGGCTCCATTTGGAATCTAGAAATGACTGCTGTCTGGGGTAAAAGGCAGTTTACCTCCTGTATATTGCTTGGTCTGGCAGTTTGTCGTTCTCCTGGGCAAGAATCCAGTTTGTGGTAGTGAGGTGGTTTTGTGGCAGAACTCCACAATTAACCACAAGTTCAGTGTCAACGGTAGGCTGCCACCGTCGTGGCTGTGATCCTTCAGATCTGCTGGGATAGCCAGAGCTGAAGAAACTACTGCTTGTCTAAGGAGGGAGCAGGAGAACTTGGAAAGAGTTTGCATTGCTGTTTATTGTTCAAGGTTCAGGTTTTAGGTTTAATACAAAAAATCCAGGATTTTTCAGATTAGCAGTTATAGATGTAATACTTTTATCTGTTTTTTAAATATAGTGGATTTATGGCATAGATATAACTGTTGTTCTGAAAACTAGAGATATTAAAGGAAAAATTCTTAAAGTAGTAGAATATACTCTTTCATAGCAAAAGAAATCCAGGTACCATCACTTGAATTAAAAATAAGTTCACCCACACATCTCTTAAACATTTATTTTATGTATAATGTTTTCTGTAAACCTAAGAGAAAGGGTTCTTTTACTGATTTTGTGCAAATGGATGTTAAGAAAAATATTTTTCAATAATCTGGAAAATTTTTGTATTACATTATATGTTAAGTGTTTTTATTAAAATTCATTGTCTAAAGCAGAAAATCAAGGGCATACAACTAAAAATTCTGATTTATTAAAAATGTTTTGAGAAATACAAACACTTAAATTTTTTTGAGTATTAACTAAAGATAATCTGCTAAGCATGGCATGGTGATTGAGCTAAGATTGAATAAGAATTCTTGTGTTCAAAGTGTATATTGAAGAGGTAGTCATATAAATAAAGAAAAATTCTAACAACATGCATCTTTATCTAACAAATAGTAACAATAAACTCCAGTTCCATATTAGGACCATACCATGTCTCCGACCTCCTCCTACCTTATACTTTTTTTCTTTGCTCCCTCATACTTTATGCTCCAGCCACAGGACACTTGAAATTATCCAAATGCACCATAATTACATTCCTCCAGATTTTTGTGCTTGCTTACTTCCTGTGCGCAGGTCATCTATTCTCCCTACTTTATTTAGGTAACTTCTACTCAACTTTTAATTCCAAGCCCAAAAATCTTTCTCAAGAGCACAACTCCGTACCAGATACTCCCGCCCTGGTCTGGGTTAGGGGTCCCTCACCTGAGCTTCCAGAGTACACTGAGTTTACTTGCCTCTACATTACAGCTTTTATCACACAGGGTTCTAGTAATATTTTCACTTTTCTAGCTTTCACTATGAACTCTGAAGGGCAGGAACCACACCTTTCATCATTGTTTCCTTGTCAGCTAGTACAGTGCCCAGCACAATACCAGGACTTAATAAATATTGAATGGATGAACACATTCATTAAGGGAGAGAGATTAAATGTTGGTGGAGAGGAGTGGTACATAGGACAATTGAGGAAAAGAAGTGAGGGAATTAAACATATAGATGAAAGAGAGAAGGCAGGGAGAGGAGACAGAAAGACAGCTGTCCAAATGGACACAGGGGAGAGAACTGAAATTGGTAGAGAAGGAGAAACAAACTGTGAAAACAAGCTGAGACAGCCGGACAGTGGGGAGATGGGAAAAGAATGATTCTCTTCTTTACTAGTTCTGAAGCACTGTTCCCCACAGTTTTTATCAAATAGTCTCTTGTGCTCTTTAATAGCCTATGTGCATTGCCCTATCTCCCACATAAAGCTGCCCTTGAGGAAGGTAGTTAATTTTAAAGAACTTTACAGTTTTTTTAATGTTCTAAGTAGCATCTAGCACACTGCTCTGCAGATAGTGAGGTAAATATTATTGAGACGAACTAAACAATGAGTCAAAGTGAGGTTCAGATTCTGAGATGAGTGTTAGTTGGAAGGGAAATAGCTATTGTTAACGCACTTAGGCAACTTGGAGTTGCCACTGCACAGTGAAAACAGAAGGATCTTTTCTATACCAGAGAAAAGAAAGCCAGTCTGTTTTTATTTTCAAATGAGAGAATGTAAATGTTAATTCTCTCATTCTTTCAAAATCTTTTCAGGTTTTCACTTATCTTAAGGAAAGTCTCTAGTTTTAAGAATTTGGAATCTCAATAAAACTGGTGAATTTACTGGCTATTCCTAAAACTTTGATATTTAAAACTTGTCAGACTGCTCTAAATCACTATCCCTGAGAAATTAAGGCTGAATTTGTTGAATTCTGAAAAATTTCTTTAGAAGAATACTCAGTTCTAAGCATTTTCCCAAATCCAATTCAAATCCACTTTTTATGCTCCATTTCAGAAGTTTAAAATCCTTCTTTTTTTTTGCCTAATGGTTCCAAAAAGAGGCTTTGGGTCATAGAAGGAGATGTCAGAGATCTGCCTACTTTCAGGCCTGGGCCCAGACACCTCTACTTCAATAGGAACAGTAATTTTAAAAAAGCTCTTAAAGAACTGGTAACTATTATTCTCTGCTTTTCAATTGCTCTGAGCAAATCTTTAGATGCTGCTGCATAAACCATTCTGAGGAGTCATGGGCCTGATCATGGGACAGTGATAGTGGCTGGGCAGAGTCCTGTCCCTCATCCTACCCTCACTACCACCCATTCCTACTTGTATTCTGCAATAACTATAAATAGAGTCACCAAACATGTAGCTTCTGATACATTTAAAAATATTTAATTTTGGAAGGGAATTTCTTGGAATACTACTCTAGAAATGGATTTTCTTTATGTTTGGATTTTACATGTAAGAAATAATACTATCTTCCTCTTCTTTTTTAAAAAGATTTTACTTATATACTTTTAGACAGAGAGGAAGGGACGGGGAGAAACATGAATGTGTGGTTGTCTCTCATGCACGCCCTACCAGGGAATCTGGTCCACAACCCAGGCATGTGCCCTGACTGAGAATCGAACCAGCGACCCTTTGGTTCACAGGCTGGAGCTCAATCCACTGAGCCACACCAGCCAGGGTGATAATCCTATCTTCTTTAAAAAAAAAGTTTGGAAACACAACTATAAGGATGAGGAGTTACACTTAACAGAAGATCGGGTTGGTAGGGAAGAAGATCTGAGACCTATTATGAGGTGCATTTGTTATTTCGGCTTCTCTGTGGATGAAGGTTCAAGAAGAGAACAAGGGAATTCACAGAGAGGGCAATTTCCAATTCTGCAATGTTGAGCACCAGAGGTCTCAGATGAGGAAGCAAGTGTTCTAACAGTTGGATTGAGCCCAGTAATAGGACATCTCAACTGGCACTTGTAAGGTCAGACACATGGGAAGGGAGTGACATCTAGAATGTTTGTCAATGGGGTTCTTAGCTATAAGACTAGTATTTAGGGGCAGAACTTTTGGCTCTAAGACTGGAAGTGCCTAGGCAGGGTGTTAGTCCTTCTACAATTAATGAGGGGCATTGCCAGTTTATTGGTACGGTTACCTAAAATGGAGAACAAAACAAAATTTTCATGCTATTAACTGGAGCACATGGGAAAAATAGGTCTTTGGAGCTGGAGGACAAGGACCCCATTTTTAGAACACATGACTACACAGGGGTTATATTGCACCAGAATCCTTGGGATCTGGGTGGTAAGTTCTAGGGTTCCATGTCATGGATCATCACACTGGGAGAATGATTCCAGTGCAGAGATCATGGGTTAAAATGTGGGGGAAGGAAAAACCAGGGAAAAGGCTGGATAGAAAGTACTGAGGAAAGTCAAATGTATGCTATGACTTTAGGTCTTTTTTTTTTCATGACAGACATTGGTAATATATTCTCAAACCTAAAGGCAAGAGTAATTCTATTGGTTGTTTAACTCTGGCAAAAGAATAATTAAATAATCTGAACACTAAGAAATGCAGTCTACTAATAATCTTTGACAAAGACTGTAAACAGAGAAGGGAGTTACTATAAACATAGCTAGCTCATTCTTCTTGTGCATATTTTTAGTTAAGTAAACTGATGGCCTTTGGTCACGTCCTTACATTTTATTTTAGAATCCTCTCAGGTGCTGAATTTGGTGTTCAGCAGGATGTACTCCAAATATAGGTAATTTAAAAAGCTGGTGTTTTGCCTTATAGAGACCTGGGAAGACAGCTGAAACAAGGCTAAGGGAGAACTGGCAAGTATAAAGAGAGCTTTGCATTTTATTTTCCAGATAACAGTCCTTTGATATAAATTATTTTATTTTTATTTGCAATATTGAGAGTTTGCTTTAGTTTGGTGGTGCAAACAATACAAAGGTTCTTGGCAATCTGAAACAGGGATCCATCCAAAGGATGCCTATATACAGTGGTGGGCAAAAGTAGGTGTACAGTTGTGAGTACATGAGAGTTTATTCTTGTATTATTATTTTTATTAATTGTTGTATAATTATTAAAATACTTTGCTCACCCATGTATTTTGGACATACAGGAACTACAGATTTTTTTGACATTCAATATTATTTCATATTAGTTTCAGGTATACAGCATAGTGGATAGACAATTACATAATTTACAAAATGGTCCCCCAGTAATATAAATATCTACCTGACACCATACATAGCTATTACAATATTATTGACTATATTCTCTAAGCTGTACTATACATCCCCATGACTATTTTGCAGCTACCAATTTGTACTTCTTAATGCCTTCACCTTTTTCCCTCAGCCCCGCAACTCTCTTCCTCTCTGGCAACCATCATTTTGTTTTCTGCATCTATGAGTCTATTTCTGTTTTGTTTGTTCATTTATTTTGTTCTTTAGATTCCACATATAAATGAAATCAAAAGGTATTTGTCTCTCTCTGACTTATTATACTTAGCATAATACCTTCCAGGTTCACCCATATTGTAGCAAATGGTAAGATTTAATATTTTTAAAAGATTTTATTTATTTTTAGAGAGAGAGGAAGGAAGGGAGAAAAGAGACAAACATCAATGTGAGAGAAAAACATTGATCAGTTGCTTCTTGTATGTGGCCCAACCAGGGAGATCAAATCCGCGACCCAGGAATGTGCCCTGACCAGGAATCGAACCTATGACCTTTTACTGTGCAGGATGATGCCCGACCAACTGAGCCACACCAGTCAGGGCAAGATTTCATTTTTTAATGACCGAGTAATATTCCACTGTGTATGTATGTACCACAACTGTTTTTTCCAAATCCTCACCTGAAGGTATGTTTGTTGATTTTAGAGAGGAAGGAAAAGAGAAAGAAACATCAATGAGAGAAACATTGATCAATTGCCTCCTGTATATGCCCCAAATGGGGATCAAACCTGCAACCTAGGTTATGTGCCCTGATTGGGGATGGAACCTGCAACCTTTTGGTATATAGGAGGATGCTCCAACAAACTGAGCCACCTGGCTAGGGCTGTACCACAACTGTTTTATCCATTCATCTATTGATGAGTACTTCGGTTGCTTCCATATCTTGGCTATTGTAAATAATGCTGCAATGAACATAGAGACTACACCGAAATAAAAAGTTTTGTACAGCAAATGAAATCATCAATAAAATGAAAAAGCAACCTACTGAATAGAAGATATTTGCCAATGATACATTTTATAAGAGTTTAATATCCAAAGTTTATAAAGAACTCAGACACCAAAAAACCATACAATCCAATTAAAAAATGGGCAGACACTTCTCCAAAGAGGGCATATGGCCAACAGATACATGAAAAGATGCCTGGCATCACTCTAATCATTAGAGAAATGCAAATTAAAACCACAATGAGATATCTCACACCTTTCAGAGTGGCTATCATCAACAAAGCAACAAAAAACAAGTGTTGGTGAGGGTGTGGAGAAAAGGGAATTCTCCTGCATTATTGGTAGGAATGCAGATTGGTGCAGCCACTATGGAAAACTGTATGACTATTCCTCAAAAAATTAAAATGGAACAGTCTTATGAACTAGCAATTCTGCTTCTGAGTGTGTGTGTGTGTGTGTGTGTGTGTGTGTGTATAAAACCAAAACACTAATTTGAAAGGATATACGCACCGCTATGTTCAGAAACCATAACTTTTTAGACTAGAAGTGACTTTTAAGGTCATCAAAACTAAATTTTTTCATTTTACATTTGAGAAGAGTGAGGCCTATAAAAGTTATGTGACTTCCTTAATGCAAGGCATGAATGGCTAGCTGGGCCAGGACTAGAACCTGTGAAATGGATTTCCAGCCCACTATTATTTCCATTACTATGCCTATCCTACCTCAGATGACAATCCGATGTTTTAAAAAAACAACTTTAATCTGGATTTGTTCTAATTTTCAAGTCAATTTATTATTTCCTATGAATTTATGAGCAAATTTAGTAATGTTCATGCTTCACTTGTCATGCCTTTTTGCAGAAGCTCAAAATGTATCCATTAAGTTTCCTACTTTAATCTTTTATTGGTAATGATGAGTTCTGCACATGTTTTAAAAATGTATTTGCTGAGTTCTGTTAAAACGAGATTTAAAAAATTTTTTCAATTGTCATGGTGGAAAAAGACCCTTAGGATTTTTATCTTTTAGGACAAGCATTTGAGTAATCAATTTGAAAATGCTATTAAATATGTTTTCCTTTATCTATGAGACAGAAAAGGAACAGGAATTCTGGTCTTTTTCCATCTTGGTCAAATTCCTGTGCTAATTTCTCAGTGATTTCAGCTATGTACGTGAACTATGACCATATATGAAAACGGTCTGTTTTAGGTCATGGCTGTGGGCAGAGATTAATTGGTGAAAAATGGGCCTGTTCCTGGGATTTACCACACAGTAAGGTTTCTCATGTCCCTGGAAAAATGTGGAATTAGCTCTTTGAGCAATGCAGCCCTGTCATGAAGTTGAAGGAGAGTTTTGGTGGAGGGAAACACAGTTCGCTCTCTAAGGCAGTTATGATTGGTTAGATTCCAGAGCAGTCCCTTTGGTTCAGCAAGGTTCTCCCCTCTTTCAGGACAATGTTTTCTACACATTGCTAATTTCACTAGTAATTCACAGATCGTGCCTTATTGGGCTTCTTTCTTGGCACTGATCCAAATTGGGCAATGGTCTTGGACATGTCTCCTAATTCTCCCATGTCCCATCTCTAGAACATGCTGTTACAGTTAAAAAGTCTTCGATGTGGACATAATTTCACGACAGCATAACTTTCCCATGCTTACTGAGTGGGATACGGCTGTAAACTACTGTGTATACAGGGCAAGGGTACGAAGGGCAGGATGGGATGTTAGTTCCTCGCCTGTGAAGGTGGTTCTTGAGAAAGACAAGCTCGATAATACCTACTTGGATGCTCCCAGAGAGCACTCACTCTACATGCACAGTCCTCCCTAACAGACACTGCAAGGGTCCTCCTGGTCCTGCTGTGTGGCCCACGTTGCTGTTAAGGACAGACCTAGCCACAGCGATGAGGGTTTCTTCTCCATGCACGTAGTGGTGGCTGCTAGCCCTTACCAGGTCACAGCTCAGCTGGGGAAGTCCAAGGGCCCATCCTGAACCAGCGACTGCATCCTCTCCCCTCAACTTGGTTTACCGTCTAGGCACTCCCCTTGGGGACCACAAACGCTCTCTTTACCCAAGACTCCAGTGGTGACCTGAGGGAGATAGGCAGGGTGTCTGTGACTTACCCTCAAAGGGAACTTGCGAGCCGGGGGTCCCAGCATGGTGGGCCTGCCCCCTCCTATCCGAAGAGGACCCCACCCGTCTCTCCCAGCCCTGGCCGCTTCCCTGTTCCGGCACACTGAGGCGTCGGGGTCCCCAGTCGGCGACCAAGGCCAGCGGCCGGGCTGGCAGGCGGCAGCAGGACGGGGCGCGGGCACGCGCGGGCGGCAGGCGGGGCGCGTGCCCGGCCAGGGCAGCCGCGGGGGAGGAGCGCCCGCCAGCCGCTCGCGCGCCCAACGGACCAGGCTAGGGCCGTGAGGTAACTGTTGCAGCCCGCGGGAGTTGGGAGGCAGCTACGCGTCTCCGGTCCCGAGAGGTGCCTGAGGGAAAAGGAGAAGCCCCTTCGGCCCTTTTCCACAGCCAGTATGTCGCGGACCCCGCTGCTCCTCCGCCTGCGCGGTGGGGACCCCGGGCCGCGGCGGTGGGCGCAGCCCTGACGCGCTACGGAGCCGGGGGGCGCCCGCAGAGCAGGGGCAGGGGGTGAGGAAGCGCCAGTGGCCGCTGAAGTCCAAACGGGGTGTCCTGGCCCCAGGGCCACCCCCGGTCCCGGCCATGAGGAGGGACGAGCGAGACTCCAAAGCCATGCGGTACCCGCAGCCGCCGGACGGGGCCGGCTTACCCCCTGAGAGTCTGAGGAACGGCTACGTGAAGAGCTGCGTGAGCCCCTTGCGGCAGGACCCTCCGCGCGGCTTCTTCTTCCACCTCTGCCGCTTCTGCAACGTGGAGCTGCTGCTGCCGCCGGCCTCCCCCCTGCAGCCGCGGCGCCGCTCCCCCTTCTCCGGGGCGCGCCTCGCGCTGGGCGCCCTAGCCGCCTTTGTCCTCGCCCTGCTGCTCGGCTCGGGGACCGGGAGCTGGGCTGCCAGGGCTGCCCGGCTGTGGACCCTGCTGTGTGTCTGCTCGCTCAGCCTCAGCCCCCTCTTCAGCATCGCCTGTGCCTTCTTCTTCCTCACCTGCTTCCTGACCCGGGCCAAGCGGGGCCCCAGCGCGGGCCGGAGCGGCGGCGGCTCCTGGTGGCTGCTGGCGCTGCCCGCGTGCTGCTACCTGGGGGACTTCTTGGTGTGGCAGTGGTGGTCTTGGACTTGCGGGGACAGAGACGCAGGGGCTCCGGCCCCGTACACGCCCCCGGCGGCGGCGGGCAGGTTGTTCTTGGTGCTGAGCTGTGTGGGCTTGCTGACGCTCGCGCACCGGGTGAGGCTGCAGCACAGCATCCTGGTGCTGCTCTTCTCCAGCTCGGTCTGGTGGGTCTCCGCCACTAGCCTCGGGTCGCTGCCCTCAGCCCTGCGGCCCCTGCTGGCCTGCCTGGTCGGGGGCGCTGGCTGCCTCTTGGCCCTGGGGTTGGATAACTTTTTTCAAATCAGGGAAGCCCCTCATCATCCTCGGTTGTCCAGTACCGCGGAAGAAAAAGTGCCTGTGATTAGACCCCGCAGGAGGTCCAGCTGCGTGTCGTTCGGAGAAACTTCGGCCAGTTACTATGGAAGTTGCAAAATGTTCAGGAGACCTTCGTTGCCTTGCATTTCCAGAGAACAGGTATGTTAGCAGAAAGCAAGGTTTGCTAAGGAAGTGAGTGCGGTTTTACCGCTTCAGTTCCTTAGTTGAATTTGCCTGTTTGAAAGCATGCTAACTTCCAGGGTAGGAAAAAAAAGGTTTTATTCTGGAAAGAATTCCTAAAATACAGGAAGCTTTTTAGAAATACAGAAGTACTTTTTGTGAAATAGCAGACTAATTATATTGCACTTTTTAAAAACTTTATGTAATAGATGAGTTCTCAGAAGAATTATGTGCGGTTTCATAGATTGACTACTCCCACTTAGGCATATTCTGATGTACATCTTTTTTGTGCCGTTCATCTGTTGCAATGGTGGTATCTTCTCAAAGATAACATTCAGCCATTAGAATGAATGACTTTTAAGCAGTATGGTCTTATTATTCTTGGTATTTGAGAGGAAGAATTTGAGATCTTGTAAATATGGATGAGCTTTGGAACTGGGACTTGTTTGTTTAGATGAGAAGACTTTTGGAAGTAATTTTTAAGAAATCCCTACCCCAAATTCGAGCAGTATAGGCTAATATAATCTTTCACAGACTAACGCATGGTAGTGTATATTTGTTGCATAATGAGGAGAATGTTGTAACAATTTAACCTTTAAACTTATGTCTGGAAAGATGCCAAAAACATTTCCAGTTTTTTTTCTGTAGTTTTACATGGTTTTGTTTTTTTAAAGGAATTGAAACCATCATCAGGGAAGGAACCTCTATCTTTACATAGTCTTGGGAAATCTTACGTGTTCTACATCACCAGGAAACTCATCAAGTGTAGCTACTGTTAACTGAGCATTTACTAAGTGCAAAATGCTTTACATATGTTTCCTCAAATCCTCACAAGAGAACCTTGTATGATGTGTGACATTAACTCATGAGCAGTCTGAGTTTTTTAGCAATTACCCAACTTCACACATCTAGTAAGTGGCAGTGCTGGGATCTGAAACTAGATTTTTCAGTTTTCAATATAATGTTTTAAGCAACTAAAAGGATGAGTGTAGAGGTTTTATGTAAGAGACGAGGAGTTTATACCATTGGTTTTCAGACTTTAGTGATAGGTTTTACGCTGGGATCCACTATATTTAAAAACCGTCTTATTCTTACTACATTTGATGCTCTCTTCAAAATAATTGACAAACCACTACATTGATTTTATGACATGTTTAACACTAACCCTGTAGTGTTCCAGTGAGACTACACTTTTGCTTCTTGAACAGTGTTTTCAGAAGTCGCTTTTGTGGTCTGTAGTTATTTGGTTAAATACTTGAAAAAATGTTTAAAAAATGCTATGTCTTTTGTTTTCTCTTTTTACTGCCAGTGATAATAGACAGTGCTTAGGAAAGTGCGTATCAGAAGAAAAATTGTTATGAGGTTAAGTGTAGAGCAAAGTAATTGTCAGCTATTTTCTTAGGATGGCATAGCTTTTAACCGTTGACTGTAAATGAAAAGACCACATTTTTTTTAACACTGGAAAAATGTTTTAGCATAGCCTCATCACATTTGTAGGTAATTTTCCTAAATTCACACCATTACATTTTAACGTATTTTAAATGTATTCTGTTGGTGTAGTCAACTGTGGCTGTTCTGTTGTAAATTGAAGACTCCTGGTTTTCTTAATGCTAGTCTGGTACTTTTTCCATCATAGCAGCCTTTTTCAACCTTTACCTTAGTGCACTGTTATTCCATTTATTATTTGTATTAGAAGAAAATACAATTTGCGCTTTTAAAAAGGAATATCACTTTGTTGCAGAAAACTGTTACTCACATTCCACTATGAAATGGGACCGTTTTGGGGGTCTTAAGTATATACTAATAGTGTAGGGTTCATACGTTGTTACTTAATCTTCGGTTATAAAGTAATACTATTTTGGCATTACCAAAAGCTAGTACATATTTTTAATTTAACAAAGATTGTACTAAGATTTTTTACTTATGCTTGTTTCTGAGGTTTAACAGTGGGTCTCTGGTTTTGTTTGTATGTATATTATATTAAAGAAATAAAGATGAAACCAGTGCTTTTATGGAAGTAGATCAAGAGACGTTCTTATTTTCAAAGTGCTAAATTTTGTATATGACAAGTGTAAAGTCACTTCACTGTTTCAGAAAGTAAGGGGAGACAGAAAGATATTGAGTAGAACCTGATAGAGGGGGAAATGCCCTGGATTCATAGGCAGAGGATAGAGAGTAAGGTCTTGGTTCTGCTGTGTAATCTTGGAAAAATCAGTGAATTTCTGAGTCTCAGTATCCTGTGAAATCAGGGGTCTCCATAGATGAATTCTGTAATACCTTCCAATTCTAGATTCATTTCTTTTGGTTAGTTTATACTTTTTGTAAGGTATAAATAAAAGTATAAACAAAATATCACAAATTAGTAGTTTTTGAAGTTTTACTTAACTGTTGAATGTTGATACTGCTAACCAATATTTTCCAAGGTGTAATGGTTGGAAAAGACGAGCAAATATTTTGTATTTTTTGAATAGAGAATTTTAGAAGTTATTTGTGGGTTCATTTTTGGATTGGTAACAAAATTATACTTTTATTTCCTTAAAATTTTATAAACATCTTTCAAAAACAATTAAAATTCATGTCAATGTAAATATTTTAAATTGAGAGTAGATTTAAAATACTTTTTTAACTTTTGGGATGTTATGTTAGGTACTGTGTTGAAAAGTAATGGCATATGTTTGTAAAACATTTGATTTTCATAATTAGATTTATAGTAGTTGATATGAATGCTATATATATGTCAGTTCTTAACTAAGCTTTTTTTTATATTGTTGGTAAGCATTTAGAGATTTAAAGTTTAAATCTAGTTATTGCTGACTGTGTTCTGCCTTGGTGCGTTAATGGAAAGAAGCACTTAAGTTTGTAGTATAGTTGCCAATAGTCAGCTGAAACTAATAGGAAATTAAAAAAAAAATCAATTGTCTACATAGATGGCTTTGACCAGAATTTAACAAATTACATTCGTAAGCCATTTTATTTGTATATTCTATAATGAAGTATTCAGCCAGATCATTTTGTTTGTGATAGACTAGATAAAGAAGAGGTTTTGAAAGTCTTAAGTTAGTATGTGAGATATTTTTCTATACCTAAAATGCTAAGTGCTTTCTAAATGGTTAGGTAAATATTTTAAAATTCTGTGGCCTTAAAGCCCATAAATATTATGTAAAGTGTTAATTTTATTTGAAAAAGGTATACACATGTAGTATGAAGGTGTCTAAAAATGATTTTAAAGTTTAAGTGATTATTTAGCCCCTTAAGGAATTTGTAAGACATACCTCATTATGAATTTAAGAACACTGTATTATTTGTGAAATTTACTTTGTGGGTTCAGTGAGTGTTTCATTCTAACTTCATGTTAATATTATGGTAAAATATCGGCCTTCATAATATTTTTAATGATGTTTTTGTAAATATTGTATGTACTCTGCCATTAGAATTATTGTTCAAAAACACAGATTTGATCAAATCACTTGCTCTATTTTTAAAACCTCTTATGGTTTTTCATTGTCCATAGGATAAAGTGGATAATGATCTTGAAACTTAATTGCAAAGTCCTTTATAATCTGCTCTTAGTGTTTTTGTTTGTTTTGTTTTTTTTTAATAAGCCATTTTGGACTTTTGGAACACTCCCTCCCTGCATTGGTGGCTCTAGCTATTTGTGGACTGCTTATTGTTACTGACTTGATTTTTTTCTTTTGCTTTTACCGTTCACACTGTTTGAAATCTCCTTTAAGGAATTAGATTAAGAAGTCTTTAGACAGTATGGTGGTACTCAAATTAATATATAAACTGAGAGCAAAACTCCTAAGTTGACAGATCATGTGATGTGTGATAGAAGATTTTCATTATATTTCATGAAATAGTAACATCTCCATAGTTTATGTTTTCTCACACTGAGTGAAAAGTAAATAGGGCCAGCCATGAATAAAACTATAAAGTTTACTTTCATTGTCCTCAGACTTTTTATCCTCCTCAGTGTCAGGCCTTTATCTGATTCTCTTTTTTCTTTTCCCTTGCAGTTACCAAGTCAGCCTGTTTCCCTAGCACATTCTCCTTTCTTCCTATACCCCAACCCAAACAAGAACAATCTGTACTTGCTGAACACATTTATTTTAACCTGAATATGTTTGTATAGATACTGAAGAGATAGATTTGGAGTTCATCTAATTGAAATCTGATCATTTTATAGATGGAAAAGAAGTTAACTCCAGAGAGATAAAAATATTGTCTTTAGGTTATTCTGTGAGATATTTGGGATATAGGCACTAAAACCAAGTTAGGTCCTGACTCTTAGTCCACCTATACTTTCCATAAGAACATAAGTACCTACAATCATGGTTTTCCAACGCTGTAAATTAATTTTGCCAATTACCTGATAAATGACATCTCTGGTTAAAGGAATTGGTGGGTAAAGGTGTAACAGAGAGGGGAAAGTGAGAGAGGTAGATGGGACTCATGAAATCACAAGTTCATAAATGACCTTAAAGATAAACTTGCTCCCTGATGTAGTTATTTCAGGGTCACTTGTCAGGATGCAGCTGGTGTCAAGCTCAAGTGCCTTCAGAGGCAAGCCACATAACATTTATGTCATATGCTGAGGAAGGAGGGGAGGGTAAGAAGAATGAAAGTCAGCTGACCTATTGCCTTCTTTGCCTAAAAACATTCAATTTAAACAAAACAAACTGAACAACTGTGTTAGCCAAGCAAAACTTTAGGAGACCTGTGTTCTGTGTGTGGGTAGTTTCTGACAGTTTATAATATTGGGTTGGTGTATACCTTATTATTTAAAAGCTGATCCATATTTATTTGATTATTAAGAGCCTTAGAACTTGGGGCACAGGAGTGTATTCTCCACTGTCTTTTTCTTTTATGACCTAGAACTTTTATTTCTATATTGATTTAACCTTAGAAGTTTCTCATGTTTGTAGATTTTCCCTCCTCCATCTGCTAGAATACATTGCTTGGCCACTTCTTCCTTACATTTCATATAACATGCATTCAGCATATTTTAAATTTATTCAGTTAGCATTTAAATTTTAAGTGAGAAATTTCAAACATAAAAGACTGTACATATGTTTATTTTATATGGTTTAAGGAAGAAAATAAAGGAAAAAAGAGTCATGTACTCACCACCCATTTCCTTTGAAGTTCCCTGTGTAACCCTATTTTACATCCCTTTCTCTATGCCTCAGAGGGAACACATCTGTTCTGAAGTTTTTTTTTTTTTTTGCTATTCATTTCTGTGCTTGTTTCTTTTTATAAATATAACCCCCCACAATTGTATTCCTAAATAATCTAAATAATTTGTTGTTAGTATTGCCTGCTTTGAACTTTCATAGAATCATAGTATATGAATTCTTCTGTAATTTTTTCTTGACTCTTCTGAGATTTCTCTATGTTGATATGGATAATTGTAGTTCATTTTTCAGTGCTGTATAGTGTTTGATTATATGGCCATAGTAAAATTTATCTATTCCACTGTTCATGGACCCTTGGGTGATTTGCTATTTTGTGAAATGGTGCTATGAAAATTCTTGTAAATGTCTTCTGGTGCGTGTGTGCATCCAAAAGTAGAATTGCTGAGTTGCAGGGTATGTTCATATTTAACTTTATACTGTGTATTGTAGTCCGAATAATGTCTCTCCAAAGATGTCCCTGTTCTAATCCCAGGAATTTGTGAATGTTACCTAACTTGGCAAAGGGGACTTTGCATGTGGGATTTTTAAGGACCTTGAGATGGAGAGATTATCCAGAATTATCTGAGTGGACCCAAAGTAATCATAAGGGTTCTTAAAAAGTGGAAGAGACAGAAGAGGTCAGAGATGGAGATGTGACAATGGAAGTAGGGTTGGAGTAACACAATGTGAGAAAGACTCAATCTACCTTTGGCTGTGACAATGGAAGAAGGCCAGGAACCAGGGAAAGCAGGCAGCCTGTAGACTCTAGAAAAGGCAAGGAAATTGATTTTGCTCTAGAGCTCCCAGAAATAACAAAGCCCTGCTAGCACCTTGATTTTAGTCCAGTGAGACCTATGAAGTCAGACTTCTGACCCATAGAACTATCAGATAATAAATTTGTGTTGTTTTATGCCTCTGAGTTTGTAGTAATTTGTAACTGGAAAATATTAATTTGCATTAACTGCTGTAATAGTTTGCATGGACTTCTGTAATGAAGTACCACAAAGTGGGTGGCTGAAAAACCAGAAATTTATTGTCTCAAATTTCTGGAGCCTAAAAGTTCAAGATCAAGGTGTCCCCGAGATTGGTTCTTTCTGAGCGTTGTGATGGAGAACGTGTTTTATGCCTGTCTCCTAGCTTCTGCAGTTTGCCAGCAATTTCTGGCATTTCTTGGGCCTATAGATGTGTCACCCCTATCTTTGCCTTCATCTTCACATGGCACTCTCAGTATGTCTCTTCACAGTTCTTCCCTCTCTCTGGTGGTCTTTGCGTCCTTAATGACTGAATTTTAATTTAATTACCTTTGTAAAGACCCTCTTTCCAAATAAAGTCACATTTCCAGGTACATATTTTTTTGGAGGACATAGTTCAACCCATACATGTAACAATAAAAACCAGGACACTATGGAAAGTTGAGTTGTTTTTCAAGATTGTTGTACCATTTATATTTTTGGTAGCAGCGAATAAGAATACCCTCTTTGATTCTTGTTTACTGACTTTAATTTTTGTTAGTCAGTTTGATATTTATTTGTGAATTTAATTGGAATTTCTTAATTACTAAGAAGTCAGTATTTTTTGATGTTCTGAACTACATTTATTATTCAGGGATTACCTGTTCATATCTTCTGCCCTTTTAAAAATTGAGTGGTTTGTTTTTTTCTTAATAATTCATGTGTTCTTTATATATTCTGGGTGTTATCTTTTATTGGTTGTTTGGGTTGCAAATACCTTTCAGTTTTTATGGTATCTTTGGTAACTGAAGTTCTTCATTTTAATGTCAAATTTACTATTCTTTTCCTTGAATTTTTCCTTTAAGACTCTTTGTGTCTTGTTTACACAACCCTTCCCTATTAGAAATCATAAAATATACTCTTATATTGTCTTTTCAAAGTTTAAAAATTTTGCCTTTCAAATGTTTTTTATTGACTTAGAATTCATTTATAGGTATGATGTGATGTAGAGATCTAATCTCCTTTTTTATCTATATGGATATCTACTAATGTCAACATAATTTATTGAAAAGTTTATCCATTTATCAGCAGGCATCTGTCATATATCAAGTTTCAGTATATGTATGAGTCTATATCTGGGCTCTCATGTTTCATTGGTTAGTTTATGTACTCTATGTTAATACAACACTATCTTAATTATAATAGCTTTATAATAAGATTTAATATTAAGTAAGTCCCCCTCATCTTGTTATTGTTCTTCAATAGTGTGTTGGTTATCTTTGGACCTTTGCTTTTCAATATATATTGGAGAATAAGTTTGTCAATTTCCACAAGAAATCTTGTTGGGATTTTGATTGGCATTGCATTAAATCTTTTGAACAATTTAGAGATGAATTTGCTTTTGATTGAAAACTTTAAGTTGTATTTTTCTAGAAACTTAATGTAACTTTTCAAGTTTATTTCCTTAGTGCATAATATCTTTTTATTATCTGTTTAATCTATTTTACATCTGCATTTATGTCTACTTTTTCATTCCTAATATCATTTATACCTTTTTTCTTTGTTTTTTAATCAGCCTCACTAAAAGTTTGTTTTCAATCTTTTCAGAAAATGGGCTCTTTATATTTTATATTGGTACTTGTTTTCTATTTTATATTGTCTCTTACCTTTTTTTTCTTTGAGTTCATTTTCTTACTTTTTTTCTAACTTAGTAATTGGGATGTTAATTTATTTTGAGCTCTTTCACTGTAGCATTTAAGATTATATACTTATTTCTAAATATGGCTTTAATTGAATGTCAAATTTTTATGTGTAATGTTGTTATTTTTCAGTGTTCAGCATTTTCTAATTTTTCTTTTGATTTTTCTTTTGACTAATGAGTTGTTTAGAAAAATTTTTTAAAATTTATAAATATTTGCAGGTTTTCTAGTTATTGTTATTGATTTCTGATTTAATTGCTTTATGAGCAAGGAGGATGGCCTGACATATGATCAGTTTTCATAAATGTGTTTATGCTCTTGAAAATAATACGTATTTCTAATTGTTAGGTAGAATGTTTGTTAGCTGTCTGGTAGATAAAGGTTGTTCTTGTCAGAGCTTCTGTGTCCTCACTGACTTATTTATCTTCTTGAGCCATCAGTGACTGGAGAGAGTATTAAAAATCTCACTTTCCTGGTGAATTTGTTAGTCTCCTGCCCCCATAGTTTATAGTTTGCTTCTCTCGTTAAAAGGTAAGTGTATGGAGAATAGAACTTTTCAAATTGGGTGGAATTACTTATCAAAGGAACAGCAAAAAGAATATGTGAGAGATAGCACATTCCAAATATTTAAAGAGTTATTGTAGGCGAGTGATAAAAAAATTAGTTTGTCAGAGTTAACATGTATTCACAAATTCCCTTTTATATATTCTGGGCCCTGGAGATACTAAGAGAAGTTTAGGGTCTGTGTTGCAAGGAGATCACACACTAATGGAGAGAGAAAATGTAAATAAAGAATTACAATTCAGTGTGGTAGGTGATGTATAGCAGAGGTATGAATAAAGTACCATTGGAGCATTTTGGAAGGAACAACTAACCCTTTCCAGAATGAGAGTCAGAAAGCCTTCAAAAAGTAACACTTGAGCTTTAATCTTCAATGAAAGTTTTTTACTGATATAAAACAAAAAATGAATTTAATAATTTTACTTCTGTGACTTTAAAAAGAAATTTTCAAAGTTATCCCAGCATAATCTTCACGTTACCTTAAATATGTATGTAGGTAAATACTTCTTATCAACCAGCATATTGAAAAGTCTTGAAAAACATGGAGCCAAATCAAGCAAACTGTTCACCTTCAGTCACCAATCAATACTAACAAAAAAGATGCTTAAATTCTTATCAGAAGGTAGGAGAACGTAAAGGGGGATAAATGGTAGTGGAAGGAAATGTGGGGTGATGAACACACAGTACATTATACAGATGATGTGTTACAGAACTGTACCCTTGAAACCTATATAATTTTATGAACCAGTTTCACTCCAATAAAGTCAATAAATAAACTAATTAATAAGAAATGTCAATATCAGTGGTTAAAAAAAAGGCGATAAAGAGATGTAACCCAGGATCAGAAAGGAGGGATAATTATTGTAAGATGTAATAATTACCAAGTTCTCACTATGTGCTAGTCTCAAAAACCCTGTGAAGTAAGTAATAGGATCCTGTTTTGCAGCTGGGAACTAAGGCAGAGGGGTGAATTAACTAGCTCCAAATCACTTAGCTAGTACACAGAAAATACCATAATATGCTACGTGCCACTTCCATTATATAATGAGCCCCTAAGAATGCTTCCAATTCAAACAATTGAAAGGAATCATTGAGTAAGGAAACTCTGATACTCAGAAAAAAATGAAGATAATATAGGGGAGGAACATTTTTTCTTCGTCCTTTTTAGTTTTTTTGGATGATCTAGTAATTAAATAGATGAAAAACAGCTTAACAGGAGAAAACCAAGTTTAATTTGTAGATATAGGAGCACCATGGAAATATGAGACTCAGAGAAGTGACCAAATCAGGAATCTTTTATACCTATGAGACAAAGAAATAATAAAGAATAATTGACAAGATAAAGGGGTTTGGGCTTGGGTTAATAAATTAGTGAAGAAGTAATAAGGTTTGTTTATACAGCCTTCTTGGCTCTAAATTCCCTATCCCTGGTGATAAGGATGCTTTTTGCCCTCTTGGTACAGGGAAAGGTACTTTTCACATAGGAGACTTATCTCGTGTTTTCAGTAGGGGATAAAAGAGGGTCAGAGTGTCCTTGCATTGGCTATTTCTCAAATACCTTTAATTCAAAATAGTATGCCAAAGTGGCATATTTTGGAGTGGCATATTTTGCTCCCTTTCAGTAGGAATCCTAAGAGGTAAGCAAGTAAAATAAAAACAGCCTTCACTTGAATAGTTTCTAACCATCCTTAGTGATCTTAAACATTTGCTTCTGTGAGTTATGGCTAGACTCAAGAGTTAAAAACCTAGGGTCTGTCCAAAGTCAGGAATCTAGTAGGAAACCTCTGCATAAAGCCGAAGCCACAAAATGCTACTCCCTCAGTGTAAGGGTAAATGAGAAATAAAGATGGTCATGGAGATGGGATCCCTATCTTGACCTTGGCACAAGGGTACTGGTGGAGGGATGAAATAAATTTCCCCTGGGAATGTACAACCACAAGAGGGCCCTCATATTGTTTTCTTTTTTATTGTAGTAAAATATACATAACATAAACTTAACATTTCAACCATTTTTAAGTATATAGTTTGGTGGTGTTAACTATATTGATATTATTGTGCAACCATCACCACCATCCATCTCTAGAAATTTATCTTCTTAAACTGAGACTCCACACCCATTAAATAATAATTCTTAATTCTCCTTTTCCCCAAGCCCTGGTAACCATCATTCTACTGTTTTTATGAATTTGACTATAAATACCTCATATAAGTGGATTATATAGTATTTATTAATATCTCTTGCAACTGAATTATTTCACTTAGTATAATCATTGTTGGAATTTTGATGGGAATTGCATTGAATACATAGATTGCTTTGAGTAGTATTGACATCTTAACAATAGTAAGTCTTACAGTCTATTAACATGGGATGTTTTTCAATTTGTGTTTTAATTTTTTCAGAAACATTTTGTAGTTTTTACTACAATGTACAAGTCTTTCACCTCTTTTGTTAAATTTATTCCTAAGCATTCTTTTTTTAGAAATAAATTTTAAAAGATTTTATTTATTTATTTTTAGAGACTGGGGAGAGGATGGAGAAAGAGAGGGAGAGAAATGTTGATGTGACCTGGAGTTGAACCAGTAACTTTTAGGTTTGCAGGCCTGTGCTCAATCCACTGAGCCATACCAGCCAGGGCCCTAAGTATTCTTTTGATGAAATTGTAAATGGAATTGTTTCTTAATTTCATTTTAATTGTTCATTGTTAGTGTGTAGAAATGTTACTGGTTTATGTGTTGATTTTATATTCTGAAGCTTTCCTGAATTTGTTTATTCTAACTTTTTGTGTGGAATCTTTAGAGTACTCATTTAGTTAAAGGAGTTTTCTTTTTCTTTTTTTATTGTATTTTTTCCATTACCATTTATCCCCCTATACTTTCTTCCACCTCCACCCACCTCCCTCCCCTCTGCAGTCACCACACTGTTGTCCATTTCCATGAGTCCCTTTTTGCTTGGTCCCTCCACCCCCTAGGCTCCCACCCCCGTGTCCAGAACTGTCAGCTTGTTCTCTATGAGTCTGTCTCTCTTTTGCTTGTTAGTTTAGTTTATTCACTAGATTCCACATATGAGTGAAATCCTTTGGTACTTGTCTTTCTCTGACTGGCTTATTTCACTTAGCATATTCTCCAGGTCCATCCTTGCTTTCATGAAGGGTAAAAGTTTGTTCTTTTTTATGGCTGAGTAATGTTCCATTGTGTAAATGTCCCATAGTTGTTTAATTGGGCTGCTTCTAAATCTTGACTATTGTACAAATTAAAAAAAAGGTTTTATTAAGACTTTTTTTTAAAGAACAGTTTGAAACAAAATTGAGAGGAAGGTACAGAGGTCTCCTATATATACTTCACCCCTACACTGGCATAGCTTCACCCATTGTCAGTATCTCCCACCAGAGTGTTACATTTGTTAAAATTGATTAAACTATACTGATATGTATAATCACCCCAAATTCATAGTTTATATATATTTTTTACTATTGGCATTATACATTGTCTGGGTTTGGACAAAAATATGATGATATGTATCCATTGTTATGGAAAATACAAAGTATTTTTACTTCCCTAAAAGTCCTCCTGGTTTTTATCCCTTCCTCCATCCCCACCACTGGCAACCACTAATCGTTTCACTGTCTTCATAGTTTTGACTTTTCCATAGTGTCATAGATTAGGAATCATAGGAGTACTCATTTAGTTTTGTTTAACTCTAAATTAATGTAATATTCTACCTATGTGGACTGAGAAATCTTGAAAATGTTGATTGTTCCCAAGTGACTGTGAGAAGTAAATTCAAATATTCTAAGGCTTCATATAATTTCCACAGGTAAATTCCCGAGGAAAGTGAGCAGTGTGTTGTCAGAAATGCACAAAACATACAGGGAAACAAGGCATTAAAAGTAAGAACCTGCAGAAAAAGTATACAGAGACTTCCAGCCAAGACAGATGTATAGGTAGATACACTTTGTCTCCTCCCATAACCAAAAGAAGGACAACAAATTTAAAAACAAAAAATAACCAGGACAGCCAGAAAATCAAACTGTATGGTAGTCCAACAACCAAGGAGTTAAAGAAACATTCATCCAGACAGGTAGGAGGGGTGGAGATAGGCACCCAGGGTGGCGAGGACTCACAGCAAAATGGCAGCTGGAGGACTGGGGTGGATGAGGCAGCTGGCAGATGGGCAGTCCCACATTTGTGTGTGGATAAACCGGGAGGAACAACTGGGGAGCGAGACAAACCATGCAACCCAGGGTTCTAGTGTGGGGAAATAAAGCCTCAAAACCTGTGACTGTTAAAAACCTGTGGGGGTTGAGGTGGCAGGAGAATCTCCCAGGCTCACAGGAGAGTTTGTTGGAGAGACCCGTAGGGTTCTAGAATGTACACAAACCCAGCCAAAGGGAAATCAGCACCAAAAGGGCCCAATTTGCTTGTGGGTAGCAGAGGAAGTGACTGAAAGCCAGCCCAGAGCTGAGCAAGTGGCATTGTTCCCTCTCAGACCCCTCCCCCACATACAGTGCCACAACACAGCGATGTGAGTAGCACTGCCCTGGCAAATATATAGGGCTCTGCCCCTTACTACATAACAGGTGCACCAAGACAAAACATGGCCCAAATGAAAGAACAGATCAAAGTTCCAGAAAAAATAGTGCTAAGCAATAAAAAGATAGTCAACCTATCAGATGCAGAGTTAAAAAACAATGGTAATCAAGATGCTCATAGAAATAGTTGAGTATGGTTGAAAAATAGAGAAAAAAGTGAAAGCTATGAAAAATGAAGTAAAGGAAAATGTACAGGGTACCAACCAACAGTGAAGGAAGGGACTGGAACTCAAATCAGTGGTTTGGAGCAGAAGGAAGAAATAAACATTCGACCAGAACAGAATGAAGAAACAAGAATTCAAAAAAAAAAAAAGAGGAGAGGCTTAGGAATCTTCAGGACAACTTTAAACATTCCAACATCCGAATAATAGGAGTGCCAGAAGAAGAGGAAGAGCAGTAAATTGAAAACTTACTTGAAAAAATAATGAAGGAAAACTTCCCCTAATGTATGACAAAGGAAATAAGACTTCCAGGAAGTCCAGGAAGCTCAGAGAGTCCTAAAGAAGTTGGATCCAAGGGAGGACATACCCAGGCACATAATTACATTACCCAAGATTAAAGATGAGAAAATCTTAAAAGCAGCAAGAGAAAAAGAGACAATTACCTACAAAGGAATTCCCATGAGACTATCAGCTGATTTCTTAAAAGAAACCTTGCAGGCAAGAATGGGCTGGAAAAAAGTATTCAAAGTCAAAGACAAGGACCTACATCCAAGATTACCCTATCCAGGAAAGCTGTCATTTAAAATGGAAGGACAGATAAAGTGCTTCCCAGATAAGGTCAAGTTAAAGCAGTTCATCATCACCAAGCCCTTATTATATGGAATGTTAAAGGGACTTAGAAAAAGAAGAAGATAAAAAATACGAACACTAAAATGACAGCAAACTCACAACTATTAACAACTGAACCTAAAGTAAATCAAAACCAAAAAAAATTAAGCAAACAACTAGAACAGGAAGAGATTCACAGAAATAGAGATCACAGGAGGGTTATCAGTAGGGATGGGATGGGGAGAGAATGGGGGAAAAGGTACACAGAATAAGAAGCATAAATGGTAGGTACAAAATAGATGGGGAGGTTAAGAATAGTATAGGAAATGGAGAAGCCAAAGAATGAAATTATATGTATGACCCATGGACATGAACTAAGATTGGGGAATAATGGTGGAAAGGGGGGTACAGGGCAGAGGGGAATAAAGGGGAGAAAAAATGGAACAACAGTAATAGCATAATCAATAAAATATATTAAAAAATAAAAATGAGTAAAAATATTCTTACCTAGTAAAAGAAAAGTATATAGAAAGAAAAAAACACACAAAGGGTTTAGAGGTTGGAATTATCATATACCAGATATAAAAAAATGTTTACTATGTTTAAAGAAATAAAACAGAAGCTTGGGAAAATGGGGAACAGAAGATTAAATGAACAAGCATGCAGATTTGAAAAATAGAACTTCTAAAGATGAAAAATACAACCACAAATTAAAAACTGATGCACAGCCCTGCCCACATAACTCAGTTTGTTGGGCTTGTCCCCACTTGGGGCACCTGTGAGAGGCAACTGATTGATGTCTCTCTCTTGCATCAATGTTCTCTTTCCTCTCTTTTTCCCTCCTGTCCCCACTCTCTAAATATATATAAATAAAATCTTTTAAAAAATGATGTACATATTAAATAACAGTTGAGAGAGAGAATTTGTGAATCAGAAGATAGATTCAAATAAATTGTCCACGATGTTTTGCAGAGGAAAAAAAAGGATGGAAATCAAGAAAGACTAAAAACTTAGAAAATAAGAAGATGGAACATCACTTAAACATAGATTTAATTGAAGTTCCAAAAGGAGATAGTAAAATGGAGGACAGGTAATGTATGAATAGATAATGGCTGAAAAACAGAATTTTATAGAAACAGTAAAAAACAACTGATCTTCAGAAAGCCCATTGAATCCCAAGCAGAATAAATAAAAAGAAATCTACTCCTAGACACATCATTGCAAAATGCAGAACTTGCACAAAAGTGCTAAGAGAAGTCATAGAGAAAAGAGAAATTACCTACAAAAAATGAATGACAATTTTACTGGAAGGTGACTTATTAATAGCAATAGTGGATGCCACAAAGCAGCAGAATGTCATCCTTCATTTGCTAAGGGAAAATAAACTAGAAATCAGTGCCCTACAAAAACTATCTTTCTAAAAAGAGAACAAATTAAAAATATTTCAGACCAGCAAAAATTGAGTTTTTTACTACCAAAAGTACATATACTTCAGGCAGAAGGAAGAACTGAAATTAAGAAGGAACACTAATAGTAAATATATACGTAAAATTAAGCAACCATGATGTTATAAAACATTACTCATGGTGTTTAATTTGTGAGGGGAGAACAAGCTAGAACTAAAATACTAGGAAAAGCATTCATGGTGGAAGGAAAAGTGGAAAGAGGGGTATGGAGATTTTCATATGAAAAAAGGTATGAAGGTATTTCAGCTGTGGGTGTCTGAAAGTTTAGGGTTGTCATTGGCTAACAAGGACTATGGGGAAAGGATCAAGTTTGGGAGAAATGATAAAAAGTTTGGTTTCCTTGATTAATGCACGTTATTTTCTCGTGTGTGTTTGCTCTCTAAATGGGATGTAAGTTCCCTCAGATCAAGGATCAAACATTTTTGTTTTGTACTTATAGTACATATTTTAGAATTCACAATGTATATCTATTATTGTATTTGCTTTTGGGTTGTTACTCATAACAGTTCCACGTTAAACTTGAAAGAACAATAGTTGGAGATGAGTCTTAATTTCCTATCTTTGGTATTCTCATTAATAATAAGTGGTGTTGCATGATGATAAAGCCAGACTGCTTGAGTTTAAGTGTCACTTCTGCCACATGTAGGATTTTGGACAAGTTCTTTAACTTCTCTGTACCTCAGTTTCCCCAAGTGTAAACTGGGAGTAATAAGAGCATCTTTCTCTCTGTTGTGAGATGTTGTGAGGATTAAATGAGTTAATAACCTGTGAAATTCTTGGAACAGAGTCTGGCATTGTTATCAAGCTCTTAATAGGTTGTTGGTATTATTATTAATAGTTAAAATGTTCACTTTCAGATTACTTGGTAGTACATATACTAAGATACTCTAAAATCAATAATAAGGGTAAAAGAAATTTAGATCTTTTAAACAAGGCCTTTTTATTGTTCCAGTACTTCTCTTGCAACCTGTATTAGATTTAAAAAACTTTGCATATGGGATTATGTGAGGGAAATTCAGCAGTTGTCAGTATTGGAACAACAAAGAAAAGCTACAAGTGATGATTTTAAAAGTGATTAAAAGGCATTATTGGGATTTCTTATGTATTAACGTTTCAGAGTTGAAGGTTAAGAACCTTTGGTCTGCCAGACAAGAATTTGTCAGCTACTACAACCATAGCTTACTGTTCCTTAAACTTTTTGTTCCATTTTGTCACTTTGGAGTGGAGTGTAAACTGGAGCTTCCAACATATGCCTGTAACCATAATTCTTGCTTCATAGTTCACTGTCTGCTAAGATGTCGACAGCTATGTGGCCCCACCCCAGGGATGGTAAGAGGGAGACAAGAGATAAGGGAACAGAAGGCAGAGAAACCGTATGTAAAAAAGTGACTCTTTCATCTTTCTTTCTCACTTCAGTCAGCATTAGACACCACACTGACTGCTCCTTCAGTTAAGGCTTGGTTCCACTTTTTAAAGTTTTTCTGAAGAGCTTCTACTACTTGAATGGTAATGGTTTAAAGCAGACAAAAAATAATAATGGCTAGGAATTTTTACAAATGTGTGGGGAAATATTTTTCTTTAGGGGAACAACACCTATATATACTTTAGTAAATACCAATGTTTATCATTATATGAGTCTTGGTAGTGTTAGCTTTTGTTATAAAAGTAAGCACCATATAGAATTAACTTTAATATCTGAAAATATAATTGCTCAGCAAACATTGCTAAGGTGTTCTTTGAGCTATGAGGGTGATGAAGAAGAATCATGGAAGACATTGCCTTTCAACATGAAAATAGAAAAAGCCATTTTTAATCCCAGCACCTTTTACACAACAGGTATTTTAAGGTTTGCATGTCTTACAGTTCTGCAAATGTAGTTTTCTTTTTATTTTTTTGCCAAGTTAAGAATTTATTGGCTTCCAAAGCTTATTTCTTGGAACACCACTCATAGGATTTGTATAAAGTATACTGTGTAAAAACTTATTTTATTTGCAAGAATAGCTCAGTTTGCAGCAGACCTGGCTATAGACATACACTTACAACATAGTAATCATTCATTTAGTGCCTACTAAGGGCAAGAAATTAATGATTTGGGAGATTAAAACATACCTTGCCATCAAGAAACTTGGAATCTAGTAAAAAAAAAAAAGAGTGCCATAAAAGAGGTATAAACAAAATACAGAGAAGGGTTAAGGAAAGACTGGTGCTGTGTCAGTGAGGGCCCTGCAGAAAATAGATGATGCACTCAAATGGGTAAACTTGGAGAGTTTAGTGAAGGGGGAATTTATAAGAGAGTGGGAAGAATTTAGGGAACCAACATGGGATGATAAAGTATCTGGTGAGCAACAGGTAGCAGACATGTAAGGGCAGAGAGGGGAAATTATTGTCAAGAACCTATGCATCCCAAATGTTCATAGCAGCACAATTTACAATAGCCAAGTGCTGGAAGCAACCTAGGTACCCATCAGTAAATGAGTGGATAAAAAAACTATGGTACAGCCCTGGCTGGTGTAGCTCAGTGATTTGAGCATGGGCTGTGAACCAAAGGGTCACCAGTTCAATTCCCAGTCAGGGCACATGCCTGGGTTGCAGGCCAGGTCCCCAGTGGGGGCCACGTGAGAGGCAACCACACACTGATGTTTCTCTCCCTGTCTTTCTCTCTCCCTTCTCCTCTCTCTAAAAATAAATAAATAAAACATTAAAAAAAACTATGGTACATTTACACGATGGAATATTATGCAGCAGAAAGAAAGAAGGAGCTCCTACACGGATTGAATTGAGAAGCATTATGCTAAGCAAAATAAGCCAGGCAGTGAAAGACAAATACCATATGATCTCACCTTTAACAGGAATCTAATAAACAAAACAAACAAACAAGCAAAATATAACCAAAGACACTGAAATCGAGAACAGGCTGACAGTGACCAGAGGGGAGAGGGGAGGGAATTTCAGGGGAAGAGGGAGAGGGTTTGCAGGAACAAGTATAAAGGAAACATGGACAATAACAAGGAGGGGTGGAAACAGGAAGGAGGTGGGGAGGGCTCAGGGGGTGGGCTGTGACAGGGGCAAAAGGCAGAAAACTGTACTTGAACAAGAAAATAAAAAGACTCAGAGGGTAGCTGTATAGAGAGGTCCATTTGACAGAAGCAATGGCCTCTGGTAGAGAGATACTGCTAAGAAGAGGTAACTTTAGGTGTGAGCTAGGGGATTAAATACCCCAGGCTCACTCACTCTTGCTGTATTTAAAAGTCTCCTGTCAGTGTCTTCCATTGGCTGAATCCACCTAGAAGAGAGGGCAAAAGAGAGTGTTGATGATATAGTCTATTCAGGGCCGTATCCTCGTGGGGCACAGTACAGAGTAGAGAAGAGGGGAAAATGGATCTGGAGGGGCAAGTAAAATATACCCAGCACAATTGGCTTTTTAAGGACACAGAAGATAGCAATCTCTGCAGAAGTGGAGGAGTGGCTGTTTAGGAAGGGAAAAAATCAAGTAAACAGAGATAGAGAAGTATTGAAATAATGTGCTCAGAAATGGAAATTATTTCTGTTTGGAGTGTGTGCTAAACAAAGAAGAATAATAGGCCATAAAAATGAAAAGCTAAATTGGCATTTGCAGAGATGTGCTCATCTTTACACTGTTTATCCTCTTATTTATTATCTTATATAATGGCTTTATAAATGCATGAACATCAATACTGCCTTCATTATTAGGTAGAAGATACAAGTTCAAGTTCTTTGTATTATCATGGCTATCTGAGTGATTGCACATATAGAAAGAGAAGGAGTAATTTAGAGGGAGAGGCTTACAGTTAAGAATATGGGCTCTGGAATTGGACTGTTTTGTGTTTGAACTCACTTCCTAGCTTGATGACCTTGGCAAATTACCTAATCTGGGCCTCAGTTTTCTTATTTATAAAACAGGCAGTCAAACTAACTTTATCATAGTTGTGAGGAGTAAATGAATGATACACATAAAGTACTTAGCCCAGAGCCCACCAGGCATGTCAATAATGTTATGTATTTTTATAAAAATTGCAGTTAGGAGGATGTAGTTGTCTTCCAATCCTCATCTGACAGCCTGTCACATGAAATAGGTATTATACTTCCTACTTTTGTGAGAACTTTTGGGGTCAGAACTAAGACTAATAATATTCATAAATAATAGGTTTTAGATTAAAATGAAAAAGTCTTTTGATCATTTAAAGTTGGTTGAATCAGAACTGGTTAGTTTGTGGGTGGGAGAGGGTGTGCAGGGTGGAGGGGAGTGAAGGGGGGAAATGGGACAACTGTGATAGCATAATCAATAAAATATATTTTTAAAAAAAGAACTGGTTAGTTTGTTAGAATGATTTCCATGCCAAGGGAAGTGTTCAAGAAAAGACTAAGGATGTTTAAAAGTGTATTCATGTATCAGATTAATAAAAACTAGATAAAAATCTTCAGGATACCTTCCAGCTATAACTTTATTCTCTAAATCTCTGAAAATGGAAGCTCTGGATAGAACTTGTTTGATTTCTTTTCTGTTTGTTCCTCATGATAAGGTCAATTCCTCCCCTTCCCCCAATAATCCAATTTAAATGTCATCCCTCTTTATTTAACAATATTTATTGATCACAATCAAGTGTTCCAGGTTTTGTTCTAGGTATTATGATTAGTACTGTGAATAACACATATAAGATTCTTGATCTAATGGAGCTTTAAAAAAATTCTAGCACATGTAAGCAGAAAATAAAAACAGTGAAATAACTTCAGGAAGTTCTAAGTACTGTGATGCATGAAGAAAGTAAAACAATATGGGATGAAGGGATATTAGGGCCTGGGTGATGGAAGTAGTGCTTTTAGGGTGGCCAAGGAAAGCTTGGAAAAGGGGACTTTTTAACTGACACATGAATGTTGTGAAGGAGCTGGTCATGTAAGACTTGGGGGAAGAACATTCTAGGCAGAAGTACTAGCAAAGGTGAAGTCCTGTGGTGGGAAAGAACTTGGCATGCTTGGGAGTCAGAAAGCAAGCTGGGTGGTTGGAGAGTGGAAGGAGTGGTAGGAGTGGTAGGAGAGGTAAGAAGATCATGGATCACACAAGGCCTGGTGGACCATGTTAACACATTTCATTCTTATGCATTTTGATGGGAAGCCATGAGGCATTTTCTTTCATTTTTTCCCTATGTATAGATTTTTTTCTTCCATCATTTGTTGTAAAAACTCTCCTTCATTGAATGGCATGGGAACCTTTGTCAAAAATCAGTTTGCTGTATGTATGTGGATCTATTTCTGGTTCTCTCTTATGTCCCATTAATCAGTGTACCTTTCCCTTTACCAATACAACTGATCCTTGATTACTGTAAAATTGTATAATATGAGTGTTCCAGCTTTTTCTTTTTTTTTTTCAAAATAGTTTTGTTCCTTTACCTTTCCATATAGATTTTAGAATCAGCTTGTTTAAATTTATAAAAATAGCCCTGGCTGGTGTGGCTCAGTGGTTGAGTGTCAGCCTGCGAACCAAAGGGTCGCCAGTTTGATTCCCAGTCAGGACACATGCGTGGGCTGCGGGCTAGGTTCCTAGTAGGGGACGCATGAGAGGCAACCACACATTGATGTTTCTCTCCATGTCTTTGTCCCTCCCTTCCCCTCTCTAAAAATAGATAAATAAAATATTTAAAAAATAAATTTACAAAAATATTTGGTTGGTATTTTGATCATAATTGCATTAAACCTGTAGAATCAGGAATGCAGATTGGTGCAGCTACTGTGGAAAGCAATATGGAGTTATCTCAAAAAAAAAAAAAAGGAAACTGCCTTATGACCCAGTTCCACTCTGGGAATATATCCAAAGAAGCCCAAAACACTAATTCTAAAGAATATATGCACCCCTCTGTTCATTACAGCCTTATTTATGATAGTTAAGATTTGGAAGCAGACCAAGTGCCCATCAGTAGATGAGTGGATAAAAAAGCTGTGGTACATTTACACAATGGAATACTACTTGGTTATAAGAAAGAAGGAAATCTTATCTTTTGTGACAGTATGGATAGACCTGGAGAGTATTATGCTAAGTAAAATAAGTCAGACAGAAAAAGAAAATACCATATGATTTCACTTATATGTGGAATCTAATGAACAGAATAAACAAAACACCCTGTAGAATCAATTTTGGTAGAATTGACATTTTTTTATTATGTTAGTCTTCCAGTCCATGAGCATGCAATATTTCTTCCTTTACTTAGGTCTTCTCTGATTTTCTTCATCAGTGTTTTTGCAATTTTCAGCATACAAATCCTGTATACCTTTTGTTAGATTTACATATATTTAATTTTTTAGAACTATTACAAATGATATATTTTTTTAGATTTTGGTTTCTATTTTATCATTGCCAGTATATAGAAATATGATTGTTTTATGTGTGTGACCTTGTTAAATTTACTTATTATTATTATTTTTTGTATGAGAAGTTTGGACAATCTGTGTTTTTAAAAATTCCTTACCCTCATTATAGAAAATTGAAAAAAGTTATGAAAAGTAGAAAGACTAAAAAACTCTCTTATAATTCTACCATCTGAGACAAGCTACATTTGGCGCATATATACATATCTGTATATATAATATATATATTTGTTTTTAAGTATATTTTATTGATTATACTATTACAGTTGTCCCAATTTTTTTCTCCCTTTTATCCCACCCCCGCCCTGCACCCCGCACCCTCCATCATTCAACCCCCTTAGTTCATGTCCATGCGTTCTACATAGAAGTTCTTTGGCTTCGTATTTCCTATACTGTTCTTAACCTACCCTTGTCTATTTTATGCCCGCCAGTTATGCTTCTTCTTCCCTGCACTTCCTGCCGTGATTATCCCCCTCACCATTGATAATCCTCCATGAGATCTCCATTTCTGTGATTCTGTTCCTGTTCTAGTTGTTGGCTTAGTTTTTGTTTTTTAGGTTCAGTTGTTGATAGTTATGAGTTTGTTGTCATTTTATTGCTCATAGTTTTTGATCTTCTATTTTTTAGCTAAATCCATTTAACATTTCATATAATAAGGGCTTGGTGATGATGCACTGCTTTAACTTGACCTTATCTGGGAAGCACTTTATCTGCCCTTCCATTCTAAATGAAAGCTTTGCTGGATAGAGCAATCTTGGATATAGGTCCTTGCCTTTTGTGACTTTGAATACTTCTTTCCAGCCCCTTTTTGCCTGCAAGGTTTCTTTTGAGAAATCAGCTGAGAGTCTCATGAAACTCCTTTTGTAGGTAACTGTCTCGTTTTCTCTTGCTACGTTTAAGATTCTCTCCTTTAATCTTGGGTAATGTAATTATGATGTGCCTTGGTGTGTTCCTCCTTGGGTCTAATTTCTTTGGGACTCGTTGGGCTTCCTGGACTTTCTGAAAGTCTATTTCCTTCACCAGATTGGGGAAGTTTTCCTTCATTATTTGTTCAAATAAGTTTTCAATTTCTTGCTTTTCCCCTTCTCCTTCTGGCACACCTATGATTCAGTTGTTGGAATGCTTAAAGTTATCATGAAGGTACCTAAGCCTTTCCTCATTTTTTGGAATTCTTGTTTCTTCATTGTGTTCTGGTTGGATGTTTATTTCTTCCTTTTGTTCCAAATTGTCGGTTTGAGCCCCAGTTTCCTTCCCTTCACTGTTGGTTCCCTGTGTATTTTGCTTTATTTCACTTTATGTAGCCTTCATTTCTTCCTTTATTTTGCAACTGAGTGCTTATATTTGTTAAATTATTTACATAATTGAGGTCATGTGAAACTGAACAGATGAATACATTTTTGCTTTTTGGCTTAATATCTGACATAAACACTTCCCCGTATTACCGAAAACTCTTCATAAACATTTAAAATGAGTGAATGACGTTTTCTTTTGAATGTACCATAATTTGCTTATCCAGTCTCCCATTCTGAAACATTTCAGTTGTTGCCAACTTTTTTGTTATTTTAAATAGTACTGCACTTAGCATCTCTGTGCATGGTTCTTTTTTCGCTGTTTTTAGGCTAAGGCTTGACTGACATGAATACTTTTTAGCATTTCACATGCACTGTCAAAATACTTTTCAAGAAGATTATACCACTTACAAGTCCACCAGCAATGAGTTTCCTTTTATTCTACCTCACCAGCACTGCATAATCCTGTTTTTAAGAAAATGACTAACTTAGAGCTATTATTACTTAAATTGTTGCCTGTTTTTATTTGCTTGCCATTTTATTCACCATTGCAGCAACAACAACAACAACAACAACAACAACAACAACAAAATAAGGTACCTAGAAATGAAATTAACCAAGGAGGTAAAAGACCTGTACTTGGAAAATTGTAAGTCATTGAAAAAAGAAATAGAAGACCCAAACAAGTGGAAGTATACGTATATACCATGTTCATGGATTGGAAGAATTAACATCACTAAAATATCCATACTACCCAAAACAATCTATAGATTAAGTGTAATTCCTATTAAAATACCAATGGCAGATTTCACATATCTAGAACAAATATTCCAAAAATTTATATGGAACCCAAATGACCCCAAATAGCCTCAGCAATCTTGAAAAAGAACAAAATTGGAGGTATCACAATACCAGATATCAAACTATATGAATATTTTCTATCGATTCCTTGAGATTTTCCTATGTAAACAGTACTGTTGTCTATGAAGAGGGACAGTTTTATTTCTTCCTTTGCTAGTACTTTGGTACCATGCTGAGTAGGAGTGGTGAGAATCAACATTTTTTCCTTGTTACCAATCTAGCAGGAAAGCATTAAGTTTTTTCACCATTAAATATGATTTTGGTTGTAGCTTTCATGTAGATGTTCTTTATGAGGTTAGGAAAGTTCCTCTCTCTGAGGTTGCTGAGAGTTCATTGTTGTCAAATGCTTTGTCTGTATCAAGTGATATGATCACATGTTTCTTTTCTTTAGACTATTAATGTGGTGGAGTACATTGATTTTTGAATATTGAATGAGCTTTGCAGTTCTGGATAAGTTGAAATTGGTTGTAGAATGTATTCTTATATATTGTTGGATTTGATTTCTTAATATTTTGTTGAGGATTTTTGTGTGTGTGTTCATGAGGGACATAGGTCTGTAGTTGCTGTACTGTTTTGTCTGATTTTAGTATCAGGGTAATGGTGGCCTCCAAATGAGTTGGGAAGTGTTTCTTGTACTTTCAGAAGAGAATATGCAAAATTGGTTTTATTTATTCTTTAAATGTTTGATAGAATTTGCTAGTGATACCATCTGGGACTAGAAAAATTTTTTTCTCTGTGGAAACTTTAAAACTATGATTTCAATTTATTTTTATTTATTTAAAAGATTTTATTATTTTTAGAGCGAGAAAGAGAGGGAGAGAAATATCGATGTGAGAAACAATGATCGGCCACCTCTTACACACCCTGAACTGGGGACCTGGCACATGGCCTGACTGGGAATCCAATCTGCAACCCCTCAGTTTGCAGGACAATGCCCAATTCACTGAGCCATGCCAGTCAGGGCAATTTATTCAATAATTATAGGATTATTCAAGGTATCTATTTAGTCATTGGTGAGCTTTGGTAGTTTGTAATTTTCAAAGAATTGGTCTATTTCATTTGAGTTGTCTAAATGTATATGTAAAGTGTTGTTTGTAGTATTCTTTTATTATACTTTCAATATCTGTGGGGTCTGTAGTGATATCTGTCTTTCATTACTGTTATTGATAAATTGTCTTCTTTCTTTTCTCCCATCAGTCTTATTAGAGGTTTATCAATTTTTAAAAAATATGATCAAAGAACCAGCTTTGGTTTCATTAATTTTCTCTACTGTTTTTCTGTTGTCACTTTCATTGATGTCTGATGTTATCATTATTACTTTTTCTGCTTGATTTAAATTTATTTTGTTCTTTTTCTAGTTTCTTAAGGTAGAAGCTTAGATTATTGATTTTAGATTTTTCTTATTTTCTAAAAGAAGCATTTAGTGTTTTACCTTTCCCTCTAAGCATATCCTGTCTGCATGCTGGAAATTTTGATACATTGTATTTTAATTTTTATTTGGTTCAAATGATTTTCTAATTTCCCTTTAAACCATAGCTTAGTTAGAAGTTGTATAATTTGTGTGGAGTTTTTCTGTTATCTTTTTGTTATTGATTTCTATCTAATTTCATTCTGGTCAGAAAACATTTTATAGGATTTCAATTCTCTACATATCTTTGCTGCACATGTGTGATACTCCCTCTACTGTATTTACCCTGGAGGAACTTGGTAGGTTGAAGGGTATGTCCGTCTTCAATTTTGTTAGATAATACCAAATTGTCTGTCAAAGTTCGAAAATAATTGTATTAATCCATTACCACCCCACCCCACCTGGAACTGGATGTGGATGTACTAAAACCTACCCACACCTACTATATGTTTGATTTACTTGTTATCTTTTTATTTAACTGTATCGACTTTAAACTTTTCTAGTCTTGGAAGATAGCTAACCACCAAGGGAACATTTTTCTCATCTTTCAAGTATTGAGGTTGTATATATAATGCCCAATAATTTAGGGTTATCACAGTAAGCAAACTGAGGCTGAAATCTCAAATAGGTTTTGGTTACCATCCTAAATGTGACTTGAAGTTTCTCATTGGTCATGGATTTTTGACTGTGAAATAGGACTTAGGCCTGCATGTAGCCAGAGTGATTCTGTGCTACAGGTGGACATGGTAAGCCCTTTTATAGTGCTGAAATAAATTTGTGCCCTAGGTATGAGATTAGATTTTCACCTGGATTTTCTCCTAGCCTACATGATTTAAATGATAAAATATTTTGATTTGATAAAGATAGGAGAAATTCTGTATCCATACTACGTTTATATCTAACTTCTTCCACAATCTTTTCATTGCTATGTCAAATTGTTTCTTTTTTAAACATTCTTTCTGTATGACAGGGATGTAAGTCTTCCATTTGAATTCTATAGACCTCTCATACCTTTGTCTGATTCTGTATTCTCAACACTTAAGTGCTAATGACGTATTTAATTCCATTTTTAACTTAAAGAAAGGCTGATTATGGGCACCTACTATATTTTATAACCTCCCTGCTATATGGTATATAACTTAGTGCTGAAGCTATAAAGAAAATAATGTCAGTGATTAGTAGAAGTTGTTTAGGCCTGGAATTAATTTGAGGTGATTGAAACAGTGGTCAGTTTTTAAGATATAGAAGGAAGATTATCTTTCTTGGGAATGATTTCTTTTAAATTGAGACGTTATTCCCACTTTTTAAAAAAATTCTCTCCCGAGGACATGTTTATTGGCTTTAAAAATTTTTATTTAGCATCATCTGAGGATGTGCTTATTGATCTTAGAGAGAAAGGAGGGGAAAACGAGAGAGAGCGAAATACTGACCAGTTGCCTCCCACACATGCCTGGACTGGGGAATCTAACCTGCAACCTAGGTGTGTGCCCTGACTGGGAATCCAACCTGCAATTGGTGTATGGGAGCAATACTCCAACCAACTGAGTGAGGTACCTGGCTTGTTCTCACCTTTATTCTTCTTTTTAAGGATTTTATTTATTTATTTTTAGAGAGAGGGAAGGGAGGGAGAAAAAGAGGAAGAGGAACATCCATGTGTGGTGGCCTCTTGCACGCCCCAAGCTGGGAACCTGGACTGCAACCCAGGCATGCGGTCTGACTGGGAATTGAACTGGTGACCCTTTGGTTTGCAGGCCAGCACTCAATCCACTGAGCTCTACCAGCCAGGGCTTGTTCTCACTTTTAAATGACAGGAAACTATCTAGACACTTTTCAATGATTGTGGATTAAAACTTAACAAGGAAGATAAAGACTCAATTGCCTTTATTCCTATTTTAAATTGTAAAATACGTTAATATTTATTTTTCTTAAAAAATAAGCCAGTTTTATGAAAGTGTCATTTTTTAATTAAAATAGTTTTATAAATAAAATTACCCAGAATGCAAGCTTATTATTTGAAGTAAATTTACTTATATTTGTTCCCTTTGGTAATGATTTTGTTAAATTTGAAAATATCTCCCAAATATTACTGTATACTTATAAATATGAGAATAAAGAAGCCAGACACTAGGGGAAAAAATTAAGATAATGGCCATTTAGAGTGCTTTTTACTAAAATGAAACTGATTTGTGAAGAATATTAATTGTCAGGTACTGAACAAAATAAAATTTTGTACAGCTAGAAAAGTTAATAATTTGTGACTTCCTAAATGTTTATTTAAATAACAAATTTATAGTAAATTTGTTATGTTGAATTGATTTGAAATATTTAAATCTTGAAATATAGTGTGAAAGTTGTATCCTAAAGTTTATAAAAGTCGAAAAATATTTAATTGTTTGAACGTCAGTAGGGAATATGAAGTTGTAACTGGGCAGCATGGGGTCTGGCTGCTTGTCACTATGTATGAACATAATACAAAGATTTGTGTGGAAGGAATAGGTTTTTATTAACAAGGTTTCCAATTTTGGAGGGCTGGGAGCATTTCTGCTTTGAACGCTTCTCCTCAGCAAGACATAGAACCTCCCTTGCTCCCATAAAGATCTGAAACCAAAGCCACGCTCAGAAGTTCCGCATTATTGCTTATCTGCCCTTTTGGAGCTTAAACCAGCCATGCAAACAGGTTTTCATCATCTCTAAGGTATGTACTAGTGGGTTTCAGCGTTGCCATTGTTTTGCTGCAGTAGCTCACTCTTGCGCGTGCGCGCTCTCTCTCTCTGTCTCTCTCTTTCTCTCTCACTCTCACTCTCACTCTCTCAGGGTCTGGGGTGCACTGCCGCATCACTCCAGAAGGTCAGGTGAGGAAGCTCCACCCAAGAGGAACTTCCCAGCTGATAGCTCCATGGGCTGCTCTTAGTCTCTGTGCACTGCTCTCAGGGTGAAGGAAAGGAAGCAGTCCAGGACCCATATGCCATGCTACGTTGAGTTGTAGCATCCCAAAGGCTGGAGCCCAGTGAGGTAGCATTCCAGCATGGGACCCTGCCTCTGGGGAGATGGCTTCCAACCGTGTGGTGCCTAAGCCCTAGGTGGGCCCGGTATCTGCCAGTGCCACTAACACTCTTCCCATTCATGTGGTCCAAAGCAAGAGCCCAAGAAGCCAAGAGAACAAAAGCCAAGAGCCAACAGAGTGAGCTTCTACCTGCTTTCTGTTTAAAAGTCCTGTCCCAGAATCCCATGGGCTCTGGAAGCCAGTGGGAAAGTCCAGCTTTTCAACCAGTGAGGGCCAGTGTTGTTCATATTTGCCTTTGCTTCTCTTCAGGCTTGTTGTGTTTAGCAAGGGTGCAAAGTCTCCAGTTACACATGCTCTGTACAAGCTCCATTCTGCTGAGTCACATGTTGCTCAGCTGCCTCAGGCAGTGGATGTTGGCTTGTTTACAGTTGATAGTTGCCTTTGTTTACAGTTTGCATCTAGTGGTCTTTCTGCTCCTTTGGCTCCTCCCTTTGGAGAAGGCAAGCTGCTTCAGTCTGCAATATGGCCAGCTCTCCTCTTCTCTGCTTTCTCCTGGTGGGAGAGGGAGCAGCCTCTTATGCCTGAATTGGGGTCTCCCCTGTTCTCCAGTGATTTGTGGTCCAACCTATTCTGTTACAAAGTGACATTTGTAAATGGTGTGTTCATTTTATGTTAAATATTGGACTAATTAAGAGTTCCCTGAAAATTTGGTTTAGCTACCAACCAGGGGTATTTCAAGCCCATTGATATCATCATACCTGGTTTCTACCAAAAGCAGATGGAAGTTCCTGGGGAAACCTTCTTACTGACCCATAATTTGAGATAGGATGATAGTTTATGGACCAATGAAAAATAATCCTGGGGTTGCCACTGTTTCTGTTTTATTTGCCTAACAGATTTCTTGTTGCCTCTTCTCTCACAGATCAATTCAGTTTATTTCTTAGTGTCTTATCGATGAAAATAATTTTAAGATTATCATTCTAAAGGCAAAGTGGGCAATAATTAGAACAACTTTAGGAATGTACCCAGATCATCAACTAATTTCTTTTTTTGAATAATGCAAAATATGTATTTATTTTTTAATTATACAGATTCAAGATTTTCTGAAATAGATTTTTTTAAGCTGCACTCAATTTTTATTTCTCTGGTAGTAACTTGCAAGCATGAAGTTTGCTTTTTCATTTCAGCTTATTGAAATTGAGTTTTGTTGGTTTTGATAAAGAAATGAAAGATTTCACTTATATTTGTTTTTTACCATAGGGAAAAACAAATGTATTCAAGAATTTAGAGAATTGAATTTAAAATATATTTTATATATATATCCAGCAGTTTGTCAATCTTGTTTAACTATAGAATTTTCATAATATAAAAGAATTACATGTTTTAAAGCTTAGAGAAAAATGGACACACTGTATCCTAGCAACTGAACGCAAATAGACAGATACGTCAGTACCATACTTATGTCAGCAGTTTGTTCTGTTTGCTTGGGAACTCTTTTGTTTTATTAGTGTGTTTACAATGAGGTCTTTCAGTGGAGCAAGACTATAATGACTGGATATGTACTCTGTATTGTCTGAGTACATTCTGTATATAAACTTTAAGACATATGTATACAGGCATATTTATTTTTATTTAGCTATTGTTAATATTTAATTTTATTTATTGTACTTATTTTCTTTCTGATTTTATTCTTGTTTTGTAACTAGCAATAGACTTTGCACTTCTGATTATGGTGTCTTTGTATAAGACACTGAGTATGTTTCCAGATAAATTATTAAAATTCTATCTGTATGGCTGATGAGCCACATGGTTTGTTTTTAAGAGAGATGTTTAAGCTATTAGAAGTGGAATAATCTGGATTTTTCTTGGCCAAGGCCTATAATTTTATTGTGCTTTAAATTTCTTTAAGGTCACAATTATTTTCTAAGAGTTTAAAATGTATCATTGTAAATGTACCATTGTAAATGTTAAAATTAAGTTCAGAATTCTTCAAATGCTATGGGATTTTATGTGTGTTTTCTGGGATGGAGGGGAGAGGCAGAAATTAAGTGGAAAAGGTCAGTAGGCAATTGAAGATTGCAGGTTTGGAGCTTGGAAAGACAGAATGAGGCCAGATACAAACTTTCAAAGTCTCTCAATGTATTTCATTGAAGGCCTTATTATATATACCTGGGAATTGAGACCCTAGAGTTCACACAGACTGTAAGACTGGCAGCTCCCTTGCTGCAGATTTGGTAGTGTCTAGACAGCAAATTCTAAAGGGAGGGTCATTTTGCTTAGATGGTCTTAGTTGAAGCTTGGGAATGGATCAGATTGGGAAAAAAAAGGAGTATAGACAGAATTAAGGACACAGTGACTTTGGGAAATACCTATATTGTTCAGGTTTTTAGAAGAACAGCTATTATTGGAAGTACCTAAGTTTAGTGGTTAGCATGATAAAGAGGAGTCAGTGAAGAAAGAGGAGGCAAAGTGGTAAGATGTGGGGGATTTACCATTGAAGCTAATTGAATTTAAGCTTCTAGGGTGCAAATTTCGTCCAAAACTTTGGAAGGAAGGTGTTCACATGGCACCATGTTTCTGTGGGATTTCCAAAAGTCAGGTATTTTAAGTTAGGATTGCTGTCTCTTTCCATTCTTGACTTAACCTCATGGCATACAGCATTGGAGTAGCTGCAGGCATTTTTGGGATCCAGCTAAGGGAAAGTTGAATTGAGATTACATTAGTTTGGGTGACATATATGTATGTTGGTGTTTTTTTTTTTTTTTTGTCACTTTGGATTACATTTAAGTTTTTCCCAGATGTTCTGGTATAGGAATGATACCTAAGAATACTCATTAGCCATGGTACTGACTCAGCGTTATGGTACAGTGATGCAGACACCGGCCCACAGTGACTGAGTCATCATGGATGAAATGAGACATTCATACAGACTACCGAGTCCGGTGGAGGAAAAGGGACAGCATGGCTTTTCTCTCAAGGGGAGCAAAAACCTCAGCCTTGCTCCAGTGAGCTTTTATTGTGTTACTGGGTACTTTACAAGAATGTCCTCATTAACTATGCATAGGCTCACTTTAGGTGGTTACCTTTTACAGAAAACAAAGGAGCAAATGCTGCTAATCACATCACAGAAGAGGGATGTTTGCAAATGAAAAGGCAAAAGTAGTTGAAACGGTTACACTCATCCTTGGAAGGTATTACATGGTTTTTAGGAAGTTGCTTTGCAGTAAGTGTCCTCAATTCAGGGTGAGGGAGTTTTAGCAAAAAGCAAGACTCATAGCGGCCTAGATACATTGCAGGCCTGATTCCCCACGGGAGAACCTATCTGTGGGCAAGGGTCCTGTGCATCTCCAAGTGGGAGCTGGGCCCATGCCACGCAGAACAGTCTCCTACAGTACAGAGATGCAAGGCCAGATATCATAGGTTGCATGAACATGTCCTACAGTGCTTGACATTAAAAGTATGTGGTGGGCAGGGTAATTTAAAATATACAGAGCTAGAACCTCATCTGGGGTTTTCTTCTGAGTTTGATGGCTTATAAAGGAAAGAAATAAGATTCCTAAAATTTTACAATAGAAAAGTTTTACACGACATGACTAGTAAGTTTGTGAACCTAAAAGAATATTTTTCTAAAATGTAAATAATAATTTAGTAGTAAGAAAGTTTTTAAAATTCATCTCTTTATACAAAGTCTTACGTGAAATTATCATATAAAGAGGTAATTACAAAAGATATGCAATCAAAATGCAGAAAAAGTATTCTAGAAGTGTGTCATTGAATTTATTGAGAGAATTATGTTATTTGTTCTTGGATTTTTATGATGCTTGTGATGCTGTGATTTTGTTCCTTCATTCTTAATAAGTATTCATCTTTGCACCTAATTTTATATTAGTAATTATACTTTTCCTTAAAGAAGGATCTCTGAATTCTTTAAAGTTCAGGCCCTATAAAACCTGGGAGAGATGGAATTGTGGAAGTGAAACAGAGACAATTTAAAGATGGGGAGGATGTGTTCTGTGTTAAATGATGCATTGATATAGCTAAGGAAGTGATTTGATTTGGTGATGGAGATCATTATTAGTGATCTTCAGGAATAAATATGAATTTGGGAGTGGGAAGTGGAAGTTGTTTACTTTTTGAAGAAGCGATACTGGAGTTAAAGAGCAGTATTTTGAGGGGAAAGCAAGGACCAGGAAAGGGCTGTGTTGTTTGTGTTTATGTGTGTGTGCATACTTCAAAGATAGGTGTACATATAAATATGTTAAAGAGAGGGGAAAAGATACATATTGCTAAAAGATAACACAGGTGAAACTAAAGATAATCATTAGAAAGGTTAATGCAGAGCAGAGATAGAACAGGGAGATAAAAGGAAATGGGATCAAGACATAGGAGTACCCTAAACAGTAGAATTCAGTGAAGGGGCAAACATTCATCCTTAAACGTTTTGGTAGTTCTTTAGCCATCACTGTATGAGCCCTGTATTAATACCTCAGTTTAGTAATTGGTTTTCATAATGCCGGTCCCAAGCCATTCTTCCTAAAACTGATATACTGTATGTTTAATTGGCTCAAAAATAATAAAAGTTTAAAAGATTTACATTTGGATGGTTACCGTATTTTTAGGACTATAAGACACACCGGACCGTAAGATGCACCTAGGTTTTAGAGGAGGAAAAGAGGGAAAAAAATTTTGAAGTAAAAAATGTGGTAAAATATTTCATAACCTGTGACCTCGCTCCACTGCCACCCCTCCCCCCCAGTGAACCAGGTAAGCTACATTCTGACTATAAGATGCACCCCCATTTTCCGCCCAAATTTGGGAGGAGTGCGTCTTATAGTCCGAAAAATAGGTCTTTTATGATACAAATGGAAGATAAGTATCTGCATTAGTTTAACATATTAGACTCACTCTTCCAGATTCCTTTTTAACTGCATGAAGTGGTTGTCCAACATCAGTTTAAAAATATTGCAATATGTATCAAGTTCTTTTGCAGGTAAGATTATATAGATTATTTTAAAATATGAAGTAAAGTTATGTTCTCTTAGTTTTATAGATGTTATGGAAAAGCACACAGAATTGAGTATCAGGTTGGATACTTATTATTACTTTTTCCATTTCATTCACCAATATTTATTAGGTGTCCATTATATGCTAGGCATGGGTCTAGATTCTGGGGATAGAGCAATAAATAACGTGGACGGTCTCTGCATCCTTAGGTCTTATATAGTCTAGTGAGAAAGGTGGAAAATGAGAAAATAAGCACACAGATAATAAAACATATTATGAGATAGTAAAGTGTCATGAAGAAAAATAATGGAGAGTAACGTGACAGACAGAGTAAGATATCTAAATAGGATGGTAGGAAGGCCAGATGGGATATTTACATATCCTTTTTTATTAGTATATTTAAAAAACTATTTTATGCAAACCAAATGTGTTTAAGATCAAATAATTTAAAATGTAATAGAAGTAATATCTACTTACCATAATTTTCTCATTTCTAAAACTATTAATTAAAAATAATACTGACCCAATGGGGTTCAATTAAGATTGTGTGTGCATATGTACATGTGTAGGTATAGCCTTGGCATAGTGCTTGAGATATTATCAACTCTTAATAAATGTTGACTATTATTTTTACATTACTTTTTTATTATATATGCATTTATGTGAACCAAGATAAATTGTAAGAAAACCAGCTCCTCTAATAAGTACCTTCTTTTTCTGCATGTACCTTCAAATTCCAGACTGAAACTTGTTTTTTTAAATTTAGAGATCCAAAAATTTTAATTGAGGTATAATGTACATACTGTAAAGTATACTAGCCTTAAATATACTACTCAGTGAATATTTTCATAGGCATATGCTTGTGCAACCACTACCCAGATTCAAACATACAATTTTCCCATAATACAGAAGAAATCTTTGTTTATCCTTGGAGTCGTTACTCCCATCCATATCTGACCACTATTCTAACTTGTCTCCATCAGTTTTTTGGCTTGTTTTTAAGTTTCATACAAATTGAACTACATGGTATGTTAACTTTTGTATTTGTTTTCATTTGCCAAAAATAATGCCCGTAAGATTCATTCATGTTGTTACATGTATCACTAGTTTGTTCTTTTATAGTTTTGTGCAGTATTTCATAGTTTAAGTGTACCAAAACTTACTTATTCATTCTCCAGTTTATGGATATTTGAGTTTATTTCCTTTGGGAGGCAGTTATGAATTAAGCTGTTGTGAACATTCTTACATATTCTTTGATATATTAATTATTATTGACCATCTACCTAAGAGTGGGTTTACAGAGTCATAGGGTAGGTATATGTTTAACTTCAGTAGAAACTATCAAGCAATTTTCCAAGCTTGTACCAATTTACAGGCCCAATAGAAGTTGATAATTGTTTGTTTGTATTCCTTTGCATTTTCTGTATATATAATTATGTTATCTGTGGATAAAGACAATTTTACTTCCTTATAATCTTTGTACTTTCCTGCCCTTTTATTGCATTATAATGGCTAGAACCTTCAAAACAATATTGAATAGAAGTGATAATATTGGAAATCTCATTTCTTCCCAAATTCAGGGGAAAGTAGTCAATGTTTTACCATTAAGATCAGTATTAGCTGTAGGTGGTATATGTGTGTGTATGTGTTGTAGTGGTTACCTTTTATCATATTAAGGAATTTCCATTTTATTCCCAGATTGCTGACTTTTAAAAATGATGAATGAGTGTTAAATTTTATCAAATACTTTTTCTGCATCTTTTGAGATAATCCTAGGATTTCTCTATTTTGTCAATGTGGTGAGTTACTTTGATTTGTTTCTGAATATTAAACCAACACTGTATTCTTGGAATAAAGCCCACCTGGTTATATATACTATCTTTATTATATGTTGTTGGATTTATCTTGATAAATTATTATTTTTAAAATTTTCATCTATGTTCATGACAGGTGTTGGTTTGTAATTTTATTTTCTCATAATGCCCATGTCAGGTGTTGGTTTTAGGGTTATGCTGGCCTCAAATGATGACTTAGTGTTTCCTTTCTTTACTATTTGCTGAAAAAATTGTGTAAGATTGACTTCTGCTACTTTTAATCTGTATGATCATCTCTTTTTCCCTCCCTTAAAGTTTAGGAAGTAGTCATAAAAGTAGGGTTGTCTTTTTTTTTTTTTTACAGTTGATAAAACTGAAGCTTAGAGAAGTGAAGAAGGATTAGGCAGCTAATAGCTACTGATGTAGTATTAAAAACCAGTCTGCCTTACTTCAAAGCCCATGCTGCATAATGCACTCAAAATGAAAAGACCAAGTGGTTTCTGTAGGGCTTAAGAAATACTAGAAGTTGTTTTTTAGAAAACTTAGAAAATTTTCTTTCTGGTAGTCTAAGAATCACACTTTAAAATAAAGATTTTGTTTATGTTTTAGAGAGAGGGGAGGGAGGAAGAAAGAAAGGGAGAGAAACATTGTACATGCCCTTACTAGGGACTGAACCTGCAGTCTAGGCATGAGCCCTGACCTTTCACTTTGGGATAGTGGCCAACCAATTGAGCCACACAGGTCAGGGCTAAGAATCACACTCTTGATGACTGCCCCTTAGCTGCTTGTGAGTGGCGTAGTTTAAAGTAGCTAAGCTTTATAATTCTGTGTTGGCTCTGTCAAATGAAAAGTCCATCTATTCCAAAATTGAACAATTCAGTTTTATTTTTCTGTTGGAACAAATGCTTACATGGAATTCACTAGAAGTCCTTTTTTTCCAAATCCACAGTCCTGGCAGAAATGTTTTCTCTTTGTAGAAGTCAAGCTATTTCACATCTTGACTTTTTCCAGCATATGATAGGTTAAGAGTCAGCTCATACTATGTTGAAATGTCCCAGGATATGGGAAAAAAATTCATACTAGGGAAATAGAAGGTGATTATCAAGACTTGTCTAGTACTTTATTTTTCCCCATGTTCAATTCTCATCAGAAAGCCTTTCTTATAAAAAGAAAAATTAACTTTTATTTCACGTGGAAGCGTCTTTTCCTTCTGTTAAGTGATAAAAAATATATGAAAAGGTGTACTCTGTTTAGTAAAGAGTTCGGGTTTTCAAACAATTATTTACTAATGACATCTCATTCTGTAGCTGTTTACATTTTAGTTTTAGGTTTGTATTGGCAATGTCTGACTCTTTTATGAGTTTTGAGCAAGTTATAATGTTGTTTCATTACTAAAATTTATAGTGTGCCAATAATATTATTTTATTTCCTTCATATTAAAGCACCAATAAGTTTGTCTCATTTCCAGTTAACTTAATTAGAAGTTCTGGCTCCTTTTGAAACAGCTTCTCATTTTTAAAGCATAAAACATTATTTAGTAAAACCTACAAAAGAATATTAGAGAAAGTAAGTTCTTTTTATGGGAAAAAGGCTCTGTGTTAATAAAATATCAGGATTTTAGAGTGGAAACTTTTACAAGAGATCGTTTAATCTTTCAAGTACTTGTGACATTGCTGTCATTGGATCATTTTCTTGACAATTATCATATTTATTGCTTTGTAAAATCCTTTATTAATTATTGATGCCTCCAAGGAATAGGTATTATTTTTAGCCTTGTTCACCTTAAAGTTGAAATTAAAGTACTGGTCTGCTCGTCTTTTTCCTTCTTTTTAGTTCTGCTAATAATAGTAGATCTTTATTCTCTTCCTAATCTATAAGTCTCATTGATTAATATATGGTCTCTAATATTTAATAAGGTTAATTATTAGTATGAGAATTAAGGATTTTATTTTGGGTTCTATAAAAAGCTAAATATGAATGGACTTGAAAGTTATTTATGCTCAATAATAAAGTTTAAGTTTTGAAATTTCATTATATTAAGGGAATTGGAAACACTTGTTATATAAGTTGTGTTAAAATTCTGAGATAGAAAAAGAGGAAGTTGATTGAGTTTATCATACTTCTGTGAAAGAGGAAAAGTAATGATACGAAGGTAAACTGTCAAATATAAGAATATTTTAATGTTGAATTACTTATGAGTATACTGCTGTAAAAATTGTCCTAGAAAATGGCTTTCCAGTTTTTCCCATTTTTAGGGTATTATTTCTTAAAATATTTGCAAATAAAAGCAAATACTAAAATTCCAAGTGAAGTTTTCCCTTTTTTCCTAAGTTCTCACTGCTGATGTTTAAATGATACTGTTGTTGGTAAAATCTAGTAAGAGTGAATTTATACTCCTATTGTAGATGTTCTAACATCATTATTTCCTTTTCTGCACTTTACCATGGTTCAGTTATTGTATGAGAATCTGACACAGTGAAAGGGCAAAAGGTTAGCTGGAAGAGAAAAGGGATTAAACTGAAACTAAAAGTGGTTTAATATACAGTAGTTAGTTATCAGTTACTACTTGCCTATTTTTATCCATAGTAAACTTTAAATTTGTATTGGCTTTTCCTTGCTTTCTAGAAGCCCTGCTTCGTCTACTCTGGTCATTTAGTTAACAGATCTGAGTGTCTATTATGCACATAACATTTCTGTTAGCATCTAGCTCATTGTGCTAAAGTGATAGTAACCAATATTAATATTAATTTGATAAAACATATAGAGCTTAATCTTTTCCACATAAAGAACTTAGTCTTCCCCACGAATTTTATTTTGTGTATTTTAATGGCAAAAATAAATGGATGTATTCATATTCTACCTCTCTTCCAGCTGCATGAATGAGTAGCTTTCACTATATTTCCCATTAGTCTTTTCTTAAGTTTTATTGATTAAGATGGCTAAAATGAGTAGTAAATATGGTATGTATTGTGGTTATCTTTGAATTCCAATTACTTAGACCATTTCCTTACAACTGATAATCAAAAATAGTTTTAAAGGTTTGAGAAAATTTAGCATAATGGGTTTAATTTTTATAATATGCTTTTATTTCTTCAAAGGTAATAAATACATGCACATAGTAAAAAAATCAAATAATACTAAAAGAATATGTATGACTGGCCCATGGACATGGATAATGGTATGGAGATGGACTGTGGGGGCGGGGGGCAAGCTGGGTGGAGCAGGGCAATGGGTAAAAATTGGGATAACTGTAATAGAATAAACAAGAATAAAAAAATGTCAAATAATACAAAAGACTTAAAATGAAAAATTGTAGTCCCCTTTTTAATTCTTCCCCATCTTCCAGTTCTGCTCCCTAAATAGAATCACTCTTATTTTCATTGTTCCCTATGGTATTTATCTATATAATTTAAAATAAGAAAAAAAGAACATTTTATCCTTTGCAACAGTATGGATCGACCTGGAAAACATTATGCCAAGTGAAATAAGCCAGTCAAAGAAAGACAAGTACCATATGATTTCACTCATATGTGGAATCTAATGAACAAACTGAACTAACAAGCAAAATAGAGACAGCCTCATAGATAGAGAACAGATGACAATGCAAGGGGGGTGGTAAAGTGGGGACGGAATAAGGAAAAAGGACTCATGGACATGGACAACAGTGAGGTGATTGCTGGGGGGAAGGGAGGTGTAAGGGGACTAAATGGTAATGGAAAAAATGTAATAAAGATTAAATAAAAAAATAATATGACATTTCTTCCAGTTTTTTGGTTTAAGCAATTCTTGTATGGTAATTGAATTAAGGTCTCTTAGAATGGTTCCCTCACACACTTCTTCCATTCTCTTACTATATAGCTATGTCACAGTTTTAAAATGCATTTTTGGTATTTGCATTCTTTGATTATGGAAACACTGTTTACTGTTGAATTAAGTAGTCCCACCACCCTTCCATCCCTTTGTTAAAAAGCATCAATGTTACTATTAAAAAGTCCAAAGCTATTTTCTTTGGAAGTTTTCAGGATTTTTTTTACCCTGGTGTTCACAAATTTTGTGATGTTCTGCCTTGGTATATGTCTGTCTTTTAATCATGTGTTGATATTTTATTTAGGAAATTCATATCTTTTAATTTAGGGAAATTTTCCTGTGGTTTTGGTAATTTCCTCTTTTACTTTCTTTCAGTTCTTTATAGATTCTTTCTAGTTGGACATTGTACAATATCTCCTAGATTAATTGCCTAATTAAAATTTTTTTCTCCCAAAGTCCATCTCTTAGGCTTTTTATTTTATTTTTCTAGCTCTTGTTCACATTATCTTTCTGTCCTTCTACTGAATTGTAACATTTTTGTTAACTACAGTTTTAATTTCTCAGAGGGCTTTCTTGTGCTCTGTTTTTAATATTATGGTTTTGTTTTGTGGCTGTAATATCTACTCTTGTCTCTTTGAAATTATTAGTAACAGTATATTGATGTTTTCTACTATTTATTTTTCTCCAAATTTTAATTTCTTGTGGCTCATTTTGGTATTTTCCTTTCTATTTCTTAGTTCTTTCAAAAGCAGGCTGTAGTTACTATATCTTTGATTAATTTGGGAGATGATTCTAGGAATTATAATGTGAGAATAGGAAAGTAAGACAGGAAGAGAAGAAAATTAATAGTGTATTGATTGAGTGGTTTACCACTGTGGGCAGTTGAGGTTCAATATATCAGAGACCCTCTGAGAGACTCTATAGAACTGTGCTCTCCAGTACTAACCACCAGCCACCTATGGTTATTCAAATTTAAGTTTAAATTAATTAAATTAAATTTAAAGTCCCATTTTTAGTCGTATTACCCACATTTTAAGTGTTCAGTACTCACTTGTGGCTAGTGGCCACTGTATTGGACAGTACAAATACAGAACTTTTCCATATGGGGTTAGACCATACCTCAGGATTTTCTGTCCCACTGAGGTGTTTGGGAAAGGTAAACTTTTTATCTGCCAACACGGTTGAAGATTTCTCCCAGAGTTGTTAACTTCCTTTCACTTCTGGCCTGCCTCCTGCTGGGGCTGTGTCAGTCTGCTATGTCACCTCTTTTCTACTGGGTACCTGCTGACACCAAATGCAGAGTTTCTCTAGTTCATTTTCTCCAGAGACCAAAATTATGGCATGTCAGTCTGATGGGAGTAGTCACCTGACTGAGTGTGATGGAGGTAGTCCCTTATCGGTGTAAATATGGGGATTTTTCAGCTGAACTCCACAGATTTTAATGAGAAATCTTTCCTTAATAATCCATGGCAATTGGTATCTTTACATTCTAAGTCTTTGGAGGGTTCTGTGGAATAAATTGACTTATTTCTTATCCCCTACTCTAGGAGTGATTGTCTGGAGATTTCAGCCTTCTTTGATCTGCCCATTACAACCCCATAGAGCTTAACAAAAATTATAATATATAGTGTTTCAGATATATGGAAAAGCCTAAAGAAAACTCTACTTGGCTGTCGCTGTAATGCTGGGATAAACCCCACTAGGCCCTTGATATTAATGTCTTTTTTAAAAAAAAATTTCAAGACTCTTACTTGATTGAATTTTGGGAGACATGCCATCACTCATTGTTATCAAGGCTGTATTGTGACTATATTGTTTTTTATCTTCTGTTTTGCTGCTATTTTGCTAACATTTTATTGAAAATTTTGTATCTATTTGCATGAGAGATATTGACTATAATGTTCTTGTAACATACATTCTCATCTTGTTTTGATGTCAAGGTAATACTAGACTTATGAAAAAAAGTAAGTGTTACTCCTTTTACTATTATTTTAAATAGTTTGTACAAAATTGGGATTAGTTGTTCCATAAATGCTTGGCTGAATTACCCAGTTTGGGCCTAGTTACATTTCTGTGAGTGTATGTGAGAAACTCCTTTTTTCTGTTTTAATAGTTTTCTTCCTAAAGTGCACTTAAAAAAATTGTTCTTTCAGCTATCATCTTTTAGCAATAAGCTGTTTTTGTGTGTCTAAAAGTTTCTTTTTAAAGCTCTCTTAAATAATAGTTTAGCTAAGTAGTTAATTCTAGATTGATAGTTTTTTCTCTCGAGGTTTTTTTTTTTAAATCTTCTCTTGAGGATATGTTTATTGATTTTAGAGAGAGAGAAAGGGAGGAAGTGAGATAGAGACATCAGTGTGAGAGAGAAGCATCTATCGGTTGCCTCCTGTACGCCCCCCTACCTGAGATGGAACCCACAACCTACGTATGTGCCCTGATTGGGGATTGAACCCATAACCTTTTGGAGTACAGGATGATGTTCCAACCAACTGAGCCACCTGGCCATGGCACTCCTGGGTGTTTTTTTTTTTCTTCTTCAAACATCTTTGAAAAATTTCCAAACTTCTTCTTTTCAAAGTTTGGCATGAAGAACTGGGTGGCTTGATATTTAGCCTGACTCGTTCTTAAATATTAGGTTTATAAAGCTAACAAGTGGAAACATTTAAAAAATGGACATCCCAGTTTCCAATTAGATACCAGCAATATTTATGACAAAAAGTACTTTATAATCTCATATCTTTAATTTTAATGACAAGAATTTTTTCAAAAGTTTGAACCAGCATTTCTGATTCTTGAATTTGTATTAAAACCTATCAATTGAGTTGATGGGGATCCAGGCCTGAATTATCTTTTATTGTCACCCCAGATAATTCTGATGTCTAGACAGAGATTAAGAAATGCTGAATTAAATTGATCTGTATGTTCAGTAAAATTCTAATACAAATGCCATCAACATTTTATGTTCCTTTTTGAGAAATTGATAACCTAATTCTAAAATTTATATGGAAAGGCAAATAGTCAAAGCAATAAAACTAAGAATATAGTTAGATTTAGACTATCTGATTTCAAAATTTACTTAAGTTCACTATGATCGGATAGACATTATGGATCAGTGGAATGGATTGAGTGTCCAGAAATATTTAATAGATTTGCACTTATAAGGTCAGTTGGTTTTTGGCACAGGTGCCAAAGTAATTCAAAGGAGGAAGTTATAGTTTTTTTAGTAAATGTACTGGAATAACTCTTACCTCATACCATGCACAAAAAATAGGTTACAAACCAAAATTTAAAAATAAAAACATATAAAACATCTAGAAGGAAACACTGAACATAAAAATATAAACCATAAAATAAAAAAATTAATAAACTAATTTTATAAAAATTTAAAACATTTTTTTGAAAGCTATCTGTTAGAAAATGAAAACATAACTTCTAGCATGGGAAAAATATTCATAGTAAATATATCTGACAAATAACATATCCAGAACATTTAAAGAACTCTTTTCAACTCAATAAAAAGACATCATATAATCCAGTTATATAATTAGGCAAAAGACTTGAACACTGCTGGTAGGAATGTAAAATTTTGTATTTCCTCAGAAAATATTTTGACAGTTCAGCATATGATCTTGGAATCCTCTGTTAGGTATTCACCAAAGAGAAATGAAAACACATATCCACAGAAAAGTTTGTTCATGCATGTTTATAGCACTTTAGTTCATAATTAGTCTTAAATCAGAAATAGCCCACATGTTTATCATATGTGTACGTATAAACAAATTATGGTATATCCATCCATATGTGGAATACTACTCACTAACAAAAGGGAATGAACTTGAATACACACAGTAGACGTGGGTGAATCTCAAACATTGTTTATACAGTGTTTATGGTTGAATGTGGGGTATTTACTATGGAGAAAGTATAGATATCTGATCTTCACTCATTTATATACAAAATATTTTAACCTTAAATGTTGATACAGCCTTAAATGTGTATTACAGTTACATTCCATGTGTATTACAGGGGATGTCTTTCATTACTTACATATTAATAAGTTGAGAAATCTGTATACAGTTTTTAAAAATGGGGGTAATAGCTATTCCCAAATCTGTAATGTGAACCAATTAAAGTGTCCCCGCAAAAAGGTTAGACACTGTTTTGTATGTGTTGAACTAACTGCTGAACAAAATAGGATGCAATGACCATGTTAGCCTCTTGGAGTGATTACAAACATATGAGGAACTGCTGAATCAGGCACTCTGGGGCTTTAGCTGCTGCCCTAGAAACAGTTTGCATCAAACTTGCTAATAATAACCAACCTTTCTTCCCCTCTTCCTCCCTCTCTTCCCTTCTTGCTCCTCCCTCCCTTCCTTTTTGTTTTTAAAATATATTTTATTGATTATGCTATTACAGTTGTCCCATTACCCGCTTCCACTCCCCTCCATCCTGAACACCATCTCCCACCTACATTCCTCCTCTTGAGTTCATGTCCATGTGTCATACTTTTAAGTTCTTTAGCTTCTACATTTCTCATACTGTTCTTACCCTCCCCCTGTCTATTCTGACCTACCGTCTGTGCTACTTATTCTTTGTACCTTTTCCCCTTCTTTCCTCCTCCAATTACCCTGTTGCTAACCCTTCATGTGATCTCCATTTCTGTGGTTCTGTTCCTGTTCTAGTTGTTTGCTTAGTTTCTTCTTGTTTTTGTTTTAGATATGGTTGTTAATAATTGTGAGTTTGCTGTCATTTTACTATACATGTTTTTTATCTTCTTTTTCTTAGATAAGTCCCTTTAACATTTCATAAAATAAAGGCTTGGTGATGATGAACTCCTTGAACTTGACCTTATCTGAGAAGCACTTTATCTGCCCTTCCATTCTAAATGAAAGCTTTGCTGTATAGAGCAATCTGGGATGTAGGTCCTTGCTTTTCATGACTTGGAGTACTTATTTCCAGCCCCTTCTTGCCTGTAAGGTCTTTAGAGAAATCAGCTAACAGTCTGATGGGAACTCCTTTCTAGGTACCTGTCTGCTTTTCTCTTGTTGCTTTTAAGATTCTCTCCTTCATTTTTACCTTGGCTAATGTAATTATGATGTGCCTTGGTGTGTTCCTCCTTGGGTCCAACTTCTTTGGGACTCTCTGAGCTTCTTGGACTTCCTGGTAGTCTATTTCTTTTGCCAGAATGGGGAAGTTCTCCTTTGTTATTTGTTCAAATAACTTTTTCACTTGTTGTTCTTCCTCTTCTCCTTCTGGTACCCCTATAATTCAGATGTTGGAACGTTTCAAGATGTCCTGGAGGTTCCTAAGCCTCTCATTTTTTTTGAATTCTTGTTTCTTCATTCTTTTCTGTTTGGTTGTTTCTTTCTTCCTTCTGGTCCACTCCATTGATTTGAGTCCCAGTTTCCTTCCCATCACTATTGGTTCTCTGTGCATTTCCCTTCATTTCACTTAGTGTAGCCTTCATTTTTTCATCTAATTTGTGACCAAAATCAACCACTTCTGTGAGCATCCTGATCACCAGTGTTTTGAACTGTGCATCTGATAGGTTGACTGTCTCTTCATTGGTTAGTTGTATTTTTTCTGGAGCTTTGATGTGTTCTTTCATTTGGGCCATTTTTTTTTGTCTCAGCGCGCCTGTTACATAGTAAGGGGCAGAGCCTTAGGTGTTCACTAGGGTGGGGCAACCCAGTTGCTGCATTTTGACACTGTAAATGGGGAGGGGTCCGAGAGGTAACAATGGCACTTGCTCCGCTCTCTGCCAGATTTCAGTCACTTCATTAATTTTAAGCAATTAAACTTAATAATGTTTATTTTACTATTTAGTTATATCCAAGCTAAAGTTTATAATATACAAATAATATAGATTTTATCTGTCATTAAATAATGGTTAATATAAATTTAAAATAAATGATTGAAATGGATTTAAATTTTGCAGCCATCATAGCACAGATTGGATCAGGCAAGAATTGTCAATGGATGCTAAATCCATGGGGAATTTTTAATGAGAGACAAGGTATTTGCATGATATTTAAAGTGTTTTCTTGCAGATTGCTTATTAGTTGCAAGGAAAAAAATAGTAATTCTACAGAGGAGAAATCAGACAACACCTTGATCAGATAATCAGAATTAGTATCAGTAGTAAGGGGACATTGTGTGTCTCCAATTTGATTCTTAAAGCAGCATTATTATTTCCACCAGGAATGAATAACCTGAATCTAATTATGAGAAAGCATCAGACAAACCCCAAATGAGGAACATATTTACTATTAAAAATAAGGGAGTATATTCTTTAAAAAGTCAGTGTCATAAAAGGCAAAGAAAGGCTTTAGGAATGTTTCAAATTAAAGGAGACACAGCTGCCCTGCACCAATTTGATTCCCATTCAGGGCACATGCCTGGGTTGTGGGCCAGGTCCCTAGCTGGGGGCCCGTGGGAGGCAACCACACATTGATGTTTCTTTCCCTCTCTTCTTCCCTTCCCCTCTGTCTAAAAATAAATAAATTCTTTTTTAAAAAGAGGAGACATAGCTAAATTAATATCCAATTGTAGACTGGATCCTATTTTTAAGAACTATAGGACATTATTGGATCAATTGACAAAATTAGAATAGGACAGTAGATCTGTACAAGTATTTGGCAATTAATTTTTCTCTTACATAGTTCTATAAGAGAATATCTCTATTCTTAGGAATTTAGGGAAAATGGGTATATATAATCAACTTCCAAAAAGTCCTGGGAAAGGGGGCGGGGAGAGAGAACTCAGGAGTGTATAAAGTATAAATAGGACAAAATATTAATAATAGGATATGCAGGGCTTTTATGCACTAACTTTATTTTTACAACTCTTTAAGTTTGAACGTATGTTCTAATAAAATATTTAAAAGTAGATTAAAAATATTTTTTAAAAAAATGACTTTTAAGGACTGTTTATAAAAGCAAAGTTTCTGATCAGAGGTGTTTTATTGTGTATTAACTAGAGAGAAATAATTCCAAAATTTAGATCCTCTCATTAAGTCAGAAATGCTATGAATTTTGTGTAGAGGAGTTTCTCGTGCAGAACAATAATGACTACTATAATTAGCAGGTTTTACATATTGGGTTACAAACTAAACATTTTTAGAGTCTTGAGTTGGGAAAGGTTAGTGTGGGCTAGATGTTAGGACTGTGAAGAAAGTACAAAAATTAGTGTGGTAGTAGCATTCATGAGGTGGGATGGAGAAATTGGAATGAATTGGCCAGGGGAGAATTCATAATTGGAGAAAGTGGATTTGGAAGTCACTCATATAAGTGGTTCCACTGTAGAGCAGTGGTTTTCAATCTTTTCCTTCCTAAGGACACTTATGCAATCTCACTGATTTTACCATGCACTTCCCCCCAGCATGGGGGGAAGTTTTTAAAACCTCTGAAATCTGGATGTGCCTTACAATTAGTGGCATCTGACAGTCATTGTCAATTTGAATTGAATTCTTCCATAAAAGATTGGTCTTTGCTTCTGCCAGTGATGTGGGGGCCCTAGCAACTTGAGACCATTTTAAATTAAGTTTTGAGATTGAGTATTTTGACCACATTAGTTAATATGAAATCAGATTACAAATCCCAGTTAGTTCTGGCTAGTGGCTCAGATTTGGAAAGGAGATACCTGCCTTCTACTAGTGCCAAGGTTGAGAAGACAAGTTTCTGTGCTGTTGCTTTGCATACAGTAGATTTGTTTTTCTTCTCTTATGCATTTTCTGACATAGCTTTGTTATGGAGTTTCCTGTTAGACTCCATATATTGGGAATTTTTTCATTCTTAGTTGTACATAAAAATAATGGTGATGAGCCCTGGCTGGTGTAGCTCAGTGGGTTGAGCGCGGGCCTGCGAACCAAAGGATTGAGGTTCGATTCCCAGTCAGGGCACGTGCTTGGGTTGTAGGCCAGTTCCCAGCAGGGGACACATGAGAAGCAACCACACATTGATATTTCTCTCCCATCTCCTTCCCACTAAAGATAAATAAGTAAAATTAAAAAAAAATAATGGTGATGAAATGCTTTTTTTTCCTTTTCTTGGATAACTCACATCCTTGCTATTTGGATGTGTGTTCTGAATGATACAGGGGTAGGCAAAATGGGATTACAGTTGTATTAACTTTACAATAATTAATAAACAATAATACAAGAATAAACTGTTTCGCATACTCACAACTGCAAACCTCATTTTGTCAACCCCTGTACTATTCCTATTCTTGGTTTCACAGTATCTTTAATCTTGCCTGACCCAGAGGAATCCTTCTAAAGGTTAAATAGCAACGTACATATATAGTTCAGGCCCCCTTAAGCCCTTTGTCTTGGTGAGAGGCTGCAATGTAAAATCATAGTTTATGGTTTGGGGGACATGTGGGGTGACATTAGGTATTCCTTCATCTATTTTAAGTCAGTCCTGCAATATCTTTGCAAATATTATAACCTTTCTAACCTTAGTTTCCTCATCAGGAGAATGGATATGATAACACAACTCGGATAATGTTAGTGTGGCTTCAATGAGATAGAATATGTAAAGGTCTAGTGTAGCTTCTGGCACCGATGTGGTGATGAATAGATTAATTTTTTCAGTTGACTATGATAGCTGTTGTTTATGGTTTCCCAGGATGTCCCCTTCCACTTAATCCCTCTTCTTTTAGTAATATATTTTTCCCACCCAACCACCAAAGGCCTGGGTGCATTGCTTATCCTGGCCAATGCAGGTTAATCCTTTAGATACAATGGTAGGTTTAAGTCTGAGTGGTCATGTGACCCAAGTCCTATTTTTCAGCCAGAGATTGATAATAGGCTTTGAAAGAAGAAAACCTCTCTTTACATTGATATTATGAAAGTGAGATTTTTGACTCTGAAGCTTTTGGCAGCCACCTTTCAATTTTATGTGGAGAGAAGATCTGCTTAAATAATACAGCTAAGAAGAAACATCTGGGATAAGAGATAACGGGGGGGGGGGGGGAGGAAGCTAATGCCAACTGAAAGAGACCCACTTCTATTTTTTGAGGCTCTTCTTTCAGAACTGTGCCAGTTTCCTGCCCAGCTTTCTGAGCAAATAAATGCCTTTTTTTTCTGGCTTAATGTAATTTGAATTGGCTTTCTACCAGTTGCAGTGCAGAGTTCTGACAGATATGATGGTGGTATAATTTGCCCAAAGAATTTTTCTTGCCCAAAGAACTGCCTTTAGTGCTTCCATACTAAATACTCAAAAGCTGGAGTATTATAAATAGGGCATTAAATGGATGATAAATGTCAAGGAAAAGAAATAAAAATTGTGATTATTTTGGGAGGGAAGATACCTGACTTTAAGCTATACTTAGTTATGATTCTAGTGTTGCTACAGAGAATATTGAGAGTAAACTATTTAGATGTGCAAAGATAAAGTGCAGTGTAATTTTAATTAGAAATTGTTAGCCACATTTAGGAGATCTAATTAAAGATATAATGGGTAAAGATGGTAAAATTACATTTGTAGTTATTTGTGTACGGAATGTCTATTCTCTCAGCTTCTGAGGATTTCACATAGAGTGAACAGGGCCTAAGTGGTCTGATGTTTAAGGGGTGACCCAGAATGCAAGTTGAGAGTACTGGAAGGATCATGAATCAATGTCAGTATTCACAGCTGGTAAAAATGCTATTTGTGTTCTCAATTGGGAAAGTTAGTCTGGATAAGGGCCAAGGATCACAACATGGTCACATTCACATGAAAGTTTGCAATTTGATTAGGATTTGAGAACATGTTAGGGAAGGAAAATATTTCCTTTAAAATCATCTTGCACACTGAATACTCAGTGTGGTTGAAATGAATTTCATAAGCTGAGGAGCCAAGAAAAAATTTAGTAATTCTTCCACATTCAGGGATATCTATATCTAGAGAATGGTAAATGAACTCCTACCATTTGTACTTCTGTTTTCCTTTTTAAAAAAATGTGCATTAGTATTTAAATTTTATCCAAGATTGGAAAAGTGGTTTATGTGGGTGTACAAGAGATGTGTTTTTAAAATAGATAATAATACTGTGGATTGACTGAACTAATTTTCTTTATAAGTGCTTTATTCCAAAAAGAATTAAATAAAAGTCCTCCTACTAATGTCAGACTTAGTGCTTTAATATAATGTAATGTGTTAAATAACAAACTTTGGTTGTATTATAGATTATTTCATGATTTTCTTAATGTCTTGTAAAGCTGCGCAAAAGAATGAGATTGAGATCCTTTACAGTTAGGCACATAGAGTTATTTCCTTTAGCGTTTTTCCTAATTTGAATACCAGTTATACATAAGACATTATCATACATACAAATTATGCAACAAATAGTCTTTACCTTAGGCCAATTACATTCTTAGAGTTAAAATATTTATACAAACATTTGTTATTCAAAGCATTGTATATTATTAAGTGCCTTGTGCTGAGTGTAAGCTAAGTGTTTTAAGATCTGAGAGTGTTATAGAAGTCCATTTGTGTTATCAAAGTCCATTTGGGGTGTGTAATGGTTAATTTGGTGTGTCCCTTTTGACCATGAAGTGCCTAGATATCTGATCAAACATTATTCTTGTTGTTTCTATGAAAGTATTTTGGGATGAGAGTAACTTTGAATAAAGCAGATTACCTCCCTAAAGTGGGTCTCATCCAGTCAGTTGACGGCCTGGATAGAACAAAAAGGATTACCCTTCCCTGAGTAAGAGAGAATTCTTTTCTGAGTGTCTTCAGATTGGGATGTCGGCTTTTTTCCTGCGGACTCAAACGGAAACATTGGCTCTTCCTTGGTCTTGAGCTTGCTGGTGTTCAGGCCAGAACTAAACGATTGGTTCTTTAGGTTTCTAACTTGCTGACTCACCCTGAAGATCTTGGGACTTGCCATAATTATATGAGCTAATTCCTTATAATAAATCTCTTTATATCTGTATATTTTCTATTAATTCTCTTTCTCTGGAGAACCTGGACTAATACAGGGTGACTCAGAAAGGTATCATGGAGGAGGTGGAATTTAAACCACATGCTAAACTATTGTATAAGAAGGATTTTACTAGGTAAAATGGTAAAAAAAAAACCCACTGCAGGCCAAGGAAATAGTATATATGGTGACCTCAATCACAAGCAGTATAATTTGGCTGGGGTTTAGGGTGTTTTCTACTACTCTTTTGCTTTCAAAATAGTTGTGGGAGAACACCAGTTTTAATACAACCTGGCTAGTACTGGCTGGTGAGGGTGGTGAAGACAGTGGCAGTGGCTGATAGTTGGTTAAAGAGGAAGCCTACTTTCTCAGCATCCTACTTAATCTAACCTGAAATCATTTTTCGTTACTTTGCCGTGCGCTAGTTCAGGGGAAGAAATTGTTAGATTCAGGAAGAGAGACTGTGTAAATGTCTGTGCATGTGTGGGTGTGTGTATTGTTATTTGTTTTGGTCTTGGCAGGTTGCAAAGTGAACATGATGCCATTCTGCCTTTGGCCTTTTTTTAAAAGCTTGCTTTTCTATTTGTGGATACAAATTACAGAGGCAAAGGCTTATAAGTAGCTTTGAAATTCATATTTATTATTGAGCCCTTGAAATACAGCTAGTGTGGCTGAGAAATGGACTTAACATTTTATTTAATTTTAATTAATTTAAATTTAAATAGTTACATATGGCTACTGGCTAGTGTATGGAACAGCCCAGTTTGGACTTTAAGAAGCTTTTATTTCTTTTTAGATCTGTGGTGTTAAGAAGGTCTGACCAAGCAGTGTTTTCACTCACTTATGGTAAACACATACTTGAAACAGAATATTATTTTAAATTTATTTATATGTTATTGGTGGTTACACAGTAAATGAATTTTGATAGTCAATTCTCTAGTAAAATCAGGTATTAATTGTGTGATTATTTATACTCTGCCTAATACCAAATATTATATGTGAATGTTAGGAAATGATATATTAATAATGTAAAATAGTGATAAAAGGAAAAGAGCCATATAATACAAGAGGTGAAAATAAGGGCAAGAGTGGGAGAAAAATCTAGGAAAGTGTAGGTGGAGATTAGTTTGGCAAATTATTTGTACCAACTATCAGAATAAAAAGAGAAATCCAATTAAAAAAAACAAAACCTTTGTAATATACTAAAAAGACACATGCCATTTTGTCAAGAGAGAAACATTCCCCAAGGTGAAACATTAAGAGAAATTTATTGCATTTTGTAAGAGATTTTGAATAGCATGATGGAGGGCATTGTTTCATAAATGATAGAGACATTTTTTTGAATAAGGGAAAAAATTTTATTTCCCCATTAACACTAAACCATATTATTCAAAATGTGTTTCAAAATACTTAGCCAGATTGCCAATCCCAGCCACTGCAACAGAAATCCGTTGAGTTACCATCTAGAGAGAACAGCTACATTGGTATATATAATTCATTAACTTACTAGTTTAGTCTCTCAATATTTAGCAAATTTGTATAAAAATTAATATTCCCATTGGTTTATAGTGTCATTAATATAAATATGTAACTTCAAAGTCAACATTCCTTTCACTATAACCATAAACTTTTTAAAAGATAGTTGTGGGTTGTGGTAAAGTAATGACTGGCTGCTAGAATAGTACTGTTCCAAAATCAAGTATACTGGTAGGCTTAGAAAGGCAGAAGTATATATACACACTCTCAGTATGCTGCTACTTCCTATGTTTTTTCTGTATGTACTTGTCTCATTATATGATATAAAATATTTCCTCAAATTTGAAAAAATCAAGATGAATACATTTGCATGTTTCTTTCAAAATAACCATTTAAATGAAATGGTTTTTCCACATAGCCTTCTCCCTCAGTGTATACCAACTTCTGTTCAGGTGGGAGTGTTTAAGACAGGTTTTCCTTGACTATTCCATATAAATAAGCCCCACTTATGTCTGCTTATTATTCTACATTCCCTTAATCCACTTAATTTTTCTTCATTTCACTTATCAGCATGTTTATCTTTCTCCCTTTCTAGAATACAGAACTTTGTTTTATTTATCTCTGTATCCAAGTAGCCTAGAATAATGACTGGTGCATAATATGTGTCTTCGATAAATACTTGTTAATGAATATATTAGTCTAGAACTCAGGAGAAAGTTCAGTGTTGAAATGTAAATTTAGACATCAGTAGATAAATGATTTTTAAAACCATAAAATTGGATGAGATTATTAAGGGACATTGTGTAGCCATAACAGAAAAAGAGACCCAGATTTAAGCCTTCTTCTACTTTGCCAATTATGTTAGACTAGGAGGAGCCAGCAAATAAGGCAGAATATCAGAAGACATACATCACTGAAAAAAGAGAGGAAATGTTCTAAGCATGCAACTGTGTTGAGTGATGCTGAGAGAATGACCAAAATGAGGTTTGTGAACTAACCTTTGAATTTGGTAAGATGAAGGTGGTTTTGTGGCCTTCAGGAGTTATTTCAATGGAGTGATTGGGATAGAAAGCAGATTTTAGTAGAGGAGTGAATGACAGATCAAGAAATAGAAAGAGCAAAGTAGAAAAATCCTTTGAGAAGTTTTGCTGTAAAGGGGAACGGAGAATTGGATGATTACTGAAGGAGAAACTGGAGTAAAGGGAAGGCTTAAGTATTTTCCAGAATTTTCTGAATTTGGGATCTGTTCATCTTGGTTATCTTCTCTTATATTGGGTCCTAGCTGTCATCACTTAACCTAGAGGATGGGTTCATAATGCCTTTTTGCAAGTGGCAAAACCTGGCTCCCTCCCCAAACCTTCTATCAAGGTGCCCTTTCTTTCTCCACTTTACATTAGAGTCCTTCGTAAATGCTTCCTTTTTCTTTAAATGATAACTCTTTGGTAAATTGAGCTTTTTCAGCTGTTTGCTTTTCTTGATGATTTTATTGTGTTGTATAACCATCATGGATAGTTTCAAGTATCAGTAATAGTGATAATCATTTTAATAAGATGTTAAAGTATGCTGACATTTATTGTGTACAGGGGATCATTTGAAGAGGTTTATATGTATTTTTTTTATTGTTGTTTGAATAGTTGTCTTCATTTTCCTGCCACCGCTTTCCTCCGCCCCACCCACCCCCACCTCCCACCCTCAGTCCTAACCCACTTTGACTTTGTCAATAGGTCCTTTATACCTGTTCCTTGATCACCCTTCTCCTTCTTTCCCCTGTTATCTGCCTTCCCCCACCCCTCTGGTTACTGTCAGTTTGTTCTTTATTTCAATGTCTCTGGTTCTATTTTGCTTGCTTATTTGTTTTGTTGATTAGGTTCCACTTATGGGTGAGATCGTATGGTATTTGTCTTTTACCACCTGGCTTATTTCACTTAGCATAATGCTTTCCAGGTCCATCCATGCTGTTGCAAAGGGTAGGAGCGCCTTCTTTCTGCTGCATAGTATTCCATTGTGTAAATGTACCATAGTTTTTTTTATCCACTCGTTTACTGATGGGCACTTAGGTTGCTTTCAGCACTTGGCTATTGTAAATTGTGCTGCTGTGAACATTGGGGTTTACATGTATTTATTGAGTTAATATTCAGAACAACCCTGGGAGACAGGTACTACTATTATTCTTAACAGAGGACACAGGGCTATTGGTACAGAGTTTTAATTAATTTCCTCAAGATTATACAGTTAGTAAGAGGCCGTCAGTGTGGTTGTCTTAGCCAAAATGCTATTCTGTCTTTGCATGAACAAAGCAAATGTCACCTTTCAGTTATGTTAAATAAATGTACCATTGGTGAATTGTTTTGTTTGTCAAGAATTCTGCACTTTTTTTATATCTATTATATGAATGTATGTTTTGGACTGGGTTGGTTATTTCCATTATTTTTATAATAATCACATTTTAGAGCTAGATTGGACATTTAATTAAATAATGACTGGAGTAAAATTTGAGAATTGGATAGACATGTTTCCTAAATTGCATTTTTTTCCTTATATATATTTTTTGGCTTACTGCTGTTGGCTGTGAACTTTGGTTTTATATTTATTTGTGCTTATAACAATAAGCACTGTTTATTCTGTGAGTAATTTTATTAACCTTCAAGAGTTACTGTTTCCAGAATGACAGAGAAGGCATGATCAATTTACACTTAAATATATTCTTGGATTCATGACATTCCATTTTGACAGTTGATACAAAGCATGCTCATAGGCCTCATTGAAAAGGAATGTCAGGAGCGTTTCTACAAATTTCTTTCATTTATATAACATACAAAGGTCTATCAACCTGCTTGCTATGAAGTTTATGATATATGAGTATGTTTTTCTAAGGTTGGTTATTAGTAATGTGCTTGTAGCAAATAAAAGAGTACTAGGAATTTAAATTTAAGAGCTATTTTAGTTTATATAAATACATTTTTTATGTTTCTGTGAAAGTTTAACACTTAAAACTTAATGAAAATATTTTTACTGCTATAATTGTGAAGAAATTGAAATTGCAAGAGCCTAAATTTAGTTGATACTTCTTATGCAAAGCTATAAAGAATGCCAGAAGCAATGGGGAGGAGCTGAGAGGATGAGAGAAAAGGAAGAGGAAGATAATTCGTTGAGTGCCTATTGTATTATAGACAACTCAGTGATAGGGCTTTTACTTATATTATGTCATTTAATTCTCATGGAAGTCTTGCCAGGTAGGTATTATTGTTTTCCTTTTACAGATGAGGAAACTGATGTTGCAGAGATTGTCTTGATCACAGAGTCAGAATTCAAATCTAAAGGTATTTGATACTCAAGCCCAATCTATATACTTGCTTCATGGAGTTGTTCTTGGGCCTTTTAAAGCAGAAAATTATTCTCTGTCATACCAAAATTTTCATATTTAAATTTTTATTCACTTAGCTATCATATATATCAAGACTATACTTTTGTATAAGGTTGCTGGTCATTTCAAATATGAATATGCTGACTCATCTATCAGAATGGTATAAAATAAAGTACAACTGTTGCAATGATTGATGTTTTTTCAAAGCTCAGACAGCTTTTACAGATTTGTACTAGATCATGCTCAATGCCACATTGAAGATATTAATGAACAACCTCATCTTCACCCTCACCCAGTTCATTTATATTTTGTGGAAGTCTCTACGTTAGAGAACCTTCCCTTTTACCTCGGAGATATTTTCAGATAAAGGCAAGATCAGACATTTCTTGGAGATATTTTCCCTAATATTTACCTTAGAACTACCAACTGTAAATGCATTATTGACTGATATGGATAAGTAAGAAAGCATCTCAGTCCTTTTATTGATCAGATTCATAGTTCAGTTGTTTTAGGAATTTTAAATAAAATGATAGTAATGTATTAATCTGATGGCTCTTTTTGAAATTAATTTGAATATACTGACTTTTATGTTTATTCTTTCTTGCATTTTACAACATTGCAAAAGCTTATATTGTGCTTATTTTCTCAGTGACCTCTGACCAAAAGCGATAAAGTTATGTCCTTGGTGGAACGTGGCTAGTTGTAGTTTCTTAAATTTTTATAATGAGGTATTTCACTTTAGTGAAAATAAGTCATATTTTCTGCTGCTACCTTCTCTTATTTTATTTGATCCCATCTTGTTTGCAGAAATTTAACTACTACATAATAAAATACTAAGATTTTGTAATATTTTATATTTTAACTTACAAGCAAAAAGTTTTGCTAAAACATTTGTAACATCACACATACTATGAGATAAATGATTCATGTTCAAAAACTGATTGCTCTTTTAGAATTATACCCATTGTATAAAATATATCTCCATACATCAGTACAGAAACAAATTTTGAGTATAAAATTATAATCTTACATTTTATTTTGCACTAATGGAGTATTCAAATGCTTTGTAACACAAGCATAATACATGATTAAAATGTTTAAATAAATTTTTAAATAGTGGTACATAAATTAGAATTCTTAGTTGCAAATAATAGAAATCAGCTCTGGCTGTGTTCAGAATTAGAAAAAAATGTTGACAGAATATTGAGAAGCTCACAAAAATCACCGGGAAGGCTGGAAAGTGAGACTCAAAAAAGGTAGAAATAAGAGAAATTAGGCAGCAGCAAAACCACAGCTAAAATAACAACACATCAGGAGTCTGTTGAGTATATGCATAGCTGCCACCAACACTGAATACTCACGTCTTATTGTAGCCCATGAACGCCACCTCTGTCACGTCTGCCACTGTTACCTCAGAACCTTGATGGTGCTGTTAGTTTCACCTGTCCCCAGAATGGATTCTCTGATTATTTTCCTCTGTTGCACCATTATCCTCTTATTTAAAGCCCTGGGTGGGTGTTTCTTAGTTAATCTAAGACCATATGGTAATGCTGTAACTGCAAGAATGGTTGGGTAGTGAATTTCTCAAATGTAGGAAAGGAAGTCAGATGTTGGGTGGCCGAAAATGGACAGACACTATATTCTCTATTACTACATCTAATTTCTTTTCATTCTTTTATGAATTATTTTAACCTATGATTGCGTAAGAGAAAAAGGCATATATATGTGCTCTGATTTTTATTATCTCCTTCAGCTGAGTTTGGGCTGCTGTTGCTCTTTTCTAGTTCTTTAAGATGATGACAGCTGCAGGGCAGGTAAGGAAGTGGAGGGATTGAGGAAAAAGTACTGATGGACATGGACAACAACAATGTGGTGATTGCTGAGGGGAGAGTGTATAGGGGAGTAAATGGTAATGGAAAAAATACAATAAAGATTAAATTTAAAAAAGATGTAATGTTAGGTTATTTACTTGAGATATTTCTTGTTTCTTGAGATAGGCCTGTAATGATGTAAACTTCCCTCGTATTACTGCTTTCACTGCATCCCAGAAGTTTTGATATGTCATATTGTCATGCTCATTTGTCTCTATATCTTTTGATCTAACCTTTTATTTATGCTTTGACCCAGTCATTTTTTAGTAGTAGGTTGTTTAATCTTCACATTTGTGAGGTTTTTTTACTTTGTTTTTGCAGTTGATTTCTAATTTCAAAGCATGTGGTCAGAAAATGTGCTTGGTATGATCTCAGTCTTCTTTAATTTGTTGAGGCTAGTTTTTTGACCCAGCACATGGTCTGTCCTTGAGAATGTTCCATGTGCACCGGAGAAGAATGTATAATCTGATGTTCTAGTATGAAAGGCTCTGTAAAATATCAATTATGTTCATTTGGTTTAATGTCTCATTTAAGGCTGATATTTCTTTATTGATTTTCTGTTTGGATGATCTTTCTTGAGCTGTCAAAGGAGTATTTAGTCTCCTACTGTGATTGTGTTTCTGTCAGTTTCTCCCTTTAGTTATTAGTTGCTTTATATATTTTGATGCTCCCTGATTGGGTGCATATATATTGAGAAATGTTATGTCTTCTTGATGTAGGTCCCCTTTATCATTATGAAATGTTCATCTTTGTCTCTTGTTAACTTTGTTATCTTGAAATCAATTTTGTCAGTTAATAAGCATGGATACACTTGCTTTTCTGTGGATGTTACTTGTTTGGAGAATCATTTTCCACCCTTTTACTTTGAGTCTGTCTTTACCTTTGCGACTTACATGTGTCTCCTGAAGGAAGCATATGGTTGGGTTTTGTTTTTGATGCAGTCTACTACTATGTGCCTTTTTATTGCTAAATTCAATCCATTTATATTTAAGGTAATTATTGATGTATGAGGGTTTCCTATAGCCATTTTATCTTTTGTGTTCTGGTATCTTTGTGCCTCCAAATGGTTCTTTTCCTTTTTGTTTCTTTTAAAAGATTTTATTTATTATTTTTTAGAGAGAGGGGAAGGGAGGGAGAAAGAACAGGAGAGAAACATCAATGTGTGGTTGCTTCTTGTGTGTTGCCCACTGGGGACCTGGCACTCAACCCAGGCATGTGCCCTGACTGGGAATCCAACCAGTGAGCCTTTGGTTCTCAGGTGGGTACTCAATCCACTGAGCCACAACACCCAGTGCTGGTTTTGAACTTTTTGTAGCAGAATCAAAAAATAAGTTTATAAATATGGAAATGGTCTATAAAATCAATTTAAAAATTTCCTTATGCTCATTATTGTTTTTCTTTGCTGCAGTGTTCACTCAACTGTTAAAATATTTAATAAGTAAAATGTACATAAAGCCTTAAATCATTACTTTCCTGGGAAAACTGAAGCAGGCACTGGAGATTTTTAAAATTCCATTTGGTTAGATGGGTAAATGAGGTTTTGCTTTGGAAGTTAGAAAACAAAAATTATAAAAAGTTTATTCAACACAATGAAATCTTATTGGCTTATTTATTTTTGAAGAAGATAGATTGTGAAAGCTTGTGTTTTAGTAACTTTTAGTAACCCTATTTAGGTTGTGGTAAATAACATACAACTGTTTTTTTTTACAACAGTTTTTATAAACAAAGATATAGACAAAGTAATATAGGTTGTGGGATGGGACTTGACTCAGGCAAAGATTTCAAAAAGCATTTTATGGCATAGAGGGATGGTTCACTTTTCATGAATTATTTGTTTCTTTCTGAGTTGCATGGGTATTTATGAAAATTTAATTTTATTTTTTTCTTGATAATTTGATCATCTAATTCTATGGCTAGTTTCTTTGACACTTTAGTTTTAATGTTAACTATTCCTTAACTTTTTAAAAACAAACAAAAGAGAACTCATTATTAACATCAATAATAAAAAATAATGCTTACATGTATTTTATCTCATTTGATCTGAAAAGGCTGAGTATAAAGTACAATTATTATTAATGCCATTTTATAGAGGACATTACTTTAAGAACTCTGCAGTTAGTCCTTTGGAAAAATGGACAGTGTTTGGAATGTGAGAAGCCAGTCCCCAACTATATACTTTATACATATGGGTTTTTGTAAATGGCAGTATTCCTGATACATTTTCTATTTTTAGATCTCCTCATCCTTAATCACAATTTTTATTAATAACATTATCTTTTGTGTCTGCTTAGACTCAAACTCACTAGTCTTCGTTGATAATACACTTCTGTCCTCCCTTACTGCCTCCCAAGCCAGGACATTTCAGTCTAGAAAAGACAATTTCTGTAATATTTCTACTATTATCTGTTATTACTTTGAGCTCAGGGCCGAGATTTAAAATTTTCTGAATGAGAAGAACCACCCTTAACTATTACTATTAAGTACTGAATGACTTTGGAAATTAGCTTATAATATTTCTTAATTCAACCTAAAAGTACAAGGAATAATAATGCTTAAATGCAGAATTTATACTGTGGCTAAACTCATTTTGATGGCAATGAATGTTATTTGAATCACAAATAATGTCAAACTGTTTTACTTCACATGTTGTCAAAAGTTAAAATAAGAAGTGGTATCTCCTCCCTGGCTGGAGTGGCTCAGTGGATAGAACACTGGCCTGTGAACCAAAAAGGCTGCTGGTTTGATTCCCAGTCAGGGCCCATGTCTGGGTTTCCAGCCAGGTCCCCAGCTGGGGCCATGTGAGAGGCAACTGATCACTGTATCTCTCACACATTGATGTTTCTCTCCCGTTCCTTCTCCCTTCGTTCCCCTCTCTCTAAAAGTAAATAAATAAAATCTTTTTTAAAAAGTCAGATCTCTTTTCTCACACAAATTTGTGGTAGGTGTATAACCTAGATCAAGGAATAGTTTTAGTAGTGTTTTTTCAGAACTCAGTGCAAGTAAAGGATTTTCCGTATTCCACATTCATTTAACTGTGCTGTCAGTGGACTTCCAAGTAACCTTCAGTTGGAATGGCTTATCTGCAATATAATGATATGCTAATATGCAAATACCAAGACAAAAATCTAATATAATTCTATAAATTCCTTTCAAATGATGGATATGCTCCATTAAAATCAATGCTTGTGGACTGGTATCAGTATTTGGTAATCTCATTACAGATGAGTATTATAGATGAATATTGATTTTGATGATAGAGAACACCAGCTTTGAATCCCAATTAAATGAAATGCTCTCCTCCCAAAATAATTCAATTTTTCTCACTGGCAGATCGGTATTATAAAAATTTATACTCACTATTATTATAGTTATGCCCACTATTTGTCAATAGAACTGTGGAAATATATTTGTCTTTTGTTACAGATATGCCTATATATAGAAGCCTTGATTTTGCTTTTGGTTACAAGACCTGAAATATTTACTGCCTGGCCCTTTACATAAAGTCTGCCAGTCCTGAGCTAAACTATTATTCATTCATTTTTGTAGATCCCATGCTTATCAAACACAAAGAAATAAAAATTTTTTGATGGAGTTTCAATTATTAGCAGAGAAAAAATACTTCTACACGATTCCTTGAATAGACTTTAGGTGACCATTTAATCCAGCTTACTCCAATTCCTTATTTTACAATGAAGAATTCAGTTTAGTGGAAGCTAGTCATTGGTATAAGTGAAAATAGAACTTTATTTATATGCAAGTGTTTAGGCTGAATGCTAAGGATGATAAAGAAGAAATGTAAGGAACTGTCCATATCACCAAGGGAAATTATAATATAGTTGAGTAGTGTGTCAGTTAGGGTTCTAGCAAAAAATAAATGGTGCACTAAAATGGAGTGACTGAAAATCATTTGATAAAGGACTGCTATGAAGTATGAAGAGAGTTAAGGTAAATAACCCTGATTGCCACTTGAGGCCTGAAGAGACAAAGGGTATATGAAGAAGCTGTAGGAGAGGAAAGCTATAGCTTTTCAGTAGAGGAATCCAGCTGCTGTCAACCTGTGCTGTTTGGGAAGGAGTTGATACCCCCACCTATAAATATCTCATTCTCTTCTGCCCTCTCATCTCCTGCTGATGCCTCCTATTGCCACCCCCCCCACCAAAAGCCAGCAATACATGGTAACATATTCAAAGTGTGAGCAGTCTAGAAAATGTATTTTAGACAATAGCATATCAACACATAAGATATCATTTTATGAACATTTTTGTAGTGCTTGACATTGTATCGAGTACATTATTATTTTATCTTTATGATAAACTTGATGGTGTGTTCTCTCCTACACTGACGTCTGGAACAAACGTAGTTCAGCCATGGTATTCTAAATTGGTAGACCACTTACTTCTTCCACTGCATCAAGTTGTTCTACTCTCTAATAGGAGCAGATGCTGTTTTAAGTGGCTAAGAATGCAAATTCAGCAGGAGGCCATATACTTAGAGCTAGGAAGGCAAATAGTGTATTGCAATTATTTATCATTTGAGAATTCATTATTTTTATATTTTTGTAAACTATTTTTTCTATAGGATGAAAAAGACATGTGGTAGATTCTCAGCATAATAATTAATTGTGACTATTTCAATATTCACAATATTGTCATTAAAATTAACAGACTTTGTAGTTAGAAAGACCACAGTTTGAGTTCTGGGTCTACCACTCACTTGCCATGTAAACTTGGGCAAGTTATTAATACTTAGTCTCTCTTAGCCATAGTTAACTATAAAAATAAGGACAACCACAGGTCTTATGATAAAGGCATACAGTATGCTGTCAATAAATATTAGCTATTTTTGATAGTGTTAGTAGACTCCATGAGTAAAATTTCAAATTTACAAAATAAGACAAGTACTAGTTACAGTTAATTCATTCTACAGGTGTTTATTGACCAATTTTTATATGGTAGGCACTTACTTTGCTTCATGCTGGGATCATAAGGATCAGACCTTGTTCTCCTGGACGCTGAAGGTGCATAATTTGCATTTGATTTGTATTAATGATTTGTGAATTAGTAAATAGTGCCTGTACTGACATACATGTTGCCAACCTAATGGCCTGTTTATCTATCCTCATTCACCATCACCATACCAAAACAGCTAGGACAGTTTATTTTTTAATAGCTGTATAGTCAATAATTAGCACAACTTATCACTATGCTAGACTCACTGATTTCAGGAAAACACTAGGTTGCCCCATAATGAATGAGCAGCCATTCATTTTGGGGGAGAAAAGACTGAAGTTAAAAATAGAAGTATTTTTTAAATTCTACCAACATACTGACCATTGACAGACATTTATGTAACTATCTGGTTTCTTTTCCTGTACCGTTTGCAGCTACTAATGGTAACTGTTTTCTTCGCAGCACTGGCAGAAAGTGTACTATTTGGGAATATAACTTACTCCACACTGAAAAGTAGGTTACTTTTTTAGTTTAGACATATTGACTCTAAACAGACAACCAAATACTTCTCTGGAAAAATGGGTTTATTTTGTAACAACAAAGAATCACAGTTCAGGTCATGTGGCCTAATGCACAAGTTCCTAGAAACAAAGGAGAGAACTCATAAGAGGAAGTTGGGAGAACTAAACATTCTTCCTGTATGGCTCTGTGGTGGATGTAGGGCATGAGAGCTCCCCCTTCTGGCTTACTGACTTTATTTTAAACGAGGTTTCTGTTTATTTTTTACACACAGGCTCTCTACAGGTTACTTGAGGCTTGCTTAATCCATGTCACATTATAACAGTTAATTTATTTTTAAAAATTCCTAAATTTTTACTGTTTTATACCTGGACTATTTTTACTATTTTATACATGGAAACACCTACATTGTAAAGATTTTCTTAAAATTTAGTTAAATTCATCTCTATATTTAAATTTTATTGAAAAAAGTCATTTTTCTTCTGCAAAGTGTAAAACTTTTAGTATTCTTACCTGCTCTCCATAAGTTTAGAATACTGTGATGATCCCTGAGAATCTGAATTGTTTAAATTGAGGTTCCCTTTTTTCATTTTCAAATCAAGTTTCTTTGGGGCCAGTATCTATGTTTGCTTAATTTTAAACTTAGTTACCATGACAAAACTTATTTGCTCAACTAATGCCTTGCCTAGCAGTATCAAACACATACTGCTGGCAACTTGAATTTCTGCCTGTCTAATAAATATCCTGAATCAAAAAATGGTAAATTTTTATTTTGAAAGAAAAAAATAACTTTGTAAATGTACATTGACTTTGTAAGTTTTGTCTTGGTTAATTAAAATGTACCTTGATGCTTTTGCAATTTTTTAAATATCAGTATCTCTTAAATTTAATATTCAGTTCTAAAATAAAAGCAGGTAAGAGACTAGTAAATGTATCTTTCTTCAGATTACAAGACTGACGTGCTACTTACTGCGCTAAGAGGACGCCTTTGAATCTCTCTTAAATACTTAAAATTGTATCCATGGAAAGTTGTTTAACTTCACACAAAGTGATAAAATATTCTTAAATATGCCAGTGCTACTTTCTTATATAGTCCTTTTTTTGTATGAAATGTTTTTTATTATTTGGAGATGTAGTCATTGGTAGAATCAGAATTCTTTGTTTATGGTCCAGAATCTTTACCATATTAGCAATGTGCTTCTTCCTATTGAATAACCTAATTTCTGCTTTTTTATAAAAGTAACAGCTACTACAAATAAAGTTGCAGTTCCTACTTTCAAAACTTTGTTATTTAAATAATACTTTCTGTGTGGCCTTTAAGTATTTCTTCTGCTTTTTTTTTGTTGTTGTTGTTGTTTTGGGAGAAGGGAAGGAGCGAGAGAAGGAAACAGATGTGAGAGAGAAGCAATCACTGATTGCCTTTGGCACACACCCTGAGCCACATGGGCCATGGCTCTCTTCTGTTTTAAGAGGGCAGATACATTGACTGAGATTAAGTAAAAGGAAATAGAAAATAAGAACCAAGGAAAATAAAATAGTGTTTAAATCAGATGTATAAAGTGGTAACCAGCATTATTTTTTTGATAGATGTTCCCCCCTCAAACTGTCCCCCGCCGTTTTGAGGGGGGATGATTGGGGAGATAACCAGATGTGAGTTTGGAAAGATGAGTTGGTAGAATTATAAGAGGTAATCAGAGAAAGATGTTTGTATTTTCTTTGAAGAGGCTTGTCTCACTTAAAACAATTCCTTTGTTTTATGTGAATGTCTGCCTACAGGTAGCTTTTTAATTGAGTGGTTAGGTACACAGGGAAGAAAGAGCAGGAAAATCATATAATTGGGTTCTTGTTTTCTTAATCAAATGAGAAGATTGGAATTGTGGACTTCTAAATTCCCTTCAGCTCAAATATAGTCTTGTTTGTCACAGAATAAGGTGATACAAATGGCTCTGAAGATTGATTTTGTTGTATAAGGTGGATACAGTTATCAGAGAGGAAAATTTATTGGAGGATGTTGTTGAAAGTGATTCAGGCTTGATATGACAAAAGTATGAAAATATAATAAGATAAAGTCAGAAATACCTAGATTGAATTAGATTGATATAGGGAATAGAGAGAAATTTTTAAAATGAATCATTTATTCATTTAACAGGTAACCTAAAATTCATTATATATAAAAAGTAATCCTGATTTCACAGGATGACTGTGAAGATTGAGTGTAATAATAATGGGTAAATAACTTTGCCAGAATTAAGGGTGCTTCCCCTTTTTAAGTAGGTTTTACTTTATTTTATTTATAGTTGCAATTGAGTCAGCTATTTGAGGACACCAAAACACAGAGACTTAGACTAAAGGGATTACACTCACCATTTGTTGTCTTTGAAATTATGACCCAAACAATATTTAGATATTACCTACAGGGCTTTCCAGCCTTGTTCATAGGTGGATTGGACAGAACCTATGGTTGAAGATGGGCAACTTCAGCCATTCAAAATAGTCCTGGGCACATCGCTGACACTGACAGTGCTAGTAATGATCAAAGGTCGGGTGTGGATGGGGGACAGACTGCAGAGGGTTATCAAAGCTAAAGCCTGGACCTGAGCCCTTCTAGGTAATTTCTACTTTCTCCTAGAAGAGTATTCTTAACTATTCTTAACTCTCTTCAAGTACTCCTCTTCGGGCAGAGATTAAAAATTAATGATGAAATACACTTAAAATCTCTGCCCAAGGTGAAACACCATTAGCATTCTCCATTGTATTATTTAGGAATACAAAGGTCGTGTGTTTTTGTAAACACATTAGAGAGACACAGAGATAACAAAACATCAGAATTTGTAAACAAAGGGATTTCCAGCAGAGAATTTTCATGTTTTTTTCACCCTCAATGTACACACCTACAGCTATTACATCAGTAAGTCTGGCTTTGGTTGTCTCATTATTCTTAAATCTAAAATGTAATTTATCTACCCCCCACCCAATAAATTAAGAAGGGCAATCAGAGAAGAAATGTATGTTGTATTTGCTTTGTTAGGTAGAAGGTATGCCCCTAGGACCACCTAGTTCCTTTGTTTTACTTGAATGTCAGTGTGATTTGTGGATCTTTTAGTTGTGTGAGCTTTTTAGCATTTGAAAACCTGGCATTAGTCTACTGAGTTATTGTACATATGGATGGGGTGTCTCAGGTTTTGTTCATAAGGCTATCATTTTTGGTTAATCTCAAATCTCCCCAGAAAGACCCTGTGTCTTATGATCTTCTGGTTTTCTTTCTAGAACAGGAGTCAAGTTTGTATCATGTTCCTGTTAGTGAAACGAGGAGGCTTTTTTTCTCTTTTGGTCTTGTTCATAAACCATGCTTAGAATTCTACAATATTTATCAGGATATTCCTCATGCAACCCTGAATTATTCAGATGTTTCAGTGAGGTGTTTTGAATATTAGCTATTATAAATTTAATATCTTACTTGCTTAAATTATACTGAAAAGTATATTGTAATTTAAGAGGAAAGCATTTTATTTATTTGAAGAGGAAAATAGAAAAATATTTTTAAAGGTTTAGAATCCCAATTTCTTGTTATTTTTGGCACTTTTATCTGAGAATATATATCTCTTGGTGAGAATGTAGAGTCTGCCACAGATAGAGGTAAAATTTTGCTCATCCATAGGCCAAAGAAACTAGTTGGGGCCTGGGCCAAGATATATATCCAGAAAAACAAAGGAAATCTAGAAGAGATGTTGGTAGGTAAAACTTGAAAACATCTCAAGACAATAAGAAATTAAGTATACTGGTAAAATGAAGGCAATTTCATATACTTAGAAATGGTTCTCTGTGCTTGAATTCCCTTAGCACACTACTTAGACCATTTAAAATGGTTCTTAAAGTATTAAGGTTTTTAAAAAAAGGTAGGTGTTTTGTGAAATTTTGCAACATAAAATGATAAAAATCTTATGAGGTAATGAATGAAAAATTTTTTTCTCAATTATAATTGACATACAATATTATATTAGTTTCAGCTATACACTCCAGTGATTAAACATTAAAACTAATTGAAAATCACTATGAATCTCCCACCCATCTGACATCATAAAGAGTTATTAGGTTATTATTGATTATATTCCCTATGCTGTAGTTTATATCCCCATGACTTTACTGCAACTACCAATTTGAACTTTAAATCCCTTCACCTTTTTTATCCATTCCTCCAACTCCCCTCAGGCAACCATTAAAATGTTCAATGAGTCTATTTCTGTTCTGATTGTTTTTCTATTTTTACATTCAATTGTTGACTTACCATTTTATTGTTCATATTTTTTAATCTTTTAAAAAATATTTTTTTGACTTCTGTCCAAGATGGAGGCATAGGTAGACACACTGTGTCCCCTTGCACAACCAAGATAGGGACAACAACAATACAGAAACAAAATAACAACCAGAACTGACAGGAAATTGAACTGTATGGGAGTCGGACACCCAAGGAGTTAAAATAAACACGTTCATCCAGACCTGTAGGAGGGGCAGAGTCGAGCAGCCTGGCGCAGGTTGCGGGGCAGAGAGCAGAGAGCATTGGGACCGGATGCGTAAGGCAACCAGGGCATGCAAGATTGCAGTGGGCAGACCCTGGCCACACAAGCAGCTGCTGGCAGTCCCTGGCAGAGGGGTGGCAACCACCAGACCCAGCGAGGTGGCGATTGTGAAGCAAGGCACTGCGCGCAACCCAGGATCCCAGCGCTGGGAACTACAGCCTTGGGGCACTGATTGAAAACACCTGTGGAGGTTGAGACACAGGGAGAGACTTCCAGCCTCACAGGAGAGGTCCTTGGAAAGTCCCACTGGGTACACAAGCCCACCCACACGGGAACTGGCACCGGAGGGGCCCAGTTTGCTCAGGAGAAGCGGCAGAAGGGACTGAGGTCCAACGGAGAGTGGAGCAAGTGCCACTGTTCCCTCTCCCACCCCGCCCCCACATACAGCATCACAGCCTAGCACCTGGGGTGCCCCGCCCTGGTGAACACCTAAGGCTCCGCCCCTCAGATGTAACAGGCACTACCAGACCAAAAAAAAAAAAAAGATGGCTCAAAGAGAAGAACAATTGAAAGCCCCAGAACCCATCCTTTTAAGAGACCAAGAGATAGCCAACCTATCAGATGCACAGTTCAAAGCGCTGGTGATCAGGATGCTCACAGAATTGGTTGATTTTGGTCACAAACTAGATGAAAAATG
>CM052543.1:31328894-31353422 GCA_028533065.1 Trachops cirrhosus | reverse complement strand
TACAGGTCTTTTACCTCTTTGGTTAGGTTTATTCCTAGGTATTTTATTTTTCTTTTTGCTATATTGAATGGGATGTTTTTCTTGATTTCTGCTTCTGCTGTTTCATTGTTGATGTACAAAAATGCCTTTGATTTCTGGATGTTGACTTTGTATCCCGCTGTTTTGCCAAATTCATTTATTAGGTGAAGCAGTTTTTTGGCCGAGTCTGTAGGATTTTCTGTGCACATTATCATGCCACCTGCAAACAGTGACAGTTTTGTTTCCTCCTTTCTGATTTGGATGCCTTTTATTTCCTTTTCTTGTCTGATCACTGTGGCTAAAACTTCCAGTACTATATTGAACAGAAGTGGTAAAAGTGGACAGCCTTGTCTTGTTCCTGATCTTAGTGGAAAAGATTTTAGTTTTTGCCCATTGAGTATGATGTTGGCTGTAGGTGTCTCATATATGGCCTTCATTATGTTGAGAAATGATCCCTCTATTCGCACTTTGCTGAGTGTTTTTATCATAAACGGGTGCTGTACCTTATCAAATGCTTTTTCCGCATCTCTTGATATGATCATTTGATTTAAAAAATCCAGCTTTTAGATAGTCACTGTTGTAAATCCTGGTCATATTTTTGTTTTTATGAATTTGTATAGTATTAGCACGTCCACAGATTTGTTTGTATTCTGTGAGCACTGGAGTCTTGTTCTTGATTTAGGCTCCGCATTTATTTTGTGTTCCTTATGTTACTATTTTAATGAATTCTTTAAGCTTTAATTTTTTGATCAGGGATATAATGTAACACATTGAAAAGAATACAAACTTAACATATAAACAATAATATTCAAAAGACACACCAATACTTTAGCTAAGATGATTTGTTCTCTTGTAAAAGAATACAATCCTAAGGACACCAGCTTTTAAGGATATGAAGCTTATTAAGATGATTATACTTCTGTAAAAATTAGATTTTCACCTTTCACAATTTTGAAATATATGTAAACAAACTCGTTTTATTTTTTTCCTCTCTAAATAGTCCAGACTCCTGAGAAACAGGAGTAATAATGGCTAATACTCCACTACTGTTTGCTAGTTTAAACTTTTATCTAAGTGTTAATATTATTGTGGACATTAGATTCTATTTTCATTACGGGTTTTGCTCCTTGGGATATCTCTCTTTATCCTGTATTAAGAGATCTCTTACTATCCTGGATCATTCCTATTAAGTACAGACAAGCTCTAGGACCTATCCTGTTAATAACAAAAAAGTATTACCCCACATTCTCCCCAATTATTGCTCCATTTCATTGTTGCCATTTGCAGCACAATTTCTCAAGAGTTTTCTCTAGTCACTATCTCTACTTTTCTACCTTCATAAATTCTTAACTTTTTATTAAAGCTGAGTACTTATAAACTATAGACTAAGGACAGCAAACACCATCTACCCACAACTACCACTAACTTTGAACATTACTAATGACTTTGAAGATCCCTCTGTGCCACTCTCAGATCCAATTTCCTTCTCTTCCCTCATAAGATGTTCATCATGATGAATTTCTTTACTTTCTTGTGTATTTATATTCCTAAAAATTACATTTAAATGTAGTTTTATGTTTCTAGGGTTCTTCATTTATATGGTATAAAGCTGTACTTTGCATTCACTTTTACTAGATCTATTCCACTGCATGAATATACTAGAATTTCTCCATTTCATTTTTTGGACAATTGGGTTGTATCTAGTTTTCTTGCTATTCCAAAGAGTGCAGCTATGTGTACTTGTGTTTTTGTCTCCTGGTCAAACTGTATAGCAAAGGATTAGGCTTTAGGGTTTCTCCCTTTATCTGTTGTGAATTGATGCTTTTGTAAAATATACTAAAAATGTCTCAGCAGTGTCAAATTTCTAAATATTTACTGTTAATTTCTGTATTTATCTTATTGTGGATAACACTTTGAGTAACACTGTGTTAAGATATATTTAGTTGCAGAATTCTTGACATACATCTGCTTCTGCAGAAAATTTTGTTTCGTCAAAGTCACTAATATTCTAGTTCAAATTTCACAGAAGGCAGTCTGCAACAATTTGTGGCTGTTACTCTGTCTGTTTTCAGTTCCTAAGATGCAGGAGACTTTGGATACAGGCCTTCTGGTTTTTGGTAAATGTATTTTTTATCCTAGAGAAAATGAATGCAATTAGGAATGAGCTGCTGCTTAAGAGTTCTTTCATAGCCAGCCTAGCAAGTACAAGTGAGAGAAAACCACGATAATGGGCTGAAGAGCCGAGGAGGAGTGAATTTATAAAGGGAGATGGTCTGCAATACAAAATTCTACAGTAGAGAAGTCTAAAAAGTAAGCATTGAGAAAAAAATTGTGCATAGTAAGGTTTTTAGAAACTTCTAAGAGCACAATTAAAATTGAGTGTACAGCACCTCTCATGTTAGCAGCAGCTCTTGAGTAGGCAACCTCAGAATGGTCTCAGTGCATCAGGGGAATGTTCTCAGAATGCAAGCTAATGTTCTTATAAGCAAGAAGCAGCACTTACTTTATATCAGTGTTTTCAACCTTATTTTTATTATCAACCTACTAAAGGAACCCCTTTTAGACATTTTTTCCCTAATCATCACTACCCCTCTGAGATTTTAATATCATAGATTTATAATGTATCTGTGGAGGTACTATGGATTTTGGAGGGCTACAACCATTGTAATATTTTTAAGATTGTTTTTTGTCTCCCAAGAACCAATTTTCACCTTCTTGGAAGTGATAGAACTTCTGTTAAGAATACATACTATTCTCTGGCTGGTGTGGCTCAGTGGATTGAGCATCAGCCTGTGAACCAAAGGGTTGCCAGTTCGATTCCCAGTTAGGGCACATGCTTGGGTTGCAGGCCAGGTCCCCAATGGGGGCACATGAGAGGCAAACACACATTGATATTTCTCTCCCCCTCTGTCCAAAAATACATAAATAAATCTTTAAAAAAAGAATGCATGCTATGAATACAAATATGACTTGTGGCATTAGAGTGCAAATATTGGAAACATAATAACTTAAGGGGCAAGGAAGACTTAATGTTAAGAATCTGTCCAAATGAAAATATGCTTGAGTTAGCAAAAAATTAGCTTCTATTTACACTAATTGGGGAAATGAGGTATAGGCATTTGTCACTTTCATGGTACCCTTGTGAAGTTATGTGGGTTGGATGATAGTACAGTCAGGCCAGTTTGTAGATTCAGAATGTAAATTAGGGAGTTGATGCTTATCTTATAATTTTCAGTGACCCATCATGTGGCTCTGTCTTTACTACTGTCTATTTTGTACTTTTATTAGTGAAGTTAAGAAAATATCAGATTTACAGATACCACAATGATGGGAAGAACTGTTGCTGAGCTGAACAAAGGTTAATCCACCAGCAAGTGCAAACGGAAAGAAACGTATGAGCAGGAGTTTGCAGTGGAGAAAAGAATTACTCTGACAGGTGAGGCTGTGTTTCATAAAACTCAGCTACCCCATGGCTTATAGACAGGCTTTAAGTAGAAAAACTAAGAATCATCATAAATAAGGGTTTTGCATAGTGGGTCTTGGTGCTTGGTTGAGAGTGAGGTAAGGGCAATAAATTAATTATTTCAGGTCCTGAGACCACCTTTGTGTCCTTTAGTCTGGTTTCCTGAGGATGTGATGGGATCATTTTGCTCTAAGGCCTGGAGCTAAGACACAGTTTAGGCCATGTTATCTTTAGCTTAATAGAGCCCATACCTTGTGATCCTTAGTCAAAGTATGGTCATTTTTTCTTGCTGCCTCAAGGGGTTAAAGATTGGTGGGTAGAAGGGCTGAGGCTTAAAGGGCAAGCTGTAAAGAAACTGAATAGAGTGCTGGGGTCACATATTAAATCAAAATTATACATTAAATAGGGCCCTTGGTTGCCCCCCTTCTTTAGTGCATTCTTCATTCTTGAGGTAAAACAGGCAAAGTTCTGGCTTAGCAGATTAGGGGGATTAGGGGCACTGGTTAGAAAAAGTCCAGATCTGAGATCCCTAGTTAGAATCACCATTAGATTACTAGCCTTGGCTATCCTTAGGCAGCAATTACAAGGACACCAGCAACAGATTAGTATCCCAATACCACTAATACAGACATTCTCCAAGGGCCAATCAGAGAAGTGAACCAGTAGGTGAATGAATCTGTAAAGATCATTGACCTGATCTATGACTTTGTTCATGTGAGTTAATAAATCAGAAATATTAGAGTCATAAGCTTGAATGTAAGTACAACATTCCTGTCTAATAAAGATGCATGTTCCTTCTTGAGCTGCACTTGGTATGTCTGTTGCTATTAGGTTCTGTAAAACCACCTTTCTCATTGGGACTGTTTGATTCAAAAGAATGCTTTGTCTAGGATTGTTAAGACCTGAGGCTGTGAACTTTGCTAAGGCCGGTATTTCTAGCTTTGCTGAGATGCCTGCATATCAGGGCAAGGAAATGGAGACTGGCCATTTCTACTAAGCCATGATCCTTGGGCATGTGGACCTCAGTCCTTGCAAATTGTTCTTTTTCAGGAAGGGTTTTACAGGTCCATTATGGCAAAGATGGGAACCCCAGAGTGCATTGCCAAAACCAGCCATTGGGGAGGTAAGGTCAAAATTAGTACTGCAAATCCAAATTCCTTCTTTGGATACAGAAAAGATCCCAGATGAGAAGGACTTATCTCTTTCTGCATCCAGAACTTTATGTACGTGCTGACAGACATTCAGGGATACCCAACCTACCTGACAAAAAGCCAGATTAGACTGCTTGGTTTGTCCTATGTAGGAAGGGGCCATGATGGTGTGGAAGCCATATTCTGCACATAGCCATCCAAGACCATCCCAGAGATAATATGTGAGAGAGACAATAGGACAATAGTGTGTTTTTAGACTAAGTCATAGATGTATGTTCTAGTTTTATCCCAATCAAATGGGTGTTCCCCTGGATGTGGAGTACGAGAGAGGAGTCCTAGCTTATTTTCAGTAGTTTGTTGCATCTTTCCCAGTCCATGATGTTGACCAGTCATGGATATATGATTGAAGGCATTACTTCTACACTTGACATGGACAGCAATCCACAGACCCTGCAATGAGATGGTTATATACTTCAGTGAAAGTGACAACCCACCAAAAGAAGGCGTTGCTCGTAACAGATAGAAATTGAAACAAGAGAAAGTTAGAGATTAGAAACAGTTATCTTGGAATTTCTCTAGTGGGTGGTCTTTATTTTGGTGAGGATCAGCTTGTGTTTTCAGATGGTTTTCTTCTGGTAGATAATCTGTAATACTCAAGAATGCTCAGGTTGAGTGGTGGTTCCTAATGGTGTCCTTGCTTGGGAGGAAGTGTATGAATCTGGACCTGGCTTAACTCAGGAGAGATGGACCCAGGGCATGATTCCTCTGAATTTAACACAGCAATGAGTTGTTAGTAAAATCTGATCATTTCTCACCTATTTAGGTTTAAGCTGATCATTAGGACATTTATTTTTCCAGAATTTTAAAAATGCTCAATTTCCTGTAATAAAAGTGTGTAAGGGGATGTATGTGGAGTACCTGATCTTGTTAGAAGCAATCTTAAGAATAGCAGTTAAGTCACAGAAGGACATCCGGTCACAATGGTGATGTAGGTAAACATGGCTTCCCAACTTGCACGACCACATCAAAGTTACAACTAAAGTGTAGAACAGCTGTCAGAAATTGAGCTGAATGGAAGTCCTACAACTACGAAATTAAAGAAGAAACCACATCAAGACTGGCTATTGTAGTGGAGACACAGAACAGCAGGTCTCACACCTATGTGTGGCAGATAAGAATTGGGAGTGATATCTTAGGAGCAAGGGGTCTCAGCCCCATACAGATCTCCCAGCCCAAGGTTCCACTGTCAGGAAGATAAGTCTCTATAACTTCTGGTTGTAAAAACCAGCAGGGATTCAGGCTGTCATGGACAAACTGCTAGAGGCCCAGGTAGTTCCTCTTAAAGTGTCTGTATACAGACTTGTTCTGACTTACTCCCTGAGCTCCAGCATCCAGGCTGCAGATAGAAAGATGGACTGAAAGATCAGAGACAGAGTGACTAGGTTAACAACCTAAGGCACAGTAGATCCCTGGCAAAGTGGGGACAGAGAGGACTAGAGACTCTTAAGGAGAGACTAGGGATAAGGCTTTGGGGACAGAACTGAGAGAGAGAGTAACCACCAGGATCCTGGTGCTGAGTCATCTCCCATCCTACTCAAGAAGACCACTCCGCTGAGTGGCAGCAGCCTGAGGGGAACAATAGCCTGGACCGGAGGAGGGACTCTGCTCCTCCCTATGGTGCCTAAGCCTGACTGCTTAGTGCAAAAATGGCTAGATTAACAACTGAAGGAGTCAGCCACAGACAGTAGTAGATCCCTGGAAGTCTCTAACAGGCTGCCCAAGATAAAACCAAGTCAACCTCTGACATCACTAGAGGCAGATCCAGAAACAAAAAAGTGGTAAACAGTAGAAGCTACCAAGACAAAATTCTCTGTGATCTTCTCCATGATGATTTGTTATATTTTCTTTCCTGAATAGCTTTTTAACATTCATGTGCAAATTAAGTCACTAGATTTTATACTGTAGTTTAATTCACATATTTTGCCCCTCTCCTCTTTTACATTTTACCTTCTTCTTTCCTCTATTTTTGTTTTAAATTTTGTTTTCTCTTGCTACAGCTTGTTTCCATTCCACATTCTTACTATTTCTCCCTTGTCCAGCCTCTCAAAACCCATTTTCCTGTCAATGGTCATGTTACATCCTTTTTCCCTGCTGTTAAAATACCTCTGTTCTCTGTCCACCTTTAGCAATCTTTCCTTATTTTTGTGGACTGGGTACTTGTTGTTGCATTTTTTTCAATTTTATCTCTAGATCTTCACCAATTTTGTATTTAAAATCTTAAATTTTACTGGTCCCCTCCTCTTTTTTGTCTCTAATTTTTAATTTTGCCATTTCATAGCCAGTATTTTCTTTTTTTCTTCTTTTTCTCTTTCATCCTGCCCTTTCCCCCATTACTCTCCTTTTCTTCTGTTTTCTTTTTCTATTTTTCTCAAGTTATAATTTTTCCCTGTTTTAGCCAGGTTTTTGCTCCTTACTCTTAAAACTGTCATTATTTTCAGATGACATGATAGTGTACATAGGAAACCCTACAGACTCCACCAAAAAACTACTTGACCTAATAAGTGAATTTGGTAAAGCAGTGGGATACAAAGTCAATGTTCAGAAATTGAAGGCATTTTTGTACAGTAACAGCAAAATAATCAAGAACAGAAATCAGGAAAAAAAATCCCACTTGCTATAGCAACAAGAAAAATAAAGTGCCTAGGTATAAACCTAGCCAAGGAGGTAAAGGACCTGTATTCAGAAAACTCCACAACACTGAAGAAAGAAATTAAGACACAAATAAGTGGAAGCATATACCATTTTCATGGATTGGAAGAATTAATGTCATCAAAATGTCAATACTACCCAAAGCAATTTATAGATTCAGTGCAATCCCTATTTAAAATACTAATGACATAGTTCACAGATATAGAACAAACATTTTAAAAATTTATATGGAACCATAAACGACCCTGAATAGCTTCAGCAGTTTTGAGAAAGAACAAAGTACTAGGGATCGCAATACCTGTATGATGTCTTCAACTTTGTTCTTTCTGAAGATTGCTGTGGCTATTAGCAATGTTTTGTTGTTCCATATATATTTTTGGATTATTTATTCTAGTTCTATGAAAAAAATCATTGGTATTTTGTAGGAATTGCACTGAACCTGTAGATTGCTTTAAGTGTTGTGAGCATTTTAATGATGTTAATTTTTCCTATCCATGAGCATGGTATAGGTTTCCATGTATTTGTATTTTCTTCAGTGTCTTACAGTTTTCTGAGTACAGATCCTTTACCTTCTTGGTTGAATTTAGTTTTTTTTTTTTAACATATTTTACTGATTATGCTATTAGTTATCCCATTCCCCCCACTTTATTCCCATCTGTCCTGCATGCTCCCTCTCACCCACATTCCCCCTTTTTAGTTCATATCCATGGGTCATACATATAAGTTCTTTAGCTTCTACATTTCCTATACTATCCTTAACCTCCTCTTGTCTGTTTTCTACCTACCATTTATGCTACTTATTCTCTGTACCTTTTCTCCCCCTTCTGCTTCCCCACTAATAACCCTCCATGTCATCTCCATTTCTGTGGTTCTATTCCTGTTATAGTTGCTTAGTTTTTTTTTTTTTTTTTTAGGTTCAGTTGTTAGTAGCTGTGAGTTTGTTGTCATTTTAGTGTTCATATTTTTGATCTTCTTTTTCTAAGTCCCTTTAACATTTCATATAATAAAGCCTGGGTGATGATGAACTCCTTCCACTTGACCTTATATGAGAAGTACTTTGTCTGCCCTTCTATTATAAATGATAGCTTTGCTGGATAGAGTAATCTTGGATGTAGATACTTGCCTTTCATGACCTGGAATACGTCTTTCTAGCCCCTTCTTGCCTTCAAGGTCTCTTTTGAGAAATCAGCTGATCGTCTGATGGGAACTCCTTTGTAGGTTACTATCTCCTTTTCTCTTGCTGCTTTTAAGATTCTCTACCTATCTTTAATCTTGGGTAATGCAATTATGATGTGCCTTGGTGTGTTCCTCCTTGGGTCCAACTTCTTTGGGACTCTGAGCTTCCTGAACTTCCTGGAAGTCTGTTTCCTTAATCGGATTTGGGAAGTTCTCCTTCATTATGTTTTCAAATAAGTTTTCAATTTCTTGCACTTTGTCTTCTTCTGGCACCCCTAAGATTCAGATTTTGGAATATTTAAAGATGTCCTGGAGGTTCCTGAGCCTCTCCTCATTTTTTTGAATTCCTGTTTCTTTATTCTGTTCTGGTTGAATGTTTATTACTTTCTTCTACTCAAACCCTTGGCTTGAGTCCTGGTTTCCTTCCATTCACTGTTGGTTCCCTGTAGATTTTTCTTCACTGTTGGTTCCCCATAGATTTTTCTTTATTTCACATAATGCAACCTTCATTGCTGCCTGGGTCTTTTTTATGCTGTTGAAGTACCCAGTGAACTCCTGGAGCATCTTGATAAGCAGTGTTTTGAACTGTGCATTGACAGGTTGGCTACCTCTTTGTCACTTAGTTGTATTTTTTTCTGGAGTTTTGAACCATTCTTTCATTTGGGCCATTTTTTTTTGGTCCTTGCGTGCCTTTTATGTAGTAAGGGGTGGAGCCTTAGGTGTTCACCAGGATGGGGCAACCCACATTGCTGTGTTGTGACACTGTCTGGTGGGGAGGGGTCCAAGAGGGAACAATGGCACTTGCTCCTCACTCTGCCAGATTTCAGTAACTTCTCCCACTACCCACAAGCAAATTGGGCCCTTCTGTTGTTGATTCCCACTGGGTGGGCTTGTGTACATTCTAGGACCCTTGGGTTTCTCCAATGAACTCTCCTTTGAGGTTGGGAGTCTCTCCCACTGCCACCTCAACTGAAAACAGGAGTTTTCAGTCAGAGGCTTTGAAGCTTTATTTCCCTGTACTGGAACCCTGAGTTGCGAGGTCTGTCTCAATCCCCAGTTGTTCCTCCGGTTTATCTGCGCATGAATGTGGGACCACCTGGTCCTCAGGCCACTGCCTCACCAGGTCCTCCACCCACCGCCTTGCCAAGAGTCCTCTCCACCCGGCTGCCCTTCTCCAACCCTCCTACAGGTCTGGATGAATATTTCTTCTTTAACTCCTTGGTTGTCAGACTTCCATACAGTTTGATTTTCTTTTGGTTCTGGTTTTTTGTTTTTAAATTTGTTGTTGTACTTCTTTTGGTTGTTTGAAGAGGCACAGTGTGTCTACCTATGCCTCCATCCTGGCCAGAAGCCCGGATTTATTCTTATGTATTTTATTTTTTTCTTGATGTGGTTGTAAATAGGATTTTCTTAGTTTCCATTTCTGATAGTTCTTTATTAATCTATGAAAATGTAACCGATTTCTGAATATTAATTTTGTACACTGCTATTTTACTGAATTCATTGTTCAGTTTAGTATTTTTTTGTTGGAATCTTTAGGGTTCTTTATGTACAGTATCAGGTCATCTGATAGTGACAGTGACAGTTTTACTTCTTCTTTTCCAATTTGGATGCCTTTTATTTCTTCTTGTCTGATCACTATGTCTAGGACTTCCAGTACTACATTGAAAAAGAGTGATAAAAGTGTACAATTCTGTCTTGTTCCTAATCCTAAGGGAAAGTCTTTTAGTTTTTCCTTGTTTACTGTGTTAGGTGTAGCATGTTGACATATATTCTCTCTTATTCCCACTTTGCTGAGAGTTTTTATCATAGATAAGTGCTTATTTTTTACAAGGCTGTCTGTATTCTGATGGCCTGGACAATGAATAACAGCAATACTCTGAGGTTCCATTACTGCTTTCAGGAGATTTAACATTACATTTCTTTGCTTCCTGATGTTAAGAACCCTCTTTTCTTCCCCACAAGTAGCCTGGTGGATATGTACCATAGGTAAATACATATTTGGAGTCAGTGTAGATGTTGACTCTTACCTTTTCCCAGTTGCAAGACTCAGGTCATGGTCCATAATTCAGCCTTCCAGGTTGAAGTACCTGCGGGCATGCCTCAGCTTCTCGTGTTTCTTGAAGAGTTAACTCAGCGTATCCTGCCTTTTAGTTTCCCATGTCTATCATACTGCTTCTGTCAGTGAACATCTTGAGATCAGGATTTTTTAAATGGTGGTTCAGTTAGGACTGATCAGCTGGAATTATTTTGATTCCTCTGATTTAGAGGGAAACAAGGTGGCTGGATTCAGGGTAGAGATAGCCAACAAGAGGTCAGCCAGTATCCTCCCTTTTGTTCTTGTCAGGGTAACACATAATGTGGAGTATGCACTGTGTTGGGCCGTCCCAGAGTGAACTTCTCAGCTTATTGTACAAAGTCACAGGTGACAGTCTTGGTCCTTAGACAAACCATCCATCACTAAGATACCATGTCCAATAGCTTTGAGAAGTAGGCTACTGACCTCTTAACATTTTCCAGATTTCAAGGGTAATGCCCTTAGTCCTGTTCCTTGTTCATGCACAAGCAAATCAAATGACTTTCTTAAGTCCGAGAGGTGAAGGAAGGGACTTTGAATAACTTTAAAGTTTTAGAAGGCCTTTTGACATTCCCCAGTCCAAGTTAGAGGCACTTGATCTTTTCCTTTAAATGCCTCATATAATGGTTTTGCAATTAAGCCAAAATTTGGAATCCATATCCAATAAAAAAACAACCATTCCTAAAAATCCTCTTCACTGTCTGCAGGTAGTAGGCACTGCCATGCTAGCCAAGACTTCTTTCCTATGGGAGAGCCAGTTCCTTTGCCCCTGAAATAATTCAAATTCCAAGTACTTTACAGAAGGCCTGGGTATTTGAGATTTGTTCTGGGAGACTTTGTATCTCTGTTCAGCCAGGAAGTTTAGAGTAGTATTTAGAAGATATGTTTAGTATTTAGTATTTAGTATTTAGTAGAGGAGTATTTTTGTCAGAGGCCGCCTTGCTGATGCTTGCAATGAAGACAGCATTTGCCTAGTGCTCCACTGTCCATCTGAAGTTCCCTTAGATCTCTGGCTAAAAGCTTCTCTAAACAATGGGGAGTTTTAGAACTCCTAGGAAGGACAGTTCAATAATATATTAAATGTAATATCTCCTGAGATTTAGAGCTCAAGGGTATGTAAAAGAAGGTGTCTTTTAAGTCCAGTACAGTAAACCATCAAAATTTCCCAAACTAGTCAGCAAAGCATAAACATTATGGACCACCAAATGTCTTCCACTATTTGGTTGATGGCCCTCAAGTCCTGGAAACAGTGGTATTCCTCAGTACCTGATTTCCATACTGTTATCAATAACATGGTAGTACTATATGGGGAATGAGTAAGCTGACGTTCTAGGAAAATGCCCTTGCTAATGGTTGGATACCCCTCCTTACTTGTTAGTTTAGATGGTCCTGTTTTAGATGGAGAGACATTTGGTCCTGCAATTGTATTTGGATTGGGGTGGTTGTTTTAACCTTCACAATCCTGCCCTTTGCCCATACTTCCAGACTTATTCTTGTGGGATTTCTTTGGGTCACTCAGCCAGAATTTTTTTCTTGGCTGAAGACAGCATGTGGTCTTTAAAGCACAAGCTTCTTCCAGCAGTACTTAATATCAATCCAGGTGGGGGCAGAGGTGATCTTGGCATTTAGTTTAGTCAGTAAATCCCATCCTAAAAGTTGGCACTTGGCATTCTGTCAATACAAGAAGCTGTTATGCTTAAGGTTTGTTTTTGCCATTTGGCAATGTAAATGGCTTCCGTAGTGACTCTCCTGCCATTTCAGTCATGTGCCTTGTTTTTTAGAGGAGAGTTTATTCAACCCCGTATTTAATACAAAATATATGGGTCCAGTGTCAATTAAAAAGTCAGTTAATTTCTTTCCCACCATTAGAGTGACATGGGCTTCCATGTGGGTGGTATTGAAGGAGCCAATTGTGTTGATGCTCCTCGTTCCTCTTTGTCCTGTTCTTTGTTTAAACTTGAGCATTTTCTCTCCAATGACCCTCTTGCTTGCAGTAAGTACATTGTTTAGGGCCTAGCTTTAGGGCAGGGAAGAACAGCAGCCCTCTGTTCCCAGTGTCCCTACCTTGTTCATTTTTTCCGGAACACCCTCTGGGTTTCACAGAAGCAGTCAGCAAGTCAGCCTGTTGCTTCATTTTTGTTGTTCTTTTTCCCAGGCCTTGTCTCTGCTGTTGAACACATTAAACGCAGTCTCCACCACCACCTGTGACAGAGGCATTCCAAAGGATCTCAACCTTTTGAAGCTTTCTTCAGATATCAGGGGCACTCTGCCCCAAAATAGTCATGTTCATGACCTTTATCAGGGGCTTCTGGGTCCTAGTATCTTGGTGACATGCTTCAAAAATACATTCTACTAAGTCCCTGGCTACTGTGGTTGAATGGATTGAGTGCCAGTCTGTGAACCAAAAGGTTGCTGGTTTGATTCCTGGTCAGGGCACATGCCTAGGTTGGGAGCCAGGTCTCCAATTGGGGGCACGCAAGAGGCAACCAAATGTTTGTCTTTCTTACTCATCGAAATTTCTCTCCCTCTCTTTCTTCCTTCCTCTCTAAAAATAAATAAATAATTTTTTTAAAAAATAAATTCTAAGAATTCAGATGGTTTTCGTCTGGACACTGCTTTGGCTGCTGGACCTTCTTTGTTTGGCACTCCCTTCCTTAACCCAGCCAGAGTGCAATTCCTATAATGTTCAACCTCCGGCTGATCCCCATCGTTTATGTTCCAATGTGAGTCAGTAGTAGGGACAGCAGTTGTGGCTTCAGCTCACACAGGGGCTTGGGGTGTCTCATCATGCAGGTGACTAGCTTCTTCCTTTGTCTTTTCTAAGATTGTTCTTTGGCAGTAAGCAGGGTTTTCCGTAGATGTTGAATATCTGCTCAAGTCAGGTTATGCATCTCAAAAATGGAAGAAAAGAGAGTTTCTTTCTAGGATTGTCCCTATAGGCAGGTATACTGTTTTCCCAGAGAAAGAGGTTAGAAGTTGTGAAGGGAGTATACATCCTGACCACGTCTGCCTTTTGTCTGTTAGCATCAGTTCCTCCGACTGGCTCCTGCCTCAATGGGAATTACTGGGACAACTCCTGTCTGGAGTGGACTCCTAACCAAATTGGGTACCCTGCTGGCTGTGTGTGTGGTGGGGGAACCGTTCCTCAGCCTGGCAGAGTACTTTCTGCAGCCAGATATAGTGGAGCAAGGGCTGCAGCTGTGTCATTGCCACATGACAGTGGAATGGCCACAGCTGCTGAAATATTAAGTTGGGGTAATAATAATAAGTCACCTTCATTCTCCTGGGATTCTTGTAAGCCTTGTCTGGTTTCTTAGCCTGCTGTATTGTAATTTTGCTTTTTGTTTGAATAGGCTTATTCTGATACAAAAGCATAAATGCTAGTACATAGGGGATTCCATCCCATTTTTCCTCTCTTTTACAGAATAACTCAGGTTGCACCATGGTACTGTAGTTTAAGTACCCAATTGCTGGCTAGTGTTCTACAGACTTTAGAGCATATTGTGGCCATGTTAGGTTACAGAGAATAAGCATTTTCTTTTCTTGAGTGGTTCATATCCAAGCATGGCCCAGTTTTGTAAGATGCATACAGGGGGCTGCACTGAGGGACATAGTTATCCATACAGTTCTCCAGGATCATCAGTAACAAACCAAGTCATTTTAAAGAGAAAAATCAACCTTTAGTTTTGCACTAGTTTAACTTTTGATGTTTTAAAATCACTTACTTGATTAGATTTCTTTCAGTCTTACTCAGTTTAACCACACAAAATTTCCTCTCAGGTTTTCACAAACCTTCTACAACTTTTCTAATCCCTCTTGGTTTGTCTCTTCTCACTCATTCAGAACTAACCATCCTTAGTTTTGTACAAACTGCTTTCCTCTAATTCCTTCAAAAATGTATTTCCATACCTTATACCTTCTTTTACACAGAAGACATTGTACCAGCAATTTGTAGCATTCACTGTACCTGTTTTCAGTTCCTCATAATGCAGGGGATTTCAGACAAAGACCTGCTGCTTTTTGGTAAGTGTATTTTTGATCCTAGAGAAAGTGACTGCCAAGTAGGAATGAAATTTAGGGATTTTAGGTTATTGTAATCTTAATGTGAGTGTTTTTAGGAAGTTATCAACACCTTAAACTGCATTAATGTCTCTAGAATCTAGAATGTATGCTGGTTACATCACAACCTGAAATAATTTGATCAGAATAACACTTAGGGCCATATAAAATACTGCATACATTTAAAGTCTACTAAACCATAGCCATTTTGAGGTACTGGTCCATGAGTTGTGTAAGTGGTTATACCATGTCTGGGTTTCTTTGGGAAATAATAGGTTCTCTTCACTGGTGAGAGATGACTTTCTACAAGAGTGTTTACAAAGAGATGGTGGTAATGACAACTGACAAGTTTTGGGGTGATTAAGGGGTCAGTATAGTAGAATAGAGCTCAGGCAAGCTACAGCCCACAGACCAAATCCTTCTACCAGTCTGTTTTATATAGTCCTAAAGCTAAGAACAATTTTGCATTTTTCAAGGGTTGTAAAACAAAACCAACCAAACAAAAAACCCCCAAAATATGCCAGAGACTTTATGTGGCTTGCAAAGCCTTAAATATTTATGATCTGTCCTTCAGAAAAAAAGAAGTCTGACAACTCCTGATAAAATACTGGAATGATGATGGAGTAAATAACACTTTAAGATCTTTTGCAACCAAGGAGACTCAAGACCAAGTACAGGAAACAACACAAATCAGTATATGGAAATTGTGTGATTATATCACACATTAATTAGGCTTATGATAAATTATTTAGGCAAAAGGAGACCCATTTTTTAACTAAGAAAACTTAAAACACATTTAAGATTAATGACAGGTTAACAGTTATAGCTTGCTAAATTAAAGCCAATTTTATCTCCTTAAGCATAGTGACTATTGGATAAAGAAGCAGCCAGAAAGCCTGCTGGGAAAAGAGGGGCAGGAAAAAACTAGTCTGGGACTAAGAAGTTACCATTGTACAAAAAGACAAACAGGAAAACCACTAATTATCTGCTTGTTAAAAAGGTTGTGTGTTGCTTTTTATGCTCAATTTCTTTGTATTTAATCTAACCACAACAACAAGCTTTTGACAGAAGTGCCTTATTGGTAAGGAGATACTACTGCCATTGACACTGGTTTTAAAATAATAAGTGATGATCATTTGTAGGAAGGGGGAGGGCGGGCTATCTGATGATTTATAGTTTTTCTTGCATTTTTAGTGACTGGATGTGATTTTTGATTCATAAGTTTCTTTGTGTGACAGTTGATATTTTGAAGGTTGATATAGCTTATTTTTGTGACTATTTTGACTTTTGATTTCTCAATCACAGATTGTATAATTAATAAAATATTCTGTCTTGAGATAGTTTTTATTCTTACTTTTCCCATTTCTCTCTCAAATTTAACCTATTGGAAGTGTAATTCAGATGCTCCATTTTGTCTTACATATATTTGTTTATTCAGGTTTGTAACTAAGTGAAATTTTTTTTCCAGATGATTCTTTGGGATTGGGACTTAAAGCAGTGGTATAAACCTCATTATCAGGTAAATATGTGATGATTACCAATAATATCTATAAGGAAACTTTTGACATTTAAAGTTACACTCACAAGATTGCTATGATACAAGATTTTCTTTACCTGAACTAAAATAACGAGAACTTTCATTTAGGTAGGTTACATTTTAATTGTAAAGGAAAAATAAAAATAGTAAACCAAGCATATATAGTTAATTTTAAATGTTTCCAATATAATCTGGACTCAGAATAAACTAATAATTATATATTAAAGATGAGATTTTTTTTCCTCATTGTGGACAGATGATCCACACAGGAAAAAATAGATTAAGGGCCGTATGTGGGAAAAGGCAAGGCAATTGGCAAAATATTTTATCAGGGCAGCAAAATGTTTTTGCTTGTTGGTAAACTTTATATTGAATTATACATATAGAAAAGTACACAGCTTGATGACTTTTCAACTAAATATTTCATGTGAGTAGTACCCATGTCGAGAGAACACATTAGCAACATCCATCCCAGAAGCCTCACTTACGTACCATTCTAGTTATTTCCCCAAAGATAATCCCTATCCTGACTTCAAACAATTAGTTTTGCCTGTTTGTGCAATATATACACAGATATATATATATATGTATATATATAATCATTTAATATGTACTATGTAAAGATTTTGTTGATCACTTAAGTAATACATGTTTGTGTCAGAAGAACTGAAAATAGAAGTATAGAAGAGTCGATTGTAAACATCAAGCAATAACTATGTTATGTTAACCTTTGATACTTATAAGTCTTTTTCCATTGTATTGAAATGTGTTTGTATATTCTGTTCTACAAAAATGGTATTAAGTTTAATATGCTTTTTTAAAACCTCATGATTTACACACATAGATGAACATTAATAAATGTTAAATGTCATTTGTGTTTATAAAAACATTAACCCCTGTTTATGAGAGTTACTCTTTAGTTACTTGTCTCAACATCAATTGTTGGAAAATTAATATCCTTTTGAATGGTTGATTTTTATTTTTAAAAAGTGTGAATAGTGACAACAGCCTATAGGAATAAAATATCCCCTAGGTTTTGGTGAGAAAATAACTACTGTAGTCACATGAAATCAAGAAGACCACATCTAACCTAAAAGGTGCTGGTTTCTTGACCTATAGAGTGGATTTTCTCATGAGTCATATGTCATATCTAAGGTCCTCAGTTTGTTAGAATATCTAAATTATTGGTAAAATCTAAAGATAAATAAGGACTAGTGGTTCAGAGCATGGGCTTATAGTCAGACAGACCAATTTTGTGACATCATGCCCCTCTGTCCCTTTTTTCTTCTTTTCCCATTCTTCATCTCTCTCTTCCTAATAAATCTTTTTAATAAATCTGAAGTGTAACATTCATATATACAAGTGCACAAGTCCTAAGTGTACAACTTGATGAATTTTCTCCAAGGGAATACATACATGTGACCATCTTATAGATGAAGAATGCAACACCTGAAAGCCCTCTTCTGCTTTCTTCTCAGTCATCTACTTCTCCCAAGTGTTGCAGTGTTCCTGGTTTGTCATCACAACTTAGTTTTACCTGCCTTTGAATTTTACATAAATGGAATCAATCATGAAACTTCTGTTTTGCTTCTTTGAGAATTTTATCTGTGAGATTAATTCATAGTATTGCACATAATACTGCGACCTTACACAATATGGTCCCTAACTTTTCTCTCTTCTACTTCTCTGACTTCATCTTCTAGTACTTTTTCCTTCACTTACTCTGCTCCAGCACAAGCCAGGCAGTCTTCTGCATCTAGATTTTCACACTTGCTAGTCTAGTTTCTATGGTTTAGTTATAGTCTAGTTTCTAGTTTCTTGTTTCTTATTTCTATGGGTAATTCAATTGAACAAAAAGTAAAAATCGTATGTATACATTAATGAAATATGTTTTAAATTTTAAAAATATATTTTCTACCCATTTTTAGGGCCTAAGCTGATGCTATCCTTTCCATGAATTTTTTGTAAACCATTCACTTCAAAGTTATTATTATCTCCTTTGAACCGTGATACCATTTTTCTGTATATTTCTCTCTTTATTTTCCATAACATTGATTTAAATATGTGCACCACAATTGCTTATTGTGCTTTGCATGAATGTTAACAGATTTAATTCTCACATCAGCCCTTAATGAGGTAGATGCTACTATCCTCATTTTACAGTTAAGAAATTAAAACTTCAGATGTTAAATGACTTGCTCAAAGTCACACAGTTAGGTTGAAGTCTAGATTTCAAACTCATCTTTGCAACAAAGCTTTGCCACTGTAAGACACTGCCGTTCTTAAGTAAGGTAAATGAAAGAAATGCTATATATGTGTAAAAGAAATTTTGACAAAAAATCAGTAAATTAATAAAATGTTCAAATTGTAGATTTTGAAATTAATACAAATTTAGTTTTATGCTACTTATGAAGTTATGAATACTATTTTATGCCACTTAAAGTAATGAATATTGTTAAGTATGAGATATGCATGAAAAACATAGGAAAAATTAAAATTCACTATATCTCCTATATACTTCAACATCCAAATTTGACACTTGATCTTACCCAAAAGGCCTTGAACTGATCAACATCCAAATTTTTAAAGTGAGAATTATTATACCATTTGTCATGTCATTTATGTTATGTACAAATTAATGAATATTAATATTTAATAGAATTATCTTAAATGTTGAATTTTCTGTGTAATAAGTGTATAATTTTGCTTTTTTTTCCTTCTAGAATTCTGGAGGTGGAAGTGGAGTTGATCTATCAGTGCTAAATGAGGCTCGCAATATGGTGTCAGATCTTCTGACTGATCCAACCCTCCCCCCACAAGTCATTTCTTCCCTCCGGAGTGTCAGCAGTTTGATGGGTGCTTTCTCAGGTTCCTGCAGGCCAAAGATTAACCCTCTCACACCATTTCCTGGATTTTACCCCTGTTCTGAAATAGAGGACCCAGCTGAGAGAGGAGATCGAAAACTTCACAAGGTCAAAATACAGTAATTAGCCAGCCCTATTTATCACATTTGATTATATTGTCAAATTGTTCTTTAAAATCTTAGGTAAACTACAATTTCTTTGTCAAGCATCAGCTTCTCTTCCAATATATTGAGTTCTTGGGGCTTTAGAGGTAGTTATCTCAAATACTTTGAAACATGTATTCAGTTTTTATTCTAACTAACATTGCAGTTGTAACTGCATCAGTAACAACTATTTATTGTTGTTTTGTTTTTGCCTTTTAAGTAGTAGAGCAACAAGCAAATTTAATTCCGGGCTTGTATAACAAACTAGTGGTCAAATCGTATCAGTAATCTATTAATTCTTTATAATCCAGGAATAGTTCTTGTTGAGCCAAGTAATGATTATAATGTTCATTTTATGCATTACGTAGCATTTTGTATTTTAAATTGATTTTCATGTTTTTAAAACTCTTCCTGGCCCCCTCCTCTTTACCCACTGGAGATTGTTACACCCCAATAGGCATTGATTCTTCCATCATCAGAAGTGGGATTATAAATGTCAAAGCTTCAAAATATGATTTCCTTTAGAAAATAATACTGTTCTAAATAGGCATACAGTATGCATGTCCAGAGTGCTTTTAATTATTTTATTTGACTGTCAATATCTTTACCAATTACTAAAATGATAAAACTAAAAATATAAACATTTTGGAGATTATTCTAGTTCAACTACTTTGTTTTACAGCTAAGGAAACTAACCAAGAGAAGATAAAATTCAAATCAGTTTATTTTGTTCATGTATAATAGTGTGTATAGAGCTTAGAAAAAGTCAAATATAGTTTTTGGAGGGATTTTGATTATCAGTTAATTTCATTTTGTTCTTAGCATTAGGGGATAGAAATGTTGGAAAACTAAGCAAGCCTGATTAGGGCAGAAATTTGATAATTATTGATCACAGATATGGATCATAAGTAGTTATGTAGTGCCTTTATTTTTAAAAAATATATGTGGTATCACCTGCAGTAGTCAAAATCCAATTAACAATGATACTTAGAGGTTAATCATAAGCATCAAAAAGGGATAGCAAGAAATTCATCAGTAAAATAGCTAATATATTCTTGAGTTAGTTTTCACTTGACTTACTGCTCTTCCTTGATATTTTGCATTGACATTTGATGTTTAGAATAGTAATTTTTAAAAATAGTTCTTAAAAATCTTATTTGCAAAAATCATATTGATAGTACTATTTTTACTATGTTTACTCTGTAAAGTGTACTGGTACATTTTGGAAACATTTAAACAATAATATTAAACAGGATGCCTAAGTGCATAATTTCTTGAACATTCTAGTTAATTAGGCTTATTTTGGGTACTGGAATCTACTGGCAAAAGTCATAGAAGAACCAAGAAGTAACCCTTATTTCTTTTCATAGTATTCTTTAAACTTGCTTGAATTTTATATCTAATTTGTCTCTGCTTTTGGAAAAGAATGTAAGAAGCCTAATGTCACTTCAGAAAAGAACAGCATTTATGAAAAAATTATTAGTAAGGAAAGGGGAGTTGGAATAATTTAATGTGAATGTTAAATACTATATTAAGAAACGAGAGGTTATATGGATCTAAATTACAGTTACAAAGGATTATGTTACATGAAGAGTTAACCATGTAACTCTGTCTAACCATGAGCCTTTACTAAATCAACATCCTTGGGAAAATTTAAATATAAAAGATATTTATCTCTCAGAGATAGTTTCAGTGTCTGCTGATAAGGGAAATTCATAAGAAGCAGAAACTGTTTTCTGTACATGTCAGCAAGACACTTGTTCACAGTGGTAAAAAACAATATTTTCAACAATCAGGGTAAGATTTTATTAATGCTAAAGGTGTTCTGGATTTAATTTAATCATTAATTCAAAAAGCAGCTCAGAATCCTGCAGTTTCTCCAGATTAACCTTGGCAGACATTATTAGCATAGTACTGAAAATATAAAGGTTTAGGAGACAGGGCCGACAGCCCCTGAGCCTAATCTTGTCCTCTGAAGTTGTTTTTTAGGGTAAATCGTTCATATCTACTTTTTAAATTATCAGTTGTTTATTTCTCATAATAGGAATAAAATGTGCAAAAGGAAAAATAGAGTTAAATAAATAAATTGTAGGGAGTTCAAAAATCATTTTTTTGTAGGAGAAAGACAACAGTATAGTATGTGAAATTTGGACTAAAATTGACATACTTTCAGAATAAAATGTCTGTTTCCCCTGTACATGTTTAAAATGCTTTGTATTTTAATGTGCTATCTTTAATAATACATATGCAGCATATTATAGGGTAACAATTTTAACCACTTAAATTTCAGCAGGGACTGAACAGCAGGAACAGTTTACCAACTCTGCAGCTGAGGAGGAGCTCAGGAACTTCAAGTATGCCACCTACTGAAATTTCTGCTTCACGGTGGGAACGCAGTAATGGAAAAAGACCTCACCAAGAATTTGGCATTTCAAGGTAAATCCCGAGAGCCTGTTAAAGAAACTTGAGTTTGATACACTGACTTTGTTTCTGTGAAAAAAATTTGATATGGCTCTGAAAGCAGAAGCAAACAATTGAAGTATTTCAGGTGTAAGACAGCCGAAGTAGTAATATGACATAATAGTGAAAGCGATTCTTAAAAAGAAGCTCACATGTCTTATCCAATAACTTAGGTAAGCTGGATACAAAGCATACTGGAGCCTTAAAGGAAGCTAGGATCCATTTAGGACAAGGTACTGAGAAAACTTATAAATTGGTCGAGGTGGCCACTATAGGAGCAGTGGCCAAATCACATGCATAACACCCAAGGTAGGACAACAGTTACTGCACTGTGAGAGGAGGAGCACTTCCTTAGGGTTCATCTCAGATGTTAAATATCTTTGAGGGGCATCAGTAACAATAACCAAAAGAAGCTGGTAAAATGCAGGAGCTGAAATCTAGAAGTACCTATGTCCATTTACCCTGATAACAAAAGATTCAGTGCTTTGTCTTAAAACCCAGAAAGATAGTTATCTCTTGTATGAGTTATAAGCCTCTGGTTAGTCAATTATCTAAGAATATTAATGAAATTGGAATTAGTGTAAATTTCCTGTTAAAACAATCTTATTACTGAGCATATTTTACTTTTAGCTTGAGCTGTGTAGTTTACAGACTTCAAACACTAGGTGGCAGGATTGGATCATAGCTATTTGTTAAAATCTATGTTAATGATTATATGTGAAATATTAGATAGCTATAATTTTCCAGGTTCTTTTTTGATTTAATTTGATCTTCTACAGTACATTCAAATAGATGGATTCCTTATTAAAAATTGTGCAAAATGATATAAAATACAGGAATGAAGTAGGAACTAGTACAGTTAGAAAAATGAACTTTGGTCCATAGCTTTCCCTGAGACTAAACATGATAGCTTTTTTAAAATCGGGAACAAGATATGGGGAGTGAATGATATTAGAAACAAAGTATGACATATTTCTTAACCATGGGAAACATCATCTTGAGAATATTGGGTTTAAGAAAGAATGATGAAAATGATTCAGTTTTTTTAATTCCTTCTATCACACTGATGTAACAGCAGTACATTTGCGGTTAAAGAATTATTGATGTTAAAGTAGAAACATGGTCCAAAGAAAACTAATCTTTAACTCTGAGAAGTTTTCATATAAAGGTATATGTAGGCAGATTTGATATACTTACTAAACTCTCATAAAGGTTTAGAAATTTGGAGAAAAAAGTAATTATGTAACCACCAATCTACTCAATGTACTTTAAAGGGATTAGGCTAAAAGTAATTTTTCTAGTGTGCTGAAGCGGACCTTACCAGTAACAAATTTCTAAGTGCACTCTGAACATAGGTAACATAGGAATAGGTGAAGCATTTACAATAGTAACATCTTTTGAAATTCAAGTCTCTAGATCAGTGTTGTCCAACAGAAATTTTTGAAGTATTTTATATCATTAATGTCCAGTATGGTAGTTTCTAACTATTTGATTACTTGAAATGTGTTCTGGTATGACTAAGCAATTAAATTTAAATTTAATTAATTAAAGAGCTGTATGTAACTACCCTGTAGACATGTGTAGCAACCATATTTGATAGCATAGCTATATATCTTTAATGTATGAGGATGTTTGGTTTGACACAAAGGTAACAGATTTGTGACTTTGGAATCATGAGACATTCATTTGACTTCAATAGAGTGCTCTAGAACTGGATGGTATAGCCTACATTTTTCAGTTTTGATTTGAATGCAGCTTTAGATTCTGATAATAGCATCTCTGACTGATCTTAAATGACCCTGAGTATGCTTCAAACATTGTTGCTATACTGAACTTGTCATTTCTTAAAACTGCCTCAAACCCAGTATCTCATCCCTCCAGCAGCTTTTTGGTTACCATTATTCTGGCCTTATTTCCTGGTACAATGCTACCCTCTAGTGGTTTCTTACGAAGTTGATTTATCTAGAAAACTTAGTGTTATCTTTGCATCCTTTTTTAAAATACATTTTTATTGACTATGCTATTACCGTTATCCCACTTTTTTCTCCCCTTTATTCCCCTCCTCCCTTCACCCCCTTTCCACCAGCATTCCTCCCCTGCCCTTTCTTAGTTCATGTCCATGGGTCATACAAAAAAGTTCTTTGGCTTCTCCATTTCCTATACTATCCTTAACCTCCCCTTGTCTGTTTTCTACCTACCCTTTATGCTTCTTATTCCCTGTACCTTTTCCCCCAATCTTCCCCCTCTCCCACACCCTGCTAATAACTCTTCCTGTAATCTCTATTTCTACGATTCTGTTCTGGTTCTAGTTATTTGCTTAGGTTTTTGTGTTTGTTTGTTTTTTTAGGTTCAGTTGTTGATAGCTGTGAGTTTATAATTTTACAGTTCATATTTTTGATTATCTTCATTTTCTTAGATAAGTCTCTGACATTTCATGTAATAAGGGCTTGGTGATGATGAATTCCTTTCACTTGACCTTATCTGGGAAGCACTTTATCTGCCCTTCCATTCTAAATAAAAGCTTTGCTGGATAGAGCAATCTGGGAGGTAGGTCCTTGCCTTTCATGACCTGGAATACTTCTTTCCAGCCCCCTCTTGCCTGCAAGGTTTCCTTTGAGAATCAGCTGATAGTCTAATGGGAATTCCTTTATAGGTAACTGTCTCCTTTTCTCTTGCTGCTTTTAAGATTCTCTCCCTATCTTTAATCTTGGGTAATGCAATTATGATGTGCCTTGGTGTGTTCCTCCTTGGGTCCAACTTCTTTGGGACTCTCTGAGCTTCCTGGAAGTCTATTTCATTTGCCAGATTGGGAAAATTCTCCTTCATTATGTTTACAAGTAAGTTTTCAATTTCTTGCTCTTCGTCTTCTCC
>CM052543.1:31303691-31328394 GCA_028533065.1 Trachops cirrhosus | reverse complement strand
GGAGAAGACGAAGAGCAAGAAATTGAAAACTTACTTGTAAACATAATGAAGGAGAATTTTCCCAATCTGGCAAATGAAATAGACTTCCAGGAAGCTCAGAGAGTCCCAAAGAAGTTGGACCCAAGGAGGAACACACCAAGGCACATCATAATTGCATTACCCAAGATTAAAGATAGGGAGAGAATCTTAAAAGCAGCAAAAGAAAAGGAGACAGTTACCTATAAAGGAATTCCCATTAGACTATCAGCTGATTCTCAAAAGAAACCTTACAAGCAAGAAGGGGCTGGAAAGAAGTATTCCAGGTCATGAAAGGCAAGGACCTATATCCAAGATTACTCTATCCAGCAAAGCTTTTATTTAGAATGGAAGGGCAGATAAAGTGCTTCCCAGATAAGGTCAAGTGAAAGGAATTCATCATCACCAAGCCCTTATTATATGAAATGTTAAAGGGACTTACACCTAAAAAAAAGAAGATAAAAATATCAATAGTAAAATGACAACAAACTTAATTATTAACAACTTAATCTAAAACATAAACAAAAACACACTATGTAAACTAGAACAGGAACAGAATCACAGAAATGGAGATCACATGGAGGGTTATTAGCGGGGCAGGGGGAAGGAGGGGGAAAAGGTACAGAGAATAAGTAGCATAAATGGTAGATAGAAAATAGACAGGAGGAGGTTGAGAATAGCATAGGAAATGTAGAAGCCAAAGAACTTATATGTATGACCCATGGACATGAACTAAGGAGGAGAATTGTGAGTGGAAGGGGGCTGTACAGGGAGGAGGGGAATAAAGGGGGTAAAATGGGACAACCCTGTAAGAGCAAAATCAATAAAAGATTAAAAAATTTTTTAAAAGAATGAGGAAGTTTTGTGCCACATAATACGTACATTTTAGTTATACTCAGTGTTCATCTATAATGTGCTATCCTGTTACAAGTTATTTCACAGTCACAGATGATGACAAATATGGCTTATATTTATATTGTGCTTCAATTCTTTAGAATGTCTTCAAGATAACTTTGTCTAGAAATCTGTTCTGTCACTTAATTGTAAATACTTTGCCTTCTTTAAATGAAAATGCTCTTTATAAATACACAAACATAAACAATAGACATACATAATTTATTTGTATATCTCTTTCCTCTCTTTTAACTTTTCAAGGTGTTTTACCCAGCCTGAGTCCTGTGAATTCTCCTGTCCATGGACCAGTGTCTGTTGGCTCTTTAGCTAATCGATCACCTATAGAATTTCCTGGTACCGCTGATTTTCTTGCTAAGCCAAGTGTTATTTTACACAGATCTCTGGGCAATGCACCCACCTCACCAGATTTTTATCAGCAACTTAGAAATTCTGATAGTAATTTATGTAACAGGTAAGTTTCCTAAATGTTTATTTCTGTTTTACAATATAGGTTACTTAAAGTATTACTAATATTCTAGTTCTATTTAATAACTAGATGATGAAATAAGACTATATCCTCTTCCTTATTTATCTAGAAGTATTTATTTCAACTGCTTTTCATTTCAGTGCTATCACTCATTTTCCAATTAAATGATATCCATCTGAAGTAAAATACAGTGATATTTTATGCATCATATCACATCCTATCAGTAAATGTATGAGAATTATTTTAGTGCATACTACTTTAGTGTTTATTTATAACACTCAGTTCATATGGTGTTCACTCTCATTTCTGCTTAGATACTATTTATCTTAGACATCAGTGTTGGCTTTCAAAATATGTTATTTTCTTCAGTATCACACAGATGCTTTCTAGGATAAAGTCTATTGAAGCCATAGAGAGATTGGACTATTAGAATGTGATGCACTTGGGACCTTGGTTAAAAATTAAGATTTGCCTGGGATGATGTGCCTCAGTTGGTTAGAGTGTTGTTCTGTAACCAAAGGGTTGCAGGTTTCATTCCCAGTCAGGGCACGTACCTAGGTTGGGGGTTTGATCCCTGGTACAGGCATTTATGGGAGGCAGCCAGTCAGTGTTTCTCTCTCACATCTCTCTACAAGCAATGAAAAAAATGACCTTGAGTGAGGAAAAATATTAAGCAGATTTTCTAATTGTATTTAGATTTCAAATTTTTGCCCCATTTATTATATGTACATGTTTATTTATGTGTGTATACATATTTATGTTTTATTCTATAAGATGCGGACATCAAATACTGAAATATGTTTCAACATCTGAATCAGTGTCTGGTACAGACTGCCACAATGGAAAATCAGGTGAGATATAAGAGTAGTCATATGTGTTTAGGAGCAATTTTTACATTATTTTTTAGGATGAATAAATAAGTTTAACTTCAGTTTATCCATCTTAAAATGGAAGGTTATAGTGTTTTTATCTTCAGAGCGGTGTTACTAAGAATAAAGTATACATAGTAGATGGTAAAAGCTTTTTAAAAATTATATTTATTGATTGATTTTAGAGAGAGAGGGGAAGTGTAGGGGAGGGAGGGAAGGAGACACAGAGACATCGATTTGTTTTCCCACTTATATGCATTCATTGGTTGATTTCTTGTATGTGCCCTGACTGGGGTTCCAACCCGCAACCTTGGCGTATGGGGACAATGCTCTAACCAACTGAGCTACCCTGCCAGGGTGTGAAATTTTTTTGAAGAGTAAAAATGTACTGTACAAATGAATATAATATGAAGTTATTGCTTTAGCTTACAAATAGTGAAATTAAATGTATCAGTGTTGAAATTTATACTATACAATCCAAGGCTAAAAGGTTTGCATAATTTTTTTTATGGCACTGAGAAGAATTGTTTTAAAATTAGTTATATCATTCTGAAACATTGTATATGATCAAATCAGAATATTGTTGGTGATAAAATAATAGTAGTTTTATAACTGTAAGCTATTGATGACCAAGCTTCCAGTAGTAAATGGTTAACTAGCATCAACATTGCTCTTGAAGGTAGGTAGAAAAACTGTACAAATTATTAACCAAAAGATCTGCTTGAAATCATTGAGGAACTAACAAGCTTCTCAGAAACACCACTAGAAGATCTGGAAGAGGATAGACATGTAAGCAAATTAGGAGTTAGGGGCTACCAAAAGGGTATTTGCCAGAGGAGCCAGTTACGGACAAAATGAGCAGTCCTTTTAGTAGATTCATAGGACTAGGGAGACAGAGATTGGAGCTGAAGGCTTGCCTTGGCAGGGAAACTTGGCAAATTCTGCAGCACTGCACCACAGGAAAATAAAAGTAAGCCAGAAATAGGTAGGCTCTTTAGGGATTATAGGCTCATAGGAATCCCTTTACATACCACAAAATTCATCCTTTTAAAGCATGCAATTTAATAGTTTTTGATTTTTACACCCTAAAGGGTGGTGATTGCAGCAGGGACAGAGGTGAGTGGAGGTGGAAGAGGGTGTAGGAGGAATAAATAGTAATGGAAAAAATAAAATAATAAAGGTGACTTAGACTGAAAATAAACCTAATTATTTAAAATTTTTTTTAAAAAGCCTTCCAAAAAAAAGAAGAGAAAAAATTTGCAATTCATTCGATAAGACCAGTAATACCTGGATACTGTAACCAAAGGCATTGTGAGAAAACTACAGACATTATCTCTTATGTGTAGACGTGAAAATCCTTAACAAAATACTAGCAAACTGAGTCCAGCAACATATAAAACAGTCACATCATGATGAAGATATATTTATCCCAGAAACACAAGGTATTTTAATATTAGAAAATAAACCAATATAATAGACCACATTAATAGAAAAAAGGGGAAAAAACACATGATCTCAGTAGATGCATAAAAAGCATGACAAAAATCAGCACTATTTCATGATAAAAACACTCAAATTAGTAATAACAGTAAGATGAAGGGCATCCTTGAAAAACACACTGCTAATATCATCCTTAATGGAGAAAGACTTCCTATCCACAGATCACATGATCCTTAAGTAGAAAATCGCAAATATACATACACTACTAGAACCAATAAACAAGTTTAGCAAGGTCACAAGATCAATGTACAAAATAATTTCTGTATACTAGCAATGAACAGTTGTACATTGAAATTAAGAAAAAACATTTTATTCAAGTAATATCAAAAAGAATAAAGTAGAATTTAACAAAAGTGAGAGATTTATAAATTTACATGAAAATATAAATGACCTGTGTGCCAAGTCACTTTGGAAAAAGAACAAATTTGCAAGACTGATATTACCAGAATTCAAAATTTATTATGAAGCCACAGTAACTAAGACAGTGTGGTACTGGCACAAAGATGAGCCTGTATGTAGGTCAGTGGAACAAAGAAGTATGAGTTCAAAAATAAATTCTTGCATTTATGGTGAATTGATTTTGGACATGGATGCCAATACAATTCAAAAGAAAAAGGGATAGTTTTTCTTTTCATTTCATCTCAACAAATGGGACCAGGAGAATTGGATAACCACTTGTCAAAAAAAAAATTTGAACGCTTACTTTACCATATACACAAAAATTAACGCAAAATAGATTATAGACCTAAATGTAAGAGTTAACATCATGTAACTTCTGGAAGAAAATATAGGACAGAGTCTTTGTGACCTTGGGTTGAGTAAAGCATTCCTAGATACAATATCAAAAAGCACAATCCATGAAGGAAAAAAATGACAAATTGGGTTTTAGCAAAATTAAAACCTTTTGTACTTTGAAAGATATCATTAAGAAAATGAGATGACAGACCATAGATGGGAAAAAATATTTGCAAATTATATATCAGACAAACATCTTATATCCATGATACATAAAGAACTCGTACAACTCAATATTAAGAAGTCAAACAACTCAATTAAAAATTGGGCTTGATTGGAGCATCATCCCATGAACCAAAAGGTTACAGGTTTGATTCTCAGCCAGGGCATGTGCAGGAGGCAACCATTGATGTTTCTCACATTGATGTCTGCATCTCTGTCTCCTTGTCTCTCTGTCTCTCTGTCTCTCTGTCTCTCTCTCTCTCTCTCTCTCTCTCTCTCTCTCACACACACACACACACACACACACACACACACACACACACACGTACCCCAAGAAACATATCCTCTGGTGAGGATTACAAAAATTTTGGCAAAAAAGGAAGGACAAATGGTGGTGGAAGGAGACTTGGGGTGGTGAACACTCAGTACAAATTCAGATGATATAGAATTGTACACCTGAAACCTGTGGTTTTATTAACCACTGTCCCTCATAAAATCAGTTTTAAAAATGGGGGGGAAATGGGCAAAAATTTTAGATAATTTGGTGAAAATCATTTGGTGAAAGATACAAACAAATGGATATGAAACATAAAAAGATGATCATTAGTCATTAGGTAAATGCAAATTAACACTACCATGAGATACCAGTACACTCAAACTAGAACAGCTATAATCAAAAAGACAATGATGCAGAGAAATTGGAACCCCTGTATATTGCTGATGGGAATGTAAAATGATGTAGCCACTTTGGAAAACATTTTCAGTTTTGTAAATGGTACATATGAATTCATCATTATCACCCAGCAATACCACAGCTAAGAATTTACCCAAGAGAAAAACATGAGCCTTCAAGGACAGGATTGTGAATGCTTATGACATCATTATTCATAATAATGCAAAACTGGAAATTTTCCAAATGTCCATGAGCATGTAAATGGCAAAATATCATGAGGTGTATCCTTATAGTGGACTTTTATTTGGCAATTAAATGAACTTCTGATACATGCTATTTCAGGGAAGACTCAGAAAAGGCATATTTATAGAAAAAATCATAACAGTGATTGCCTAGGATGAAGTAGCAACTAACTATAAATAGACATGAAGGTACTTTTTGGGGGAGATGAGAATATTTTAAAACTGAATTGTCATAATGGTCACACAACTGTAAGGTTACTGAAATTATTTAAGTATATATTTACAATGGGGAGATTTTGTGGCATGTAATTATACCCAATAAAGTTTTTAAAAATAATGTATTAATTCTCATATTTTGGATGGACTCTTCACTCTTCTCAGCTCGGAAATTCTCACTTGTGGGCTGTCATGTGATTACAGTCAGATATTGGCAAGTGGCAGTCATCTGAAGGATTGATTGGGCCGAATTTCCGAGGTGAATTACTCATGTGTCTGTTGGCTCTTGACCAGTCCATCTAACTGACCTCTTGATGGGCTTCTTCCAACATGTTGGCTGGATCCAAAGAGAGGAGGAAGTGGAAACTGCCAGTTTAGTAAATGGTTCCACCCAGAACACACACAGTGTCACTTCTGCCATATTTCTGTTAATCAGAGCAGTCATGCAGCCTGTCCAGTTTGAGGGGGTTGGGAAATAAATGCTCTCTTGATGGAAGAGTGACAAGAAAACATTTTGAAAGAATGCATGTGGGACAAGAGACAGCGTTGTGGACTTCTTTGGAAAAGAAATTGCTACCTTTATTTCAACTGTTTTTATTATCTGTGAGATATAGTTATTAGAAGTTTAGGTCATTAAAAAGTACCTCGAATAGCAACAATTTTTAAATCAATGGCTATTTTAGAATATTATTGTAGTTATTACCTTAACTAAGAAAAGTTGAATATTCTATATTTCATTTCTTAAAATAAATGTCTTTCGTTTGGAAAAAATGTTTTCCAAAGGATAATATTTTCCAATTGTCATCAGTTTATGACATTTTAATATATTTAGTGTGTTAGGTTCAGATTTGATTAACATTTATTGATCAACTAGTTAAGACAGGTGTTATTATTTACACTTATCAAAGGAAAAAACTTGCCATTGTTAAATACAAAAATCAGGATTTGAATCTAATTCTTCTGAAACTCAACTCCAGTGAATACACAACTTAACATACCTGGGCAATCAGCACACAGATCAATACATACTGTCAGCACCTCGGAACTCCTCACAAGTACCTTTCCAGGTTTATCCCCCAAAGATAGCATTCTCCCCATCTTTCAGTATTCATTCATCTGTATCAGTTTTGATATTTTTTGAACTTTTCATAAAGAGAATCACATAGTTTATATGTTATGGCTAATTTCCTTACTCAACATTGTATTTTTAAGAATCATACATATTATATTGTTACATGTGCTTATAGTTCTTTTTTTGTTCTGTATTGTTCAATTATATGAGTACAACAGTTTATTCTGCTGTTAAGTTTTAGGTGAGTTTCTTGTTCAGGATATTATAAATAGAATGAGTAGGAATATTTTTTTTACATTTGAATGAATATTATTTAGCCACCAATGCTGCTTTCCTTTTCCATGTAATTTGGGGAGAAGAATATTCTTAATTAATCACATTGGTAGAAAAGTAATTTATATTCATGAGCCTGTTTTAATATTTATTTTTTTACTTAGGTGTTACACCCTTTTGTAATTTGCTTCAAATTGCATATTTTTTGATTTTTTCAATTATAGTTTAAAATCACTATTTTTTTAATCCTCACCTGGGGATATATGTATTGATGAGAGAGAGAGAGAGAGAGAGAGAGAGAGAGAGAGAAAGAGAGAGAGAGAGACAAAGAGAGAGAAAGAGAGACACAGACAGACATCAATATGAGAGAAGCATCAATGGGTTGCTTCCCCTATGTGCCTGGACCGGGGTTTGAATCCACAACCTTTGGGTGGGACAACGCTCCAACCAGCTGCGTCACTTGCCAGGGCTGGATATGTATTTTGAGGTTTAGGTGTGCCTTAATCTCATTTTCATATCCAATATTCAAACAATTTCAGATGGTGGAAATTATTTCCATTAAATTGGTAAAAAAAAAGTTTCTATCAACAGAGACTTTTTCTATTCTCACTTTTATAAAGAATATCCACTCATCTCTTTTTCATCCATGAGTTGATTTCAGGTGAAATGTCTGTACTACCCATGCACAAGGTACGTGGGCCATGTAGTCCAGCAAGATAAAAATAATGGTGTAATTAATTTTTTGGTGTCATTAATTTAGATTGAATGCCAGTATGGTTTGCTTTATCTAAATATTTTTGCAAATAATGCTTCTTATAAAACTGTCCATATAGGGCAAATTTTATTCTTATTTGCTTATTACTATTTTTTGAAAGGTGATGAAGACAATACCATTTTCTCAAAAGACTCACTCAATCTTACAGAAGCTCAACAAGAAGTGGAAACAGAGAACAGAGACTCCAGAAAATTATTTTTGGAAGGTGATAATCACCTCACAGAAGAGGCACAGAATGAACAGCAACCAAATGTAAAGGATAAACTTATAATATGATTATGTTAAGATGAAATATAATATTAGTTAGTACTTAGTTAAGTTGCATTATTTTTGTCCAGAACATGGTTTTTAATATAATGATATTTAAAAATTTTTTTTATTGAAAAGTCTCTATACCACACTATAGAAAACCTTGGGTCAAAAATAATTATTTCTAAATTCATTATCCTTTTACAATGAAAACATTTTGTTTACTTTTATAGTAGATGTATTACTTTCCATGCTGATAATTTCTTTATATGTTAAGGTCTGAGGAACACGTGTGTAGTCATTAAAAACAATGAAAATAATCTACTTAAACTAGAAAATTTCTTATTCTTAAAGAAGTTCAGAGCTTTTTAGGGGAAAAACTTCCATTTCTCTTGGGAAGTTAAGCTAATACTAAATGCCGTATATAGATTGGAGTTTCTATTATTCTTGATAGCTGTACCTTCTAATATGAAAATGGATTTTCTATTTGCATAGTGTTTTAGAAATAGTTTTATATATAAAAGCAATGTAAAGATGAAGAAATCTTCTGATGCTTAGAAGACATTTATATTTATAAAAAGATAGCATTCTACAAAGAAATTAGTAAATGCTGATTATATCTGAGAAAACCATTGTAGAAAATAGCACTGTCCACCTTTTAATGTTCAATTTTAAGTGTTCTCATTTAGATATGGATTTAACAATATTTATACGGGAAAAGGTTAAGTTGATGTGGATTTTTCCCCTTGTATCTACAGATTGAACAGGAAGCGTCACAGGACCTGGTTTTAATAGAAGACTATGACTCATTAATAGAAAAGATGAGCAACTGGAATTTTCAAATTTTTGAACTTGTAGAAGAGATGGGAGAGAAATCAGGAAAGATCCTTAGTCAGGTTTGTTTCAAATCTCCATTTTTTAAATTATAAATGCTTTTATTTTAATCTTTTGAAAAGCAACATCTAAAAATGTCTAATACTGGTTTGGGCAGAAATTCAATATTTTTAATTGAATTATTGTTTTCACAAATGAAGTTTTCAGTAGAAAATTCGAAAATACATATCACAAATAAAAAGTAGTTTAATAGCTTATAATAATAGGATTTAATTTTACCAAAGTAATAAAGTTTTAGTTTATATTGAATCTTTAGGTTCAAAAGGAAAAAAGGTGATCTAATTCTAACCACTGAAACTTATGCTTCTTCTTTCACCTGCCCTCTCTATCTTTTACTCAAAACCAAATAGTTCATTTCTTACTACAACCATGGAAAAATACTTTCATTTTGCAACCCAGACTCAGGGTTGTCCCTGATTGGTTTACACAACAGCATCAGATTAACCTTCCCAAAGTATCACTCTCATTAACTCCAAAGTATCTTATTTATGAAATATAAGAACATATGGATAAATTGTGTGGAAGGTATCTAATTCATCTCATTAAAGCCTTTAGGCACAAAAACATGTTAAATATACTTTTCTGACTTCTTTTAACACCTAGGACTAGAACAAATTAGAATTCATATACCCTTCAATAAATTATGAATAAAGAGCTAAAGGGAAGAATGGAAAATAATTTAAACTAGAATGTGATATGGTAATCTTTCTTTGATTTTCATGGGCTTTAGGGTGATGTCTTCCTTTCCCATGCTTTGAAAAGAATTTATTATAGGGAAGTTTTTAATAAATTATTAACTTAAAGAAATATACATGGTTAATATTCCTAAATGTAAATCACAAAAACATATTATAGTCAACTACAAATAGAAATTCTGATTTTTTAAAGTGAACTTTATTTTAATTGACATTTAGGTTATGTATACCTTATTTCAAGATACTGGCTTATTGGAAGTATTTAAAATTCCCACTCTACAATTCATGAACTATTTTCGTGCATTAGAAAATGGCTATCGAGATATTCCTTGTAAGTATTAACATACCTTATTATTTAAGTACAAGTAAATAATACTGGTTTTGAAACTCTATTATTTTTCCCTTTAGATAGTTCCTAAACACTTTTAATTTACATATTTGGAACAGTTTTAAGTGGAGATTTAAAAAGAAAATCTGTATCCTGCTACCTGAAGTTAACTGACTACTGTTAACATTTTGATATATATTCTTGAAGACTTTTTTCTTCCATGTATATTTTTATGAAGTAAATCATAATACAGACACCTATTCATAATCTGCTTTTATTTATTGCATGATACACATCTTTCTAGGTTAATAGTAACTGAATATCTAATTTTTAAAAATGTTTAGTAATATTAAATCAAGTGTTTCAAAAAATTCTGGACTTTAAAATGTTTAAAATTTACCCATAGAATTTATGTTTTAATGGTATCCCAATTTATGAATAATTTTTAATGGCTTTTTGATTTTATGGTAAAATGTCATTTGAATTTCATAGTACAAAAAGATAGTTTTCTTTATGTGTTGATACATTCTACACTTTCCCTTCATTTGACATATTTTGGGGAAATCAATTATATAAATAGCAAATTATTAAATTGGCATAACTCAATAATGATGATACTTAATAATTTAATGTGAGTTATATATACTATAATTTCCACTTACAAAGTTTGCATTTTAAAAAGTGACTAAATTTTATAAATGGAATAAAGACTACTTTAAGGAAAGGGAAATGTGAAGAAAGAGGTGGTAGGGATAATGCATTGTCAGCTCCAATTAGGATATATTGGTTTAGAAAAGAGTATCTGGATCTAACTTTTTTAGTTTCCAAGTTAGTAAATGGGAATAACAATAGTACTACCCCATAAGTAGTGATAAGATAATCTTTGTAAGGCATACATTGGAATCCATGGAAGATAGTACATGGTCAATAAAAGGTGATGATTATTTATGATAATTAAGCCCCTAGTACATTGAATCATGTTCTATAGTCTTAACACTTAGTATTGTATCATCTGCCCATTCTACACAGTAGCTACTTATTAAAGTAATGGCTGAAGCATTGAATTTTTATTGAATGTCAGCTATGGCTACAATCATTAGATTAACAAAGGTTATCTCATACAATCTTTGTGGGAAAGGTTGTATTATTGTCTGTTCACAGGTTAGAAGTTAAAATTCAGAAGGATCTTTTCCAGAGTCAATATTATAAATAGTAAAGCTGGGTTTTACTTATAGGTCTTGCCTTTTCACATAGTGATATTTCGGTAAACCAGTGTTTTATTGATCATGTACTATGCATCAGACACTGTTATGAATCTGTTCATACACCATTTAACATTTAATCCTTATAGTAGATCTGAGGAATAAGTAGCATTTTGTTTATTTGTTCGTGTGTGTGTGTGTGTGTGTGTGTATGGTGGTCAGAGCAGAGGATGGTCAAGTATCCAGAATTTTAACTGTTCTATGTGCCCATGTGCAAAAAATCTTGTGTTCAAACATAGGTCTCCATAACCCAGGCACTATTCACAAAATATTTTTAAAAGCTACAACCTTAAATATATTTTCCAATGCCTTTCAATTAGCCCTGGTTATCCTGCCTTCTCTTTGACCCCTTTATTATGTTTTCATAGTATCAGCTTTTAAAAGAACTTTTTAACACATCGAGGCTTTAAAAAATGATACCTCCACCCCTTAGCCATGCTTCTCTCTATCTATGAGTCTGTCTCTATTTTGCTTGTTAGTTCAGTTTGTTCATTAGATTCCACATATGAGTGAAATTGGGATCAAGCAAGAAGGAAAATGGACTCATGGACGTGGGCAACAGTGTGGTGATTGTGGAGGAGAGAGGAGCAGAAGGGGGATAAATGGTCATGGAAAAAATACAATTAAAAAACTGCATACAAGGAACATAAAGCAAAACAAAAGACTTTGAGTGTAATAGTAAATACTATTGTCAGAGAAAAATAAGATAAAACAAAAATGTAATTGTGGGATATTATTCGTCGTACACTTTATATATGAGGATGACTAAATATTATTATACTTCTTAAAATGTCTTTGGTAAATATAAAATGATGATCATTTTTGTAAACCATTTCTGGTGGCTTTAGATCACAATCGTATACACGCCACTGATGTCCTGCATGCAGTTTGGTATCTGACAACGCGGCCAATTCCTGGCTTGCAGCAGACCCACAGTAATCACGGAACAGGAAGCGAAACAGGTACTTCCTTCTACAAATCTTTTTAATTAATAGGGATAATAAATCAAGTTATCTCATTTTGTTACCTCTCCTTTAAAAATTTTCATTAAGTAACCTTTGGTACATACAAAGGGCTATGTAAATTTTGATGTGTAAAAATGACATGCAAATTAGGAAACCTACTACCCATTTTAAGAGCTGGGTTAAGAGTATCGCTAGATCTACCAAGTCTCTTTTCTGTGTCCCACCCTGCCGATACCCCCATTGAGGTCACCATTATCTTGAATGTTATGATAATTATTTCTTCGCTTTCTTCTTTCAGTTCTTGTTTTCTTGTTTTAGGTGGATCTTGTAAATTTAAAATATGTGATATTCCCATTGAAATGGGACATGTTTACAAGCCTCACATAAGTATTTAAATGAATTTTAAAACGTTTAACTTTCAAATTTTGCTCCCAAAATTTGGAGATGTTCTGTTCTTCCTAATAAGTATAATTATTTGTACAAATATAATGAATTATAACATTTATGACTTTTATCCTAATTTATAAAAGAAAGGAGAAATACTTCAATAGTATGGAGACAGACACACACACACACTGACAGAATTTGCTCAGTTACCAATGCCCAAGAAATATTACTATACTAATCAGTATGAATGTTACAGACTCAGTCACTGCTCTGCATTCTTTGCACTTGAGTCTTAAGTACTGCCATTACTTGTTTGATGGAATTGCCTTATGTTCATTTTTGCCTGCCATTTATATTTTACTCTTTCCTAGTGCTCTTCATTCCTTCCAGTAGTTCTGTGCTTCCGTTAGAGACCATTTTCTTTAGCTCTTTTGTTTGTAGATGTCTTTATTTTGTCTTGGATGAATATTTTCATAATTTAGTACCTGTGACAATACCATTCCATTCTGACTTCTGTAGTTTCTGTTGACATATTGGCCATAAGTCTTATTGCTCCTTAAAACTAATGTGTTCCTTTTCTCTTTGCTATTGATGTTTATCATTTTGACATTATGGACTCAGGTGATTTTCTTTGTATTCATCCTGCTTGGTGTTCAGTGAACTTACTGAATATGTTAGGTGTTTATTATGCTCTCAGTTCCAAATTTTAGGGATTTGTTACAGCAGTACCCCACTTCCAGTACCAAAGTCTGTGTTAGGTTCCCTATTGACTTGGTAACAAATCACTATAGACTTATTTAGTGGCTTAAAATAATACAAATTTATTATCTTACAGTTTTAGAAGTCAAAAAAGTCCAAAATAAGTCCAGCTGGGCTAAGATCAAAGTGTCAACAAGATTGTTTTCCTCCTAGAGTCTCTAATGGAGAATTCATTTCTTTGCCTCCTCCATCTGCCAGAAGCCACCTGCATCACATGGTGCATGGCCCCCTTCTTCAAAGAAAGCAGCAGCTTAATATTTTCAAGACTCTCTCTGACCCTACCTTTTCATCCTTCCAAGACATTAGCAACGTATGGGCCAGTCACAACCTTGGCTTTCTATCCAGAGTACACCTTGGTGACAGTTAATCTCCTACTGCTAGGATCTTTTGCAATTTAGACAGGTTGAGAATTTCCCAAATTTTCAAGTCTTGGTTCTTTTTGGCTGAACAGTTCTCCCTCAATCTCTTTCCTCTTACATTTCACTACAAATAGTAAGAAACCAGGAAATACATTATACACACACACACACACACTCAACACTTTGCTTGGAAATCTCCTCAGCTAAATGAGTTCTCAAGTTTTGTGTTCCAAATAACTACAGCATAGAATTTGGATAAGCTTTCTGCTACAGTATAACAATGACCTCCTTTCTCCCAGTTTCCAATAATGTTTCTTATTTCTGTCTGAGCCCTCATGGAAGTGTCCGAAGGAGCAGTTTTTTCCCACCAGTTTGTGCACAATATTTAAGTATTCCCTAGTGCAATATCTCTTTTCTCTCCCATGCACCTCACTTCCGAGTTCTTACTGGCAGTGTTTTAAGTCGTCATACACAGTGTTATGGAATCTAGTGTGTGAAGAAGACAAGGCCTTGGGAAACCAAGTAGCTGGTGAGATGGAAAATTACGGTGAAAACAGAGTATACTAAGACTGGAGGTGTGCTGCCTTATTCTCATTGCACTGGAGAACCAATAGAAATGATTATGACACCAAAAGCAGAAGCAATAGAAACAAATCAATTAAGTGGGACTACATCAAACTAAAAAGCTTCTGTACATCATAGGAAACAATGAAAAATAAAGGCAACATACGGAATGGGGGAAAATATTTGCAAACTATGTATTGGATACTATCCAAAATAAATAAAGAACTCACACAATTCCATAACAAACAAAAAACCTGATTAAAAAAATGGGCAGAGAAACTAAATATACATTTTCCTAAAGAAGACATCTAAATTGCCATCAGGAACACAGAAAGATACTAACATTGCTAGTCATCAGAGAGATGCAAATTAAAACTGCAGTGACCTGGCTGGTGTGGCTCAGTGTACTGAGTGCTGGCCTGTGAACCAAAGAGTCGCTGGTTTGATTCCCAGTCAGGGCACATGCCTGGGTTGCAGGCCAGGTCCCAGGTAGGGGGGCACACAAAAGGCAACCACACATTGATGTTTCTCTCCCTCTCTTTCTCCCTCCCTTCCCCTCTCTCTAAAAATAAATGAAATAAAATCGTAAAGAAAACCCTGCAATGAGATATCAACCTAACACTTGTTAAGATGGTTAATATATTGTTTTAAGTCCATGTGTACAGAGTCTATTTCTTAGTAAGTAAACAAATAAATAATCATATTACCTATGGGGATTCCCCTCCTTAGCCTCATTGTGAGGAGGTTATATGTATAATGCTGGTTTTACTTTGCTTGTTCCTCAGAGTCTGATGGTAGAATTAACCCTGGGCAAATTGCTTACATTTCTTCGAGGAGCTGCTCAGTCCCAGATGAGAGCTATGGATGCCTGTCTTCAAACATTCCTGCTTTGGAATTGATGGCTTTATATGTGGCAGCTGCTATGCATGATTATGATCACCCAGGGCGGACAAATGCATTTCTGGTGGCTACGAATGCTCCTCAGGTAGGAAATACTTTTCCAGAAAGTTTAAAGAGTGATTCTGAAATTTTACAACCATGCTGTATATCTTTTTGTAAATTATTCTTCAGTCGAATCATATGGCCATCCCAGCAACATTGAATTGGATTATTAACATATGGTATCGATATGATGTGTGCTAAAGAATTAGGGGAAATATCTCCAGCTAGAAAACAAAATGTTCATGAAAGTGACTCATTGTTTTATGAAATTCTGGAGATCTTGCTTTCAATATTTTTGTCTTTGATCAAACTGATAAGACAGACTAGATGTAAAACTTACTCTCCTAATGGCAAGGTCCTTTATCTGACTAAAAACTGCAATGATGGACAGCTGTTATTTTTGTTGTCTTCCTTTTCCTCTAAGACATGTGTTAATAACCAGACTCTAAATCTCTTAACTCTGAATATATTAGTATGTGTAAAAATTCTTCTAATACCACCTTATTTTTGAATCAAGTACCACCAATAAGGTGCAAGATTCCTTTATGGTCACAATCTGCATAAGAGGTAGGAATTCCCAACAAATGGATACTGTAATTGTAACAGTTTTCAGCACTAGGACTTGGAACCAAATACTTATTTTAAGTAGAATTTAGTGTGGGTGTTTGTTTAGGCTGGTGATTCCTTTACATTTTTTATATTTTTAACTGTGTGGCTTACAGGGTGAGTAGTAAATGACTGCTGAATTCATCTTTTTCACTTTATCATTCTATATGTAAACCTCTGTTCTGATCCTTTCATCATCTGTAGTCATTCTGTGTTCTTTTTCTCACTTTTATCCCTTTCACACATCATCCCTTTAAAATATGTGGGATAGATTCTTTATCATGAACGAGAGCAGGGTTCATGGAGGTGTGGGGAGAATTTTAAAAGTGCTGTGTGATTCATTTACCCCATGAGACTTTATTAATGACTCAGTGATTTCCACAGGTAACTAATAAAAAAATAAATTTCACCCTAGATATTAATATTTGTTCTGTTTCAAAGAATTGTTTTGGGAGAAATTACCCACTAAGAAGCACATATTTCCTCATTTGCAGTACCATTCTGCAAGAATCATGTCCATTTTCTGTAGCCTAATACTTCACCTTTGCAAATCCTCTCATGAATCATAGAACTGGGCAGTAGTGGCACAATGGGAAAAGCACTGGTTTTGGGATTGATGATTTCTGGTTACCTGCTTGTTAGTTCTGTGACCTTAAGCAAATTACCCTTATCTTTCTGAACTTCAGAATATGTACCTGATACAATTAAGGGTGAAGAAGATAACACATGGAAAGTTTTCTACCATATTATGTATTTGAGAACCTCCTGAAGTCGATAATCACGTAGACAGAAATTACTCACTGTTCTTTTCCACTCTTTGCTTTTATTCTGTCTTTTATTAACTTTGAGTGGAGGTGAGTCAGACTTGTTACTTTTCCTTCAAGGATATTAAAAGTGAGTGAATTCTAGTGTTAACTCTCATGTGCAGAGAATTTAAAAACACTGATACATGAACAGAATTTATAAAGTTATATACTCAAAACTGTTGCTCTAATCAAAATACAACATTGAAGTCTGGACACAATATCAATAATCATACGTTATTTCTAACTTCTCCTTGTTAAGAACTGTCAATAGATGAAGGAGTGGGAAGCTCTGGAATGGACAGGAAGTTGATTAGAGAGTTCAGCTATTGAAAAAGTATAGCCTTTACCTTGTCTCCTTGCTTACTTCCTGCTCCCCTTCAGTCTGTTCTCAGCATACAGCAGCGAAGTGTCACTGTTTAAATCTGAGTTACATCATTTTCTGTTCTGAACCCTCAAGTGGCATTTACCACATTCTAGTAAGTCGTTCGAGTAGCTCAGAAAAATCCTGTGTGAATTAGACCTCAGTAATTCTCCTTTTTCTTACTCAGCGTCAGCCTCCCTGGCCTCCTTGCTGTTTTCTTCTATATCCTAGGTACACTCCCTGAGAGCCTTTTCATTTTCAGTCTTCCCTGCCCAGAATCCCCAGGTGTCAGTGTAGCTCACTTTGTCACCTCCTTCCATCTAAAATTTCAGAAGCCCCTTCCTGGCACTCATTGTGTTCCTTCCATGCTTTATTTTTTTCCACAGCAATGATCATTTAGTATACTCTGCATTTTGTTCATTTATTATACATCTCTCCTCAGTGGAATATAAGTTTCTGTGAGTTCAGGGAGTTTTGTCTCTTTTACTCCCTAATATGTACATTAGTAGTACCTCACACACTAAAGGCATTCAGTAATTATTTGTTGAATGCTGAAGGATGCCTGCCTTGTTTGTTCTGCAAGACTGCTAGCTTGTCTGAAATGTACTCAGTTCTTCCCAAAGTAATGAAATTCTTAACACCTTCTTCAGCTAGCGCCTGTGAGATAAGGACTCTCTTGTGAAAGCCTGAGGCTCAATGTGTTTATTAGGCAATAAAGTAGGTTCTCTCATCTTAGGAAGCTCCCTGGGTCTAATCAGGCCACAATTATTTCTCCAGTGTATTATAAAAAGTGACAGTAGCATGTAATACCACCAACTAAATCAAGTATTCCTCTTCATTCTCATGGTAAAGAAAGTATACTGGGAAGACGTAGGGGGATTATTTTGAATTCTTGCCATGAAAGAAGGTAGAATAGTTAGTCAAATTTAAACTTGGAGGGATGTCAGTATTGGAATTCTGAGATTTCTAAGCTATTTCCAAATGAAAAGTTGGCTGAAAGATGGAGATTAGTGCTTGAGGTATTGGTGTATAGACCATTTTGATGAGATTTAGGGTAAAAGGAAATAAAACTTCAAGCTGAGATTTGTAAATCTGAGGGTCATAAATATGTTTTGTCCCTCAAAATATGAATCAAGATGGTGACTAACAACATGCATTTGTCTCCCCTGGCTCCTGATAAAATGACAGTAAGGGATGAAGCTCATGGCGAGAGAGAGGAATAGTTGGGAGGGTATTATCACCAGTAGATTAAAGAATTTGATACTATTTCTAGAAAATGAAAAGCAGACAGATGAATATTGAGACATAAAAGTATACTAGAAAGTGATGCAAACTAAGCGCAACCCTAGAGGGACTCTAGATGTCTTTGCCCCTGCCTGCTCGCACACAGGAGTGTGCATGCACGCAGCCCCATAGACACATGCACATCCCCTAGCATGAGTACTCAGAACTTTAAGCAAAGCTACTGCAACCCAGCTTTTACCTCCAGGCAGAAAACTCATCTTTCAGATACTGAAGGAAACTGTCAAGAGAGAATTACTGGTGTGGGTATTAGTATTACACAGTAAATTCTCATTCTAGAAACTGAAGAGCTGGCACCCAGTCTGCTAATTCTAAAGGAAAACCTGCTAAGTGACAAGCCCTGTTCACATTCAGAGTTCCTACTCATTCTTCCCAAGAATAGACGCAGCAATAAAACATACACAAGAACAAAAGAAAAGTCATACTTGCAATCTAGAACTCACTTCTTTTTATATTCTCCTAGAATATAGACTAAAATGATAAAGAGATGGAAAGTATAGGGAAGGAAAAAATAAGGCATAGGGGACCAGGTCAAGATCTGACTATTGGAGGTTCCTGAAAGAGTTGAGTTTTTGGAAGGGACTCATCAAATGCCAGAGAAGCTGGATGGGGTGGGGGGAAGAAAATCCCCAGAAACCTACACATATGATGTCATAGTAAAATTTCAGAACTGAGACCTTTAAAAAAAAAAAAAGAATTCTTTCTGAGAGGATGAAAACAACACACTTAAAAAAGAATGAATATCCAATTGGCATCATATTTTAGCAACAATTGATGCTAGATGATACTGGGATAAAGTCTTTAAAATTCCAAAGGAATTCATTTACTTGTTTTTTTTTATTCCTTTAGCAATACTGCATACTGTGGAAGAGGTATTATTCTAGGCATTATTGAACAAAATGGACCAAAAAATTTCTGTCCCCATGGAACTTAACATTCTAATAAAGCAAGAAGAATAAATTGTATGTATAAGAGACAGGGAGGAGATGATTATCATGTAAGTGAAAGGAAAGTAAAAAGGAGGAAAAAGTTTGGGAGTGTTGGTGTAGAGAGATTATTTTTAAATTATATTTCTGTATCCAGTTGAGCTACAGTGGAGCTTTAAGAGCAAAATAAAGAGAAACTCAGATATGCAAAGATTTTAAAAACCATGTCCCATCCACCCTAAGAAAGTTACCTTAAAAATTCGTCTTAGCAAAACAAAGGTGTAACTAAGACAAAGGGTCTTAAAGACATAGGATTACCAGAATTTTAGAATAAACGCAGCACTTCAAGGTCAAGGAATCACAAGATGATAGCTGTTCATCAAAACTGTCTATTTGTTTTCCGTAATATCTGATTTGTTTACTAACTCTATTGGATTTTTTTTAAGTCAGGAATATTATTTCTTTTAATGAAAGCAATCTTTTTTAATCCAAGACTTTTCACTCTTCAAAAGTACTCTTTTTAATCTTACGACTCTGATCTAGAGAAGTTTCTAAACTCTCTATGTTTCCTTCTGTTTCTTGTGTTTCAAAAAGAGGACACGAGTTCAGGTTTTTTGACTCTTTGGTAAGTCTTTTGTATGTCTGGTGGGTTTTCTCTTTTTCCTCAATATTTATTGAAAAGTATTATTTAAGATTGATTCTATCACAGGGTACATTAAACTCCTCTTCAAATCTGACTCAAAAAGAGGGTGAAAACTAAAGTTCATAAGCTCATTTGCTTTGCCAGACTAGAGATGTGCTTGCTTTTGGAGAGAAAAGTAAGGGGATCCATAGGTAGGGAAGGCAGGCACTGCTACTATAAATTAGCCGGGGCACACCTTCCTTCTCTAGTTGTCACGGAGCCCTCAGGGAAAGCCAGCTGAGGTTTCATCATCCATTCTACCTGGAATGTTTTTTTTTCCCCACTAACTTTAAGCTTGCCTCATTTCTATCTGTGTGAAATCATCCACTGTCTTCCTAAAGGAGACATGACATTGGCCTCCTGCTAACTGCTCCTTGTTTTTTGCCTCCACTCAGCTATGAAGAGTCCCACTGGGGAACTCCTTCCACTTATTCTCTTGGTGGGTTTTTCCTTCTTATGCATGGTGTAGTTGGCTTTTTCTTGGTCCATCCCCACTTTTATAGTGTATTTGAAATTTCCAGTGTGGTGATTATATATGGTTTTAATATTGATTCATACTTTTTACCCCTATTTTATATTCCTCTGATAAATCAAAGGGTAATTTGGAATGGTGAAGGAATTCTGAATTTACTCATTTCTTTTACTGATCTTGCTAGGTGAGAGTTTATTAAGACAGCAAGCTCTACAGGACACACATTATACATAGTGCTTTATTACGCTTGGAGTTTGATTACTTTTCTCTGAGCAGACTAAGCTATTCTCAAAGTGTATCAATCCTCATCAGATTTGAGCATGAATTTGTCAAGTGACTATTAAATGTAAGTTGACTCCATAGGGGGGTCAATGAAGCTTATTCTTTCCTTTTGAGGGTTATGAGGTTTGGAAGTTGAAATAAGGTTAGCTTGAAATGCCTTTTTTGAGATATAATTGACATACAACCTTGTATAAGTTTAAGCTGTTGATTTAATACACATATAATATGGTTACCACTGTAGCAATAGCTAACACATCTATCATGTCACATAATTTGTGTGTGTGGTGAGAACATTTTAGATCCAGTCTCTTAGCGACTTTCAAGTACATAATACAGTATCGTTAACTACAATCTAATACTGTACATTAGATCCCCAGAACTTAATGCATCCTATAACTAGAAGTTGTACCCTTTAACCAACTTCTCCCCAGTTCCCCTACCTCCTGGCCCCAGGTAACCAGCCATTCTACTTTGTTTCTTTGAGTTCAGCTTATTTAGATTCCACATTTAAGGGGTATCATACAGTATCTGTCTTTCTCTGTCTGTCTGACTTATCTCACTTGGCTGGCATAGTGCTCTCAAGGTTCATCCCTGTTGTTGCAATGGCAGGATTTCTTTCTTATGGCTGGGTAACTTTTTTTTTGTCTAAGATATACACATCTTCTCTATCCATTCATTTGTTGATGAGCAATTAAATTGTTTCCAGCCTTTATATAACCGATTGCAAAGTTTAAATCATATCATTGCTTACACAAAATCAAACAGTGTACAAAACAATCAAATGGTGTTAAGATCGATGCATAATTCTAGACTATAGCTATTTTTCACAAATACATAGAACTAACTAAGTTCTCAGAATATGTATTTTAACAGAGATTGTATTCTATTTTTATCTGTCCTTCTTTCCCATTAGACAGGAAGCCCTATGAAGAGAGGGATGGAGTTTTTATTTTTATCCCCAGCCTTTACCACTAGCTGTGGAAGTTTTTTTAATAATTACTATGCTTATTCAAATTGGTTGCTAGCAGAGCAAAAAATCTTACTCTTTCTATGTTTAAAGCACAGATATACTGTAGTACATAGACAAATAGGTTATATCTGTAGTATTAAAATTTAAAGGGAGAGTGATTAGTGAAAATTGTCTAAGAATTCCTGTTAGGGGGGCAGTAATGAAAAAAAGGTTGACTTAACATGATGTATAAACCTGGATATTAAAATCTAAAAAAGATAATACAAAAAAGAAAAATCACAGGGTAGTCTCATTCAAATATAAATGTAAAAACCTTTAAATAAAAATTTTGTCAAACCTAATCTAGTAATATTTTAAAAGGATAACCATGAACCAGGAGTGCAGGATAGATTTAACAGAAAAAAATCAATGAAATTCTCAACTTAACAGATTAAGTTTTAAATTATTGCATCTCAATGACTTTAGAAAAAAACATTTTATAAAACTCAACATGGATTCCTAATAAAAGCACTTAGCAAAGTAGGAATAAAAGAGAACTTTCTTTTCTTTTAATTTTTATTTATTAATAAAGAAGAAGGAGGGAGAAAGAATGAATCATAGAAACATCGATTTGTTGTTTCACTTATTTATGCATTCACTGATTGATTTTTGTATGTGCCCTGATGGGGGTTCGAATCCACAACGTTGACGTATTAGATTGATGCTCTAACCAACTGAGCTACCTGGCCAGGGCTAAAAGAGAACTTTCTTGATCTAATAAAGGGTACCATTAAAAGAACATCCATCAGCAAATCATCATATACTTAGTAGTGAATTACTGAATACTTTCTCTTTGATATCAAAAACAAGACATGTCTGCTATTCAAGACAATGCTAGAGATTCTAGCCATTATAGTAAGGCAGGAAAAAGAATGAAAAAGAACAAGGACTGATACTATCATTACTCTCAGATAATGATTGAACACATTGAAAAAACTATCATTACTCTCAGTGATTGAACACATTGAAAAAATTTTTAATTTTCAAGTAAATTATTAAAATGAGAAATTTCAGCAAGGTTGCTAGATATAAGGATCAATATGTAAAAGTATTATTATACTTTTAAATACCAGCTGCTGCTGATTAGAAGATTAAATTCTTTTTTAAAAGATAGCAAAGTACCTAGAAATAAATCTAACAAAAATGTACAAGATTTTATGGGGAAATTATAAAACTTTACTTATGTACATTAAAAAATAAATGAAGAGCCCTAACAGGTACGGCTCAGCTGGTTGGGCGTTGACCTGCAAAGCAAAGGGTCACTGATTTGATTCCCAGTCAGGGCACATGCTTGGGTAGTGGGTTCTGTCCCAGTTGGGGCACATATGAGAGGCAACTGATTGATATTTCTTTTCCTATCTTTTTCCCTCCCTTCCCCTCTCTCTAAAAATAAATAAATAAGTAAAAATATAGTCCATGGTTTCAGATTGCATCCATATTTTAAGACAGTCAATTCCTGGACTTCCGGCCAAGATGAAGGCATAGGTAGATGCACTGTGCCTCCTCGCACAACCAAGATAGGGACAACAACAATATAGAAACAAAATAACAACCAGAACTGACAGAAAATTGAAGTGTATGGAAGTCAGACACCCAAGGATTTAAAAATAGACATGTTCATCCAGACCGGTAGGAGGGACGGAGTCGGGCCAGCAAGGGACAGGGAGCGGAGAGCTGAGCAACCGGGGTGGCACGCAAGTCCGCAGCAGGCAGACCCTGGGCACACTAGTGGTGGTGGCTGGTGGGCCCCCGCCAGGGGGAGGCGACCGGCAGACCCTGAGAGGCGGCCATTGTGAAGCAAGGCGCCCAACTGGGTCCCAGAGCTGGGAAATAGAGCTTTGGGTCACTGACTGAAAAGGAAGGTCCCACAGGATGCACAGGCCCACCCACATGGGAATTGGCGCCAGAGGGGCCCAGTTAGCTCGAGGAAAGTGGCGGAAGGGTCTGAAGTCCTAGAAGAGCAGAGGAAGCGCCACTGTTCCTTCTCGGACCCCGCCCCCACATACGGTGTCACAACCCAGCACCTGGGGTGCCCTACAGGGTGAACACCTAAGGCCCCGCCCCTCACTACAGGAGCTCGACAAGACCAAAGGAAAAAAAACAGCATAGAGATGGCTCAAACAGAAGAATTGAAAGCCCCAGAACCCATCCTTTTAAGTGACCAAGAGATATCAAATGCATAGTTCAAAGCACTGGTGATCAGGAAGCACACAGAATTGGTTGATTTTGGTCGCAACCTAGATGAAAAAATGAAGGCTACAATAAGTGAAATGAAGAAAAATGCACAGGGAACCAATAGTGATGCAATGAAAGCTGGGTCTCACATCATTGGAGTGGACCAGAAGGAAGAAAAAAACATACAACCAGAAAAGAATGAAGAAAGAAGAATTCAAAAACATGAGGAGAGACTTAGGAACCTCCGGGACATCTTTAAACATTCCAACACCCGAATTATAGGGGTACCAGAAGGGGAAGAGGAAGAGCAACAAGTGGAAAAGATATTTGAAGAAATAATAAAGGAGAACTTCCCCAATCTGGCAAAGGAAATAGACTTCCAGAAGTCCAGGAAGCTCAGAGAGTCCCAAGGAAGCTGGACCCAAGGAGGAACACACCAAGGCACATCATAATTCCATTAGCCAAGGTAAAAATGAAGGAGAGAATCCTAGAAGCAGCAAGAGATAAGGAGACAGTCACCTACAAAGGAGTTCCCATCAGACTGTCAGCTGATTTCTCAAAAGAGACCTTGCAGGCAAGAAGGGGCTGGAAAGTATTCCAAGTCATGAAAGACAAGGACCTACAACCCAGACTGCTCTATCCAGGAAAGCTTTCATTTAGAATGGAAGGGCAGATCAAGTGCTTCTCAGATAAGGTCAAGCTAAA
>CM052543.1:31246429-31303591 GCA_028533065.1 Trachops cirrhosus | reverse complement strand
GTTTCTAATGAGTCAGCAATGTATTTTTTGACAGTACCATTGGTTACATGGGTATTTGCTCTGTAACTATTTATTAAACTGTATGTGCTATTGAAGTTTTATCATTTTATGCATATGTTATATTCTACCATAAAATATTTTAAAATATTAAAATTACTGTACTTAATTACTTAAAAAAAGATTTTATTAATTTATTTTTAGAGAGGAAGGGAGGGAGAAAGGAAGGGAAATATCAGTGTGTGGTTGCCTCTCATGTTCCTCACACTGGGGAACGTGGCCCACAACCCAGACATGTGCCCTGACTGGGAATTGAACTAGCGACTCTTTGGTTTGAAGTCTGGTGCTCAATCCACTGAGCCACACTGGCCAGGGCTGTACTTAATTACTTTTAAAATTGCTTAATTTTAAGAGGTGGAAGAGGCTTTAAAAATTCTGTAATCCAGTGATTAAAAAATCTGTGTCCCTAGTCCTAGAGTCCTAGGGCATCTTCCACTGGAATTGGGTAGAGAACAAGTAAATAGTTCCATACCACTTGAACCCCAGAGGATTTATGCTTTTACCAGTTTCATACCTCTTACTCCTGGGCACTGTGTCAAAATGGAAGTGTAGGATGTGTCCTTCTCAGACACGTGGGTCTGACTCAGCCTAGACTATACCCCTGCCTCTTTTCAGTCATCACCACCCTTGATCACATGCTAGCTAAAGAAGAGAAATATATCCCTGAGGACTTTATTAACATAATCTGAGAATGTTTATTTAATGAAGTGGTCCTCAGATAACAACTTTTCATCTCGTGGGAAGCAGCATGGTGTGTGCAAAGATGCCCTTGCATTGACTAGTTGTCAGGCTGGAAAGGTGTACCTTGGCTTGCACCTTGGTCTGCTTAAAAATTATCACAACCCTTCACAAAATTAAAATAGAAGACCTGGCTTATAGTAGTTACTCGCTGTTTGTATTCTTACAGCCTGATCCTAATTTTATTATTAAGTTTAATATTGTTGAGATTTCTATGTAATTTTTCTTATTCCTTTCTAGGCAGTTTTATACAACGACAGATCTGTTCTGGAAAATCATCATGCTGCGTCGGCTTGGAATCTATATCTTTCCAGCCCAGATTACAACTTCCTTCTTAATCTTGATCATGTGGAATTCAAGCGTTTTCGTTTTTTAGTCATTGAAGCAATCCTTGCCACAGATCTTAAAAAGCATTTTGATTTCCTTGCTGAATTCAATGCCAAGGTTTGTTACACAAATTAATGACTGGTATCAAAAAATGTAAATTGTTGCCGGTGTTACTAATATTTAATATTAAGTTAGAATTAATCCTGCTCGTGAAGTCATAATAAATGCCTAATGTAAGCAATGCATATGCCAATATTTTAAAAAATATTTCTATTTTAATAACATATCCTAAATACTGTTGCTCTACATTTCCTCTCTGACATAGTGACAATTATGTCAAAACCTTTTAAGGGCAGATTTGAGTGCCAGTGAAGGCATTCTGTGAAGTTAAAAATGTTCTTCCAGGAAACCAGTTATGCCTACTTTGCCACACCTATCACATCTTCTTTATACTAGTGTTTGGCTGGTGTGGGAGAGATGTACTCTCTCTTCCACTTGAGAATATGCACTCTTTCAACAACTGTTTTGGGGGCTGCCCCCTGTGTGCTAACAAAGAATAAGGAAAGAAGAGGTAGGAGTCCCTGTCCTCATGTAATAGTGGTACTAATCAGTATGTTCTATGTTTCAGACATTTGCATGAAAAAATGCTTTAGATTCTTAAAGGAAGGATGCTCCCTCTTTTGCTGGCAGGAATCTATTGTTTTCTTGATGAGTTTGTAACATAAAGGAAGGTGTACCTTCAGCATAGAGGAGCTGGTAACAAAGGTATACTAGGTTTAACCTCCTGAAAGGAGATATATATATCCTGAATACCATATATATGAATATGATATTAATGAAATACTTATAAAATTCAGTGAGATATCACTGTGCCTTTAAAATTACTTCATGCTTATGATAGCTGTAACTTAAGTGCATAATTAAGAATAATAGTTTTTACAGGCAAAAGATTAACCCAATAGTACTTTTAAATCTGTGTTCCTCAGAGACATCTATTCTGCAGTCTCTCAGGAAACTGCCACATGAGTGGAGCTCTAGACCTGCTACATGGTTTTAATCAAAAGAGCTCTCCTAAGTGTTTTCTGTAGTGGTGGTCTGTATAAACATTCTTTTTACAAAAGGGTTTGGTGCCAAAAAAACTACCACCACACTAAAAGGTTCAAAACCCCTTCACTTCATTTTTTACAAAAAGAAATTTGAGTTCTTTACAAAGGCATAGTGATTTGCCTAATAATTACCATTTATGTAGACAACAATGTGAGCATTTATTTAGCATTTACTGTGAACTGGAGATTTTCATTGTTAATCTTCAGGGCATTACGGCTAGGTTGGTATTACTTTTTCTGTTTTATAGATGAAGAAATTTAGACTCATGGAGATTAAGCAGTTTTTCCACAAATTAGTCATTCTGAGTCAGGATTTAAAACCATAGGGGTCAGCTTCCAAAACTTGTGTTCTTTCAACTATATTGTATTTACCTTTCAGAGGTAGAAAGTTAGTAGTCTTACATGATTTATTGATGTTTTGCATATACATATACATTTTTTGTATATTAATAGCATATGATATATATGTGCTGCAGATGGAGGTGGGGCCCAGGTTCTTGGTGATCATGGACAGTGAATTGAATGGACTACACAAACAGGGTTAAGAGAAGCAAGGAAGATTTTCTAAGAAAAGTACATTTCCCACAATACAGGAGATGGCCATCTGTGCTAGCAGGAATGGCCCTTTCCTCTGAGAGGGTACAGACTTTATAGGGGGCTCGTTTTTTCTAAATTCTTTTGTTTGGCAGGCTTTTATAGCACATGAGCAAGTGGTTATTCTGCCATGTATAATATGTATTTTTCCCTAAATTTTTGAGGGAAAAATAAGGATGCAGATTATATATGGGGATTGGTACTAAAACGTGGGTGTGCACTATACAGAGAATCGCATTATACATGGCAAAATATGGCATATTACCTTCAAGCTTCCGCTCATGGTTTCCCACAATCCTCCTTGATTATTAAGGGGGGGTCAAACTGCAATGCTAATTCATTATAATAACATGATAATGAAGTGAGGTGAAACAGCAGTCAGCTACTGCTAGGGTGCCACAAGGCATTTCTTGGTAACCAGGGTGCTGGACGCTGGCTGGCAGCAGGGTGGTGTCTCAGTGCTTCCTCACCCCTATTCTGTCTCTTATCTCATACACAAATAACAATTCTCTGTGGTAATCACAAATATTGAAACCCATAGTTTGTTATGTTTTTATGGTCTCTGCTTCTGTTGAAACAAAATTATAATAACATTTCAAATTTAAGGGAAAGTTAACTGTAGAGGTCCATGTTATGGCCTAAACTGATTAAAAGGAGCATTTATTAAAATTCCTTCTTGTCATTTGGATAGGAAAGTTTAAGATAATTTGATAGAAACAGAACTCTTGTGCCCTCAGAACCTAAAATGACTGTTTTTCCAAAACAGGCCAATGACGTAAATAGTAATGGCATAGAATGGAGTAATGAAAATGATCGACTCTTGGTATGCCAGGTATGCATCAAACTGGCAGATATAAATGGCCCAGCAAAAGTTCGGAACTTGCATTTGAAATGGACAGAAGGCATTGTAAATGAGTTTTATGAGCAGGTAAGTTGAAACATGAGATTGGTGGTATTTTTAAGAGCTGCCATCTGAAAACGCTACTCTTTTGGGATTTGGACAGCTCCATTAAATGTTTGAAATATGAGTTGCTTTGACCAAAAATATTTAGAAATTGTTTTATTTGCTCGGTCTTAGTATATTCTCTGTTCTTTTTGCCTTTGCTGCTAATATTTAAAAGAAAATTTAGCTTATAGCTAATGTGGAGTGGGTTGAATATACTCTTGAGTCTAGAGGTAAGGCTAGACTACATTATTATTCCCAGGTTCCTTTCAACCCTGATGGCCTATAGCCTATAATTTATTTCTGAACAAAGTTGTTTTCAATTAATTCAGATTATACTTAGATTCTATTTAAAGAATATCAACCCATTTTCAACTCTGCTATAAAAAGAATGTCTTAGAAACATCAACTGGGTAAAAGTCCTGGCAGAGGATAAGAAATTAGAGGGCTAGAAATGGACAAAGTAGGTACTTACTGGTTTTCAAGGATTCAAAGATCCTTGAAAGACACAAAGATACGAATAAGCTGTTTTCTCATGCTTTAAAAATAATCTGACCATTTTTTCAGAATCTTTACCATTTTTTGAGGATCTACAGTGTAGAAGCACACTGATTTCCCCACAAACCTAACATTTCGTCATCTCCAGAATATCAGACACATCTTGACTTTAGAATTGCATTCCTTGGGAATCCTTACTGACCCCCCTAATAATCAGAAAAGATCAAGATGTCTGCCATGTGAGGCCTCTATGACAAGGCTTTCTTACCATGAGTTTGCAACTCCAGTAGGAGTGATGACGTGGGGTGTATAAATCATGCACAATTACTCGTCATACGTTTCACACCCAAATTCTATTAAATGACCAGTAAATATGCAGTGCCTTCCAACCATCCCAGCTAATGGTCCCAACGCAGTGATGCATACTCTGCTGTTAGTAAGTCACAAAATTCCATATTGTGTAATCATGGAAACAGGTATCTCAAGATTAATATTTTACTATTCTGATACATTTGAATGAAATTATTTGTAATTTTGGGTAATATATGGTTATAAATATTTATCTAATTTGTAGTTTGCAATAGTCAGTTTGTATAGTTCTATCCTCATTCTCAAAGATATGAAGCCTGCCTCTGGCTTAAATTTGTATTCACAAAAGAAGAATTTTATGCTAAGGAAAATGCCATCTTTATATTATTTGTACAGCAGTAATTAAAAGTATTAAAATATGCAAGGTTTAGAAAAGTCACTAAGTGAAAAAACATTTGAAAAGTTCATTTAGAGCCAGTTTATCATATAATTATTTTTAAAGTAGACAGAATTAATTCTTACTGAGCAACTGGAAGCCATGCCTGAGGTTGAATCCTGGCTCCTCTTTACCAGTAGTGTAGCCTTGAGTAGGTTATTTAACCTCTCTGTGCCTCAGTTCCCCATTGATAAAACAGGAATGTTGATGGACCTACCACATAATTTATTTAATCCTCACAGCAGCCTTAATATGTAGTCTTAGAAAAGTTCCTGGCACATAAGTGCTTCATAAATGTTAGCTATTAAAATTGCCAATCTATCACTAAAAATCATAATTTTTCAGACAATTTCACATAATCTTTCTAGGTTTCATTATTCACATGTCAAAGGAGAAAAATGACACCTTACCATAAAGGTTAAATGTACTGATCTATATGAAAGTCCTAGTTAACTTTCATCAAAACTATTACATTTCCTCTCCATCTGGCTATGCTATTAAACATCTTTCAGATATGGAGGCAAAATTCTCATCTTGTCCACCTTTTTATCATTGTAATTATACCAGCTTTATATTCCTATATCTAGCTGAGTGTCATGGGCTTAGAAAAGCCAAACTTCTATCAAAAAAAGAAGAAAAGTGTCAAAGCTATGAAGCTAAGCTATGAAGCTAAGAATGCTGTGTGCAAACCCAACTGGCTTAGCAAAAACAATAAAAAAAACCCCTTAATACTTTTCTTCCTCACAGAAGATAAAGTCATATAAGATTTTATATCATGGGACAATTAATCACTAGGAGAGTGTCTGCTGGTTTCCTCAGGGGTACGTGGCTTGAGTGCAAAATTTGTGCATTGTGGAAAGTATTCATTTCTTACCAGTTCAGATACCAGGAACCAAAATATTAATAGTAGCATTTGGAGAATGCTCAACACACTGCTAAACATTTCATATGATACTGTTTTTTATCCTCATAGTGACTCTGTAAAGTAGATTCTCATTAAAATTTTACACTGAATTGGGCATATAACTTATCCAACACCCTGTAGGTGGCAAAAACATGTTCTCCAGCCACACCTGTCTGATCTCAAATTGCTCTCCCCAGAACCCTAGAGACCACAGTGAGAGGGTACCTCAGGGCAGGCAGTTGGAGCTCTGGGCCCAAATCTGTAACTCAACCACAGTAGCTCTATTTCTGTAGTTTTTTTTTTTTAATTTAGATTCATGAAATGGTTCTGCTGTTACAAAAGTGGGGAGAGGTTGAAAATGAAACTCATTTGCAAAACTCACTTTGTACATTTGAGGTACCACTACAACAAAAACATTTCCATTACACAATCTCACCCCAGAACAAAGAGAATCTATTTTTGACATTAAGGAATTCTAAAGGTTGTTAGTAAATTTGCTAATACTTAAAGATGTATATTTTTTCTTGTTAACTGAGTATCAACCATACTAGTTGGATGGTGGAGTGTAATAAAGTCTTGTTTAGGATTTTTCAAATATTAGAGGAATTCTTATAGTTGAAATAATAGTTATAATTAGATTCATTGATGCTTTTTGTAAAAATTACTTCAGTACAAACTATACTTATTTTTAAAAACCTCAAGATAATTTAACAGCAAAGCTTAGTGGTTGCTCTCTCAACAGTTAAACGTGTACTTTTTTTTTTTTGAATGATCAGGGAGATGAAGAAGCAAATCTTGGTTTGCCCATCAGTCCCTTTATGGATCGTTCTTCTCCTCAACTAGCAAAGCTCCAAGAGTCTTTTATCACCCACATAGTGGGTCCCCTGTGTAACTCCTATGATGCTGCTGGTCTGCTCCCTGGTCAGTGGATAGAAGCAGAAGAGGATGATGATACTGAAAGTTGTTACGATGAAGATGGTGAAGAATTAGATACAGACGATGAAGAAATAGAAGACAATCTAAATCTTAGTAAGAACATAGGAATACTTTTGATTTAATATTATTAACTGAAAATGTCCATTAAATTTGGACTTGGATCTTTGTTTTTAAGATACAAATTCAGTAATTTTAAATAAATACTGCATAAATGTTCATATTGAATAGTCTCATTTTGAATAATACTGTGGACTGGGTACTGATGCTAGTGCTGCATTCTTTTTAAAGGAGCATCTCTGGAGGTGTTGTCCTCCAACCACTGCTCTATAGCAGGCTGTACCTGTGTATGCATAATAGGACTGTCACCATGCCAGAACATGTGTGTGGTGCATGGGTCCTACTGGCTGGTCCTCCTTCACCTCACTCCACCCTTCCTCACCTGTTAATCTGCCCTTCCTGTAGACTTCAGAAATGGGTCAAAACAGTTGGGAAAACTGACTGTAAAAGGAGAACCAAATTTTGTGGCATTATGGATTTTAATTATGAAACTTTAGGGATACAGTTTTCTATATAAGGCAATGAGTATAAATGGGAAATGAGAAAGAAACCTTTGTCACCTAACTATAAAACGAAATCAATGATTTGCTCTTTAAAGTAAAATTTAAATATCTGATTACTTTTTTTGTTTTCCAAGCATGCTAGACATCAGAACAGATACTTACAAAGAACTCCATTCCTCTACCCCACCTACCCCAAATTGTATTCAGGATTAGCACAGTGAAGAGTAATCTTATGTCATTTGGAAAGTTGATTGGCTTCTAAAAATTTATACTCACCAAAATATTGATGTGTTTAATGTAATACATAAAGATTCTAAAAAGGTTGGTTTTACCTTTAATCATTTGAAATTTCAGTACCATCTCCCCCCACCCCAGACTTTTCCCTAATCTCCTTCTCTGCTTTATTTTTCTCCATAATATTGAATACTTAACACCATCTGACATGCTTATGTTTTGCTTCTTTGTTTGCTTATCTAGGTTCCATAGTGCCCTGATTATTTTTATCCTGTTGTTTCTCACTATAACCACAAGTGCTTAGACAAGTGCCTGGAAATGATAGGCACTGAGATATTTATTCAATGAATGAATCATATTGCTGTGATTAGAATATATATATTTTTTAATTTCACAGAACCACAGAGAAGGAAAGGCAGACGGCAAATATTTTGTCAGCTAATGCACCACCTCACTGAAAACCACAAGATATGGAAGGAAATCATAGAGGAAGAAGAGAAATGTAAAACTGATGGGAATAAAGTGCAGGTGGAGAGCTCTTCCTTACCTCAAGCAGATGAGATTCAGGTCATTGAAGAAGCAGATGAAGAGGAAGAGAGACAGTTTGAATAAAACAAAAGACATTGAAGGGCTGTGCCCAGTGTCAGAAATCGATTCCTAGTATTCACCGTGCTTTCAGCTGACCAGTCTCGTGTGGACAGGCCGTCATACTGTGAGAGGATCCCGCTGTGCCGGGTCATTTCCCACTCTTGTGCACTTTCACCACAGAACTAGAAAATTATTCCTAGCTTGGCTTCACTTGATTGATGTCACAAAGCCCTTACTTAATGCCTTCACTGGTATATAAATACTTTGTCATGATACTGCTTTGCTGGGTAGAAAGCACTAATTTTTCATGAGGGGTAGCTTTAACTAAAAACTCAAGTGACTTACTTCACTTTCTAAAGTGGCCAGAATTTTTTTGCTTTCGTGAAAACATGATTTGTATTGTTATTACCAAATGTGTCCTTTTTATCTTTGAGTGTTTTGAAAAAAAAACAAAACAAAACTGTGCCTCTCTAAAAAGGAACCCAGTGTCTGCTTTCCGAGGGATCTGTTCAATGCAGTATACTGTTGAGTGCTGTTTCCCCAGCTAGATGTAGCCATGAAGGACTGAGTGACCTTTGTTATATTTAACAAAATCCAAGCGCATCAATTTCTGATGCTTTTTATAGTTGTTTATTATTTACTAAGTGTGTTTTATTTCTGCTCAGAGTATTCAGATTTGCCCTGGACGTCAGAAGTCTAAATGCCAGCCTTTTTGACTTCATATTCCATGGTCAAATTTTTAAGCTGTTTAGGTTTAACAGTGAAGGAATTTTATTCTTTAGTCAAAATTGTTCTTATTTTTACTGTTACTCAGGATTAGTATTTTTGAACATTCAATTAATATAATCATAGGACAGATTTTCAAAAGAAAAAAACTTTTTCCTAGTATTGTTATTAACCTTTTATGAAATGGAGCATTATTTTCTCTTTTCTTAGACATATAAGGCTAATTAAAGCCAAGGAAAAGATGTGTCTTTTGCCTTAACGTAAAAATAAAATGAGACTAATCCTATTAAAGATAAAGAACAAAAGAAATAGTGTGAGCTCTGAAGGAGATGTGCATTCAATAAATAATTGGAATATGTACTTAACCTTTAGATCTGCCTTAGGTGTTATGTGTGTAGTATCTAAAACTGATGTTCATCGTTGTATGAATGTCCTTTTGCCTCAAGACTACACTACAGAAATAACCTGTAACTACTCAGAAACTTCTAGAGCACATGCAAGTCTAATTTCTGAGCTAAAGTAAATGGTGGGAATACTTATTTAATTTTTATATAACAAGTCTAAATATTTCAATAAACCCTTTCATGCAAAAGCACATTATTAAGATAACTGCAAAGAAAGTGGAACATATTTACAATTTATAAATTTGTTAGTTTCTGTTAGGGTACAGATATATATCCTGGTTGTGAAAAAATTTTGAAGATATAGAGAGCAGCCAAAATCATAGCAAGATGGTAGACTTTTATTACTTGTGGAAAGCATATTATATTTTGGATCCGTTCAGCTTTTGTAGACATTGGAATCATTAATTTTCCAAGGTAGTTCCTTTAAAATTGATGTCTGCAGGCAATTTCTTACCTACCTAGAATAGAATAGTTGGCTTATCTAAAAGCTATCAATTAAACATCTTTGGAGCTATTGAATGTTTTGATGTAGAGTATAATTTTTAATGAATCACTAAGCTTTATTTATTAGACATGGTGAGTGCCGAGTTCCTTCCTGCCACTGTTGCTACCATCACCATCTCATCTGTAAACTGATCCCCCATTACTACATAATAAAATTTTAACTAATTTATTGAGTTTGCATTTATAATGTATATATCTTGTGCTTCTATTTCTTTAGAGTGCATTTTGCACCTTGCATATTTGTGCTATTGCAAAATACATATATGTGTATAAATTCACACGTGTGTGTATGCATAATGAGATAATCAAAGTTTCTTACTTCCTATTATTTTATTAAAAATTTTTATTGGGGTTTAGTGTATATTTGTATTTTCTTAAAGTAAGCATGTTTTTGTACTAAAATGCTATTATTGGAAATTCATTGTTAAATAATTTAAAAAGTTAAATTATTTAACCTTTGCTAAATAGACATATTAAAATAGCCCAAAGAAACACTAGAAAGTATCCTTGCTCTGGAAGTTAAACTCAAATTGTAAGTAATGGATGTAAGAGTTTATTAAGTATATACAGTGCTCTTAGATGGAATGTTGAGAAATTGCTCTAAGCCATACTGTAGATGTTATTTTGGTTACTACTCAGTCAGATTTTTATTATAATAATTTTCATCATGAATCTGTTGTTTTAAGTCACTGCTCTTAGAAATACTCTTGTAGTACTATACCATATCTGTGTGCATACTGACATTTTCTTTTTCAAAAAACCCCCTACTTTGTAAAGTTACTTCATGATTTGAAGGCTGTTTCCTGTTGTTCTCACTTATTTTGCTGGTACTGTTGGTTTTTCTACTTCTTTTTTACAAGAATCCTGTAAATTCTGGCATTGCTTGGTCAGAAATTTTCTTCTCTCTAGACTGCATCACCTCAGTGAAATAAACTTTACAGAAGAGAGGACTGTCTTTGTTATAGTTGCCAGGCTAACCTGAGCAGCTCTAGAAGGTATGAGGGAATGGGAATTGGCATGTGGAACAGGGATGAACAGCTTCCCAGAGGCAAGTGACTTTTATGGTGAGAACTGAAGAATTATGAGTTATCCTGGAGATGATAGCTTGTGGAAAGAGAATAACAGCATGTGGAGAGGCCAGAAGAGAAAGCATCCCCACACTGGAGGAGTCAAAAGAGATTGAGGGTGGCTGGAATATAGAATACAAGAGGGGGAGTGGTAAAGAGAAGGTGGTTAATGAAGGGCCTTGTAAAGCATGGCATGTCCTTTAACCTCTGAAAGGAAATCGGGAACAATTGAGTTTTAATCTGGAAAAGTCACATTAGATTCACATTTTATGAGGGTCATTTAAATAACATACCCTCGTACTGTGTTGAATGCAAGAGTAAGATTAAATATGGAGAGAGCTCAGTGATCTAGATTAGGATAGATTGTAGGACTCTGTACATGTTGACATTGCCAGTCTGTTAACCACATTCAGCAAGGCTCCAAAACAAATGTTTTAGGAAGAAGAAAAATGACCCCAGTGGGGAGATCTGAGATGCATGATGGAAAAGTAAAAGCAAAGAAATTAATAAACTATAGGTAAAACTGAACAATCATTATTTATATGAACTAAAAATATTGTGTGGGGCTTAAAAAAAGACAAAAGAAAAATCCTGGATTAACAAGAGCACATAAATCACGAATGGGTAATTAAAATTGCTTATGGGTCTTGTATAGTTTAGTTTAGGAAAGAGATTAAGATATGTACTTGAAAATTTGTTGAATTAGCCCTGCCTGGTGTGGCTCAGTGGATTGAGTGCCATCCTGTGGACCAAAAGGTTACAGGTTTGCTTTCTAGTCAGGGCACATGCCTGGGTTGCAGGCCAGGTCCCCAGTAGGGGGAGTGCAGGAGGCAACCACACATTGATGTTTCGCTCCCTCTTTCTCCCTCCTTTGCCCTCTCTCTAAAACGAAATAAAATCTTAAAAAGTAAATAAAATTTGTTAAATTTTATATATATTATTTTATAACATTATATAACATTATATATATGTAATTAATGTTGTAAGTTATAAAAATAAAGTATGTAACTTCTACCCCAATAAGAGGGATAAAAAAACTAATTAAAATGCAATAAATGAGAAAAAAATCAATAGGACAAATGGGAAAAGCAAGGTAGAAACATTTTAAAATACCAGCATCCACAAGAAATGTATATAGATTTGCCAGTCCAAAAACAGTGACTATCAGATTTTTTTAAAACCAACATTTATGTAATACTTAAAAACATGTTAATCATTGTTCTTAAGTAATTTTTGATTTGCATATATTAATTCATATTTTATCATCACAAGCCTTATAAGGTGGATATTTTATTATCTGGTTTACAGAGAAGGAAATCTGGGCCCATGATATAAATGTCCTTATCTAATAGTCTCAAAAAGATTCATAAATTGAAAGTTGGTAGAACTATAGGGAAAACTTGAAAAATCCACAAACTGAGTGGGAGATTTAACACAGTAAGTTAAACAAACCAAGAGGTAACAAAAATATAAGTAAACAACACAATGAACAGTCTTTTGATTTACTGAATATATACTGAAACCCAACAATTAGAGAATATTTCTTCCTTAAACATCCACAGAACAAATTTATAAAAGTTGACTGTGTACTTGTCTATAAACCAAGTCTCAAATTTCAAAGAATATGTATCATGCAGGCCATGTTCTCTGACCACAAGGCAATTTAAATTAATAAACAAAAATACTTGAAAACAGTGAAACAATGTATGCCTCAGATTTAAGAAATATCTCCTAAATAATGCCAGGGTCAAAAAAAGAAGTCATAATAGGGATTTTAACTTAAGTAGAAATAAATGATAATTAAAGCATCTGTACTACCTTCCAAAATTTGAGATGTGGTGAAAAGACACTGAAGGGAAACATGGCATTAAGTGTTTATATTAGGGAAAAAAAGGCTAACAAATTAACAAGCTAAGTGTCCAACTTGTTAATAAAAGAACAGAATGTAGTTACACCACATTAACAAAATGAAGAGTAAAATCATATGATAATAGATGCAGAAGATGCATTTGACAAAATTCAACATCCATTTATGGTTAAAATTATCGACAAAGTGGGTATAGAGGGAACATACCTCTCAACAAGGGCCATATGACAAGTTCATAGCTAAAACTGTATTCAACAGTGAAAAATGAAAGCTTTCTAATATCAGGAACAAGACAGAGATGCCCACTCTAACCACTTTTACTCAACATGCTATTAGAAGTGCTGGTGAGAGCAGCTAGACGGGAAATGGCAGCCAAATCGGAAAGGAAGTAAAACTGTCACTATTTGCAGATGACATGTATAAAAACCAAAAGACTCCACCAAAAACAAAAACAGAATAAATGAATTCAGTAATGTTGACATATTAAATCAGTATACACAAATCTGTTTCTCACACTAATAATTAACTAGCGGAAGACAAATTGAGAAAACAATCCCATTTTCATTTGCATCAAAGAGAATAAAATACCTAGAAATAAATTTTAAACAGTCCAATAAATCAAGACTGTTCATTGTGCTGTTTGTTTATATTTTGATTTGTTCAACCACGGAGATCAAAGACCTATAAACTGTAAGGCATTGATAAAAGAAATTGAAGAAGATACAAGTAAAACAAAGATATCCCATGCTCAGGAATTGGAAGAATACTGGTAAAAAATTTGTACTACCCGAAGTAATCTACAGATTCAATGCAATTCCACTGGCATTTTTCCACAAAATTAGAACAAACAATCCTAAATTCTTTATGGAACCACATAAGACCCCAAATAGTCAAAGCAATCTTGACAATGAAGAACAAACCTGGAGGCATCACATCTCCTGAATTTGACCTACATTACAAAGTTATAGTAATCAAAACAGTATGATATTGACAAAAAAACAGAGACACAGATCAATGGAACAGAATAGAAAGCTCAGAAATAAATCCATGCATATACGGTCAATTAGTCTATGACAAAGGAGCCAAGAATATACAATGGGGAGAAGACAGTCCTTAATAAATGGTGCAGTGAGAAGTAGACAGCCACATGAGGAAGAAAACTGAATGACCCCATCTTATACCATACACAAAAATTAACTCAGATTGAAGACTTGAATGTAAGACCTGAAACTGTAAACCTCCTAGAAGAAAAAGGCAATAAATAAGCTCCTTGACATTGATCTTGGCAATGATTTTTTTTGGATCTGACACCAAAAGCAAAGGTGACAAAAGAAAACTAAAATAGCGGGATTGCATGCAAATAAAAAGCTGCTGAACTGCAAAAGACATTAACAAAATGAAAAACCTACCAAATGGAATAAAATATTTGCAAGTCATCTATCTGCTAAGGGGTTAATATCCAAAATACATAAAGAACTCAACTCAATAGCAAAAAAAAAAAAAAATCCATTTTAAAATGGGCAGAGAATCTGAACATGTTTTTCCAAGGACAATGTACAAGTGGCCAACAGGTACACTAAATCACCATCACTAATCAGGGAAATGCAAATCAAAACCATGAGATATCACCTCATACCTGTTAGAACTGCTATTATCACCCTGACCACTGTGGCTCAGTTGGTTGGGTGTCATCCTGCAAAGTGAAAGGTCACCACTTGATTTCCAGTCAGGCACATGCCTGGGTTGTGGGTGTAATGAGCAGCTGTTTCCTCTCACACAGATGTTTCTCTCCCTCTGTTTCTCCCTCCCATGCCCTGTCTCTAAAATAAATAAAATCTTAAAAAAAAAAAAATCCAGCATGAAACTTTGATCTGTTCAGTAGAACAGAATAGAGAGCTCAGAAATGCCCTGGCCTGGTGGCTCACTTGGTTGGAGCATTGTCCTGATATAACAAGTTGTGGGTTCGATCCCTGGTCAGGGCACATACAAGAAACAACCAATGAATGCATAAATGGGAGGAGCAACAGATCAATGTTTTCTCTCCTTTTCTCTAAAATCAATAAATTAAAAAAAATTTTTTTAAAGAAATAACCCATGTCTATATGGTCGATTAATCTAGGACAAGGGAAGCAAGAACATAAAATGTGGTAAAGACAGTCTATTCAATAAATAGTGTTTCTTAAACTGGATAAATACATAAAAAAATAAGACTGAATTCATATACCACATACATGAATAAACTCAAAATGGATTAAAGACTTAAATGTAAGACTCAAAACCATAAACTCCTAGAAGAAAGCATAGGCAGTAAACTCTGGTATTTATCTTAGCAATATTTTTTCCTGATGTATCTCCAGGCAAAAGAAACCAAAAAAAAAAAAAAAAAGAAAAGAAAAGCAAATGGGATTATATCAATCTAATGGTTAGATTGCTCAGCAAAGGAACCATTAACAAAATGAAAAGACAACCTACTGAGCATATTTGCCACTGATACATCTGATAAGGGCTTAATATCCAAAATTTATAAAGAACTCATACATCTTAACACCAGAACCCCCCCAAACAATCCAGTTTTAAAATGGGCAGAGAACCTGACTAGACATTTCTCCAAAGAGAACATACAGATGGCCCATAGACACATGAAAAGATGCTCAACATCACTAATCAGAAACATAAATTAAAACCACACTGAGGTATCACTTCACACCTGTCAGAAGGGCTCTCGTCAATAAACCAAGAAACAACAAGCATTGGCAAGGATGTGAAGAGAAGAGAATCCTAGTGCACTGTTGATGGGATTATAAATTGGAGCGGCCACTGTGGAAAAGAGTATGGAGTTTCCTCAAAAAATTAAAAGTAGAACTTATCTGATGACCCAGCAGTTCCACTTCTGTGTATTTATCCAAAGAAATTCAAAACATAATTTGAAAAGAGATGTCATGCCTTTGTTTATTGCAGTGTTGTTTGATATAGTCAAGCTATGGGAGCAACCTAAGTGCCTGTGAATAGACAATTGGATAAAGATGTGGTACATATATACAATGGAATATTACTTGGCCAAAGATGAAATCTTACCATTTGTGATAGCATGAATGGACCTAGAAGATATTATATGCTAAGTGAAATAAGAGAAAAACAAATACCATATGATTTCATTTATATGTAGAATCAAAAAAAGAACCAAATAAACAGATTTATAGATACTGTGAACAAACTGATGGTGGCCAGATGGGAGGGAGGTTGGGGGCTGGGTGAAAAGGTGAAAAAATTCAAAAGTACAAATTAGCAGTTACAAAATAGTCCTGGGGATGAGCACAGCATGGGGGAGTGTAAAGATACTAATCAATGAATAACATTGTACTGGTACCAGGTGGGTACTAGACTTAGGTGGGGAATCACTTTGTAAATTACATGAATGTCTATGCACACACCTGAAACTAATATAAAATATAGAATGCCAACTGTAATTTAAAAATACAAAAATTTTAAAGTCCCCCTTTCATCATTTAAGATATATAAAGTAAAGAGGAATGAAAAAAGGGAGGGAGAAGTGGTGGGAGGGAGAGAGATGAGAAAAAAAAGATAAACCCAGATTAGAAGGGAACTTAAGTTTTGGGGGGTATAAACAAAGGAAATTACTGTAAATGTCATATTTGGTGTTAAAATGTTACTCCTTTAATCAGACAAGAATTCTTACTATCATTAATTTTCATCAACACTGTATTGAAGGTCCTGACCACAGTAAAAAATAAAAGCCATAATAAAAGTTAATAAATAAAACTGTCCTTATTTGTAGATGATATGATTGTTTAATAGAAGGATCCCAAAGAATTTTGAGAGCATTAAAAGTTTTTAAATTAATGGTAAATTTAGCATTGTTACATACAATCAGTATACTAATCTCTACTGCATTTTTTACCAGTGTCAGATTCTATGGTTATCGGTTTTACTTTGAAAATAGTCCCCAAGTTCGGGGTCCCAGGCTCACTTTATTTCTCTTAAAGAGGCTTCACTCATACTCTCAATTCCCCACTGTGGGTTCCCTGGTTTAAGGCAAGTTTGTAAAGAGAATAATCACTTAATTTTATCAGGAAGATGGTTAAGTGGAGATTTGGCAGCTAAAGCTTTGTCTTGGTCTATTTTCCCTTAACAGCTGTTACAATATTATCAGCCTGAATGAAGACACAGAAGCTCCACAGAGATATGAAAATATCTACCATTAAGAAAATGAAATTCAAGAAGAGTAATTATGATTCCTTGTATTTAAGTTCAAACAACTGCTTTCAGCAAAGGATAAATAGAGAAGGACTGGTTTAATAAGACTTCTAATGATAAAGCCCTGGGAGCTGTTGTCAATTACCATTAAGTAGGTTTCTCAAGTTTTTTTAAAGGCAAAGCATATCTTAAATTGCATTCCTCAAAATATACTGTCTGTATCCACCCCATTTTGTAATAGCTAGATGATATGTCTTAAGAGGAATATTGGTAAATTAACAGAGGTCCAGAGAACAGTGATAAGAACCAAATTACATAAAGGACCTAGGATATTTAACCTGTGGAAGCAAAGGTTCACAAGGGAACCCAAGTGAAAGTTTTTCTTTTTAATGTTTAAAGTGTGGGGGGGTGCACATTTAAATACCCACAAGAGCAGATAGAAATTGTAAAGTAATGATGTGGACTTGGCCTAGTGCATATATGTATACCACATAAAAAGCCACAACTCAGTTCCAATTGTTTGTCATTCAAAAATGCCAGCCCAGCATTAATAGAACTTCACGTTTCTTTAAAGAAAATACAGATTTCTAAACTCCCAATTTTAAAATGATTGGTTTTAGTTCCATGTGAGGGTGTGTAGTTTCCCCACACCAGCAACAAGCTTCTCTGACACCAGCTGGGTGTCCTACATTGCACCTCAAATCTGACACCATTTACCGAAGACAGCATCAGATTCCACAGGTTAGGTGTTTAGTCCTACAAGACTGCCCTGCACTTCAGAGGCCAATCATTGACCCACTGGCTACAGACTGGAGGTTCCCATGACCCCCTCTCCTTGAAATTTGCCAATTGCAAATCCCGGCTGTTAACTGTACTTCCAAGATAAGACTTAGTTATAAATCAGAGAAATCCACAACCCCTTCCCAGGGTTTGATTAATTTGCTGGAGCAACTCACAAAATCTGCTTACTCACTAGGTCGCCGGTTTATTACAGAGATATTAAAGGGTACGAACCAATAGCCAGACGAAGAGGGATGGGGCAGTGTGCGTCTGTCTTCGTGGAGTTTGAGGCCTGGCTTGGAGGCACATGGAAGCACTGTAGTTCACCAACCTGGAACCTCCCCAAACTTCCTCCTTTTTGTTTTTTTTTATGGGAACTTCATTACTCAGGCATCTCTAATTAAGTCATTAGCTCTTGACGATAGGTTCAACCTCTAGCCCATTTCCCCTCCCTGGAAAATGGGGTGGGGCTGAAAGTTCCAACCCTCTATTCTTGGTTGGTTCCTCAGACAACCCCATCCTCAGGTGCTTTCCAAAAGTCATCTCATTAACATAAACCCAGCTGTGGTGGAAAGGGACTTGTTTTGAATAACAAGACACCCATTTCAATTTTATGGCTTTGAAGGGTGGGGAGGATTGTTTTTGTTTTTTTCAGGAATTAAGAACGAGAGACCAAATATTGTAACAAAAGATGTTCCCATTGCTCATATCATTCAGGAAATTCCTAAGGGTATGGGTATTGTGAACCAGGAACTGTGGATGAAGACCAGGTAAGATACACAACGAGAAATATAATTTGGTCATCTGAGTGACCAAATATATATTTATTACAAATCACAATATGGCAAACCTTTTATTAATCAACAGTACATACAATACTTGAAAAATAATGACTATTTTTTGAGTATAGAGATTCATCTGCTTTAGAAGATAATTTATAAGTGTAATATTTTTACATTAAGAATAAGTACTGCCCTGGCTTGTGTGGCTCAGTGATTGAGCACCAGCATGTGACCCAAAAGGTCACTGATTCAATTCCCCATCAGGGCACACTCCTCAGTTGTGGCCGAGTCCCCAGTTGGAGGCGTTAAGCAACTGACTGATGTTTCTCTCCCTCTCTTCCTCTCTCTCTAAAAATGAATAAAAAGTTTTTAAAAATGAGTACAATAGGTAAAATATTGTCTTTGTGAAATATACAGAATAGACAAAAATATATACAGCAAAATAAAACATAAATACCATTATACAGCAAACATTACTTTCCAGACGCCTTCACATGCCTCTTCCCAATCACAATCCCTTTCCTCTCTGCTAAAGACAACCACTCACCTGACTTCTGCTTGTCTGAAATGTCTTTCACCTCCTTAAGTGAAGGTTATCAAAGCTGCATGTAATATTCTACATTAACTATTTTCTTTCAGCATTTAAAGATATGCTGTCTTCTGGCTCACCACTGTCTCTATTGTAAATTTAGCTAGCTATTAGTCTCATTGTTGCTTCGAAGTGATTTTCTTCCCATATACCCTGTATGACATTCATAGGGCTTTGTGTATCTGACTTAATGTCTTTCATTGGTTTTGGAAAATTTTCAGCCATCAGATTTTCAAATATTACTTCCACCCAATTTTTTTTCTTCTCCTGCTCTGGGTTTTCAAGTATACAAATGTTAAATATTAACATTATATGCCCTATGTCTTTTACACTTTTCCCCCCATCCTTTTCTCTCTCTGAGCTTAATTCTAGGCAGTTTCTTCATGACATTTCAGCTGTGTCCATCTGCTATAAAATCCATCCACTAAGTTCTTAAATTTAGTGTTCCGTTTTAGGATTTTCATTTTATTTTCTTTTAGTTTTCAATTTTCTCAATTGTAAAAATGTTAGGTTTCCTAGAAGCAGAGCCCGAGCTTGGAATTCTTGTCCAATTGGTATTATTGAGGAAATGCTCTTAGATGAAACTCTGTACAGTAAGCAGGATGGGGCATGGGAAGAAGCTGAAGAGGTTTATGTGACTGAAGTCCTTACCTTGATCCCATAGGCTGGAGCTCTGTAGCACCAATAGCCTCACACTGTTGTCCTCCTGGAGGCAAGGCAGTGGGAGTGGGGTCAGTGTGACTTAAATACTCTGGGATTAGTCAGTTATTGCATTCCAGGGAGGGTGTGGTGGTGGTTTATGCTGATCTAGGGAATTTCAGGAGAGATGACCCCATCAACTGAAGTCAATTCTCCTAACAATGGGATGAGTTGTTAACATTGGGGAATGGGAGTTGGGGTAGAGTGGGAGTGAGCGAATCCACCTGGTAAATAAAATCATAGTAGAGCACTACCAACAAATTAAGCATGGTTATGATAAAGTTTGCACTTGATTATATCTGGATCTGCTGATGGTCTCTTTCTGTTGTCTATTGTTTCTTTTGGTTTTGATCAATATTTTGTCTCCTTGTTACTAGTTATCGTTGAGTGCCAACATTATATGTAAAAAAAATCACAAAATATTTGAGGCCTAGGATTTTTATATTTCTCCAGAGAGGATTTGACTGCCTCTGGCAGGCTGCGGAGCATTCATATTAGTATTCTTGAATCACCTTAATCCAGTCAGGGACTGAGGCCATTCAGTGAAACTGAAGCCCGTTTTTTCACTCTTACTCTGAGAGTATAGCTTTTTAGAGTCCCTTGGTAGGCCGTTGTGAATTGATTTGAAACCAGAAAAGTGAGCGTTCATGATGCCTGTCACCACCAAAACCAATAAGCAGAGACAGAGATTGAATCTTTATGGGCGCTTTATTCAGATGGCCAGGGCTCTGAGAAGACGGTGGGTTGTGTACCCTAAGAAACCATCTTACATTTCCTTTCAAGCCAGCCTTTTAATAAGGAGGAATAAGTGTAGGAAAGGGATTTGGAATTCAGGAAAGAGGTTAATCAGATAAAAGCTGCAGTCTGGCAATTTCCCTAACATCCTTTCATCTGCTGACTGGTGATTTTCTACCTGGGTCCTGTGTCCTAGGTGATTTTATCTGTGCCTGGGGCCATGGGACATCTCTCCCAGAAACACGATGGTTCAGATAACATCTGATTGCTTAGGGTCTCTTCGGAGTACAAAGGTGGCCTTGCTTGTGGTCTCCTGGCATCAGGGTGGGCTGTACCTTCAGTTCTGAAACAGTAGCTTTTTACATGCATTAACTACTAAGCTTATTAACTATCACCTAAAACTAAAATTTTCCAACTCTTGAGCTCCTCCACCAGGTTCACCAATCTAGAAGAAAGTACGACATTCCAAGATCATTTCTGCAGTTCTCCTCCTGAGATCTTGGCCCTGTAATTTTTCATTACCTTGTTTTCATGCGCTTATCCCCCAAATTCATGTTTAACTCCTAACCCCCAGTACCTCAGATTGTGACTAAAGTGGAAGACAGAGACTTTAAAGTGGTAATTAAGTTAAAATAGGGCCATTGCAAGGGCCCTAATCGAATGACTGGTATCCTTATAAGAAGAGGAAATTTGGTAGGCACATTATATAATTTTTTTGCATCTATGTGCATGAATGAGATTGACATATATTTTTCTTTCTTTATATAGATAAACATTTGGTACCAAAATTATCCTATCATAAAAAAAATCAGTTGGGCAGGTCTCATTTCCTATTCTCTAGAAGTGTTTGTATAAGACTGCCATTAGAATTCACTGGTGAATTCATTTAGACCTAGAATGTTCTTTGTAGACATTTTTAAAAAGAATTATGAATTAAATTCCTTTGTTAGTTATAGGACTATTTAGATTTTCTATTACTGCATGTGCCAGTTTTGGAAGTTGGAGAAGAGCTTCTCTTGAGACAGTATTTTATAGAAGCTGCATATTAAAATCATTTGGGACTTACCCTCAGAGGTTCCAATATAATCTGGGTATTAGTACTTTGTAAAAAAGCCTTTTTTAATGTAAAGAAATATGTCTTTGATTGTTTTGGTTTTCATTTGTTTATTATGTATTTACTATATATTTTATTATATATTATATATAAATGAATACAATTAGTGGTATATAATCAAAATTTTAATGAATGAAAGACAAACACAGTAAGTTATCTCACTTTCACCCCATCCTCATCTATACTTTCCTGTCTCTTAGAAATCACCATTTTCATTAGTTTCCCATTAATCTAGCCAGTGCTTTTTATTCAAATACAAGTATATAATGTACATTTCTACACACACATTCTTATTCTCCCGTCATACAAAAAAGGGAATATATTTTATATATTGTTCTTTGTATTCATTATCTAATGCTAAGAAAGCACCCCAAAATATCCTGGCAGTAATCATTATTGTGGTTTTTGTCACTCAGGAATTTAGAAGTGGCTTGGCTGAGCAGTCCTTGCTCAGGATGTCTCATGAGATCACAATCCAATGCTAGCTGGGTCGGTAGTCATCTGAAGGCTTGAGGCAAATCCTCTTTCAATGTGGCTCATTACATGGTTGGCAAGTTGACGGTGGCAATTTGTGGGAGGCCTTGATTTCTCTCCATGTGGGCCTCTCCACAGGACTGCTTGAGTGTCATCAGGGCCTGGTGACTGGCTTCCCGCAGAATGATCACTCAGAGAGACCAAGGTGAAAGCTGCAATGCATCACTTCCATCACATTTGCCTGGTCACATAGACCAGTCCTGACTCACAAGGTTGTACATAGCGGGTGAAGATCATTGTGAGTGTTTTTGAAGGGTAGCTACCACATTCTGTATGTTGGTTTTTCTTTTTCTGTTTTAACATGATTTATCGTGGAGATCTCTCTATATCACAACATAGAAAACTTCCTTGTTCTTTACATAGCTGTATAATATTCTATTGCAGGATATATCATAGTTTATTCTACCATTCCTCTGTTGTTACAGTAGCTTTTTTTGTTTTGTTGTGCTATTATAAGTGCATCAGTGAATAATGGCACTATGTCCCTTCATTATATGTTCAAGTTTATCTGCAGGGTGTATTCCTAAGAATTAAAATTGTTTGGTCAAAAGATGAATACATCTATTGTATTTTTTGGACAGATATTGCCAAAATTCCCTTCCATAGGAATGTGTGACTTCGCACTTTCATCAGCCATGTATAAAAGTTCATGTTTTATTTAGCACAACCTTGCCAATTCCAGGATGTTTGCTAATATGATAGATGAGATATGTTATCTCAATAAAGTTTACATTTGCATTTCTTTTATTATGAGAAAGGTTTAGTTATCTTTTTAGATGTTTGCAATGTGACATATGTGTATGTGAATTGTCCATGTCCGCTGGCCAATGTTTTCTAATGCAGTGTTAAACTTTTTCTTCTGTATTCTTATGATATTAAGGAGATTAGCCCTTTGTGATAAAATTTGCATATTTCTTTCCAGTTTGTTTCACTTATGATGTTGTTTGCCTTGCAGAAGATTTATATTGTTGTTTTTTGTTGCGTGTTATATCCTGTGATATAGTACACAGCTATATAAAGAATGAGGAAGTTTTCTGTATAGTGATATAGTGAGAGCCCATGATAAATCATTTTAACAAAAAAAATAGGAAAACCAACATAGAGAATGTGGAGCCAGCTTCCAAAAGTGTATCAATTTTCTTTTATGACTCCTGGATTTTGAGTTACAGTTAGAAAGGCTTCCTCATTCCAAAGTTAAAAAAGGAATTCAGTCATGTTTCTAGCACTTTTATGGCTTTGTTTTATATAAACTTTTGAGCCATCTGTAGTAGATTAAGGCATATGTTAGGAGAGATACAATCACATTTTTAACTGTTTTCCAAATAACCACGAGTAGTCCCAATGCCAATACCATTTGTTAAAAAGTCCATCTTTACTCCACTGACTTGATATTCTTCTACATATTTTATTATTTGACTTTCTTTTCTATCCCATTTTTCTATGTATTCATGCCATTATTACACTATTTTAATTTTCAAGCTTTAAAGTACACATATTTTAATACCTGATGGTGCTAAAACTCCCACACTGCTTTCCTTTTAGTGGCTATTCATTTACCTCTTCATGTAAATTTTAGAAACAGCTGAAACACCCGAAACCCTAATCATATTAAACGTTAGGACCTGTGGGACACAAAGGACAGTTTTAGGGGGAACATCTGAAAATTTCCCTTGGTCTCCCAGAAGGAGTCCAAGCTCACTCCTCTACAAGGAGGTAGGAAAAACACATGTAATTCCACGAGCCAGCCTTTAGATAAAGTGGATACCACCTGGAAGGCAAAACTGAGGGATTAAAGGAACAGGATCTTTGATTACACCAGGGACCATCTAGGTCCTGCCGCCCTAAAACTGCCACAGTACCTCTACATTTCTCCTTTATTATTTAAATAAATTTGCACAGGATTTCCCCCTTGCAACTAGAAACATCCTAATATATCAGAGATGCAGAAACTTGACACAGAAACTTGACAATTTTCAACAGATGAGAGCAAGCTAAGGTTATATTCATAGTTTTAATGGAGGTCATATTGATGCACATTGACTCCACTTGGAGGCGGCTATTCATTAGCCAAGTTACAAGAGCATGAATTCTTACTGTACAACTTCAGAAAAATTACATTTTAGAACAGAAAGCTATCACTGGAATATATGTACCAGTTTGATCAACATAGGCACAGTTTATACTTATTTACCTGGTATAATTATTAACAGAAATCCCTCACTCTCAAGTTACCCTGGCTCTAAAGCATGTTTTTTGGATTTGAATAGTTTTATCTTTAGAAAAATGACAGTAATCTGAGGAAATGCCTCAAGATCTTTAAAAGTCAAAAGAATCCAATCTTTAAGCCCTGTGACTGGCTATGGAAAATAGTATAACTAGGGAAGTTGTGCCTACAAAGAATTGTTATGTGTTGTTTTTATTTTAAATACATTAATGTAATTTCCTATCTATTGAACTGCTGCTTTGGGGATGGATACTCAGGGGTTACAGAGACCCTCCTCATTTGTAGGAGGAATGATGCCATTCTTATTTTTTAATTTTTAATTTTTTATCCTCAGAAGAGGACATTTTCCCATTGCTTTTAGAGAGAGAAGGGAGAGAGAGAAACACTGGTGTGAGAGAGAAGTATAAATTGATTGCCTCCCATATGCATCCAGAGGGGGATCGTATGAGCAGGGACGAGATGAAACTGCAACCTAGGTGTGTGCCCTGACTGGGAATTGAACCCGCAACCTTTCAGTTATGGGACAACGCTCCAACCAACTGAGCCACACTGGCCAGGGCAGAATGATGCAATTCTTATGAAGACATAGTAGGGAGCAAGGCTGGAAAGCACTGGCAGGTTCTACATTAAATATATAGATGTTTCTTCTATCATCTGTCACCATGTCTAAAATATCTCTGTAATCCAAACTCATCTGAGTTCTAATTTCTTCTTTAGTTCTTTATTGAACTGAAGTAGCACTACACAAACTATTAATAACAGTACCTGATCAGAAGGAAGCTGGCATTGGCATTTGGCAGCAAATCCTCCCAGAGAGGAGCAAGATGGAGTCAAGGAGGGATGAGGGCACCTGGTGCGCAACAAGAGGCTGAAAAGCCAGGCTCTGCCTAAAGAATCCATGGCAAATCCTGGTGTCTTACGTAAGACCTGTCATGTGTACCTCTGTCTTCCTCAATGGGTAATTCTATCTCCATAGTCATAAAAGCTTAAAAAATATCAGAGCTTGTGCTTATTATTGCCTGGTATTATTTTTAAAGTAGCATCCGTGTTAATTGGCTTTATGACTTTTGTCCAAACACACACACCGATTAAATGAGGTTCAGCGATGAGGCGAACATATAGCCTTGTTCCACACAACATCCATGAGCTTTCAGCGCCTTTCCACACAGATGAGGTAGGGCTGGGGCTGCAATGTCATGCCTAACCTGGGCTTCAGATCTGGAACCAGTTCGTCTGGAAAATGCAAGTGAAACCGCTGAAGCAAGGCTGTGAAAAACAGGAACATTTCCATCCGAGCCAGCTGTTCTCCAAGACAATGTCTTCTTCCTAAACAGAAAAATTACACATCATAATTCTTTAAAAATCCACAATATTTACCAAAATTTATGTCTTATATATGGCTGCCGTTCAGGAAATCTGGAATTTAAAAAAGTTAGAAGAGGTTATTCTTTTTAAAGAATTCTCTTAAACTCCAAAGAAGAGAAGTTGGCTTTTCATCTCCCAGTACCCATTTCTTTACCTTCTTTTGTCAAATCGTGGACTTGTGGAAACTTAGGAGTCTGTCCCCTACTTCCTTTGCATGTTGCAACAGAGCCTAAGATATGCCATGAAAGCTCTAATTAGAAGTGTGACATTTTGTTCTATAGATTCAAGAGAAGATAATTTCATTTCAAATGACTAAAGGTGTACCCTTCCCAAATAAAGGAGCTTCCAGTCCATCTTCCATAGGTCTTGTGATCTGTGTACTCTTTGGCCACAGAAGCAGTATTTTTGGAGGTGAGGTACAATAACTGGGAACCAGAGTACTGGATTCTAGTTTCACTTCAAATTGTGAGTCATTCCCCTCGCAGGGTCTCAGTTTCTCAAGTTACTCATTACTGACTTTCCAGCTCTTGGAGTTGTGATTACAAGCCAAAAGTTCACACACACAAAAGTTTCAGAAGCCAGAGCTCTCAACAGTTTCTCTCTAGATACTAAATTCAGGCTTATTTTGAGTAGAAATAGTTGCTATTGACCTCTAATTAAACTATTCTCTCCTGTGAGAATCAATGCTGTTTTCAGAGTTGGAATATGTAATTCTACAACAGAATGCTGCAGATTAAGACATTACAGTAATGAACCATCATTATACTTTGTACTAAAGTTATGCCCCATGTGAAAGTTCTCTTACCTAGAGAAAATGGAACCAAAGCTTCTTTCTTGGAAAAATATCCACTGCTGTCCAGAAATCGCTCAGGATAGAATAATTCTGGGTCTTTCCAGTACTTTTCATCAAAGTGTACAGAATAAAGATTTGTAATTACTGTTGTACCTTTAGGAATGGAATAACCACGTACAACTGCATCTTCAGAGGTTGCATGGAAAATCCCTAGCGGCACTATATTGCAGAATCTTAAAACTTCATGCAAAACTGCCTCAGTATAAGGCATTTTGCATTTGTCATCCCAAGAAGGCTTCCCACTAGGTCCCATAATTAAATCAATCTCTTTCTGAACTTGTCCTGTCAGAGAAAAAAGTGTACAATTTATTATGTAATGCTTAAAAAGTAATATCCAAAGTAATTCCCCTTTGGGATAAAACAAGGGATAACCTATAATAGTAAGTCAGCAGGGTATGGGCACACCCAGATTCAGATTTTTCATGATCTGGGAGTCCTATTTAAATATATATACCATGTATCTGGTACTACCAGTAACCAATGCTCTGAGTAACTTTGCTCTGAAAACCACATTAAAAGTAATAAAAATCAAACAAATCTAGAACTGGAATAGCACCTTACTCTCAGCAAGGAAAACAGTGAAGCATGAAACTTGAAATAAAACAACCAGGTTTCAGGTCCCAGCTCTGCTGCTCCCAGTGAATGAGGCTGCACAGGTCAGCCACTCGTCCTTTCCCCCATCTATAAAATAGGCATAATAAAACCTACCTCTGAGGTTTTTACATGAATTGAGACAGTAGATTGGAAAACTCTTTATAACTATTACCATATTTTCGGACCATAAGATGCCCTCCCCCCATTTGGGAGGAATAATGGTTGTTAATGCTGCTGTTGAGTTCTATTTACATTTACATTGGTGAAATGTTATGTTATTTATGCTATTAAGTATTTTACCACATTTTTTGCTTCAAAAATTTTTTCCCTATTTTCCTCCTCTAAAACCTAGGTGCGTCTTATGGTCCAAAAAAATATAGGTAAATATGTTTCTTCTTGGCTCACACAGCAGGAGTTCCTATTAAAATGCTCTGTACATGGCCAAAGACTCTAAAGCATGTGTGAGTCCTAAAGGTAAGTTCGGACCTTGACATCAAGAGAATCCTCACCTTGAATGTTCGGATAAAGGGCCATGAAAAGAATCGCCCACCGTAACACATTGGTTGTAGTTTCGGTTCCAGCAATGATGAGTTCACCCACGGAGAAAATTAGGTTCTCTCTGGAGAAAGTAGATGACGGGTCATTTTTACTTTGGTCCATTTCATCTAAATAAGCGTCAACAAAATGCTGGGGTAACTGAGGCTTTCTGTTGATGGCAGCTTTGTCAATAAGCCTGGAGAGAAAATCATAGACCACAGCGGCATTTCTGAACAGCTGCTGGTGTTTTCCAAAAGGTAAGATGCCAATCCACGGGAAGGCATTATACAGGAAGACTGAGGCACTGGCAGCGAGTTCCACATTTTCACTAAATAACTCGATCATGTGCTGAAAATCAGTGTCTTCATAGGTGAATCGGTCTCCAAAAATGATCAGATTGGTTATGTTTGAAACAGCATTTGTTATCCATTGTTTAAAGTCAAAAGGTCTACCTTTGTAAGTTTCAACAGCGTCAATGAAAAATTTGGCTTCTTCTAAAATTTTTGATTCAAAAAACTTTTGACCATATCCAAAACAGCGAAAGCTATTTACAGCTAATCTTCTGTGATCAACCCATCCTCGGCCATATTTTGAATTAAGTAAGCCTAAAAAAAAGGTTAAAAAGTTTATCATTCCTACATTCCTATATCTAATAGCTAAAGAGGCTATGGAGGGGAAAAAAAAAGATGGTTAGTCATTCCTTTCCAAATTGTGTTTCCATAAAACTAAAACTAGACCCAGTGGATAAGCCCTGTTTTCTACTACTCATTAGCCATAAAATATTATAAACATAAAAAAGCTTGTCTACCATCACCTGGGGGCAGGCAGAACAGACCTATAATTCTCCCACCACAAGACACTGGGACAGTCATGTGCAATTCAACCTGGGTGAACTAGGCCCAGGTGACTTTATTATCCGACTTTTACTATAAGCCTAATTTACAAAAAACAAATGACTGCATGTTCCATGGGCAAAATTATATTTTGGACTAAATAAACACCTGAGATCATATTTCTAAAATTAGAAATTTTAAGAGACTAGATTTCAGCATACAAATTTCCTCCTGTTAAAGGCATATGTTGCCTAGGATGACTCTGGCAGAGGCAAGGGTGGGCTGAATGACGTGTTAATGTAGTGAAAATACTCGAGCCAAAAAGAGAATTTTGTGTCCCCACAAAATTCCTATGTTGAAGCCTAACCCCCAATGTAATGAGGAAGGGGGGCCTTTGGGAGGTAATTAGGACATGAGGGTAGAGCCCTCCTGAATGGGATAAATGCTCTTATAATCGGGGACAGAGCAGAGGTGCTTGCTCTGGGCCATGTGAGGATACAGGAAGAAGGTAGCTCTGGACAAGCCAGGAAGCAAGCTCTTTTCAGACACCAGACCTGCGGGTGCCTTGACTCTGACTTCCCAGCCTCCAGCTCTATGAGAATAAATGTCTGTTGTTTAAGCCACTCAGTCTACGATATTTTTGTTATAGCAGTCAAACTAAGACAGAAGGCAAACATGAAACTCCAGCTTCTAATGTTCATATTTCTTGCCTTATAATTTCTGACTCTCCATAAAATACTGTGCTGTTCTGATGTGGCTGCTATGGTATTGTTTCCCTTTAAATTAGTTATCAAGGAAAAAAAAACATCTTTAGCACATATATTTATGTAGCATGTACTGTATTCAAAATTTCATTTATAACTGGTACGTAAGTGCACTTATAATGAAAAATGTCATGTTCTCTTTTCTATATGAGGTACCTATGTAATCTATATTTCAATAATGTTTGTACAACAACATTTTAATTTGGAGCTGTGCAGAAATCTTATATTCCTAAATTTCATTCTCTTTCCACACTTCCAGATAACTGTTCATTCAACAAACACTAAGTTGGTCCGAAGGTTGTGGGTTACTGTTAAGCTGATTAACAAGTACTCATTCCACACATACTTACGCCACACCTACTATGTTCCAGGCAGCTTTTTATGTGTCACAGATATCCCAGTGAACAAAAGCGGCAAAAGATCCCTACTCTCATGGACCTTACATACTAGAGAGGAGAGGCAAATGAATAAATAAATGATACGGCAAGGAAGCAGATACAGGGTGGTCAGGGAATGCTTCAATGAGGTGATGTAAGTGAAGACATAGATGACAAAGCAAGTCCAGCAGCTCTCTGGGGAAAAATCACCACTGGCAGAGGGGGCAGCTAACCTAAGGGAAAGGCACTGAGATGAAAGCATGCCCTGTGGAAACATATGCATATGTGACTCATGTACAAGAAGGTACAGAGGGGCCTTGTTACAACCCCACACTGGCCAAGTTGTATGCTTGGCCAATTCTTCCCCCAGGAGTGGGCTAATAGTAACTCTGGTTTCTCAGTTCCAAGCTCAATGCACATGTATCTTAAAATAACACACAGCTTTCTACCTATTTTTCTTTTACTGGTTTTTGAAAACCTTAAGTTCAATGCTTATTTTATCTTTATTTATAATAAAATAGTTCAAACTATAAATTTATAGCTTTGAAAAAGATATAATATATATTTTACCCCAAATATTACTCTGATCATACCACCTTTCATTTTCATAACTTCTTTAAAGGTCTTCTATTTTAATTGTGGTATAATTTCTTCTTTTGCCTAATTATTTAGAAAATTATTTCAGAGGCTGGAAATTTGAATTTAATTTATACTATTGCTTTCAAGTATCATTATTCTCTGTTCTAAGAATTTGGCATTAAAAAACTAGTGTTTCCTTTGCATTAGTTGATTTGCTTTGTGAAATAATATATGGTTAATTTTTATGTTTTTCTTTGTAATCAATATCTTTTTAGTCTATCTAATCAAGGTATTATTAAGTTTTTCTTTAAAAGTAAGTGTGAAGTGCCCTGGCTAACGTGGCTTAGTGGACTGAATGCTGGCTTCCAAAACAAGAGGCTGCCAGTTCAGTTCCTAGTCAGGGCACATGCCTGGGTTGCAGGCCAGGTCCCCCCAGTAGGGGGCGTGTTAGAGGCGACCACACATTGATATTTCTCTCTCTCTCTTTATCCCTCTCTTCCCTTCTCTCTAAAAATAAATAAATAAAAATCTTTTAAAAAAATGAAAAAGAAAGGCTGCTTCAGGTTCTATAATCATGTAAGTACTCTCACAAAGTACTCAAGACTGGCTTCAAAAAGTACTTCTGATTCAAGTGTGCATACACGTGTATGTACTCCTAACTTGTCCCACAAAACCTGCACATATTAGTAAGTGCTAATTCTTTAAGACATTATTTATACTATTTACTAGAACTTGATTGCAATAGTAAAATTAGCAGGTACAGGTCTAAAATATTGGGGTGGGCAAAAGTAGGTTTATAGTTGTTCATATGGAAAACAATACACAAATTAATAAATAATAAATGATACACGAACAAACTGTGTTTCATACGTACTCACAACTGTAAATCTATTTTTGCCCACCCCTCTATATAACTGTAATGTAGCCTGAAAGTCCTCAAACACTAGGGTCTGTAGCTTAAATTGATTAATACTTTTCTGTTAATCCATACAATAGAATCCAAACTCTATGTGCTAAATTTACATAAGAAATGTGATTCAAAATAGTTTAGCAATCACTAAAAAGGTGAAAACGAACATACCTCCCATTTTTGTCATCTTCACGAATAAAGGAAGGCATGGTCTGTCTGCAAAAATTTCACTTTGATGAACAAGGCACTCCTTTACTACATCATAGCCATTTAGAACCACAGTTGATATACCTCCAAGATCTAAACTGAAGATCTTTGAGAAGAAAAGAAAAACAACATTTAAATGGCAAAGTATATGGAGAAACATAACCATGGAAATAAACATGTACTAAGCCAGTTCTCCCAGATTTGTTACTTGCCTGAAAATGTAGGCATTTCTTACTCAACTGACAACGTTTAGAGTGCCTTCTCTCTACAAGGCATATCAAACACTATGATTCCATTATGGATTCAATGCCTGAAGACAATCTTCTCAATGGTATTAATGGAAGGAGTACCAGACTCAGAAGGCCTAGGTTCTAATTTAAGCTTTGCCATTAAACAGAGAGAGGATCCTGTGCAGAACCCTTAATACTTCGGGGGTGTCAGGGTTGTCACAGAGAATACGGTACTTGATTTAGATGCTCTTTTAAGATTCACTCCAACTCAAAACATTCAATGGTATCGAGGAATTTCTTTTTATTAACAAGATGAGTGGAGAGACAGCACCATCTACATAATCTTTATTACTCCAGACTTAGGTAGGAAAGGGGATTGCCAAAGGCATAAGAGACAACTTTGAAGTATAAACATATTGTAACTAGGCCCATTTGTATCTGGGTCCCTGAACTCTAGGAATTTGACAAAGCAGGCCCTAAGGGAATATGACCTGGGAAGAAAGGCATTGTCAAAATCACAAAAATTCAACTGAGTAAATTTGAAGATCTAATTTACTTTATTGGATGATTCATGAATTGAACAATATCCCATCTAGCAAGCAGAAAGGAGCTCCAAAGACCTGTAGAAAAGGAAAAGATTTTAAAGGCAGAGAAGAGGTAAGAAAAGGAAATCATTGTTTCAGGCAAAGTCACTCTCCTAAGGGGAACAAAGAATTCTACCCAGTACCTTATCTAACTAGTGCTGAGATGGTAATTTCACGTTGACTAGTCAAAGGTTACGTTCTTGGCGGAGGTTGAAACTGAGTTAACTTAGATACTAAGTCCTGCTTTGCTGACATGGGTTTTTTTAGCAGAAGTGACTCCATTTTGGGCCTGCTGTCTCCTTTTAATAGTATTTGCCCTATAGGCACAGGTGGCTACCCCTCATCTAAGGGGAAGGCCCAGACAGAATACCCACGCTATGCCGTGCAGGAGCTTCTCACGTGCTTTAGCTCAGGTTCACCCTCAATGTCACACCTCTTACAGCCCATTCTAACTGGGCCCATTAAGGGACTAGTCCAGTGAGAGAAGAGTGCTACCTTATCAGTGGGATGCAAATAATGCTCATCCCCATCCTCTGAGGAGTTGGCTGACAGCTTTTTTGGAGCCAAAACACTGAGTAAAGCCTCATCTCTGCAAACAAAACAAAAGGCTTGGCAGAGAACAGAAGTTCAGCAGAAGTAGTTACAGCAGCAATAGTGATGAAAACTCCACGTAGGGACAGAATCAACCATCTGAGCAACGGAGTCTTTGGCACAAGAACAGGCCTTGCCAACTGAGCAGCAGGTACACCTGGAACCTTGAGGAAGGAGCATGGACTGCCTGCCACAAGCAGTGGTATCAGTCAAAAGCAGCAGTGTTAAGAGTTTCAGCTGAGCAAAGGTGGGACTTTTTCAGCTTCCAAAGCAGAAATGAAATGGTCTGAAAAGGAAGTATTTACCCAGAAGTGTAATTTTAGCAGATATAAAGGAAAACCTCCTCCTCCTGTGTGTCTCCTCTACTCCCAATACTCTACTACAGGGGTCCCCAACCTCCGGGCTGTAGACCAGTAAGGGTCCAGGCTTGTTAGGAACCAAGGCTGCACAGCAGGAGGTGAGTTTAAATGTAAAGTGCTTGAATCATCCTGAAACCATCTCCAACCCCAGTTCATGCAAAAATTGTCTTCCATGAAATCAGTTCCTGGTGCCAAAAGGGCTACACTTCTTCTTTTTAAACATTTTACTTATTTTTAGAGAGGGTAAGGGAGGGAGAAAGAGAAGAAGAGAAATATCTGTGTGTGGTTGTCTCTTGCTCACCCCTCACTGGGGACCTGCCCCACAACCCAGGCATGTGCCCTGACTGGGAATTGAACCAGCAACCCTTTGTTTTGCAGGGTGGTGCACAATCCACTGAGCCACACCAGCCAGGGCTTTTCTACACTTCTGACACCAGATGTGTGGTTTTTCCACACGTAAGCAATTCTGTGACAATAGCTGGGTGTCCTACAATTTAATTCAATTCTGATAGATCTACCTGGAGACAGTGCCAGGTTCCACATATTAAGAGATCAGTGCCACCCTGGTTGGTGTGGCTCAGTGGATTGAGCACCGGCCTACAAACTAAAAGTTGCTGGTTCAATTCCCAGGCAGGGCTCTTGCCTGGGATGTGGGCTTGGTCCCCAGTTGGGGGTGTGTGAGAGGAAACCTATCAATGTTTCTCTCTCACATTGATGTTTCTCTCCCTCTTCTTCTCCCCGCCTTCTGCTCTCTCTAAAAAAATTAATAAAATCTTCAAAAAAAAAAAGATCAGTGCCACAAGAGTTCTCCCCCACTTCAGATGCCAATCACAAGTCCAGGTTGTTACCTGTGCTTCTGACTAACAGGCCATAAATCAGGGGTTTGCATGACTTTCTCCTCAGGTTCAATTAATTTGCTAGAGTGCTCACAGAACTTGGGAAGATATTTTACTTGCTAGATTTTAGCTTTATTATAAAAGGATATAACTCAGGAAGAGCGGTGTGGAAGAGATGCATAGGGCAAGGTATGGGGAAGGGGTGGGAAGCTTCCATGCCCTTCCAGCCATGCTACCTACCCTCTGCTCACCTCCATGTGCTCACCAACATGGAAGCTCTGCAAACACTGTAATTTGAGGATTTTTATGGATAGTTTATTACCTAGGAGTGATCAATTAAATCACTGACTACTGGTGACTGATTCAACTTCCAGCCCCTATCCCCTCTTCAGAGGTAAGAGGAAGGGATCAGACTGAAAGTTCCAACCCTCTAATCCAGATTGGGTCTCCCAACAACAAGCTCTCATTCTCTGAGCTTTCTAAAATTACCTCATTAACATAAACTCATGTGTGGTTGAAAGGGAATTGTTATGAATTAAAAAAAAAAAAGACTTTATCCTTTATCAATCTTAAGACTTAGGAAATTCCAAGGGCTTTAAGTGCTAATTAATAGACAAAGATCAAAATATGTATTTCTTACTATAAATCACAATATCGCAGCAGAGATAATAAAAGGGTGCCATTAGTGAATAGCCAATGGTCCTGATGTAGGAAACAGGGTGATGATTTCACAAGGATGATGAAAGACCCTGGGATTGAAAACTGTTAATATGAACAAATGGGAATCATATTTCAGGATAAACTGTCAGGCTGTGGGCACTAGAGATTATAAAAACCAAGGAGGATCCATGCTTGAGAACACTTTTCTACAATCCACTTTTACTTAAAAATTTGAAATGTCCCTGTACTTGAGGGTAAAACTGGGGAAACTATTACTAGAACTAGCATCTATTCTGTATTTCGCTGTTTTTCAGGTGTTTGGGTAAATATTTGTGTATAAAACTAAAAAGTTACCCTTAAGCTACTTTGATCTATGAAATGATCCAAATGAAGTTTGTATGTTCTCTGATTTATTCAGTAATTTTTAGTATTATTATGGGCTAGTTATGATGCAGGCAGAGATGGGAAACAGGAACACACACATTACTTTCTTTGTTTTCTAGAAGTTAGTCTATGATCTTTGAGCCTCTTTCCCTCCCTCAAACCAGCTCTACCCACAATTCTTCACTACCTCAGTTAATGACAACTCCATTTATCCTTCAAGCTACTCAGGCCCCAAACTACCCATGAGCTGCCCGTGTTGACTCAATTTTCTCTGCCCAAACCCATATCACCATTCAGTAGTCATGTTGTTTCCGCTTTCACTCAAGGGGTGTCCAACCTGCAGCCCACGAGCTGCATGCAGCCTAATACAAAACCATAAATTCACTTAAAACATTATGAGATTTTTTTTGTGATTACGTGTTGCAGTGTATTTCATGTGTGGCCCAAGACAACTCTTCTTCCATGGTAGCCCAGAGACACCAAAAGGTTGGACACCCCTAAACTGAGGACAATATCTTCCCACTTCTATCACCGACACTCTAATCCAAGCCACCTGCATGTCTCCCCTATGCTATCACCACAGCTTCTTGTCTCTTCACAGGTGGTTCTCAACATGGCATGCTCCGGCTTCATGCCCTTTGTACTTGTTCTCTTGTCCTGGAATGCTCTTCCCCTAGATATTCCTATAGCTTGCTCATTCGTTTTCTTTAAGTCTTTGTTCAGATGCCTTCTTTGCAGTGAGGCCTGCTCTGACTAGCCCATTTAAAATTTCACCCCTTAGAATTCTCCATCTCCCTTACCGTAATTTAGCTTACTTCATACTCTATACTTTAACATATTGTGTAATTATTATGTTTATATTGTCTGTCTTACCACCTTCCTCCCATCTCTACCTGGTGAGAATGTAAGCGACACGATTTGTTTTGTTCATCACTCTGTCTGCATACCTAGAACAGTACAAAACATAAGATGACAACTGATAAATATATGTTGAATTAGGGAAGAGTGGTGGAGGCATACATTTAAGCAGATTATTAGCCCTGGCTGGTGTGGCTCAGTAGACTGAGTGCCAGCTTGCCAACCAAAGGGTCGTTGGTTTGATTCCCAGTCAGGGCACATGCCTGGGTTGTGGGCGGGTCCTCAGTGAGTGGTGTGCGAGGGGCAACCGCACATTGATATTTCTGTCCTTCTTTCTCCCTTCCTTTCCCCTCTCTAAAAATAAATAAATAAAATCTTAAAAAAATAAAAAAACAGGTTATTATGTGCTAATTACTACGTACATGGGTTAAGTGCTCATAACAGAGGAATGTGAAAAATGCTGTTGATGAAAACTGGTAAGTAATTGCCACACACTTTTTCATCTTTACTTGGGCTGTGTTCTCATTTACAATGCCTCCCTTCACTGCCATACTGTCCAAACCATTCCACGTCTTTAGGGACCATCCTCCATGAAGTCTTTCTTGGAGCACTCTCTCCCTCTCCTTTGACCCACCACAGCACATGCTTAGAAGCTCCCAGGGCACTTATTTAATACTCCCTTGAATGATAAACATTCACATTCTTTTTTTTCAAAGACTTTATTTATTTTTAGAGAGAGGGGAAGAGCGGGAGAAAGAGGAGAGAAACACCTATGCATGAGAGCTACATTGATCAGTTGGCTCTCGCACACCCCCAAATGGGGACCTGGCCCGCAACCCAGGAAGGTGCCCTGACTAGGGGTCCGGCGCTCAATCCACTGTGCCACACCAGCCAGGGCCAGAAACATTCATATTCTTGTCTTCTGTTTGCCTGCTAAGTTATAAATGCCTTAGAATAAATAATTCTAAGTCTTTCATCTTTGAACCTTCCATAGAATCCTGTTCAGTGCCTTGCATAAAAGTCTCAATAAATGGTTACTATATATTGTAAATGATAAGTCGTCAACTCCACTTGCCTTGAAGTAATTATTTTATTGGCCTGTGTGTACTACCTGAAAATAATCTGTAAAAAACATTTGTTTACCACTTTACTAGTTAGGGAATGTTTCTCAAAATTTGAATTAAGATTAAAGTCACTGTAGAAGCTGACACATTCAGAGTGAATCTCCAAGGAAATGGTAATTCTTGATGGGGTACATTTCTATTTCAGACTCTTTAAAATGAATGCATAAGATCTGAGGACTGGTTATCTTCAATTATAAAGAACTGAATTCACAGACTTCATAAAGTAGATGTCACTTGAAGTGACTGTCATTTCTCATAAGCAATTTTCAAGTCTAGGTTTTTTATAGGAGCCCACATCTCCAAATTATAAAGTCAGATAGTGCAAAAATAAGATTACATTTAAGAATAAGCCCTATAAACAACTTTCTACAATCTTCCAGTAGTACTCCTCCCACTTCCAAAAAGGTATAGTACTAATATTTGTATAGTGTATTACCAACGTACGCTAACTTTGAGACTTTGTCAGAATTGGGAAACACCTCTGAGGTAATGGGAGACCTTTAAGGATATTTCACAACTAAGATAAAGATCAAATGCTGCTATAGATTTACAGAGTTAATGTTAGGTGGTATTTAACTTAAATCTGAGGTGGAGTAGGACAGTGTCTACATCTTTTTCGTTACTTTCTTTTTTTCCTCTACTCCTCTTGCCTATTAAAAAAGTTTCATTTTACCACCTCCAACGAAGAGCCCTTTTTGTAAAGAACCGTGGCAGCCTAAAATAGCTGGACCAGCAACACACACACACACACACACACACACACACACACAGAAGGTTCAGTCATGCCAAATTCTTAAATCCATTGAACCAAATCTACCTATCCCAAGATAAGTTTTTCAGCGTTTCTAATTTAATCAACCTCTAGTCTCATACTCTCACATCCAATAATTTCTCTAGAATATTATGATGCTTTGTGCTAACACAGCAGAGATAGACTATATCAAATAGAAACACACTCAAATCTCGGAGAACTCGAGGGTGAAAAATATCTTATGTTCGCTTTTCCTAAAGTCAGCTACCCTTTAGCGATACAAAATATTAGTGAGCTGCAGAAAACTAGACTAATTCTTGTAAAACCTGGTTTAGATACAGATTTAAGCCCCAACCTGGAACACAGTTGCCAAACAACCCTGCCATACTGTTTCTTCAAAGCAGCCACCACAGTTTGTGGTCGACAATTTGATCGATTTTCTCACTTGCACTAGACTGACTGTAACACCCTGAAGCCGGGCTGTGTTGGCCTCCTTCTCCTCTCCATCCCTAGCACCTGACAAGCGTCTGCTGTGTTGCTTCCCATAAATGAATGGACTCAGAACAATGCAGGTGAGCTTAGTCGGGGCCAACACTCTGAAACTGCTGCCTCTTTCTGAGGTCGGGCGCCCTTCCAAACACGAGCTTGTGTTCCAGCCCTTTCCCCTACTAGTCAGCAGTGGCGAGGCTATCTGCTGGCCACCGGGCATTTCCAGGTACAGTCTCCTCCTCCGTAACAGGGAAGACCAGCGGTCGTTTTCCCGGGCGCTCTGAGTTTAAAGGAATCCACGTTGGAAGGGAGGCTGGCCCGCGGCAGGTGCAGGGTTAGGGTTTGCTATGAGGATGCTGCTGGCCTGTCAGCACGACACTGCTCACCCTGCGCTGTAGGACTCCGCACCCATTTGTCATTATCCATCTATTCATTCTTTCACAATTATTTACCTGACCCCACCTCTCTCTCTGACCAGGGCCTTCCCGGACCCTTGCTAATCCCCACAGCAAAGGCCTAGACCAGCCATGCTCAAAAGCAAACACCCCAGAACCTCCTATTACCTATTCACTCGGTCCTAGAATTGGGGTGCCTACTTTGCAGGGAGACCTGGGGCTGGAACCCGGGCCGAAACTCATTCCTCGAGGGCAGAGCCTGTAGGCCCACTGCGCAGACGCGGGAGCACAACCTCTGCGGTTTAGCTGGCAGAAAGAGCCCGCAGGGCGTCAGGCGGGTGGGAGTCCCGCCTGGGCGGGGCTCGCCGGGGCGGGGCTTCGAGGACTTCTCCCGACCCAGGAAGTGGGTTTCTCTCCAACACCGGCTACCCGGAGAGAGGTAGCGACGGATCCAGGCCGGGAGCGGCCGTCGGCCCACCCGGGAGGAAGGCCCGGGCCCTCCCCTCCCACGGCCCGTCGGGCTGTACCTCGCCGTACACCTGGCTCTGCTTTTTCATGTAGACATGGGGGAGCTCAGCTGAGGCGGCCAGCGAGTAGATGTTGCCGATGAATGGCAGCCCCGACGGACCCGGGGGGAACCCCGACGGCCGCCTCTGTTTCAACAGCTGGCGGGCCCCCAGCGCGAAGAACAGCAGGAAGAGCGCGCAGCCCACAGCCGCCGCGCACGCCTCAGCTCCGCCAGGTTCCCACATAATTGGGGCCTAGGGCCTGTGAACCACCGCCGCCGCGAGACTGGGCTCGCCCCCCACGCCGCCGCACCCCATTGGCCCGCTACTCTGAGGTCCCGCCCCAGTTTCAGGGCCAATGGCCTCTCGGGTCAGTTACCTCTGTCTTTCCTGGCTCGGAGTTCGCTGTGTGGAGGTGGGTGCGGCCAGCTGGCTGTGGCTGTGGGCGAGCACCAGCCCCGGTGGCACTGAGTCTGGAGGCCCTTTGCAGGGTATTGACATCGACGACTAGTCAGTTCAGCCTCCCTCACTCGGCAGAACCTGCCTCCTTTGCGACCAGCCGGTACTGAGGGTCTTTTTAGGAACCAGGTCTGCGTATTTCAAACTAGAAACACTGGAGAGCTTGTCAACACAGAGATCTTCAGCTGAACCTGATAATCTTTAGAACCTCCATTAGAGAATTGATAAAGCAATATAAAATATATAATCTTAGTACTCATCTGTTCTTTCCTCCTATTTCGAGGCATTTTTGTGTGTGATCCCTTGAAAACTGTGATTATGCTATGTTTAGGTAATCTGAATTAATTACACATCTTTTCACCCCTTCCTGGTCTTCCCAAACTGGTTACTTCCTGCCAATCACAGAGGATTCTCGGTCTAGAGTTAGTTGCCCAGGGATAGTACTTACTATTCAACCTTCCTACCTTCACTACCTAAAATTAAGCAACTGACTGCCTATTTGCTATTTCTGTAGCTATTTCTGTTTTCTGTTGAGCAGTTCCTTGCAACACAGGACTTTCTCAGCATGGGACTCTTCTAACCGCTGCCCCCAATTGTGGTTCAGCAGTGGCAAGACTTACGGCCCTCATCAGTTTATTAAAGCTCATTCATACAAGTATTTATTGAATGCCTCCTACCATGTGGTATCCTAAACAATGGAGGCACATAGATGAAAAGAGCAACAAAGTCCCCACCCTCCTAAAATTAACATTCTTGTGAGAGGGAAGAGGAATAAGTACATAAATAATTTTTAAAAATCCCATGCAAATGAAAATAAGTGTGTTATACAGAATGCCTGAACATGGTGAGATAATTTAGCAGGTTAAGGGATGTCAGAAAATGTCTCTTACAGAAGATGACATTTGAGCGATCAAATAAGGAAGTGTATTTGTTTTCCACTGCTGCTGTAACAAGTTACCATGAATAGTGGCTTAAAACAACACAAATCTATTATTTTATGGTTCTTGAGCTCACAAGCCCAAAGTGGATCATCCTGGGCAAAAGTGAGGCGTTGGTATGGCTGTGTTCCTTCTAGAGGCTCTAGAGGAGCATCAGTTTTCTTGCCTTTCCCAGTTAGGCTGCCCACGTTCCCTGGCTTGGGTCTCCTCTTTTCCTCTTCCTTCAAAATCAGCAATGTTAGGCAAAGTCTTCTCACACTGGCTCTCTCCAACTCTCCTGTCTCTCTCTTCCACTTAGAAGCATCTCTGTCATTCCATTGGGCCCACCTGGATAATTCAGGATACACTCTCCATCCCAAAGCCACCTTAATTCCATCTGACACTTTGTTTCCCCTTGCCATGAAAACTCACATGTTCATAGGTTTTAGGTATCAGGACCTGGGCATATGTGGGCTGAAGGAGGGCATTATTCTCCCTACTGGAGGAGGGAAACCTGAGGAACATCTGGAGGGTAATATTCCAGAGAGAGCAAAGGTTCCCATATATATGCAAGCCCTTTCTTCTGAGTGTTTCCAGCCTCTCACTTGATGTAAGATATGTCTAACCCTGTAAGAACATTTATGAGTTTATTTGAGCAAAACTGATGACACTTGCTGGGGAGCAAAATCTTAACAGATTGAGAAAATTCTCCAGAGAATGGCAGTTTTGCACCTTATTTTATTCATTAGAATAAAAGGAGAAGACATAAGAGGGTTACATGAAATCCAGTGGTGGTAGATTAGGTTGGTGGGAGAAAGCAAAGTGGAGAAATCTGTGGGATTTAATAAAAAATAAAACAGATAGACACATGCTTCTTTTACATTGATGGGTAGAGGATAGTTAACAAGACTTACAGCACACAGAAATGGTATTTGGGGAGCAAGAATACAATGAGGTGTTCTGTGGTTTATTGGTCTGGAAAAGGGATTACTGTGACATCCCAAAGGCATGTTATCCAAGATGCCAAAAGACAACAGACAGGCTCAGTTAAGGTAAACACTGACCTGTGTTAAGAAAGATACCAGCCTAGGACGACTACCTACCATGACTCTCTTTTTGTTAGGAAGTTTTAATCATCCTGTGTGGTTACTTTCAGTCTCTGAGTCTGTAAGGCCACCATGTAGGGCCTCCCTTGTCTGGTTTAGTATGTGGCCCCATTTTAGTCCACACTCTTTGTATATTTCTTACACAAATACTCTTAAAATGAGGACAGCCCTTTAGTTAACCTTAGCGTTTTGCTTCCTAACTGTTTTGAGCTCACTATCTAGTATGTGGACATCTCCCAAAATCTGAAGGTATGTGCCAAAGGATCTCCAAGTATGGAATACCGACCTGTTGAAACAGGGTATGTCTCACAGGATTTTCAACCATGAAATATCTGCCTATTGCCTAGATACATATTATCTTTAAAGATACCTTAAATTTCTTTCTTTGTTTTCTTTTTGAAGATGGAGTAATCTTTTATTTTAGACACTTTCACAAAGAGGTTGTCAGTACATGAACTTTCCAGTAGAGATGAACAAACATGAAAATCAGCCTCCAGCCATGGGCAGCTGCTCTGCTCAGAGCCTAGGATCCTCCTTGCCCAAGTGGTGAGGTGGAGGCATGCACTCCCCCCCTTTTATTAGCTTATCCTGCTGCTTCATGATGGTACTCAGTCATTCCATCATTTTCTGCCAAAGCAGACATTCTACCAAATCTGCATATTCTGACTTGCACTCTTTCTCTGCAGATACCACCAGTTCCATGTGCACATTCTATCCACTCTTTTTCAAAAGCATGGCATGAGATGGAGTCTTGTGAGGCTGCTCAATACTTGGTCAAAGGAAGACTTTCATAAGGCCGCTGAAATTCTACCCAGAGGTCCCACTGCTCTGCCAGTCCTCCCTCACGGTGCCTGGCTCTTAGGAGATCCAAGGAAATCAAAGTGAAACAGTGATGTTTCATGACAGGGACCCTGTCTTCAGTATGCAGGGTGGAATGGGTTCTTGGAGAAACGTGAAAACCCTGTATGTGCCTATAACATTTCTGTGTGCAGGTAGTAATGGTCTCAACAGAGGACAGCGTTGCTGGGCTGGATCAAAAACCTTTTCCTTCGTCTTTGGGATCTGTCCCTGCAGGGTTCATTCTGAGGGCCAGTGTCAGATGACAGTGTCTCCAGGGCTCCCTGCCAGTTCATGGATGGCTGTGACCTGAATGCCTGGCCTGAGCCTTGGATGCTGGCCAGACAGTCCTTCCCCAGCACACAACAATGCAATGAGCAGAAGTGTGTCTCCTTTGCGCATTCCATTATAGGCACTTACGGTTGTGTTTCATCAGAATGAGAGGATGTAAGAGTCAGAGAAAGTGCCCTGCCAAGTCCTACTGGACTCTGAGGCAAAAGAAAAAAAAATCAACGATATTGATCTTGGCTCATTCAAAATGTGATATCTTGTTTATCATGGATTTTTGCAATAATTTTGATGTTAAAGTATTACATTAGCATATTATCTTCATTATTGAGCTTTTTAGTGCCCCTTTAAATTTTGCTCCTGAGGTGAGGTGAATGGCTCACCTGCCTCACGTTAGTCCCATCCCTGCGAGGTAGGGTACCAAGATAATGATTTTGATGATGAAGTGGTATGCAGGAACTGGGATGGCACACTTTGATTTCCTTGGATCTCCTAAGAGCCAGGCACCATGAGGGAGGACTGGCAGAGCAGTGGGGCCTCTGGGTAGAATTTCAGTGGCCTTATGAAAGTCTTCCTTTTACCACTATGGAGGTCTCCACCTTGCCTGATGTTCAATCTTTGTCAATTAATTAATATGAATTAAACATTCCTCCAAATAGACTGAAAAATGCAGACCCTCATGGGGAGGTACGATGCTTGAATTTTTGGAGGTGGTGGTGTGGTGAAGATGATAATGGTGGGTAGGAGGTTTCAAGAAAATAATACAGAAAGGAAAAGGACAGTTTCAATGAGACACTTTTTTCCTTTCACAGTTTTCCCAAAGTCTGGATGGCCTTGAAGAGATCACATTTCTCCCAGGATTCACACCGGACCTTTCCTGGGGATGCTCAGCTGACCATCCCAGGCACTGCCTCTCCTCCAGCTCACTCTGGACCATCCTCTAATGGCATCTTCTATTCTTGCCTTGAATTTAAATATTAGACATCTAAAGTGGAAGAACACTTTGTGACCATCTTGTTGAAGACCCTCTTCCAAATATAGTATCTGAGACTCAGAGGAGGTCTGAGGTCACACAAGACAGGACTAGTGGAACCAGATATTTGGGCTCTGGACTTGTCACATATGTTCTTTCAATCATTCATCATAAAATTATTGAGTACTGGGGGTGTAGCAAACCAGTTGTGGTTCCCACTTTCCTGGGATTTCTAGTCTAGTGGGGGATGCAAACGTCAATCAATCACAAATGGATATATCGTTATAAACATTTTAGTTTTCTGAAGTAAAGGACAGTTCTATAAGCATGTATAACCCAGGTATCTGGTCAGGGTTGAGGGTCAGAAAGAGCTTGCAGTCTGGGCCATAGAACCAGCTTATACCTGGGAACTTATCTTCCCTAGAGTCATGTTCACTGTGAGTTTTACTGAAATTCTTCTCAAGTACTGGTCTTATATGGGACATTGAGTGCCAAGTAGGAAGGAAAAGGAAAGTGGATGTAAAAAAGTCCATTTAAAGTTTTTGAATAATACAGTTACTTCACTCTCAGTTAGAAGCATTCTTACTCCTGTTGCAAATGATTTTGATAAACATTCTTATAATGTGCTTCTAAACACAATAACATTGTAGAAGCAAAGCAAATATAGATTAAATTGAACATGCTCATCAACAAAGATTAAAATTATTTTAAGGACATTTTCACTTAAAAGTGCAGGGAAAGTGTGTAGTGTATTTTTGGAAGATATGGCTAAATTTCTATAACACACAGAGGACTTCCAGAACTTAAAAGATTAACTTCATTTATCTAGAAAATGTGCTTCAGGAGCTCTAATTCCCTGATGGGGTTGATGAAGGACAATAATAATGACATGAAGCCTCATAGCAATAGCTTGTTAGTGCAGTGGGCACGTGTGGCCTTTCTCTTCCCGATTTTATAGTACTCAGGTGACACAAAAAAGAGAGTCATCTGCTTTTACCTCTGAGCCAAAAAATAATTTTAGTCATCATGGCACATAATCTGAGTGAATCTTTGATCATTTGCGGAACTTGTCCACCTCTTGGAGTGACCAGCAAGGCTCATCACACTGCATCTTGGGCTGTCATGGTCAGCTTATTTTCTTCCAACAACTTTGAAAATGCCTTCTTTCCTTCAGGAGACATTGGTAGGTACCTAGTGGCATAGAAGATTTATTTCTCTGAGGGTTTGAAGATCAGCATTTTGAATGTGAGGGAGGGAGTGGATAATATTCTGAGCATACAGGAGATGGAGGGCCAGTAAGACTTCCCACAGAAACACCTGGCTTTCTACTTCCTGCCTAGCCCCAAATTATTTCACCCCAGGCCTGCTCCTGACTGCCTTCACTGAGGAGCCTTATGCAAATACTCTGGACCATAATGGCCTCCACACTTGAGATGCTCCACCCTTTAAGCTCCTTATCACTTGGATCACCTTTTATGTTTCAGTACCTTCTCTTTTTCATTAATGATGTGATAAGAATTACTCTGGAGTTCTGGAGGGTAGGGTCCCTGTTTTATTCTTTTCCTGAATTCTAACATCTTAATTCACTGTCAGTCACACCGGGGTGGGCCCTAAATCCATGCTGACTGATTGGCTGGATATACCTGGGGAAGTCTTCTCTGTCAGGACTCCTCCCTTCAGGGCCCTCTGGGGAGAGAGTTTTATGCCAGTCTGCAGGCTCCAGAAGAAGATGTATTTTGCCTCTAGGTTTATTCATCAGGCAATCAGTTGGAAAACTTGTCTACAGCAAGGCATTGTGCCAGCAGCAGAAAACTTATACTGAGAGAACCATGGGCCCAGACACAAATGTGGGTCTGTTTCAAATAAGCAGGAATAAGCCTTGGTGATATCTGGTGAAGGGCATAGTACTCCTTCCTCTTCCTCCTGTCTCTTCTGGGAATCACTCATCATGGAGGATGGAGCAAGAATTTTTTTGATTATGCTTCACACTGCATGACATATCCTTGCACCTCTTGGCTATACTTTGGGAAGGTGTAAAGTGACCTGGTGTTACAGAAAAGTAGGGTAGGGTTAACGTGGCACAAAGTTTACAGTAACTTTAGAGGACTTCAGAATTGGAAAGAACATTAGGAAGCAATTCAGTCCAATTCAACCTACATTTTACGGATGTGGGAGCTGAAGCTCTGAGTGGACAAATGACTCACTCAAGGTCACACACTGAGTTGCTGGCAGGAACAAGAACACAATGTGCTGGTTGCTGGGGCTCGGTTGCCTCAACTGAGTGAGAGTAAGTTAAACCTAAGACTTGATAAGAGGAGGCACTTCAATGCAAAGTCAGTTCACACATGTCTGAGTTCCCATTTGAGCAAAATGGGGTGTTTTGTGTAAGCAGATTTATTAACACAGAATAAAATGAGTTGAGAAATTTTCTGCTGGTATGAAATGTTTGTCTCTTACTTTAATCTAGTTAATTATTTAAGAAAATATAGGACTTACTCTGAAATCAGTGGGTAAATATACAATGTTTGCTACAAAACTTCCTCACACATTAGTGTCCTGGGGAAATTTATGTACTGTAATTGTATGTTTTGTCACAGTCAGTTTGGCCCTGAAGGACATGACTGTGTTTTCTTTTGAGCACAACCATTGTCTCAGAGAAGCAGGTGTCTTGGCAAATATGGTACACAATAGAGAAGTCTGTTGATTAATGTATTTTAGTAAAAAGTCTATGGTGAAATTGCCTGAATGTTGATTTTTTTTTATTTAGACAAACTGGGAATATTATTCCTGAATTTAAGTTTAACAGTTTGTAGAACATAAGTATCTAATTTTTGGTCTCAAGGTTTAGTTTGGCGACATCATATTTATATGTTGATATCTGTATAATATAATCTTACAATTAGTCAAACTTATATGTGTGTTTATAGTCAAACTTTAAAAATTTCCTTGGGCTAAAGCTGTATAAAAAGTGTTATAATAAACATCTTTTTTTCATACAGGATTTTCTATGTTTGAGGTAGTTTCCTTGGTATAGATTTCCAAATGTAGAATTATTAAATTTATTATTCAGGTTTCTGCAGAGAAACATAACCAATAGGATATAGATATAGATACATAAGAGGAGTTTATTATAGCAATTGAATCATGTGATTATGGAGGCCGAGAGGACCTATGATCTGCTATCTGCAAAGTGGAGAAACAGGAAAGCTGGTGATGTAATATAGTCTTAAGTCCTGAAAAACAGGAGAGGTATAAATCTGTGTCCAGAGTCCCAAGAACCAGCAGTGCTGGAGAAGATGGTACAGCAACAGCAATTGGAGTCACCACTGGTTAAGCTTACCATAATCCACTGTCATTCTCCAAGATCCATCTGCCTTCTGCACAGTCCATATAGGGAAGTTGAGTAGAGATGTGTGGGAATCACATCCCTGCATTGTTCAAGTTCTTGATGGTGGCATTAATCTCTGCAGTCCCTGCAAGGATACAGTATTGCTTTTGATTTACTATTTTTTTTTTTTTTTGTTTTTAGATAGAGGCCATTCTAATGGCTTTCACTTGGCCTCTCCCACCATAATAGCCCTTGTTCCAAAGTTTAGGGAACCAATGTGGGGATTCTGCAAGCTGCTAAGTATGTCTGTTTCAATTGTAAATTCTGGAAATGGGGAAATAACCACAGGATGGGTTCAGGGACCCACTAGACCCACTGTGAGGTGCACCTGAGCTAAAACCCCATAGATCACCTGACCTCAATCTGCCCACACTCTGATTGGAGGGCCACGGTGATGTTTCAGGTCCCCAGGAATTTGTGTTGGTTCAGTGGTTCCTGGAAGATCTGATTATTTACATTTCCCCAGTGTACAGTTGTGCTGGTAAAAGGCCATAGATCCCTTTGGGGAAGGTGTGGAGAAAGACTAACTATAAATTTTTTGGTAGTGTACCATAGCCCTTCATCAAGGGGACCCCTTCTTTATTCAAAGGATTCTGAGTCTCTAAATGAGCTCAAGTCTGGGAATTGGCTGAGGATCTGTGTATTTATGATTCAGATCAGATTTTTGTTCACTTGACATAGAACCTTTCTGCTTATGCAGGTCACGTAAGAATCCAGTAGGCTTCCTATCTAATATTTCACTTCTAGGAATCCCATGATTGACTAAGCAATATCGCAGGTCTGTGTAAGTCAGACTGTTCTGATTACTGATTTATCACGGATGTCCATTACAGTAACCGTGCCCACCTTACTCTTGGCAGTAATAACCATCACTTGGTAATGGTTATTACTGCTATTGCATTTAGATTTTCCAGGTGAGTGGCTGCAGTTCCCACCAAGAGGTCTGGCCTACAGAAAAGAGTGATCACAGAATTTTTCAGGAATGCTAGGGCTCCTCTCACAACTCTCTTTCTCACAATGTTGGTGCGAGGTATGTCATCTAGACTTTCCCAGTGTCTGTATGTCCTAAGAGAAAAATTCAACATTCCAAATGCCTTAAGCCTCTGGATCCCTTTCTCTACATTAAACAAAGGAAGGTAGAGAATTTCCAGTTTGCTCACGTGGGCCATCTTTTTGGTTCATGTTTCAGCCAACTAAACAAACCATTAGAACCTTTTCTAACTACCTAAACTGTAACATTAAATGCAGAATCTCTCCTAGTGAGCTTATATCAATAAATTTGGCCTTTTCCAACTGTATTTCACACCTTCAGTATCCATTTCCAGGCACAGTCCTCAGATTTCTGCTTATGTAAATTGGAAAATGTAAGTAGTTCTTTTGGAGTGTAGCACACGTCCTTGTGGGTCACACTTTATACCTCATCATTAGGGACATGCTGAGACTTGAGTGTAGTTACAGGTCTAAAAGAAAGGAGGGGTGGTGGGGTAAGGTCCTGAGGAGAATGAGCATTTGTCTTGCACAGCAACTGCCTCCAGGGAGGCCATTACAGTTTCTTTGCCCTATGAAACTCTTCGTCAGGCTGTTCATCTTTTATCATACCTTTTAACAAACTGGTAAATTTGTTTTCCTGAGTTCATTGAGCCACTTTAGCCAATTAGTTAAAACTGAGCAGTGGGAAAATGATTTGTAGCCAAGTCAGATTGGGGGCATACTTTGTGATTGGCATCTGAAGAGGGGTAGAAGCAGTCTTGTAGGATTGAGCCCTTAGCCTGTAGAATCTGACACGGTCTCCAGGTAAATAGCATCAGAATTGAGTTAAATTGTAGGACACCCAGCCCATGTCTCAGAGGAAACCCCACACATCTGGTATTAGTAATGTTGTGGGTGTGGTGGTAGCATGAGAGTAAAGGAGACACAAAGAACTGATTTTTTTTCTAGTACACTGCCAGATAACTGAGCAGAACTTCCATTTGGGTGTTCTGCTGCCTGGATTAGTTGGCTCCTCAAAAGCAAATGCCATAGTTTTCTCTGGCAATACCCAAATATACAGCAGGCTAGCAAGCATTTTATTTTCTTTCCACTTTCTCTCTCAAAGGCCCCTCGATAGAAGGCTTTTGGCTCTCTCTTTCAAAAAACATAATCTCTGTATAGTTTGGAACACTCCAGTTAATTGGAGATATTCAAATCCTGCCAAGTAGAGGAAGGACCAGGTTCATTAAAATATTGTGTTGCTCATACATTGATTGATCCAAAAACAGTATTTTAATCTTAGCACTGAAATACAAATTTACAGTAACTATTATCCAAGGGGAAATGGAAACTTTGAAAAAACGCATTTTGGCTACTTGATATATTGCTCAATTTTAGAACTTCATAATAAGCTCATAGCTATGAATCCAGTGATTGCTTAGGACTTACACATGAACTTAAAATGAAAGTTAAACCACTTATTTTGTCTCTGTAAAGTTTGTGTGGTAGTGGTATTAAATTTCCAAACAGGAAAAAAAATCATTTGAAATATATATAGTTAATCCCCTTAGATTATTTTAGAGTATATTATAAAACTGAATGTCTACTTTATAACTAAATTTTGAGAATTGGCCATCACTGCCCAAATAAAAGTTATAAAAACAGTCAAATACCAAAGTGCAGGTAAGATGGTTATAGATGTAATATCTTTACTATTAGAACAAGCTCTTAAAAATGTTTGAAATTATAAGAAGTGATAATTTCACATGTAAATACACATGTAAATAGATAACTCATTAAAGAGTAATTACAACTGTTTAACAAAGATAATGAAAATACATGGCCTTAGTCATTATAATAAATGCCAAATAAAATACTTCTGAAATTCTTAGTGGCTTTATTCAGAAAAGACAAAAATAAGACACAGCGCAGGTATTCCTCCACGGGAGGATCAATAAATACGCGTGGTACATGGAATACAGCTCAGCAATAACAAGGGAGAAGAAAGCCTGCTGGTATGTGAAACAAGAGGGACGAAGCTCCAAAACATTATGCTCTCTGAAAGAATCCTGATCCCAAAGCATACAGAGTGTGTAATTTCACTGACATGAAGTTCTGGAACTAGCTCAAGTAAACTATGATTTAAAACACTGGAAACAGTGGTTGTCTCTGGCAGAAGGGCAGGTATGGGGGGCAGTGTTTAATGAAAAGAGACATGAAGCAGCTTTTTGGCATACTGGCAATGTCCTGTATCTTGACAGAGGTTTGTGTCACACAGATGAATGTGTTCCCAAAACTCATCAAATGGTACACTTAAGATGTATGCATTTCACTGTATTTAGATTTTATCTAAAAAAAGACCAGTCAAAACATATTGTTCTCTAATGACATGCAGACTAAAATGCTGAGAGGGACAGAATACAATTCAGTACTTTGAAATGCATTAAAAATAATATGTATTGATGGGTAGACAGGGCTGGATAGATATTTACATATGTCTTAAAGCAAACAGCAACGTTTTTCTTATAAACTCAACTTATTGGGTTACATGGACATACAATGTTTAATTCTTTCAATGCTTTTGCAGGTTTTACATTTTTGTTAGAAAATTTTTGACTAAAAACTCAGAAGTTCTATTTTGCCTATTAAATAAGCAGAAAAATAATTTAATAATATTTTTAAAAATATGAGCAAAAGTTTTTTTAAATAATGCACAATAATGGCCCTGATCCTATGAAACAGTAACTCTGCCTATAGGTGTTCAGTTGATGTAATTTTTTTGGAAGGCACTTTGGCAATTTGAGTCAAAGGCCATAAACTTTGAAGACATAGTTATTATCTGTGCCTTTGATGTCATATCAAAAAATAACTGCCAAATCCATTGTCATGGAGATTTTGTGCTACATTCTTCTATGTTATGTTGTTTCAGGTGTTACATTTAGGTCTTTCATCCATTTTAAGATAATTCTGTGCATGGTGTAAAATATGGGTCCAATATAATTTTTCTGTATGTGGTTATCCAGTTGCTTCCAGCACCATTTGTTGAAGAGACTATTATTTTCCTATTGCCTGTCCTTGCCTCCCTTATGGTTTAATTCTGGGCTCTGTATTCTGATGCTGTGGGATAAAATGTTCTGTTGACATTTGTTGGGTCCATTTGATCTAACGTTTGGTTCACACCCATTATTTCTTTCTTGATTTTCTGTCTGGATGATCCATCCATTGTTGAAGGTGGGGTATTGAAGTCCCCTACTATTATCCTATTGTAGTTTATTTTCCATTTAATATCTATTAGTACTTGCTTAATAGATCTTGTGCTCCAATGTTGGGTGCATATATATTCATGATTGTTATATTTTCTTGATGAACTGACTCCTTTATCATGATATAATGACTTTCCTTGTTGCTTGTTACCATTTTTGCTTACATTCTGTTTTGGCTGATACAAACATAGCTAACTCCACTTTCTTTTGGTTTCCACTTGCATGAAGTATTCTTTTCCATTCCTTCACTTTGATTTGATGTGTGTCATTAAGGTTCAAGTGAGTGTCTTGTAGGCAGCATACCGCTGGATCTTGTCTTTTTAAAATCTATTCACCACTCTCTGCCTTTTGATTGGTGAATTCAATCACTTTAATTTATAGTAATTATTGATATTAAGGACTTACTCTTGCCATCTTATCAATTTCTTTCTAGTTGTTGTGTACTTCCATTGTTTTTTTTTCTCTCTGTTTCTGCTTACCTTTGTAAATTGGATATTTTCGGTGATGATATGCTCTGTTCCACTCCCCTTTTGTGGCTCTGCTCTAGGTTTTTGCTTTGTTGTTTCCACAAGGCTTACACAATATGAAGCCTTGTTTATTTGTCTCATCAACAAAACAGTTCATTTTGGCTGATAACAACTTATCTTTTGTCATCTATAATAGCTCCAGCTTCTTAGTCCTTTTACTTCTTCCTTTTAAATTATTGATGTGACAATTTACCTCTTTTTATGTTGTCTATTTGTTAAAAATTTATAGTGCTATAAGTTATTTATACTACTCTTTTGTTTTAAACATTTTTACTATAGTTGAGTAGTTAAAATAGTCTCCTTAGTCTGACTGTATATTTTTCACTCTTACCAGTGTGCTCTGTACTTTCATATGTTTTCAAGTCACTGATTATTGCCTTTTCATTTCAGCTTTGAGAACTCCTTTCAGCATTTCTTGCAAGGCCAGTCTAGCAGTGATGAATTCCTTCAGCTTATGTTTTTCAGGGAGAGTCTTCATTTTGTCTTCAAAGCTGAAGGATAGCTACCAGGTAAAGTATTCTTGCTTGTCACTTTTATCTTTGAACACTTAGAAAATGTCATTCCACTCTCTATCTTGCCTTTAGACTTTTTGTTGAGAAATCTGCTGATAGCTTAATGGGGTTCCTTTGTAGGTCACATTCTTATTTTCCCTGGCTGCCTTGAAGATTCTTAAAAAAAAAACAACAAAACAAAAAACCCCATAAACTATTGGAAACCAATGATGTCATTTCTATAGCTGGCCAAGATGGATGAGCATCAATAATAAGTAAGAAAGTGAGGGGAACAAAATGCTGAAGGAGACCACATTGAGAATGAGCAAGGCATTCTCATTCCAGCTGGGTCTCTTCAGATCTTTCTCAATGTCTCTCTCTATTCAACACTCTACAGGCCTTTGTTGTATGTATTTCAGCAAAACTGTTCCCACTTCACCACATTTTTTCTTTAGTTGGGTGGGGTTTTCCTCTCTCTCTTCTTAATCATGTATATGAAATTCTTCAAGAATTTCTAAGATTTTTTCATCATTGATGTTTGTCTGTTTCATTACAACATGTCTTGGGGAGCCTTTTTGCATTGAGATAACAGGATGATTTATTAGCTTCATGGACTTGTATGTCCAAGTCTCCCAGGTTTTGGAAGTTCAGCTATTATTTCTTTAAATAAACTTTTTGCCCCCCTTTCCCTTACTTTTCCCTCTGAAACCCTAATTATTCTGATATTTGTCTTTTTCATTGACCCATAGGTCATTTGGCTTCCTTTGCTCTTTTTAGATCTCTGTTCTTTCATCTCTCCTTTTTAAAAAGATTTTGAGAGAGCCCTGGCTGGTGTAGCTCAGTGGATTGAGCATGGGCCTGCAAACCAAAGGGATGCTGGTTCAATTCCCAGTCAGGGTACATGCCTGGGTTGTGGGCCATGTCCCCAGTGAGGGGGGCATGTGAGAGACAACCACACATTGATGTTTCTTTCCCTCTCTTTCTCCTCCCATCCCCTCTCTCTAAAAATAAATAAAATCTTTAGAGAAAAGATTTTTAGAGATGGGGGAAGGGAGGGAGAAAGAGAGGGCGAGAAACATTTATTTGTGAGATCAGTTGTCTTTTACCTGCCCCCAGCTGGGGACCTGGCCCACAACCCAGGCACATGCCCTGACTGTGAATCGAACCAGTGATCTTTTGGTTCACAGGCCATCAGTCAATCCACTGAACCACACCAACTATGGCTGTTCTTTCATCTCTTAAGTGTCATTTCAAACTTCCAACCCGCCAGGTCCCTCATCTTCCTACCATCCCCTTTGCCCCCTTATCTTCCTACCATCTCTTGCCCTGCTACAGATGGTCTCTATGCATTCTTTATCTCATTTATTGAATCTTTCACTTACAGAATTTGTTTTTTAATATAATTTTAATCTCTTTAAAAAATTACTCATTCTGTTCACATATTTTTTGTCCTGATTTCACTGAATTGCCTTTCTGAGTTTTCTTGTAACTCACTGAATTTCTTCACAACTGCTCGTTTGAACTCCTTATCCATTAGGTTGAAATATTCTGGTGCCTTTGAGCTTGATTGCTGAAGAAATGCCATTTTCTTTTTGTGATGCTGTATTTACTTGATTTTTCATATTCCTTTTAGTTATGAGCTGGTGCTTCACATTTGAAGAAGCAGATACATTTGTAACTCTGTGCTCATTTGTCTTTAGCAGATGGAGTGCTACATTCTACGGTATTGTTATTCCCTTTTTCCTCTGTTGTGGAAGTGAATCTACGCTACTCTTTTGTGGGCAAATTTTAAAGCTTTTATGTTTTCTCTGGTTCTTAACAATTCACCAGGCTGGGTCCTGGAAAATTCTCTTGTTTCTCAGAAGGTGGTGCTATAGCTCAAGTTTGTGGTTTCTCTCCCCGCCCTGTTCCCCCCCCACCCCCCACTGTTTTCTGAGGGTGCCTTCTTTCTACCAGAGCTTTCGGAAGCAGAGCAAGGGCGCATGCACAGGGAGCCCACAGCAAGTGGCGGAGAAGTGTGAGTTTAGCACTCAGTGTGTTGATGGTGCCCAAGGACCTGATAGAAAAAAACCCTTTGGTGGTACTCCCAGAGGCTTTGGGTGGACTTCCTGCTCAGCACAATCCCTTTAATACTGTTTGAAATTCTTACCTGCTTTCCCCTAGTTGTAGAGCTCTCATCTTAGTATTTCAGATGCTAGCAGAGACAAATGGGTTTCTCCAGTCGCACACCATTTGTTGAGGCAGCCAGGGAATCACTCACCACTCTTCTTTGCCCTAGTGGGGAGGAAAACACTGCGGGATAAATAGGTTCTGCTCAGCTTCCTGGGGGAGAGGCAGCAATGAGAAAGCTTATCTTACTGTCTCTGCTGCACCCCAAATTGTATTCTTCTTATTTTCCTCCAGTAGTGTGCTTGACTCTCCCTTCAGGAAGCCTGGACTCCTACAACTCTCTCATGGGTGAGTGCCTTCTGGGGTAGGCACTCACCCAGTTTTTGGCTGATAGCAGCTACAGGGCTTTGGGCAGTTTCCCTGGCTCCGCCTATTCCGCAGCCTGTATGGAGGTGTGTCTGTCTCTTACCAGCTGCACTGGTGGGTGAGATTCCTCCTGGGTCCTTTGGAGTAAGGACCTGGGGCACAAAAAACCAACCATGGCAATTTAGTTTATGTATAGACGCATTCATTGATTAAAAGGGGGATAAAGAGGAGAAATGTCTAGTGCCACCGTCTTGCTGACTTCACTCCCAGGCTGCTTTCGGTTGTCAGGTCTCCATTGTTTCTTCTGATTCTTGAACAGCTTTCTGTCTTTCCAACTTTATTCATGATCTTGACCCTTTCATACACTGGTCAGATGTGCCTTACACTTTCCCCTGGTTTAGGTTATCTGATGTTTGCCCATGATTAGACATGGGTTATGGATCTTGGGGAAGAATTTCCCCAGCAGAGGGCTGCCTTTCTCATTGCAGGGAGTCCACCTCAGGAAGTCCATAATGCCAGTATGTTTTACTGGTGGTGTTAACCTCAATCACTTGGTGAAGGTAGTATCTTCCAGGTTCCTCCTGTTACTCAAGTTACTATCTTTCTTTTTCCATATTTTGTCTGTTAGGTGAGAGCCTCAAAGTCCATCCACACTTGGGACACTTGAGACTTTCTTCATTTTTAGCACTACAACATGCTGCAGAGTCATCTTGTATTTTCCCTGCCCTAGCCCTAGACTTGGCTGTTTCTTCAAATATTCCTGCTTCATTTTATTGGAGGCTGTTGTGTATAAATATGTAAAAAGTAACCACTCTGTGGTGTTTACAATGCTATGTGATGGGGATGGAGAAACAAACAAGAGAGGCATAGCTCTGCCCTCAAACACCTTCATTCGAATGTGGTAAGTATTGCAGAAGGGAGGTACATAAAGCTATAGGGCGTATAGTGAGGGCATTTAACCACCTTCGGGGTCAGAAAGCTTCCTAGAGGAAGTGGTACTAATGCTGAAGTCAGAAGGAAGTAGTGAAGAGAAGAAACCAAGATCTGGGTGCTAGATGTGCTACATCTTGTGATCAGCTTAAACCTCAAAGAACTCATTCATTATCATAGTTTGGTGATTAATTTCCTAATCACTTTACCACTCTTAATCTTTCCCCTGTGTAGGATCCTACACTGACTCTCTCTAGTGTCCTCTCAGTCATTCATTCAACATCTTTTGAGAAAAGAGGAAGGAAAAAACATTCCAGGTGGAGAGAACAGCCTGTGGGAAGAACAGGTATGAAACAGTGTGTGTTCAGGTTAGTGAAGGAAATGGATTATTTCTGGAGAGAGAAGAACAAGAGAAAGAGTGGCAAGAAACGAGGCTGAAGAAATGGGAATGCACCAGGTCCGATAAATTCTTAATGTCCAAGGACGATGGAAAGCCATGGAAGGCTGGGTGCAGTGGAGAGGATGGGTTAGAAAGAAGAGGGGCTTAACCTCTGGAAGGCGTAGTGTCCTTCATGCCTCACAAGGTTGGGGTAAGGATTAAACAAGGGAGCACATATGAATACCCTGGAGGGATGTTTGGCATGTGACAAGCTATGAGGAAATGCTGGTGTCTTGTTCTCCAACAGTTCTGATTCTTTTTCATCTAATCTCATTTCTCTCTTTTTTCCCTTGACTGTACTTTAGGTAGAACATTACCTTTTAAACACTTTTGCTGCCATCAAAATTGATTACTGTGCAAGACACAGTAATCAAATATGAGTAAGACCTGGATCCTATCTTAAAATGTATTTTAATAAACCACGACATGATGTAATATGAACTATTCTAATGACAAGAGCCAAAGCTCTCAGAGGGCAAGAACAGCATCCTTTGTTGCTCTGTCCTTAATATATGGAACAGTGGCTTCAACACAGACTTCTTAGAAAACAATGTGTGCTCTGGGAATCCAGAGGATTGAACAGGAGGCTTGGATGCACTAAAAATTCAATCTTAGGATTTGATACAGGCGCAGTGAGGACTGTGTCTTTTTTTCCTGTATATTTTGTTGGTATTATCTATCAGGGTGCTTTCTGTTTTCTTTTCTTTTTTTTTAATTAATTTTTTTATTTTAGATTATTCAGTACAGTTTCTATCCTTTATTCCCATTCCAGCCCACCCATCCATCCCTCCCATTTACAACCCCCCTAGTTTTGTCCATGTGTCCTCTATATTTGTTCCTGTAA
>CM052543.1:31192955-31245929 GCA_028533065.1 Trachops cirrhosus | reverse complement strand
AGTATGGGAAATGTAGAAGCTAAAGAACTTATGATACATGGACATGAAGTAAAGGGGGGTAATGTGGGTGGGAGAGGGTGTTCAGGGTGGAGGGGAATGAAGGGGGGTAATAGGACAATTGTAATAGCATAATCAATAAAATATATTTTTTAAAAAAGGAATATTCAGTTACAAAAATTTTAAGAGTCTCTTTCAGCTAGAAATTTTAAACTATCATGATCCATGATTCATCCTGAGTGGGCAAGAAAGTCTCGTGGCTCCTGTGTTCTTGGGCAGCTGCAGCCCTAGCCTGGGCCCTGGGTGCTCAGTCACAGAGCTCTCCCAGTGCAGAAGAATGCAACCAGCTCAAAGCCGTCCCCTTCTGCACATGCCATTTTGTACACTCATGAGTGTGTTTTCATCAGAATGAGGGCCTGAGATAAGGCTACCTTATTCATAATCTCAATGACGATGTTATAAAGGAGAATATATTGCATTCCTGGGCAGTAAGAAATGGACTATTAAGTGAAGGCTTTGTATTCTATTGGACAATCATAACTCTAAGGCACCAGTGGGTCAAAGGTAAAGTTGGTAGAAATCATTTATATGTTAAGATCTAAAGTGACCTCCCAACATTAAGAGAAGAGTTCCTCTCAGTGATGGATGAAGTTTCACTATTAGACATTCATTCCTCTGGTTTAAGCCTTATCCTTGGCACATTGGAAATATTTAAAGCCCTTAGCTGTTGTGGTGGAAATGGTAGGAGCACACTCAGGATCCTTTCAACCCTCCTAGTTAGCTGGGAAACTAAAGCTTAACTGTTCTCACACTTCCTTAAACCCACTGTCTGGGGCAAATCTTGCCCAATTAGATGTCTCATGTGAGAATTGGAAGACAGAGTGAGACAGTTCTATCTTTATGCTCCTCTGTTTTCTGCTGGTGAGCACAGTCAAGAAACCAGGGATTCTACTGCAGCATTGCAGGGCCCCGCATCATGTGGGTGTTGAAAGGTAGTTGCTGCAGCTCAAGGGGCAGGTCACAGCCTCCTTGGGATTACCTTGATGCCCACATGTCAAGTGTGTGGACATCCTTAGTCCCCACCTTTGTGATTATGATAAACATAGTCTCTTCCAGAACTACAAATATTATTTTTCAACATCTAGTTCACTGTATGAAGTTCCATTATGCTTAAAAAAGCCCAGAGTAGCTCCTATTTCTAAAAGTGAACAGAGACTGTCACAGATGTAAATCAGCATGCCTACTGGAGAAAAGGAATGAAGCAATGTGGAAGAATAAGTTTTCTGCCCTGGCTGGTGTGGCTCAATGGATTGAGTGCCAGCCTGTGAACCAAAGGGTTGCCGGTTCAATTCCCAGTCAGGGCACATGTCTGAGTTGCTGGCTGGGTCCCTAGTGTGGAATATGTGAGAGGCAACCACACATTTATGTTTTTCTCCCTCTCTTTCTCTTTTCCTTCCTCTCTCTCTAGGAATGAAAAAATAAAATCTTTAAATAAAATTTTCTCATGAGGGCATGGCATGAGATCTAAAACATGAAGACAACACAAAGCTCACAAGAAAACCAGTTTCAATTTATGGTTGTCCAAAAGATAACTTCTTGAAAATTGCTTCTTCCAGAGAACTAACCATCAAATCAGGCTTGCCTTTTCCACAAAAATAAAATAAAATAATCATTATCATGTCTTCCAGCAAACCTCTAAGAAAATCTCATTGCTGTCATGCTATGTCCTTCATGTGATCTTTGTTATTCTATACATACCTCCTTCCTTCCTCTCCCCATTTCAATAAAATAAAAGCGTGACACTGGAATGGGCCTCACAGGTATTTCAGTTAAATGTTACTATTTTCTAGACATATAAGAGGCCAAATTAGTAGAACGAATTTCCTAATATGATCCATCCATGACCTAACAACTGCATATAATCTAAATTTACCTCAGCCCTAGTAGAACTGCAGTGAAGAAATATAAATAGTGCAGGGCTAAAGTAGATATTTAATGTTCAACATACATGACAGAGTTGGAATAAATTTTTTAAACAATCTCTCCCCATCCTGCCTTATCACCTACAGGACCTGACCTCTATCTTCTTACAGAGGGAGCAGAAAGGACTTTGTATTTCAACCAGTGAAAACTTCCAAGGCCAAAGGAACAAGTCAACCCAGGTTGACCACAAGGCAAAGCAGGAAAAGGAGAAACCGACCATCTCTGACCTGTGGTGTCTAGTTAACCCTCCAGCTCCCTGTACAGCCCAATCGTTCACGTTCTCATTTTAACTGAAGGTTTTCTGTGGATTGTCCTCACTGGTGCTGAAGAGAAATTAGGAATTCATTGCTTAAGTATGTTTGCTACTTAAATGTGTTTGTCTACTGCTTAAAGGTGTGCTGAGGACCCGTGGCCCAGGCTGAGGGGTCTCCAAAGGGCCCTTAGGATCCTCTGGGTCTTTGATGCCAAAGAGAGACTTTGCAGTATAGAAATCAATACAAGATCTGACATCTGAAAGTTGATTAATCTTTCAGAAGCTACAAGGGTATTTGCCCGGAAATAGACACATGATTTCTTATCTTCTCAAAGCCCTGTTATTCCGAGACATGCACTTCACAAGAACAGAGCCTGGATGGTGGGGCCCTGCCCACATCATGCACTTTGTCTTCACCGTGACTGTGCCTCTTCAAAGAAGCTACAGAAACACCCACCTGCCAGGTGTCCTTGCCTGCAAACCTCCTTTCAATCAGACAAGGCTGAGAAGAAAAGACCAAGAAAATAGCCTTCGGATAACTGAAACAGGCATCCCTATCATTCATTACAGCCACTGTGACTATTACCATGTTCTCACTCAAAACCTACAGGCTCTTTTCTGTCTGTCTTCCAAGCTGTTATTACAAAAGAGTACAAAGGAGGATTCTGGGAAGATGGCGGAGTAAAAAATACCAGGTATCTCTCTCTCCCCAGTTAGCCAACAACTGCACTGGTCAGCTTGCCTAATGCAATTATTTTTGAACTGGAATGTATTGAAGGTTTGTAACTTCCAAGAGAAGACTTAGACTGAAGATTGGCTAATTTTGGCCAATTCTACCTCCTGGTGCTACAGTCCCTATGAGTTCCCCACCTCAGTCGTGTGTGAATTAGCTGTGCATGTGTTCCTAGGGCAGCTTGCAAACAGCTTGTGGGAGCTGGGGTGGATTCGAAGGACCCTGTCCCCCGAATATCAGGGATGTGTGTGCCCTAACTGGTAATGGCTGCTTTTATCACAGCCTAGGAGAAGGGTCTGATGGCTGTTGTTGCACATCCCCCACTGCTGCAAGTCCTTCCCTCTGCAAGAAGTGACTAACTACCAGGGTATTCCCAGGGCCAGTGCTCATTTTCTTCCTCTTTCATTTTCCTCTTTTTCCCATGGTGGGGGGTGGGGGAAGCACATTAAAGACTAGGACATTCAAAAACAACTGCATATATAGGGAAAATTAGAAAGTACCTTACATATACAGGGAAAGCCTCAGAAAAGACCTGAGAAGACCTTCAGTTTATACCTCAGACAGATCCTCAGCGTAAAGAAAATCCTGAAGGGCAGGAATCAGGTTTGGCATATATCTAGGGACCTATGTGCTTTCAGTGAATATAAACAATGGACATTATCTTTGTGCTGTCCCTCTGCCTTGCTCACCCATATCTCACAGAAAGGAGCTTATACACTTGTATGCAGCCTCAGTTTTGTGACTGCTGCCCAGGGCCACTGCCAGATCACCTGATCTGGTGGCTGGTAGGGCTTATGTTTGTGGCCCCACAGGACTGTGTATGTTTGCCTGTTTTAAAAGCCTTCACCTGAGAGTTTGGCTTCAAATTAGCTTGAATCTGGATGCTGACTGAAAACTTATTTGAAGAAATAATGACTATAAACTTCCCTAGCCTGGAGAAGAAAACAGACAACTCACTGCAGGAAGCCTAGAGATTTCCAAATATGATAAACCCAAAAGACCCACAAGACACATTATGATTAAATGTCAAAAGTTAAAGACAAGGGGATACCCTTAAAAGCAGCAAGAATGAAACTGGACCACTATATTATACCACACACAAATAATTTACTCAAAATGAATTAAAGACTTAAATGTAAGACCCCAAACCATAAAAATCCCAGAATAACACAGGTGGTAGGCTCTTGACTTTAGCTGTGGGAATAGTTTTTTGGATCTGACACCAACGCATAGGCAACCAGAGTAAAAATAAACAAGTGAGAATACATCAAACTGAAAAGATTTTGCACTGAAAAAGAAAGTGTTACCAAAATGTAAAGGGAACTTACTGAATGGGAAAAAATATCTGCACATCATATATTTGATAAGGGGTTAATATCCAAATATATATAAAACCCATACAACTCAATAGTAAAAATAAAAAGAACAATTCAATTAAAAATGGCCAGAAAATACAAATAGACATTTTCTAAAAAATACATACAGAGTGCCAACAGATACCTGAAAAAGTACTCAATATCACTAATCATGTGAGAAATGCAAATTAAAACCACAGTGAGATATCACCTCACACCTGTTAGAATGACTATTACTTAAAAGATAAGATATATCAAGTGTTGATGAGGATGATGAGTATGTGAAGACAATTTACTTTCCCCCCACTGTTGGTGAGGATGTAAATTGGTACAGCCACAATGGAAAAGAGTATGGAATTTTCTCAAAAAAATAAAAATAGAACTGCTATAAAATTTATCAATTTAACTTGTGGGTGTTTATCCAAGGAAAACAAAAGCACTATCTCAAAAAGATATCTATACCCTTATGTACATTGCACCATTATTTACAATAACTGAGACATGGAAACAACCTAAGTATCCATTGATAGATGAATGGTTAAAGAAAATGTCATCTATATGATAAAGTATTATTCAGCCATAAAAAGAAATGAAACCTTGTCATTTGTGACAACATGGATGATTCCTGAAGGCATTATGCTAAATGGAATAAGTCAGGCAGTTGTAGATGTAGAAGACAGATTGGTGGTTGACAGAGGTGTGGGGGGTAGAGATGGGCAAAGTGGGTAAAGGGGGTCAAAAGGTACAAACTTCCAGTCATGAAACAAATAATCATGGGGATGGAATGTACAGCATAGTGACTATAGTTAATAATACTGTATTACATATTTCAAAGTCATTTAAGAGAGTAGATCTTAAAAATTCTCATCACAAAAAACTTGTATTTTATTGGATGTTAAGTAGACTTATGTGGTGATTATTTTTTAATATATACAAATATTGAAATAATTATGTTCCACACCTGAAACTAATCCAATATTATATGTCAATGATATCTCAATAAAAAGATTTAAAATATCACTAACAAAACTTAATGAAAACTACAGTAATAAAAACTGGTACTAACAGCCCTGGCTGGTGAGGCTTAGTGGATTGAGTGTCAGCCTGTGAACCAAAAGTGCACTGGTTTGATACTCAGTCAGGGCACATGCTTGGGTTGTAGGCCAGGTCCCCAGTTAGGGGCATGCAGGAGGCAACCAGTTGATATTTCTCTTACACATTGATGTTTCTCTTCCTCTCTTTCTCCCTCCCCTCTATCTAAAAATAAATAAATAAAATCTTAAAAAAAAACCCCAGGTACTCACATATGGACAAATAGACCAATGGTTTATAAAAGAGAGATCAGAAATATATCCTTGCATATTTATGATCAAATGACTTTTGACAAGGGTGTGAATACCATCCAATGGGAAATACACAGTTTTTAGCAAATGGTGCTGGGAAAATGATGTCCATGTGCAAGTTGTACCTTTGTGTAATGCAACAGACAAAAAAATAAACTCATAATGGATCAAAGACCAAAGGGTAAGCCCTAAAGCAATGTAACTCTTAAAAGAAAACAGGAGAAAGGCTCTGAAGCATTGGATTTGGTGATTAGTTCTTGCATATGACACCAAGGGCATAGGTAAAAAAGATGGACAAATTTGACTTCATGAAAAATTTTAAAATTTGTACATCAATAGTAACTATCAACAGAGTAAAATAGCAGTCCACAGAATTGGAGAAGATACTTGTAAATCACAACTATTGTAAACTTCTAAACCTGAATAACAAAATAACCAAATGTTTTTATTTAATAATGGTTGAAAGATTTAAATAGACACTTCTCCAAAGAAGACAAATGACCAATAAGCACATTAAAATATGCCCAACATCAATAATCATTAGGGAAATGCAAATCAAAAATACAATGGGCCCTAGTTGGTGTGGCTCAGTGGACTGAGTCTCAGCCTGTGAACAGAAATGTGGCTGGTTTGATTCCCAGTCAGGGCACATGTCTGGGTTGCAGGCCAGGTCCCTAAATGGGGGCATGCGAGAGGCAACTGATCGATCAATGTATCTCACATGTTGCTTTTTCTCTCTCTTTCTTTCTCACTCCATTCCCCTCACTCTAAAAGTAAATAAATAAAACCTTTAAAAAATACAATGAGATACCACCTAACACTTGTTAGGATGGCTACTATAAAAAAAGTAAATAATAAATGTTTACAAGAAGGTGGAGAAATTGGAACACTTGTGCATGGTTGGTGTACAATGTCAAATGTAAATAAAAGTACAGCTACTGTACATGTATAGCCAGAATGTGAAAAGGTATAGGCTTGTGGAAAACAATATGATAGTTCCTCAAAAAAATTAAAAAGAGAAGTACCATGTGATCCAGCAACCCTGAGTATATACACAAAAGTTTTGAAAACAGGGTCTCAGTGAAATATATGTGCACTCATGTATATATATCACAGTATTATTGTTGGCAATAGCCAAAACAAGGAGCAACTCTTGTGTCCATCTTTGGTTCATGGATAAGCAAAACGTTGTTTATATACACAGTGAAATATTATTCAACCTTAAAAAGGAGGTACATTTTGACATTTGCTTCAGCATGGATGAGTCTGGAGGACATTATGCTAAGTGAAAAAAGTCACTGAAAAGAGACAAATACTGTAAGACTCCACTTATGTGAAGTACTGTAAGTACTCAAAGTCATAGAGATAAAAAGTATTATGGTGGTTGCCAGGAGGAATGGTGAGTTATTGTTTAATGTGTATAAAGTTCCAGCTATATAAGACAAAAAGAGTTCTGGAGATGGAGGGGGGGTCACAGTTGCACAATATTACAAGTATATTTTATACCATTGAGTGTACACTTAAAAATGATCAAGATGGCATATGTTATGTTATATGTATTTTACCACACACACACATACACAATAATTGTAGAAAAACCCTCATCAAACTCTAATAGATAGAGAGAATCATGAATTATTGGGGTGCTCACTTCATAAGGTATATAAGTGGTAACTGCTATTTTGTACACCAGAAATTAGTATAGTATTGTATATCAACTATAATTAAAAAATAAACTAAAAAATTAAGAAACAAAACAAAATAAAGCAAAAAATAAATAAAAAAGATAATGAAGTTCCTGACCATTTTCCCAAGTGCTTACCCAGGGTCTATTTGCTCTGTGTTTACACATCATTCTAACAAGTTTTGTTGTTCTCTTGAGAACAGCTTAATTGTGAAGAGGACCATAAAGACCCTTTTATAGCTTCTTATCAGTATTTACAAGTTCTCATTTAATACCTATAGGCTCTTTGTTTCCATACCATTATTCTAAGTTTGTTTTTTGTTGTTTTTGTTCTGTTGTTTGTTTCACTGTATACCCGATAAAAATGGCAAGTGAGTGGATTGTTGCTAAATAGAATTGAAAATGACACTATCAAGAAGTGATAGTTAACAACCTGATGGGTAGAAACGAAATAGAATAAGCATAAAATTATATAACTATTAGACATCAATAAGAACTGACAGGGTGATATCATCTACTTTGGAGCTATTAGGCTTATATGTCTTATACCCCTGAGAGCAGCATTGTATATATGCCAACACATCAAATGATGTTTTTATGATAGAGTCAATGAATCTGCAATCAAACCAAAGTTTTGATGCCTGATGCGCTGTGAAACCAATCACTAAAGCATTGAGTAGAGACAGCCAAAGCAGGAGGCAGGAAGAACCATAAACCTTATTTAAAGCTAATAACTAAGTTTCTGCATTTCTATTCTTAACTTTATTTTTAACACTTAAGCTAAGCTATGGCTTCAGCCCCCACTGTCTTTTGTTCACTCCTTATTCTTGAGGGGTATGGGGTGGTGATTGTTCTAGCTACTTCTTGTTGGAAAGGGGCAAAGTTCCAGATTAGAAGAATGAAACTGTTTGGCACTCATTTGAAAATATTCCTTAGTTCCAGGTTGAAACCCAACACTTTCCATTACTAAAACTTTAGTTCCTTGGTCAAGATTCTTAGGTGCACTTGCAAGGTCCCAAAAGAGGACATTTTTTTTTTTGTCCTAGGAGACAAGCATGTCTTATCTGGGGGGAGTCTTTTTCTCATGGAGGATGTGGTTTGGTCTCAAATCTCCAGTTTAAAGCAGCTACCAGTAGAGCAGCCTGCTGCTTCATTTTCCATGTTCATTTTTCTTTTGAACTTGATACCTGGCATTGAAGACTTTAAAAGCAATTTCAACCAACTGTGACATAGGCATGCCTACAGCACCTTCTGTAATTTCTTTTGTATGTCAGTTGTGCTCAGCCCAGTGAGTGTCATATTAAACGTTTTTAAATTTTCTGGAGCTTCCAGCCTGGCTGGTGTGGCTCAATGGGTTGAGCACCGGCTTGCAAACCCACACATGCCTATGTTGTAGGCCAGCTTCCCAGTTGGGGACATGGGAGAGGCAACTAACTGATGTTTCTCTCACACATTGATGTTTCTCTCCCCCTCCTTTTCTCTCTCTAAAAAATAAAAAATAAAATATTTAAATTTTCTGGTGCTTCCTGATCAAAATCAGTATATGTTCATAGAGCTATGAGGGGTCCACAGGAGATTTTTGTTTTACCTCTTGAACTTTAAGAAGACTCTTCTGTTTTGGTATCCTTATTAGTCCTACCAAAATGCAATTTTGGTGATGTTCAAACCAACTTCTCTCTCTGTTGTCAACATTCTAATTAGGACCCACTGTAGACACTGCTGTCTACTCTTACCTGAATCCTGAAGGCCTTTGCATGTTGTTAGTTTCTTCTCTAGCCTTTTCCAATACCATCTGATGCTCCTTGGAAGGAAGAAGAGTGTTAAGAAAAATCTGCACATCAACCCAAGTGGGGTTATAAAGAGCAAATTTAGAAGAAAATAATTTTTCCACATCTGGGGTCATCCTAATAGGTATATTATTTGTCCAATTAAATAAATCTGACATTAAAAACCTAAATCATGCCTGCTGGTTGTCCACCAGCCCTAAGCCTCCAATGGCATTTGCCTTAATGAAAATTGCCCTGCTGGGATTTGGGTGGCTCCCTGGACAAATTGAGCACTCTGCTAAGGGGGGGCAAGGGGCTACCATTCTTACCTCTTTTCCCCCAGGCATTTGGGGACCTTGTGGATCTGGGGGTTCAGCAGGATCTCAGGCTCCTAAAGTTGTGAAGGCTGCTCTGGTGGACTATTTGTGACAGGTCTGCCACCATAAGGTGGTGGAGATACTGTTGAGAAATTCAATTCTGTAATTAACAAGTTATCCTCTTCCTTTTGACCTGAATCAGGGAATAGAGGTCTCTGAGAGTTCTCTGTCTATTGAAGGAAAATTTTACATCTTTTCTGAATTGACTCAGTTTGGAAGAACAACATAGGACATTGTACATAAGTTATTTCATTACATTTACCTTCCCTTTTACAAAGCAAATCCCACTGCAAAAACAGTTTAATAATTTACATATTTGTTCTTAAACCACTGTTCTTCTGAGCCCCAAGAATATTGTGGCTATGTAGTATTACAGTAGAAAAAAATCATTTTATTCCTTTCTATGGGCTTTTAATTAAGTACTGCCCAATTCTGAAGTATCCAAACTAAAGGACCACATACAAGAATTGAACTAGAATTGTCCATTATTGCCAATTAGTCAATTGGCCAACTTCAAGTAACAAAAAGCTGCATCAAAGTCCAAACAAATGAAGCCTAGAAGTGCCTCTGTGAGTAAAAGTTCCTAACTTCTCCTTTCCAAGCTGGGGCTTCACCAATTAGAACTAATGGCCTTTTGAGTTTTTTGTCCCTACAAGTAGAGAAGGTGGAGCACAAAAAGGTCCACCAAATGCTGTCCTTTAAGAGGCAACTGGGTGGAAGAAAGAAATAAGAATTCAGTCACTTGTACAATGTGCTCATTCATAAGAACATCCCTGCAAACCAGAAATAGAAGAACCATTTTCTTGTTGAAAAGAAATAGAAGCACCAAAGGTGATGGCACCCAGCTGAGGGAGAATCCTGGGGATGTTCCCTAGGATGAGAGGCCTAGGCAGCTGCTTGGACACCTCACTAGATTCATGGCCAAGGGCCTATGAGACACAGGCAAAAGCTCCTGGCTGGCACACCAAATTTGTAACCAAACTTAAGTTTGTATGCCTGATGTGTCATGAAACCAATCACTAAAGCATCCAGGATGCCACAAGGAATGAGATCATTTCAAGAGGCAGCCAAATGAAGAGATGGGGAGAAAACCCCAGCCCCTTTCCTGAGTTGGAAAAGACATGGTTTTCAAGAGTTTGAAAGGAAACTTTATGTGCAAAGGGAGAGGAACTAAACAATCTAAAATCTGATTGAGGAAGTTGATGATTTGATGTGGAGGGAAGTTTTTGCAGGACCCTTATGTCAATTCTTCTGAATTGCCATGGTTTCTGAGGGGTCCTCTCCTATTTGTATAAATTTCTTGGAGTCTATGGGTTTTTCCTCCATGTTGTCTTTAGATTCAGTCTTCTGATCAGTGCAACAGAAATGAAGTGACATAACTCTGACATTAGCAAATCACTATCTTTAAATCACTCTAGTATAGCTTTGTCATCTATTCTTACATTCTTGGGAACTTCTGTTGCTTGCAAAAGCAGATTTTTGACTGAGAGCACATTTTAGAGAACTGTAAAACTTACCTACAGCTAATAAATAAGTTTCTACATTTCTATGCTTTACTTTAAAATTTAATCCTTTAGCTAAGATATAGCTTCAAATCCTCAAAAAAGTATTTAAATTATATTCAGTTTATTCTTTTCAAGAAGGTAGAGAAGTATGCAATGCATTTTATGTAGTTCTTCATACAAATTGATATAATTTAGCATTTGAAAAGGTAAGCTTTTATTATAATGATGATAATAGCCACCACTCTTGTGCCAGCTCAATGCCAGGCAATATGCCAAGTGTCTAATATAAATTGTCATTAATTCAGCTGAGCAATGATGTTGCAACATAGACATACATGGATATCAGAGGTTTGGGAAGGCAGATTCATTCTACTGTGGATTTGGCAATTGGTTTTATGGTGAGAATTAAAGACTTACAGAGAGCTAAAGATTTGCCTACTCCTTCAGAAGGCAGAGGAATATGCATTGAGTTCATTTAATTTATTATATTGAGCTGATGTAGTTGGATAAGTTTTTGTTATAATAATAATAGCCACCACTCTTATATATCTGTTCCATGCCAACCAGAAGAAGATATATACAAGTGTCAACTGGCAACCTCTTGGTTTGCAGGACAATGCCCAGCCCACGAAGCCACACCAGTCAGGGCAAAAATCACTTTAAATGTAAATAGATTAAATGCTCCAATCAAAAGACATAGGGTAGCTGAATAGGAAAGGAAAAAAGATCCTTATATATGCTGTCTATAAGAGTCTCATTTCAGATCAAAAGACACAGACTGAAAGTAAAGGGATAGAAAAAGATATTTATGCAAATGGAAACAAAAATAAATCTCGGGTAATAATACTTATACTAGACAAAATAGACTTTAAAGCATAAGCTATAATAAGGGACAAAAGGATACCTCATAATGATAAAAAGATCAATCCAATAAATGGATATAACCCTCATAAACATATATGTACCCAACATAGGAGCATCTGAATATGTAAAGTAAACACTGATGAACATAAAGGGAGAGATCAATAGTAATATAGTCATTGACATCAGTGGACAGATTCATATAGTGGCCTTAGATAACACATTAGATCTGATAGATTTTCTCTGATGCAGTAGGATGAAACTAGAAATCAAACACAAGAAAAAAACTAAAAAACACACAAAATGGGGATTAAATAACATAATACTAAACAATGAATGGGTTAACAATGAGATCAAGAAAGAAATCAAAAGATACCTTGAGAAAAATGAAAATGACAACACAATGACCCAAAATCTATGGTACATTGTGAAAATAACCCTAAGAGGGAAATTTAGAGAAATACAAGCTTACCTTAAGAAAAAGAGAAATCTTGACCTGGCTGGGTAGCTCAGTTGGTTAGAGCATTGTCCAAATATACCAAGGTTTCAGGTTTGATTCCTGGTCAGGGCACATACAAGAATCAACTAATGAATGAATAAATAAGTGAAACAACAAATTGATTTCTCTCTTCTCTCCTTCCTCTTTCTCTATACAAATCAATAAATAGGAATGAAATAATAAAGATCAGTGCAGAAGTAAATGAAATAGAGTCTATAAAAAACATGAAAGATCAATGTAACCAAGAGCTGGTTCTTTGAAAAGATAAAAAAATTGATAAATCTTTAACTAAAATCATCAAGAAAAATAGAGGAAGGACCCAAAGAAATAAAATCAGAAATAAAAGAGGAGCAGTAACAACTGACACTACAGAAATATAAATGATTATGAGAAAATACTATGAAAAATTATATTCCAAAAAATTGGGCAATCTGGAGGAAATGGAGAAGTCCTTAGAAACATACACTCTCCAAAAGTGAGTCAAGAACACACTGAAAAGAATGCCAGTCAAAATGGCAGCATAGGTTCTCACATCCTCCCACAACCACATCAAAATGAAAACTAAACTAATGAACAACCATCACTTAGAAGCTGCTGAAACTAGCTGAATAGAAGTCCTACAATTAGGGATTTAAAAAAGAAGCCACATTGAGACTGGTAGGAGGGGTGGAGACCTGGAATAGGCTGGTCGCATGCCCACAGGTGGTAGACAAAAATTTAGGAGAAATTAAAAAATATATATATCAGAACTGCTGACTCAACCCAGGCTGGTATGGCTCAGTGAATTAAGTAAGTGCTGGCCTATGAACCAAAAGTTGGCTGGTTCAATTTCCAGTTAGGGCACATACCTGGGTTGTGAGCCAGGTCCCTAGTTGGTGGCATTCGAGAAGCAACTGATCAATGTTTCTGTCCCTTTATTTCTCCCTCCTTTCCCCTCTCTCTAAAAATAAACAAATAAAAACATTTTTAAAAGAAGTGATATCTCAGCTGCAGAGGTCTCCCCTGAAGAGCAGGGGTTCCCAACCCCACACCAAGTCCCCCAGCCCAAGGTTCCAGTGCCAGGAAGAGAAGTCCCTATAACTTCTGGCTTTAAAAATCAACAGGGATTGTGGCTGCATGAGACAGAGGGCTTCTGGAGTTCCAGGGAATTCCTCTTAAAGGGCCCACACATGGACTTACTCTGACTCATTTCTTCTGAGTCCCAGAGCAGCTTGAAAGACATCATGGACATATGGGGATGAACTGAATTGTCTGGCATCAGGATGAGAGCTGGGAGGGTAGTTTTATCCCAGACAAAAGCACCAGCTAAGGCCAGTTTTCATTATCTGAGCCCTCCCCCAACAAAGTTGACAGGTGGGTACCATATGTATGTCTTCATCAACCAGTCTAACACTGTTTGCCACATCCTGGTGATTCCCTGAGACCAACTTGCAGGCCTACCCAAACTATTTCCAGTGGTTTTTCCATATAAGTGGCCTGTCTTGGCTCACACTTCAGGCTTTACTAAAATCTCTCAAACAAGCAACATCTGCCCTCTGTGTAACTCTTGCTAAGTGGTCCCAGGTCTGGCACTAGTGGCAGCCAGCCTGGCTTTACAGCTTGGCTTAGCCTGGGCACTCCCTAGTCCAGCACAAATAGCAGCCATCTGCAGATCACTTTGTAGCTCATGTTGGGTGGTCCCAGGAATAATCCAGGTAGTAGCTGAACTTGGTCTGTACCTCCTGAGATGCCCTAGAGACAGCACACCTGGTAGACACCTTTAGGACACATGCAAGTACCACCTAAGCACCTCCATAAAGCAACACAATTAGAGGGAAGACTCAGCAGGCACCAGAGCCCTGCTGAAGTAAGTCTTGTTCTGTGGGATAGGCCCCTGCACAACTGATCCTCTGTGGTCACTGGTGGTCACAGCTAGTCCTTGCAGCTCATCAGACTGGAAGTAAATCCTTCCCACTGAGGTGCCAACAGCAACTGAGGCTCAATTACAACAAGTGGGTGTACACTGCCCACATGGGGAGGCCCATCTGGAGTGCCCAGCTTGGGTAATAGGGGAAGTAATGCCACTGGATGCTACAGAACACCTACTACATTAGGCCACTCTACCAAGCCTGGGAGATATAGCAGCTCTACCTAATTCATAGAAACAAACACAGAGAGGCTGCCAAAATAGGAGACAAAGAAACATGTCCCAAGTGAAAGAACAGAACTCCAGAAAAAGAACTAAACAAAATGGGGAAAATCTACTAGATGCAGAGTTCAAAACACAGTTATAAGGATGCTCAATGATCCTTGTAAGAAGTACGGCAGCATGAAAAAGACATGGAAACTCTAAAAAAGAACCAATCCAAATGAAGTATACACTAACTGAAATAAAGACTAATTTGTAGAGAATCAGCAGTGGGATAGATGAAGTTGAGAATCAAATCAGTGATTTAGAATATAAAGAAGCAGAAACACCCAATCAGCACAGAAAAAAAAAAAGAGTTCAAAAAAATGAAGATAGTGTAAGAAGCTCTGGGACAAACACAAGTGTACCAACATTGACATCAGAGGGGTGCTGGAAGGATGAGAGAGAGTAAGGAATTGAAAAACCTCTTTGAAAATATAATGGTGGAAAAAACTTAACCTAGTGAAGGAAATAGACATACAAGTCCAGGAAGCACAGATAGTCCCACACAAGATGAGCCTAAAGAAAACTACACCAAGATACATCATAATTAAAATGCAAAGGTTAAAGATAAAGAGAGAATCTTAAAAGCAGCAAGAGAAAAGCAGTTAGTTACCTACAAGGGAGTTCCCATAAGACTGTCAGTTGATTTCTCAACAGAAACTTTGCAGGCCAGAAGGGAGTGGCAAGAAATACTCAAAGTGAGGAAAAGCAAGAACCTACAAACAAGATTATCCAGCAAAGCTGCCATTTAGAATCAAAGGACATATAAAGAGCTTCCCAGACCAGAAAAAGCTAAAGGAGTTCATTACCATGAAACCAGCATTACATGAAATGTTATAGAATCTTCTTTAAGAAGAAGAAGAAAAAAGATGAGAAATATGAATAATAAAATGGCAATAAATATTTGATTGAATCTTAAAAGCAACAACAAAAAGCAAACAAACAGAACAACAATAGACTCATAGATACAGAGAACATTTTGATGATGGTTGCCAGATGGTTGTCAGGGAGGAGAAGGGGAGGGTAAAAAAGTTGAAGGGATTAAGAAGTACAAAGTGATTGTTACAGAATAGTCATAAAAATGTAAAGTTCAGCACTGGATATTCTAGTAACTATGTATAGTGTCAGATGAGTGCCACATTTATCAGAATGACCACTAAGTAAGTTATGTAATGTCTAATGACTGGGGTGTCTACTTGAAACTAATATAATAATGTATATCAACTGTAAGTGAAAATAACAATGATTTAAATGTAGAAACAAAAAAGAACACAGAAGATCTGAACAGACCAATTACTACTAATGAAATCAAATCAGTAATCAAAAACTCCTAACAGAATAAAGTCCTGGACCAGATGGCTTCACAGTTGAATTTTACCAAACATTCAAAAAATTAACACTTTTTTTTAAAGGTTTTTTAAAAATATTTTATTTATTTATTTTCAACTGAGGTCAAGAGAGGGAGAAAGAGAGGGAGAGAAACATCAATGTGTGCTTGCCTCTCCTTGGTCCTGCACCAGGGAACCTGGCCTGCAACTGAGGCATATAACATGACTGGGAATGGAACCAGTGACTCTTTGGTTCACAGGCCAGTGCTCAATCCACTGAGCCACACCAGCCAGGGCAACACTTATCTTTCTTAAACTATCCTAAAAAATTTGAAAGGAAGCAAGGCTCCCAAGCTAATTTTAAAAGGGCACATTCACCCTAATTCCAAAAACTGACAAACACATTATAAAAAAGAATTATAGGTCAATATCTTTAATGAATACAATTATAAAAATCCTCAATAAAATATTAACAAACAAATTCAGCAGTACATTAAAAATATCATACCCTATGATTAAGTGGGATTTATTCATGGGATGTAAAGTTTGTTCAATGTTCTCAAATCAATTGATGTGATATAGTATACATTAACAAACTGAAGGATAAAAATCCTATGATTATATCAATAGATATAGAAAAATCATTTAACATAATTCAGTACCCATTTATGATAAAAACTCTCAGAAAGTTGGAATAGAGGGAACATACCTCAACATAATAAAGTCTATGTATGACAAACTCACAGCTAACATCATACTCAATGGGAAAAAGGTAAAAGCATTTTCTTTAAGTTAAGGAACAAGACAAGAATGTCCACTTACACCACTTTTACTCAACATAATATTTGAAGTCCTAGCAACAGCAATCACACAAGAAGAAGAAATAGAAGCCATCCAAATTGGAAGTAAAACTGTCATTATTTGAAGATGACATGATACTATAGATAGAGAACCCTAAAGATTCCACCAAAAAACTATTTGAACTGATAAATGAATTTAGTAAAGTAGCAGGACACTAAATTAATACTTAGAAATAGGTTGCATTTTTATAAGCCACTAACAAACTACCAGAAAGAGAAACAATCCCATTGGGATTAAGAAAACAATCCCACTAACAATTGCATAATAATAATAAAAAAAAACCTTGGAATAAATTTAATCAAGGAGGTAGAAGACCTGTACTCAGAAATTATAATACATTGAAGAAAGAAATTGAAGAAGGTACAGATAAATGAAAGCATATACTGTGCTTATGGATAGAAAAAATTAATATTGTTAAAATATCCACACCACCCAAAGCAATCTATAGGTTTAATGTAATCCCTATCAAAATACCAAGGGCATTTTTCACAGAACTAGGAAAAATATTCCAAAAATTTATATGGAACCACAAAAGATCCTGAATAGCTACAGCAATCTTGAGAAAAGAAGGACTCAATTGGCAAGATCATACTACCTGTATTAAACTATACTACACAGCTGTTGTAATCAAAACAGCATGGTACAGGCATAAAAAGAGATGCATAGATCAGTGGAACAGAATAGAGAGCCCTGAGATAAACCCATACCTATGTGATCAATTAATCTATGACCTTGGAAGCACAAATATACAATGGGTAAAGAGAGTCTATTCAATAAACTGTGCTGGGAATACTGGACAGATAATGCAAAAAAGTGAAACTAGACCATCTTCTAATGCTGTACACAAGAATAAACTTGATCCATCACTCAAAACTGTCAGAAATTGAGTTGAATAGAAGCCTGGCAAATATGGAATTAAAGACACCACATCCATTCAGAGTGGTAGGAGGGGCAGAGATGTGGAACTGGCTGGTCCCTCACCCACGTGTGGTGGATAAAAATTTGGGAGGGATATCTCAGGAGTGAAGAGTCCCAGCCCCACACCAGGCCCCCCAGCACAGGGTTCCAGTGCCAGGAAGGTAAATTCCCATAACTTCTGGCTGCAAATACCAGTGGGGACTGAGTTGGTGGAAGAAACTTCTAGCATCCCAGTCAGTGCCTCTTAAAGAACCCACATGTAGACTTAATCAGACTCACTCCCTCAGAGCTCCAGCACTGGGGTGGCAGCTTGAAAGGCACCAGGGAGGAACTGAAGTGTCTGGCCTCAAGACAGGAGCTGGGGGACAGCTTTCTCCAGTATAGGAAATGGAGTGGCCAAGAACTTACATGCATGACCCATGGACATGAACAATGGTGTGGGGATTGCCTGAAGGAGTGGGGGTGCTTTGTGGATGGGGGACAAAAGGAGAAAAAAGGGACAACTGTAATAGCATAATCAATAAAATATAATTAAAAATAAATAAAATATAAATAAATTACAAAAAAGAATAACTTCAAAATGGATTAAACTTAAATATAAGACCTGAAACCATGAAATTCCTAGAAGAAAACATATTCAGTAAACTCTTTGATATTACTCTTAGTTAAATTTTGTTCTGATAAATCTCATCAGGTAAGGGAAACAAACAAAAAAACCAAATAGGACTAATCAAACTAAAATTTTGTATAGCAAAGAAAACCATCAATCAACAAAAAGACAACCCACTGGATGGGAAAAGATATTCATTCTTTAATGATACATCTGATAATGATTTAATATTCAAAATTTATAAAGAACTAATACAACTCAACACCATATAAAAAACCCCAAACCTGAAGAATTCAATTGAAAAATGGGCAGAGGACCTGAATAGAGGACCTCCTCTTTTATTTATCCAAAGAGGATTTGTGGATGTCTAGTAGACACACACATGTGAAAAGATGCTCAGCATTGCTAATCACCAGAGAGATGCAAATTAGAACCACGCTGAGCTACCACCTGACATTTGTCAGAATGGCTATCATTAATGAATTAACAAACAACAAGCATTGATAATGATGTGGAGAAAAGGGAACCCTCGTGCACTGTTGTTGGAATTGAAAATTGGTTCAACCACTGTGGAAAACAGTATAGAGGTTCCTCAGATAATGAAAGATAGAACTGCTTATGACCCAGCAATTCTACTTTTGAGTATTTATCCAAAGAATCAACAAGATATATGCATCCTATGTTCATTGCAGCATTATTTACAACAGCCATGATATGGAAGCATCCTAAGTGCCCATCAATAGACAACTGGGGAAAGAAGTGGTACATACTTACAATAGAATATTAGTTGGCCATAAAAAAGAATGAAATCTTACCATTTACGACAATGTGGATGGACGTAAAGGGTATTACAGAAAGTGAAGTAAGTCAGATAAAGACAAATACCACATGATTTCACTTATGTGTGGAATCTAAAGAACAAAATAAATAAATAAACAAAACAGAAATACTTTTCTAGATATATAGGACAAACTGATGGTGGTCAGATAGGAGGGGGTTTGGGAGGCTGGGTGAAAAAGGTGAAGATTCAGAAGTACAAATTGGTAGTTACAAAATAGTGATGGGTTCTGGGAGAGCCTTTGTCTGAGAGCACAGCCCCCTCGCCATTCCTCTCCCCTCCTCACTGCTCCGTCATTGGCATTAATCTGGGCACCAGCTAGTTAGTTCCATAGCAGTGACTTCCTCACCACTCATCTGTTGGCCTTGCCTTTTCTTCCTGACACTGTCGCCCCTCCTCTCAGGACACACTGCCCAGAGCCTCTGTGGCCACCTGGCAGGAGGCTTGCTAGGGCAGCAGGGCCAGGAGCCTCTGCCCTCCACCAGGTGGGGGGACAAATAGGACAAGTGATTCCTAGCTTGCAAACCTCCGTGGCCAGTGTGGGAGTGGCTGGTTATGGGTGCTTGGCTGGTGATGGCTGCTGCATCCTTTAATTTATTTCTCTGTTGTTTCTGTTCTTGAGAAACTGGGAGAGGGAGTCCTGCTGCTACCCTCACCTGAGTTATACATTTTTTTTGTGATGGGTTTTATTTTTTATTTTATTATTTTATTTTTTTTCTTGACTTATGATGACTCCACCCCTTCTCATCATGCCCACCCTCTGGCTAGGCTCCATGGTAAGTCAAGCCCTTGGGGTCCCAGGAAGGGGCCTTGTCAACCTCAGTCCTCCTGACCCCAAGCCCAACTTTGGCTCAGCTCCAACCAAGGGCTCCCTGTCCTTTCTTCCCTCCCCCTTCCTGCCCTATGGAACAGCCCTGGTGCTCCGAGGGACTGGGAGGGCATGGCTTGACTCCCAAAGGGAGAGGTGGGGGGGCTCCCAGGCAAGGTGGACCTTCCCCATCTAGTCCTTTGCTCCTGCACTTAAGTTTCTCTTCTGGGTCAAACATGAAATAAAGAGAATGTTTGGAATCTGAAAAAAATAGTCATGGGGATGTAAAGAACAGCATACTGAATATAGTCAGTAATATTGTAGCAACCATGCATTGTGCCAGGTGGTTACTAGACTTATCAGGTGGACATTACTCATAAATTATATAAATATCTAACCACGATGCTGTACACCTAAAAACAAAGACCCCAAGTCCATACTATTCCCATTCCCAGGCAGACTCCAGTTGTAGAGGACGTCCCTTTAAATGTACCTTATGTTTCCTGGACAGTGTCTGTAAAAGAGTTACTTCTGTAAGGAGCTTTCTAGTGCAGTGGGTAGGTCCCTATTTCTTTCCCTCTTCTCCATGGAACACTATTCTCAGACAGGGAGAGAGAGGCATTCTGGGTCCTGTGGGTCTGAGCCAATGGAGCATGTCAGCTATCTAAAAGGAACCCACCCAGAGGATGTCCTTGCCATCACCAGCTGAGTCCATCCACCTCTCTGAGTGACCAGCGTGGCCCTCCTCCACCACACTCAGTTCGTTCCCTGGCAGCTGGGGACACCCTAGGAATAGCCTCTGGACTTGGGGGGAACCTCCCCTGGTGCCCACAGCAGAGCAGGCGCCTGTGGGGTGGGAAGAGCAGGCCTCAGGGACAGTCGACTCCACTCTGAGGGAGGTCAGCCAGGTCTCCTCATTTCTCCAAGAAGGAGAGGCCAGGAAAACCCATGTCCCGAAATCCCATTCCTTCCTTCTGCCATAAATATCCTTTTCATTTCTCGTCTACCTTAAAATTCTCTGATGTCATGTCCTCAGTCCTAGGCTTAAATGGCAGTTAGAAGGCTGGAGCTGACCACAGTTGTGTGTTTTTCTCCTCCCTGGTCAGTTAGGGCATGACAGTGCCCCTGTAGGTTAAGCTCTGGTTAGCTGGTTTCTCATGAGACCTTCTCAAGAAGAATACAACACTTTGCTGTATTTCAAAATGGTTCCTTTCCTCTCTCCCTGTGGAAGCTTTTCCGTTAGTCACTGTGAATAGCAGGTGTAGGTCCTACAGTCAAATCCCACTGGGGGATTTTCCCCCAGTGAGATTTTCCCATTGGAAAATACTGTGAGATCCTGGTTGAGTTCCTAGAGTAAAAACTCACACAGTTGTTGGGGGGCACTCTACGACTGAGTACCCCTGGAGTTTTTAACTGTACTCACGGAGCACTTTGTCAGTTGCAGTGTAGGTTGTCTCACCCTGGCGCTGGTTCCCACTGAGGGTTTCCCACGTGAGTCTCTGCTCCAGGAAATCACCACTCCCTGTAAATGCCTGTCTGTCTCTCCAGTCTTGGGGCCCAAGGTTTGCCCTGTGTTCACCTCTCTTATGATTGATCCTACAACAGTTTTCTTTCTTCATTTTTCAGTTTCTTTAGCTTTTTATATGTTGTTAGGACAGAGTGCTGACTTCTGAGCTCCTGACACAGAAAACCCAGCACAATGAATTGTGAAACTGTCCAGTTAATTTGACAGCTCTGAACTTCCCCCAGGCTAGAGAGAACGGGTGTGTTTTGTCATTGTTACTGTTGCTGTAGGGTGGTTACTGCTGTGGTTTTGTTGTTGCTGTTGAGCCTATTTGGTACATAAATGGTACAGGATTAAAAGGAAGCCTTTAGGTATGCGGTGGAGGAGCACACTTTCCTCTACCCTGAAGTTTCTTTTGGCTGGTCTAACAGCCAAATAGACATGACACAGAGTAGCAAGACAACATTACTAAACTGAATACACATGTATGGAACCCCACATACCTGAGAGAGTCAGAGACTCCACATACGCAATAGGTTCAGAGACAAGAAAGGAACTTGGGTATATAAGACATTCTGAGCCAGGGATGAGGTAAGCTGCCTGGGGGTGGCAAAGAGTCACTGCAGAATGATGACAGGGGCAGATGTTTAGTAAATAGAAATTCTCCGGTTATGGGCAAGGGCCCTAATTCGAGTTCTTTCAGGTAGTGAAGGGAAGGTCAGACATTTCTCTTGAGCCCGCAGATAAAGTTCCCCTTAGCTCAAAACAATCTGCAGACCACAGAAGCCCATCTTGAGATGACTGGTTCTGAATCCCCACCAGTGTAACTCTTTTAATTGTATGGAAACTCACATAAGAATTTTCATCCAGATATGAGACTCTGGCACACCCTGCTAAATCATCTTTAAAATATTTTTTAAATCAAAAAGCACAGGAATCTAATGTAAAAGAATGGAAATAAACATTACAGATAGAGTTCATCGATGTCACAATTTTTTTTCTCTAGACTAGGTTGTTTCCAACTGATCTTGGTTTCTAGGTTTAAAACTTATGAAATAAGATTGTAAAATCAAGGGCTAAATAGTCAAGTGACGAATAGTCAAGTGAATTGGTAATTTTCTTGGCAACTTTCGATAGACTATGCAATGTTTAGTGCTGAAGTTCGGACAAGTTTCAGGGATAGCTGGAAGCAATCTAAAGAATCCACACAGTTCAAGGCCTGAACTTCCTTGAGTTCACTCAGTAAGTTAGGATGGGCTCAGAAAAGACTGGTTTTGTATGTCATGCTAGGAGACCTGAGTCTTCAGAAGGAAAAAACAAACAAACCCATATTTCTCTGTCTCATTCCTGAAAATGTCTATCAGGAAATCTATTCTGCGATGCCAAATAAAATGGGAGGGGGCATTTGGGGAGGTCGTCTCACTGAAATAAATGCTAGCTCTTACAATTTCTCAATCCACGCAGAATGCTACTCTCTCTACCTAACTAGGTTCAGACATTCTGCATGCTAGGAATCGAGCCTTTAAATAGCAGGGAGACTGACTGGTGAATTTGCCACAATGAATTAATTTCCATTCATTCAACAGTGGTTAGTGGCTACTTGTTTGGGAGATATGGTTCTAATTGACAAAGAAAAGGACTCTTTTTTTTTTTTTTAACCTGGGTCCCCCTCCGAGCTCAGCAGGAGTCGCTTCTTACAAATTCAAAGTGTGCTTGAGGAAGGAGTTAACGTCAGTCTCTCCCGATTTAGAAAGTAAAGCTTGAAATAGCATCTTCTGGGTGCGGACCCTGATTCTCATGCTCCACACCCCTAATTGTGGTTTGTAACCACCAAAGATTTCAGAGTGGGAAATAAACGTTGGCCTTGAAGGTAGAAGGTGCACCTGGCTGCCAGGCGTGGGGTTCTGAGCCCAGAAAGTGACATGGCCGTGAAATTAGCTTCCAGAGTTGTTTCACTGTTTTGCACTCCCTGCTGCACTGGTGAAAGCTGTGGTTCACTCCTCAGGGAAATGAAATCCACAGACACACATACTTACAAATGATTTCAGAAGATTCATATGTTAGAAAACTCAGATTTTGGAATGGAAGATATTTTCGCAAAAGTATTTGGCACCTATGAGCAAAGACTCACAACAGCCTCAAGTGGCGGAGCCCAATTTTCACATCACACAGTATCCACTATGCCTGCCGCCTTTGCCAATCTGGCCCCGCAACTCTGCATGGAAAGCTTGGCCAGGGCTCGGGACTCAAACTGCTGAGCCCCCAAAGCCCGGGACTGGGTCTCAGCACCGACTATCTGCTTCTAGGCTCCAGGAGGCACTGAGCCCAGGATCCGATATTGTGATCCTTGCCTATCCTTTGCTTCATTCGCCTTCCCTGCCTCTGTACCTGAAGGTGCTCTTACGTTTTACAGAACAGTTTTTCCATCCCCTGGTCCCCTGCCGCCCTGCCAGTGCGCCTGGAGAGCGAGTTTCACGCACCCAGCTCCCATGTCCAAGCTTTTATTCCCTCGTGGCAGTGGCACCCCATCAGCTAAGAAGGAGTAAAGTTTAATAAGGGCATCTTGGAAGTTAGGTGTCCCGGAGCAAGGAGGTAACCAGCCTGGAAGTGGTGCGAGGTAGGTGTGTCCTGGGAAATGCTAAGGCTTCTGGAGACTGAGGACAGGGGTGCTGATCCGCGCGGGTCAGGTCACTCACCGCACAGGTGGGGCTCGATTCTCTCTGCCTGGGAACCACCTTGCTGGACTCCTTGCCTGCCGCCCACAACCCCGATACTTCTGGTGTGCTCCCCAGCCCTGGGAGACTCTGTAGAAGCTGTTGCGGAGCGCGCGCTGCACGCTCAAACCTGGAAATCTTGGGGACAGTGAGAAAAGCTTGTTTCTCCGCACTCTACAGGCTGAGAGCAGCAAGTCACGAGCAGGGACTTTCCAGGAGGGCTTGGAGCAGGAAGCTCAAGGGGAACGGATCCTGCACCGGTTGTACCGGGTGTGAGAGGGTCGAACTTGGGTGTTACAGAGCACCCTTACTCTTGAGAGTTGGGATAGATGTGATGCGAACCGTCAAGCCGGGAAGTAGAAATGACCGCACGAGAGGCTGAGAGGAGGGCTTGGGACAAGATTGAGTGAACCCGGCACGTGCCCCTGTGCACCCTTGTCTGCTTGCGAGTACATGTGCCTTGGGGGGCGGGTGTGTGTTTGGAGACAGTAATGAGTTTGTGCGTGTGGAAGAGGATGATTGGAAATGACAGGGAGCAATAGTCTCTGCAGGGACTCCTGTCAAGCCTGCTCTGCTCTCTACTGGAGAACTGAAGTGCGGGGGATAAGGGTGCAGGTCCGGAATTACACGCCAATGGGACATCTGGGCAAACAGCTGCCGGAAGCAGGGGCAGCTGGGCAAATGGTTCTAGCAGCCAGATGAGCAATAGGTGATGGATGGCGGGGAAAATAGGAGATTGCTAGGGCTGCTTGGAAGCTGGGAAAGCCTCTGTCCCTTGCACCTCCCTGCTGTGGCCCAGTGGGACATTGGTCCCCTTCTATCCTCTTGAAGGACCACCCAGGGCAAATCCAGGCTGCCCAGAATGTGGGGAATTTTATAGTATGGATCACGATCTTAAGGAATCCCATATAGGGGCCTTGAAGCTCTTCCAGATCCCTACCTAGCTGGGGGCGGGGCAAGGCAAATTGCTAATTACAACACTCCTTCAAGACATGGGGTCCCACTTTAAAGATGAGTGCACGGAGGCCCTGAGAAGTTACTTGTCCATAATTCTACAGCCTGGAATTTGCTCAGCCAGAATTGAGTTTAGTCTGGCAAAGTTCTTGCTCCCATCTCCATCTCTTGTTCCCACAAGCTGCATTCCTCTGTGGGTGATTTCTGATGCCTGAATTAAACATGCCCAGCTGGGACCCAGAAAATCGTGTTATGCATTAACCCTCTCACCCTCACTTAGATGGGGGTCGAAGTTCAGACCTGGGGGAGCCAGCAGTCTCTGCGATCTCGGACCCTACCCTACAAGACCGCACAGCTGGGGGTGGAGTGGGATGCACAGTCAAAACCGGATGAAACTGAACAGGTGAAATTTGCAATGACGTCAAACTGTCTTCAATATCCTGCTCACTTCGTGGGTGTTTTTCTTGGTCCCCTCCACTCCCCCCTCCCCTTTCCATCAATGACCTCAATGCAAATACAAGTGGGATGATCCTGATGGATGCTACAGGTTCTGGACGCAAGTGGGTGATACGAATACGTTGGAGGCACAGGATCCTTCTCATTGGTTGCGCGGAGCTCCTGGACCACCCCAGACCCGGAGCAGCGGGAATAAGAGGAGCTGCGGTGCTGGGAAGCATCAGAGCGACTTTCCACTTGGAGTGTCACTGCCACTTCCATAGTGCAGTCGCCTGAGACGAATCCCCTAGCTGCTGCTGCTGCTACCTGCTGCAGGTGAGCCCTGAGACTTCGGGTTAGCTGTGTGATTCTCTTTCTCTCTCCTCTTCCCTTCCCTCTCTCTCCACTGCTCTATCTCTTGGTCAATCTCCTTGCCGGTCTCAAAGCCTCTCTCCACTTCTGTCTGTTAGTCCTCTATTCATCCCATACTTCTACCCGGGCTGACACTGGACAATCTCAGTCCGGGGACTTTCTGCTCCACTCTTCCCGCGCAGAGTCGGGCTTCAGTCTCGCTGTCTTGAGCTGCGCGCGTGCTTAAACTGATCTCTGCCTCTGGAGTTCCCAGGTACCATGCGCAAAGCAGGGTGCAGGAGTAACTTTCTGTAGACTGCGTGCTCACAGATCTGTTCCCAGGGAACTTGATTCGGAACGTGGGTCAGCGTTAGTGGGGGGCAAGTAGACTCAATGACTGAGGGCAGGTAGCCGTTAAAATGCCAGTTGGGGGTTGTGGGCGCGTTTTTCCATTTAAGTCCTCACAATTTAACACTGTTAAGCTTGGTTCTTAGAGGGGACACTTTGCCAAAGTACGGGGCAGTGAAGCAGTAGAATGTGGTCTCAGAGGTTCCGACTACTGATATTCTTTCTCTACCTACCTCTACATACACCTCTAGGTATGAGCAAAAGCGCCACACAGGGAATACAGCTCTAGGTTGGGTTACAAGAGCAGCTGTGACCACAGGGTGTTCAAAGACTGCCCTCAGGTCTTGGCCAACAGGTGCATGTGAGAATGGGTGGGGTGGGGTTGCAGGGAGGGCGCTGTGGCCTGAGACCTCTTCACCTAGTTGTCCTCATAGAATTGTTCCTCCAGCTTTCCTAAACCATGCATGCTGCAGGCTCACCGGACATTCCAGCAACCCACTTCGCTGATATGGAAACAGTGGTGAAGTGACCAGTTTGAAGCTCTGGACCAGGGAGTTAGCTGCAGAAACGGGACCAATCCAGGTCTGTGGGCTCATAAAACTTTGAACTGGTGCAGATGTTGATCTGATTGCTCCCTTGCAGAGAGGCATCATGGGCTTCTTGAAGTTTTCCCTCTTCCTGGCTCTTGGCATCTTTGTCCTGTACCAAGTAGGCAAGCTCCAGGCAGCACCATCCAGGTAAGATGCCCTGAAAGTAACACACTCCCTTCCCATTGCCCCTGGGATTAAACAGTTCTGTGGTCTGAATTGTAGTGTGTTGAATGTTTAACATTGACTGGGGCTGGGGGTGGGATGGATGAGGAGGGGAGGTAAAAGGAGTTTGTTTTTCTGATATAAATAGATGTAGCACAAATTGCCAAATGGCAATGATATGATATTCTCCATTGTAAATTTCATAAAGCTCATTTAGTCTCATAGAGTGTTTTTTGTTGGTTTTTACCAAAATTTTCTGTCTTTCTCTAGCCTATTTTTCTAATTCAACCATGATCTCAGAAATGAATTGCCGGGATGCTTATCCTGGGGAGGGGACAGGAAGGACTCAGAACTTGTAATGAGTTTGCTACCTTCTTCAGGTCCTCTGTGGAGAACAATCCACCCCCTGCTTCACTCAGTGAGGAGGAAGGAGACCTCCTTCTGGCTCTCCTGGTGAGGGAGTTCATGAAGAAGATGGCCAATGAGAAGGAGCACCTGGCAGAAGGCTCCAGGTAAGGCTTCACCCCTGCCCAGCACAGGGTATGGAGGATGGTCCTTGCGGAGATTATCTGCTGTGATAATTGTGTTCAGTAGGAGAATACTGAAGGTTCATTGGCACCTTTCAGAACAGTAATTTTACAATGATTGTCCTACAGGGCAGGCTCTGACTGCAGCAACCTCTTACTGACAGGTATTCTCTTTTTCTCCATTGTGTAAATCAGCATCAGTGCCCAGAAGAGAGCTTGCAACACTGGCACCTGCCTGACCCAAAAACTGGCAGGATTGCTGAGCAGATCTGGAAGTGTGGCACACACCAAAATGCTGCCCCCTGACATGGTTGCCAATGACTCTGGCCGGAAAGGCAGGGACCTTGATGCTTAAGTACCTGACAGACCCTGGGAAGAAGGTGACTGCCTTTGTACTGTTGGGTGGGTGGGTGGATGAATGGGTAAAAAATCCACATGGGAGGGTGTTGGGAGAAGGACAAGAGTCCCAACATATCTTGCTTATTTAATACATTGTTCCCTGCACTTATAATTGTGATTAGCCTAGTATTTGAGTTTGAAAGGTAGTGACCCTATGCTTTTGGACTACACACTGCAATGTTGTGTACATCTGAATGCACAGCACACACTTGGAGTCAAGAACTGCATTTGTCCACCACTCCTGATATGACCTTGGGCCAGACACTCTCTCTGAGCCTCTGTTTCCCCATCTGTAAATTGAGGGCAATGATAGCAGCCACCTGCTACTATTACCATAAAGAAAAATAAGATAATGGATGTCACAATTAATAAGTAACTAAATTCTAGCTGTTGTTCTCTTTCTCCTAGATCACCCCGAAGCTGAACTCCACTTCTTTAAATTCACCATGAAATCAGCTTGGAGGAATGCATGGAAAACACACCCTTCTGCATGCTACTTAACATTAAAACACCCTGTCCTACCTAAAATAAAATAAATATAACTGCATATTACCTGGTGTGCATCTTTTCATATTTTATTCTATATTCAATACATATGACAGCATATCCCATTGGCTTACCTGTTAGTAAATCAGGGCTGGGCCCAGGCAGCTGACCTGGTGATGGTGGCCATTCTGCCCAACCTTCAGGGGACAAGCAATTGCTGTGTTCTGGGTATCTGGGGACACATAGTAATGCTGGGCTTCAAAAGAAATCTTTTTTTAAAGAAAGCTTGTCTTTTGAGAACCTCACCAAGAAAAAAAAAGTAATTTGATAAAAGGAGTCCCTCCTGCAGTTTGTGCTGTTTTTCTCAGAGAGTCTCAGGGACCTGTGAACACTTAGTTGACCAGGCTGACTCAAAAGAGGCAAAGGCAACATGCTTGGGAATCCTAGAATCCTCAGAATCCTAGACCTTCAGTTTTCAATAAAATATCCCTTGTTGGGCCCAAATCCTGTGGTTGGTTGGGCATCATCCCTCAAAGATAAAGCTTGCCAGTTTGATTGTCATTCGGGGCGTGTGTGAGAGGCAATCATTCAATATTGCTCTCTCTCATCGATGTTTCTCTCTCTTTCTCTCTCCCTTCCCATCTCTCTGAAAATAAATAAATAAATAAATAAATAAATAAATAAAATTAAAGTAAATAAAAATTGAAATATCCTTTGTTGGGATTAGAACCCTGTGCATTTCAAAGAGACAATTCATATTTATTTTCAGAGAGTGCCCTGGTCCCCAGCTTCAAAGGACATCTGTTCCCTACTCCTTAATTCAAGTATCCATCCCTGCCTTTCCACCCCATGAACACCACCCCCTCAAACACCCCAGAGCTGGCAAAGCCTTTTAGCAACACTAGCATGGAGTTTGATATGGGATCACAGACTGGCAGGCCTAGAAATGTCAGCAGAGGACATCCAACCCAACTTTTCATTCTCTGACATGCAGAGAAGTACAGTTTCAGTTCCTGTGGTAAGTCTAACTGAGACATTCATACATTTAACAAATACTAATTGAGGACCTGCTATATTCTTGATACAATTCAAGACACCAGGAATAGAGCAATCAACAGAAGAGACAAAACCCTTACATTCATGGAGCTCTATTCTAAAGTGGGGGAGACTGAGGTGACACATGCTGTGACATCAGACACTCCACAGTGGAAGGAATCTGGGATGTCATAGGGTGTAATGCCTTATCCAAGGCAGAGATCAGCATCCAGGCATCGGCATCCCTGGCATCTGCTGGGACTGCTGGTGACAAGCTGCTCACTGTGGCTCCCAGGGTGATTGGGCTGCCAGTTTCCTCATGGACAGTCAATTAACTGGGGTTATTAAGTTATAGAAATTGGCCGTTTCCATCCATTGACTCTATTATTTCCTCAGAAGTACATAGAATTGTGACCCTCACTCCTGTTTGGTCTGTCATCCACACTGTAGCCCAACCTTTGCCTACAAGGTCCAAGCTGAACTGCTCTTCCTTTCCTTTCACCACCTGCCTGGCCTCATCTCCTACTTCTCCCCACACACTAGCCTTCTTACTATTCCTCATCATCTATCCCCCAGCACTAACCTCTCCTCCCACCCCAGGTGTTAGCACTTGCTGGTTTTAGACTCTGTGCAGAATGCTCCTACCCTTGGCCCCCTCTCCTCCAGATCTTTACTCAAATGTCACACACACTGGCCCTCCTTTGTGAAATGGTACCCCACCCTGCCAACACACTCTAACCCTCTTCTCCTTGCTTTGTTTTCTCTTTACCATTTATTACCTTCTACCACAGCATATATTTCTAATTATTTAGTTTATCCTTCATACCCCATCCTATAAACTATATAAGCTCCACATGGACAGGGATATGGCTATTTTGTTCATTGCTGAATCCCCTACACACAGAACAGGATGTCTGGCAAGAGGTAGCACTCCAGAAATAATTATTGAATGAGTGGAATTCAGTCCTCTTCTCTTTTATGTTTATGGTCAACTTTCAGGTTCCCTTTTGGTCCTATTTTCTTCAGGTTAAACTGTCCAAGGGCTTGCACCATCAGTACTTACATCATCTGGAGAGTGATCCCTCAAATGCCTTAAAACTTCTGCCATGGCTGCCACTTATTAGTGACTCTGTTTCTTGCCTCAAGGCTTCCACAAGCAGTATTTCTTCACTTTGACTACTCTTCTCACCCTCCATTTCTCCTCCCCTGGACCAATATGACTTGCTTTCCTTCTTCCCATGCTGTAAAAACAGCAGACTGGTAGGGTGCTCTCTAGCAGTGATACCTATGACTAGGTAGGTAAGTTGGAATCAGGAAGGGAGAAAGCAGAAAGACCAGTTTAGTCTGGCACCCAAGGAAGCTTCTCCAGTAATAATAGAGGTCATATTGTATTTACTTCCCACCAGAAGTCTGGGTAGTTCTTGACTCAAAGAGCAAGATTAATTTGAACCCTCAAAACTGAAGTAGGGTGCAGTGCCTCAGAAACCTAAGGACAGATGAAGGATCACATTAAGGCATTGAAAGACAACGTGGAGAGACAAAACTTCTGGTGTGACTGTAGACCAGTCTTTATTCCTCACAATCTACATGGGTCATTATAGCAAATCATGTCTTTAAAAGTCAGTTAAAGCCTCAGAGCTTGAAAATATATGCTCTGAGTGATTGAATAATTGCTCCCAATTCTTCACTATGCCATAGCAATATTTTACAAGCATACCCATGCCATAGCTGCATGGTGGTGAAATTGACATCCCTGCTCCTCTGTTTATGGGATTTGCCAAGTGACTGGATTTGGCCCATGGGATATTGATAAATGTGGTACAAGATGAGGCTTGAAATGTGCTTATGTGGTTGGGTTTTGTGTTCTTATAATTCTTTCATTTCCCTGAAAAGAGCATGCCTTTTCATGCCTTTAACATATCATGTTGATATGTTAGCTTGGGCTTCAAAATGAGACCTGTGGAACTAAACCTGACCTTAGCCTGAATGCACATGCAGCCAGCAGCTGGAGATCATCTTCAACCTTGCCACACACACAAGCAAAAAAATAAATATTTGTGTTTGAGATTTAGAGTTTGTTTTTATGTAACTTTGTTGTGGCAATCGTTAAGTGGTACATATGAATTGGAAATGTTATAAAGTGAATGTGACTTCCAAAATTCAAATATTGAAGCTTTAACTCCTGATCTGATTATGTTTGGAGATAGGATCCTTAAGGTGGGTAATTAAGGTTAAATGAGGCTGTAAGGGAGTGGCCCTAATCTGATAGGGCTGGAGTCCTAATAAAAAGAGGAAGAAGAGAGTGTTACTTCTGGAGAAGATGAGGCATAGGTAGATATACTGTGCCTCCCTGCACAACCAAAAGGACAACAACAAATTTAAATACAAAAAACAACCAGAACTGCCAGAAAATTGAACTGTATAGAAGTCTGACAACCAAGGAGTTAAAGAAGAAATTCATTCAGGCCGATAGGAGGGGTGGAGATGGATAGCCAGGGTGGAGAGGACTTGTGGCAAGGTGGCAGCTGGTGGACCAGTGGTCCCACATTTGCGTGTGGATAAACTGGGATGAACAACAGGGGAGCAAGACAGACTATGCAACCCAGCATTCCAGTGCAGGGAAATAAAGCCTCAAAACCTCTGATTGAAAAAACCTGTGGGGATTGAGGCAGCAGGAGAAACTCCCAGCCTTATAGGACAGTTCTTTGGGGAGACTCACAGGGTCCTAGAAAGTACACAAACCTACCCATCCAGGAATCAGCACCAGAGGGCCCAATTTGCTTGTGGGTAGTGGAGGAAGTGAATGAAAGCTGGCCCAGAGCCATGCAAATAGCATTGTTCCCTCTCGGACCTCTCCCCCACATACAGCATCACAACGGCAGCGATGTGGGTTGTTTCACCCTGGAGAATACCTAAGGCTCTACCCCTTACTATGTAACAGGTGCACCAAGACAAAAAAATGGCCCAAATGAAAGAACAAATCAAACTTCCAGAAAAAATACAACTAAGTGATGAAGAGATAGCTAACCTATCAGATGCAGAGTTCAAAACACTGGCAATCAGGATGCTCATAGAAATGCTTGAGTATGGTAACAAAATAGAGGAAAGTATGAAGGCTATGCAAAGTGAAGTAAAGGAAAATGCACAGGTGATGGGAAGGAACCCGGGACCCACATCAACGGCTTGGACCAGAAGGAAGAAATAAACATTCAACCAGAACAGAATGAAGAAAGAAGAATTCAAGAAAATGAAGAGAGGCTTAGGAACCTCTGGGACAACTTTAAAAGTTCCAACATCTGAATCATAGAGGTACCAGAAGGAGAAGAGAAAGAACAAGAAACCAAAAACTTATTTGAAAACATAATGAACTTCCCCAATCTGGTGAAGGAAATAGACTTCCAGGAAGTCCAGGAAGCTCAGAGAGTCCCAAAGAAGTTGGACCCAATGAAGCACACAGCAAGGCACATCATCATTAAGCTACCCAAGATTAAAGATAAGGAGAGACTCTTAAAAGCAGCAAGAGAAAAGGAGACAGTTACCTACCAAGGAGTTCCCATAAGACTATCAGCTGATTTCTCAAAAGAAACCTTGCAGGCAAGAAGGGGTTGGAAAGAAGTATTTGAAGTCATGAAAGGCAAGGACCTACATCCAAGATTACTCTATACAGCAAAGCTGTCATCTTGAATGATAGGGTAGATAAAGTGCTTCCCAGATAAGGTCAAGTTAAAGGAGTTCATCATCACCAAGCTCTTATTATATGAAACAATAAAGGGACTTACCTAAGAAAAAGAAGATAAAAAATATGAACTGTAAAATGAGAGCAAATTCACAATTATCAACAACTGAACCTAAAAAACAAACAAAGAAACAAAAGAAACTAAGCAAACAGCTAGAACAGGAACAAAATCACAGAAATGGAGATCACATGGAGAGTTATTGGCAGGGAGAGGACGGGGCAAATGGGGGAAAAGGTACGGGGAATAAGAAGCATAATTGGTAGGTACAAAATGGACAGAGGGAAGTTAAGAATAGTATAGGAAATATAGAAGCCAAAGAACTTATATGTATGACCCATGGACGTGAACTAAGGAGGAGGGGAATGTGGGTGGGAGGGGGTGTGCAGGGTGGAGGGGAATAAAGCGGGGGGGGGGGAATGGAACAATTGTAATGGCATAATCAACAAAATATATTTAAAAAATAAAAATAAATAAAAAGAGGAAGAGATACAGAGATCTCTCTCTCTCTTTCCATGCACACAGAGAGGAGAGGCCACGTGAGAACACAGGGAGTAGATGGCCATTTGTAAGACAAGAAGAGAGATCTTCCCACACACCAACACTGATGGGACTTTGATCTTGTACTTCCATTATCCAGGACTGAGAGGAAATTAATTCTGTTGTTTAAGCCATCCAACCTGTGGTATTCTGTTATGGTATCCAGAGCAGACTAATACAGGGGGCATTAGTTTATAAAATTATTTTTGCTAACAGAGTTTGTTTTTGTCTTATTCAGATTTTGGGTTCCAAATCAATTTTCTCAATGGCCCATTTATCAAATTCACTTTTTTCTCATTATGAATTCATTTTCATTTTGTCTTCTTAAAATCATCTTAAAGAATGTTCACTTTGTTTTAGTTCCTGTCTTCTGCTGCTCAACCTGGTTAACATACCTAGGGTAAATTAATTGTGTTTTATATTTACAATGAATATGTACAATATATTATACAACAGTGAATATAAATATATGTATATATGAACCTGGATAAATCTCATTTATAATGTTCAGTTAAAAATAAGCAAGTTGCAGGGTACATATATATACCAGATGGCACCATTTGTGTTAAATTTAAAACATGCATTACTATAATTACTATACACAACTTAGGGATACATACATATGTAGTAAAAGATACAGTCATATGCAGGGAGTATAAACATCACACTCAAATAGTCATTAACTTAGTGGGTAGGAAGAAGATTCCATGAAGAAGGGTATATAGGCAGCATCTACGAAGGTTTTGTTGCCTTAAGTGTCATTTTCTTTTCTTTAAAATAATTAAAATATTTTTCAATTACAGTTGATAGATAATATTATATTAGTTGCAGGTGTGTAACCTCATGATCAGACATCCAGGAAAGCAATCACCCCTGCAAATCTAGTACCCATCTGACACCAGACATAGTCACTTCAACATTACTGACTTCATTCCCTGTGCTGCACTTTATATCCCTGTGATCATTCTGTAATTACCAATTTATACTTCTTAATCCCTTCACCTTTTTCACCCAGCATCTCCACCCCCCACCAATCTGGTAACTGTCAAATGTTCTCCCTGTCATTGAGTCTGTTCCTGTTCTGTTGGTTCGTTTGTTTTGATTTTTTAGATTCCACATATAAGTGAAGTCATCTGGCATTTGTCTTTCTCTGTCTAACTTATTTCACTTGGCACGGTACACTCTAGGTCCATTCGTGTTGTTGCGGATGGCAAGATTTTATTTTTTTTTTATGGCTGAGTCATATTCCATTGTATATATACACCACTTCTTCCTTATTAATTCATCTATTGATGGTCAATTCAGTTGCTTCCATATGTTGGCTATTGTAAAATAATGCTGCAATGAACAAAGGGATATCTTTTTGATTTTGTGTTTTGGGTTTCTTCAGATAAATACCCAGAAGTGAAATTGCTGGGTCCTTCTTTGTCTCCTGATATAGACTTTGTTTTAAAGTCTATTTTGTCTGGTATAAACATTACTGCCTCAGCTTTTTCTTTTGTTTTGTTTTCATTTTCATGAAATATATTTCCCATCCCTTTACTTTCGGTTTGTGTATGTCTTTGTTCTGAAGTGATTCTCTTCTAAACAGCAAATGTAAAGGTCTCGTTTTTCTTGTCCATTCAGCTACCATATGTCTTATGATGGAAGCATTTAATCCATTTGCATTTAAAGTAGCCGTTGATAGATATGTATCTATTGCCATTTTAGTATTCATCTTTTTAATCTTTTTTTTCTCCTTCTTAAAGAAGACCCTTTAACATTTCTGTGAAGCTCTTTATCTGTTCTTTGCTTTTAAATGATAACTTTGCTGATTAGAGTAGTGTTTGTTGTAGATCCTTGCTTTTCATCACTTTGGATAATTTTTGCCAATCTCTTCTGGCCTGCAAAGTTTCTGTTGAGAAATCAGCTGAGTCTTAGGGGAGTTCCCTTGTAGGTAACTAATTGCCTTTCTCTTGCTGCTTGTGAAATTCCCTCTTTGTCTTTAACCTTTTACATTTTAATTATGATGTGTCTTGGTGCGGGCCTCTTTTGGTTTGTCTTGTTTGGGACTATGTGCTTTCTGGATTTTTATGTCTATTTCATTCACCAGGTTAGGGAAGTTTTCAGTTGCTATTTTTTTCAAATAGATTATCAATTCATTTTTCTTTTTCTTGTCTTTCCAGCACCTCCAATATATAAATGTTGGTATGCTTGAAGCTGTCCCAGAGGCTCTTTAAACTCTCCTAATATTTTTTATTGTTCTTCCTTTTTACTGTTCTAATTGGATGTTTTCTGCTTCCTTTTCTTCCAAATTGCTGATTATACCCTTTGCTTCATCTACTCTACTGTTGATTTGATAATGTATTCTTCATTTCAGTTATTGTATTTTTTCTGACTGTTCTTTTTAAATGTTTTCTATCTCCATTTTTATGTTTCCTCTTTGCTGAAATTCTCAGCAAGTTCCTCTACTCTTCCCCTAAGTTTATTGAGTATCCTTATAACCAGTGCTTTAAACTTTGCATATGGTAGATTGCTTGTCTCCATTTTGCTTAGTTCTTTTTCTGAAGTTTTGTTCTGTTCTTTCATCTGGGCCATATTTCTTTGTCTCCTCATTTTGGCAGCCTCCCTGTGTTTGTTTCAACATATTAGGTAGAGCTACTATATCTCCCAGTCTTGATAGTATAGCCTTATCTCCCAGCCTTATATAGTAGGTATTCTGCAGGGCCCAGTGGCACAGCCTCCCCTATCACTGGAGCTGGATGTTCTACATGTGCTCCCTGTGTGGGCTATGTGCACCCTCCTGTTGTAGTTGAGCTTTGATTGCTGCTGGCACCTTAATTTACTTCCAGGCTGATAGGCTTCAAGGACTGACTGGCCATCATGAAGGATCTGCTATGCAGATGTTGACCCCACAGAACAGGAATTGCTTAAGCAGGGCTCTGGTGCTGAGTCCACCCATTAAGTGTGTCAGTCATGGCTGGGTGGTGCTTCAGCATGGTCTGAAGCTGTCCAGTAGGTGTACTGGCTCTGAGTCCAGGTCAAGATCAGCTGCCATCTCTGCCTTGCCCAGACCACCAGCATGAGCTACAAAGTGATCTGCAGATGCCTATTACTTGTGCTGGGCTTGGAGATGGCTGTGAGAGGCAAAGCTATGAACCAAGGCAGGTTGCTCGTAGGACTGGGCCTGGGACAACTTAGCAAGAGATATGGGGCATGTCAAAGCCAGGTGGTACTTGCTTGAAAATTTTTAGAAAAGGCCACAGCATGAGCCAGGACAGACCATTTGTAAGGAAAAGCCACTGGAGATGGCTTGAGTGGGCTGGCAATTTGGGTGGGGCAGCATCTCAGGGAATCACCAGTGCAGGGTGAAAAGTGATAGCCAGGTTGATGAAGACTCAGAAATGGCACCTGCCTACTGCCTCTGTTGGGTAAGGGCTCCACTAGGGAACACTGACCTCTTACCAGCACTTCTATGTGGGAGAATACTGCCCCTCCAGCTTTCACCCTGAAGCTAAACAATTTGGTTCCTCCCCTTATGTCCCTGACACCTTTTGAGCTGCTGCCCCAGCACTGGACCTCGGAGTGTGTGAGTCTGAGTAAGTTCACACACAGGCCCTTTAAGAGGAACACCTTGCACTCTAGGAGCTGTCAGTCTTACTCAGCCATAATCTCCACTGTATATCACAGCCAGAAGTTATGGGGACTTTTCTTCCCAGCACTGGAAACCTGGGCTGGAAGGCCTGGTGTGGGGCTGGAATCCCTTGCTCCTCAGGAGGGACCTTGGAAGCTGAGATAAACTTCCCAATTTTTAACTTCCACACGCAGGCATGGGACCAGCCTGCTCCTTGTCTCCATCCCTCCTACCAGTCTTGATGTGACTTCTTTATATCCTTAGTTACAGCACTTCTGTTCAGTAAGATTTCAGGTGGTTCTGAATGATGGTTGTTTTGTGGTTTAGTTGTAATTGTGACATGGTTATGGGAGGTTGCAAGTACAGCATTTACCTATGCTGTCATTTTGACTGGAATTATTTGGGAAATCTTTAGGTATCATTTTCTAAGCTTAATAGTTAGTACATATGGATGGTAATTATATTTATCTTTAGTAGAAATAAATTTAATAAGTATGGGTATTTTATGTTCAGGAATCTCCCATAAAATTAAAAAGGATGCATAAATTTTAAATGCCAAGAGAATTTGTTCTAATGAAAAGTAGAAAAAATACCCCCAAAATATACAGTGCACTTGAGAAAAGATGACAGGAATAAATACTTATAGCTTTAAAATAATTGTAAATTAGTTAAAGTCACTAATGAAAAGACTAAGATGATCAGGTTACATTAAAAGGATCCAGAAATGCTTTTTTCTACAAGAGAAAGCTTTAAAACAAAAAAATTCAGAATTCATTAAAATAAATGGGTAGTAAAAGATATATTGTATAAAACAAATATGAACAAAATAAGTTGAGGTAACTTCATAATATATGGTCAAAATAGAATTCAAGGCAAAATAAAAGAAAAAGAAATCAAATTGAAAAGGGACTGGTATAATATAGTGGGAAAGGAACCAAATAGAAAGGAGATATACTTATCATAGATGCACAATGTGTCACAAAACATGGCCTCAAACTACATAAAACAAGAACTGACAGAACTGCAGAAAGAAATATGTATATCAAGAATTCTTATTATAGAATTAGTGTACCCTTCTCAGTAAGCCATTCATTGGCTTCTGGAATCACCACAAAAATTCATGGTTGAAAGTTGGGTCTACAAATACTCCCTAACAAATGATGTATTTCAGAAAATATACAGTGTTTATACGCACAAAGGGGTGATAGATTTTGTTAATAATCAGATCATATCTACTTTTCCTCAAACCACGTATTAATTAATCAACAAGTCCCACATTTACTTGAAACACCACTCTTATGATATGCTGATCTTCTGGCCTTTCTTTTCTCTTCTATGGATTTGTGTATGCACCGGTAATACAGTTTAATTAGAAATATTAAAAAAGACATCTGATACTTATCTTTTTCAAAAAGCTCTTGGCAATTTTCACAAATTTATACTTCAAGAAGAATATTAGAACAATTGTCAATTATAAAAAATGCTATTAGTCATTGGATTTTCCAAGCAGACCACTGTATCATCTATAAATATTAGTAAATATTATTTCATATTTGTCTTTTTTTTATCATCTAGAGCTTCTTGACAATGTTGAACCATATGGGATAATGGGCATCCTTGACGATGAAGGCTATCAATTTAGACAAAGCTTCTTATCATCTTAAGAAAGTATCTTTCTTCTTATCATGTAGTAAGATATTTTTAAATCATAAATGGATATTTTTTGATATTGAGCTGTATGAATTTTTCACATATTTTGGATATGAACCCCTTAACCAGTATATCATTTGTGAATATTGTCCCCCATTCAGTACAGTGTGTCTTGTTATTGTTGAGGTTTCCTTTGCTGTGCAGAACTGTTTTAGTTTGATGTAGTCCCATTGTTTATTTTTGTTTTTGTTTTCCTTGCTCCAGGAGACATATCCAAAAATATCATACTATGACTGATATCAAATAGTTTACTACCTATGTTTTCTTCTAGGAGTGTCATGGTTTCAGGTCCTACATTTAAGTCTTTAATCCAATTTTAAGTTTATTTTTGTATATGGTATAAGAGAGTGGTTGAATTTCTTTTCTCTTTTCTTTCCTTTCTTTTCCTTTTCTTTGCTTTTCCATGTATCTGTCCAGTTTTACTAACACCATTTATTGAAGAGACTGTCTATCTCCAGGGTATATTCTTGCCTCCTTTGTCATAGATTAATTGACTACATGAGTGATAATTTATTTCTGCACTCTCTATTTTGTTCCATTGATCTATGTGTTTGTGTTTGTGCCAGTACCATACTGTTTTGATTATTATAGACTTGTAATATAGTCTGATATCAGGGAGTGTAATACCTTCAACTTCGTTCTTTTCTCTCAAGATTGCTTTGTCTATTCAGGGTCTTTTGTGGTTCCATATAAATTTTAGGATTTTTTGTTTCAATTCTGAGAAGAATGCCATTGATACTTTGATAGGAATTGCATTGAATCTGTATAGTGCTTTGGGTAGTATGGACATCTTAATAATATAAATCCTTCCAGTCCATGAACTTGGTATATCCTTTGATTTATTTATATCCTCTTTAACTTCTTTCTTCAACATCTAATAGTTTTCAGAGTACTGGTCTTTCACTTACTTAGTTAAGTTTATTTCTAGGTATTATATTCTTTTTGATGTAAGTATAAATAGAATTGTTTTCTTAATTTGTTGTCCTTCTGATTGTCATTATTACTGTATAGAAATGTGACATATATCTGTATATTAATTTTGTGTTTGGCAACTTCTGAATTTATTAATTCTAATAGTTTTAAATTACTGGATTAATGTATTACTTATTTATTGATGTTATTTATCAATTCCAGTATCTATTCTTAACTTACATATATTTTTATGAAAGTTGCTAACTTTAATTTTTCTGCATGCATTGGCATATTGTACTTTTTAATTATAATGTAAAATATTCATATTTGAGATGATATGTTTTCATAATGGATATGATATATCTGTAATTTTCCTTTTCATTACCCATTTTACCAGAATTTTGCATTTTATTGGACCTTTCAAAGAATAAACTTTAATATTTATTTTACAATTCCATTATCTTTCTAGTTTGTAATGTCTTCCTGCCCACTTAATTCCCTTCACCCATATGATTTTTGAAAAATTTGTTTAGCTGGTCTTTGAAATTCCTGAGTTGAATTATTAAAACAAATTGCTTATATTCTCTTTTTCTTGATTACTTGAGTCTAACCACATCTCCCCTGTCTCCACTGATAACATCCTGATCCAAATCTTCATCATGTTTTACCCAGAGTGTTACACCAACCTTCTAATTGATCCCCCTGTTTCTATCCTTGGTGCTCTAGAAACAATCCTGGAGTGACCCTTTTAAAACACAAGTCATGTTGTGTCTGTCCTCTGCTTCAAACCTTCCATGGGTTCTCTATTGGATCAGAATAAAAGTTAAAGTCCTCATGATAGCCTAAAAGGTACTACATGATCTGATCCTGTATCATTCCTCTGATCTACCTTCCAGCCAAGTACCCCATTGCTTGCTCAGGGTCTTTACACACTTTTTTTTGCCTAGAATGCTGTTCCCTCAAAGTCTATCTAACCACCTTCCTCTTTTCCTTCCGAAGTCTGCTGAAATGTCACCTTTTCAGAGAAGACTACCCTGACCATTACATACAAAACAGCATCCTTTCTCTGATCACTCTCTATGCTATTCAGCTTTATTTTTATTCATATATATTTATTCATATATATTATATATTTATGATTTTGTCTCTGAGTTCATCTTTAACCATATACCACGTTATGGGGCATAAAGATCTTATTTTTAAAACAGTCTATAATTTTTATTTTGATTTTCACTTTGACTCAAAAGTTATATAGAATACTATTTTTTTAATTTAAAATAGCTTTTAAAATTATACTCCCATTACTCAGTTCCAGATTTTTGCACTGAAGTTTGATAAAGTGATCTGTGTAATTTTTTTACTTGGGAAATTTTCTATTAGGTTTGTTAATAAGATCCTTTCCCAAAAATGATTAGAAAATATCAGAAAAAGCAATTTCCCCAAGGTATAAAATTATATGTCTACATTTACCCACCTGTGTGTATATATATAATTAAAATAAGTAATTATGTTATTTATATATAGTATTTTTGCCTGCATAGAGGGCAATAAAGTTTCCAAGTATTATTTTGTTTCTGTAAATTATTTCTAAAAATTTTTAGTTTACATATTTTTACCTCTTTTCTTATTTTTTTTTTAAAGATTTTATTTATTTATCATCAGAGGGGAAGGGAAGGAGAGAGGGAGAGAAATATCAATGTATGGTTGCTTCCTGTGCATTCCCTGCTGGGAACTGGCCTGCAACCCAGGCATGTGCCCTGACTGGGAATCAAACCGTGATCTCTTGGTTCACAGGCCCGAGCTCAATCCACTAAGCTACACCAGCCAGGGCTCTTTTCTTATTTTTTAAAATCAACTTTTCTAAGGTATAAATCACATAATAAAAAGTATGTACTTTAAGTTACATTTCCATGAGTGTATCAAATGTATATTATATAACTCATGTAATCATCACCACAAAAATATATATGGAATATTTTCTTCATCCCAGGATGTTCTTTGTGCCATTCTGAAGTCACTGTCACCCAAACCCCTACTCCACAGTCATTAACCTGATCTAACACTGTGGGTTCCTTTTCCTGAAAATGAATGGCTAGATAGATGGTATGTACTATCTTGTCTCTAGGATCTTTCATTCGACATATTGACTTTGAAATTTACTTATAGTTAAGTAAATCTCAGTATATAATTATTTGGGGGGGAGGAAGCATTAACTAGTATTCCACTGTATGCACAATTTGTTGGATGGACACATGAGCACTGTGTCCAGAGTTGGCTATTGTGAAAGACACTCATGAACTCTCATGTTCTTTCTGTGAAAAGCTGAAGTCATTTTTCTGAGATAAATAGCTAGAAATGGTATGGTAAGTGTGCATATTACTACCCTATTTTTTAAGTAAGTCTGCTGTTTTACACTACAGCAGAAGCGTATTGTGATCATTCAGCTTGCTCCACATGTCTTGCCAATGCTTGGTATTTTCAGTCTTTTAAATTTTAGCCATTCTTGTGACTCCATAACAGTATTTCATGTGGGTTTTAATTTTTGTTTCCCTAATGACTAGTGATAATTGAGTACCATCTTGAATTTGTTGGCCATTAGTTTTTCTTTTGTGGAATTTCTGCTTAAATACTTTGCCCATTTTTTACTGGGCATCTTGTTTTCTTATTATTGAATTGTAGGAGATCTTTTACATTCTAGAAATAGTCCTGCTTCCTTTTGGGACACTGTTTCATGCACTCATTAACGTTTCTCTTCCTCTTCCTCTGTGGGAAGCCAGATGCTAGGTCACGAGGTCATTCAAACAGGCTATGGGGCCCAGGAGGGGGGTTGGAGGCGGTGAGGGGAGTGTCAGTGTCCATGTGTCAAGGAACAGAAGTCTCTGCCTAAGAGCCAGTGAAGAATGGAGGCCTGGCAACAACAAAATGAATGAGCTTAAAATTGTATTCTCCAGCCCCAGGTGAGTCTGGATAGGACTGTAGACCTAGTTGAGACCTGGACTGCAATCTTAGGAGAGACCCTTGAAGCACTCAGCTGAGCATCTCCCAGATAGCCTGCACTCAGGGGCTCTGTGAAAGAATATTTTTTCTTTAAGCTTATAAGTTTTGAGATAATTTGCTACACAGTAATAGACAACTAATATCCATATAAACCAACATTACTCCACTTCAACCTGCAAATCTGGAAATCACATTAAGTGCAGTAGCCTAGATGTACAACCTGAGTTTAAATTGAAAGCTACAGTTCCCAGGAAAGACGCATTGTCAGATCTCTTTACCTTGGTTTGCAAGCCCAGATTGATTAGGTGCAATGCCATAAACTGCTTCCATTCCAGTCAAAATTAAGTCCTTCTCTTCTTCCTCATTATTATTACTATTATTTTTAACCAGCAGTCTCTTTCTCTCTCTGGTTTTCAATGCTCTCCATCCAATAGCTACTCTTTCACATCTTTCTTTCTGCCTCTAAGATTCTCATTTGGGAGGAAATTGTTAAGACTATATAGATTAACCCTCATGTTTTAATCTCTCTATAACATTCTCCAAGTGGTCTTCTAGCTCATTTTTAAAATTTTGATGTCACTCTCTCCTTAGGAAGCGCCTTCTATTTTTGGGGTCATTCTGACAGTCAGAAAAGTCCTCCAATACTGGGCAGAATTCACTTTCTCTTCTCATCTGCTTCACTTGGTTCTCAAGATATTCATTCTTTGGAAGACCAGGGAGAACTGGCTGTGGCTAAGACACACCTCTAAATCAAAGACTGGGTATTAATTGTTGAGGTTTTAAAGCAAATTGTATTTTCTTTACTATGAAGTCCCTATCTGGATTTGATTTTCTAGGATATATCTTATTAGTTGACTCCATCCTAGACAATTATCTATTCATTCACAATAAAGTATTTGGGATAGGGAAAAAGGCTCTTCAATTATGGATCCTTGGATATTTTTGCACTTATTAAAATTTTTCTGGGTATTCCTGTAGCAGCTGTTTCATAACACTGATTGTTAGAGCTAACAAATGTCTTGCCCTTGTCTCTGTTGGGGCCATGAGCCAAGCACCATAAATCTGGGCATCATCTTTCTGACTCAGGCTTGCCAGGACAATGCTAAAATTAATTGTTTCTATAAAGAGGGGTACTCTAGAGACTTCCTGGAGAGCTTGGCTCATCTGCAGATCTAGAAAGGTTCGGTGAGTGGTTTCTTGTGTACTTAAATGTAGCCGACAATGGTTAAGTCCTGTACAAAATCTTTAATAGAGTCAACAAAGCTGTTTATTTTATATTATTTTATTATTAAATAATTTTTGATTTTATTGTTGTTCAAGTACAGTTTTCTGCCTTCCCCCCTCCCCTCCCCACCACCCCAGCCCTCCCCACCTCCTTCTCCTATTTCCACCTTGCCTTGTTTTTGTCCATGTATCCTTTATAGTTGTTCCTGTAGACCCCTCACCCTTTCCCCCCCCCATTATCCCCTCCCCTCTCCTCTCTGGTTTCTGCCAGTCAGCTATTTATGATGTGGCAATTGACTATGGTTCTAGTCTCATTTCTCACCATGCTCTCCTTCTGAATCTGAACTCCAGTTACACTGGCATTCTTTTGGTCAATCAGAATCTGTGTGTTCTTCCAGCCACAGTGCCTTTCCATTGGTCTGTTCTCCCCTTATTCTCTAATCTCAGTTAACTCTTCTTAATCATCTTTAGATTTTCCCAGGTCAGCACCCCCAAGCCTACATTATATTCCTTCTTATTTGACTTCAAAGAATGGTTGTAACTTTCAGCTCACAATTTCAGTTTTAATTTATATATTTATATCTATCTGTCTATCTATCTATCTATCTATCTATCTATCTATATTGATTAGTGTGATTAGTTGATTAATGTTTACTCTCCCTATACTGAAAGTGCCATTCACACAGGGACTGAATCCATTTTGCCCTCTATTTTAACATTTAACATAGTACCAAGTATAGTAGGTGCTCAATAAGTATTTGAGGCATGAAGGAAGGAGGCAATTAGAGCCCAATGTGGTAAATGGTACCATTGGGGTAAGCACAGGAAGCTTACCAGATGGAAAAGATTTCCTGAGCAAGTGATATCATTTCAAATATATTTATGTATGTATTTATTTCAAGGATTGGCTCATAGAACATGGTGGCTGGTAAATCCCAAATCTGTAGGGCAGGTTGATAGGCTGGAAACTCTCTAGCAGGATTTGATGCTGTTGTCCTTTACCCTCCTTCTCTCACATACAAGATCTATACATTATATTGTACATAAATTGTACTTTGATAACAAAAATATTCAATTATTTTATAATGTTACATATAACCAAAGGATAATACTTTTCTGTTTCTTCCAGTTTTACTAAGATACAATTGACATATAGATGGTACAAGTTTAGGTGTAGAGCATAATCTGTATATGTTGTGAAATGATTACCACAATGAGTCTAGAAAACATCCATCATCTCATACAGATACAAAAAAAGAAAAGTTTTATTTCCTTGTGAACTCTCAGGATTTACTTTCCTAACACTTTTTAATATATTGTACAGCTGTGTTAGTTATAATCATGTTGTACATTGTATCCCTAGTACTTATTTATGTTATAACTGGAAATTGGTATTTTTTCCTCCTGTGGTAACCACACATCTGATCTTTTTTTCTGAGTCATGGAGGTCTCACCTCAGTAATCTGGATGCTGCTGGAGAGAAATGGATTTCTTCAGTCATGACCCATAAAACTGAGATAGCCAGAATCTCACCTATTTCTACTTCCTCCATGTGAGAAGGCACTGTGGGTGAACAGTGTAGCCCTGTGTAGTGTGTCACCCTGGGTTGGGGGTGGGGGGGTGGTTCTGGCTGAGCTTCTCCCTCTCCACCTTGGCCAGATTTGTATCCTTCCTGGTCCAGTGGGGGTCTGGGATCTCCCTTCAAGCAAGCTGGACTTCTGCAAATTCTCTCTTGCCTATCTATAGGTATCATCTGCCCAGGTTAGCAATCCCTAGGTTTTTTTCCCTGGCCACAGTGAGAGGAGGGACAGGTTTGCTGACTCCAAAACCTTTACTGAGATCTGAGAATGGTCTGCCTATTTTTGGATATGCCAGTGGAAAAGAGTCATCCTGAGTCTATTGGGGAGTGGAGGTGGGGCCCACACCTCCCACTGAGGTACTTTTGCTATGGATAAAAGTCTAATTTGTTGTTTAAAAAGGGAGAAAAGGGAAGAATGTCTTATACTACGATGATACTAACATCATTCTCTTTTAGTTTTTATTTTTTTAAAGATTTTATTTATTTATTTTTAGAGAGAGGGGAAGGAAGAGAAATATCAATGTGTGGTTGTCTCTCATGCATCCCCTACTGGGGATGCAACCCAGGCATATTCCCTGACTGGGAATTGAACCAGCAACCCTTTGGTTCACAGGTCAGCACTCGATCCACTGAGCCACACCAGCCAGGGCCTTTCTCTAGTTTTTAAATGAAAGCATTTATAGCTATAAATTTAGCACTGCTTTCACTGCACCCAATAAGTATTGGTTTCTTATGTTTTTGTTTTTATTCATCTCTAAGTACTTTCTTATTTTCATTTTAATTTGTATTTTGATACATTGGTTAAGAGTGTGTTGTTTAATTTCAATACAGTTGTGAATTTTCCAGTTTTTCTTCTGTTATTGATTTCTAACTTCATAGCAATGTGACTGGAGATAATACTTTTGTATCATATCTATCTTTTTAAATCTACTGAGACTTAATTGGTGGCCTAACATATGGTCTATCCTAAAAAATATTCCATGTGTACTTGAGAAGAATGTTCATGTTCTGGGTAGAGTGTTCTGTAGATATGGTTTTAGATCTAGTTAATTCTGTTGATTAAGTTTTCTAATTTCTTACTTTTCTTCTGTATGATTGTTCTCATCCATATTGAGAGTGGGGTAATAAAGTCTCTGACTATTATTATAAACTGTATTTCTACCATCAGTTCTGTCAGTTTTTGCTTCATATATTTTGATTGGTCTGTCATTAGGCATGAAATCATTTATAACTGTTACATCTTTTTGCTGTATTGAGTTTTTATTAACATATAATATCTTTGATCTATTAAGCCTGTAAAACTTAAAGTCTTTTTTATCTGATACTAGTATAGTCACCCCTGCTTTCTTTTGATTAATATTTATATATTATATTTTTCCATCCTTTCACTTTTAACCTATTTGTGTTTTTGGCTCTAAAGTGAATCACTTTTAGAAAAAATAAACATTGTTGGGTCATGTGTTTTTATCCATCTGGCTAATCTTTATCTTTTGATTAGTTTATTCACATTTATAGCAATTACCAATAAAGGGCTCATTTTTATAATTTTGCTATTGTTTCCTAAATGTTTTATGGGTTTTTGTTATTCCCTGAATTATTGTCTTCTTTTATGATTAGTCAGAATCTCACCTATTTTTATATTTTTAGTGAATTTTTAGTGAAATGTTTCATTTCTTGGTTTTTCACTGCTTTTTGTATATAGTCTATAGCTATTTTCTTTGTGGTTACCATGCAAATTACATTTAACATTCCAAGGTTATAATCTAGTTTGAATTTATACCAGCTCAACCTCAATAACATAAAAAGCTCTGCTCCTTCATAGCTCCATTGCCTCCCATTTTGGCCGTTAATGTTGCCAAATTATATTCTTATACATTGTGAGTCCAAAAGCATAAACTTAATAATTCTTTTAAATGTATCTTGTCTGTGAAATTACATAGAAAACCAAATGTGGAGTTAAACACCAAAGTTACAGAAATGCTAGCTTTTAGACTAATTGCTTTTTTTAATATGTATTAGTCTATAAAACATGTAGAAAACAAAAAGTACAGTGGTAAGCATTATTACAATAATACTAGCTTCTTATAACTGCCCATGTAATTATACTTACTGAGCTCTTTATTTTTCCATATGGTGTTTAGTTACTGTCTAGTGTCCTTTCATTTCACCCTACAGGACACTCTTGAACACTCCTTAGAGGGCAGGTCTTGTGGTAACAAACTCCCTTAGCTTTTGTTTATCTGGAAAAGTTTTAATTATCCCTCATAATTGAATGACAGTTTTTCACATATAGGATGTTGACAGATGTTCTTTTCCTTTTGGTGTTTTTTATATACTGTTCCACTGCCCTCTAGCCCCTGAAGTTTCTGATACCTGCTCATAATGGTTTTGAAGATCTTTTGTGACTAGTTGCTTCTCTCTTGTCATTTGCAAGCTTTCTCTTTGCCCTTTGAAATTTGCTTATCATGTATATCAGTTTGATCTATTTGAATTCATCTTATTTGGAGTTCATTTAGCTTATTGGCTGTTTAGATGAATGTTTTTCTTCAAATTTGTGAATTTTTTAGTAATTATTTCTACAAATGTTCTCTCTGACCCCTTCAGAGACTCCTGCAATGCATATATTGGCCCACTGGATGGCTTCCTGCAGGACCCTAGGGTTGTGTTCATTTTTGTTCAGTCTTTTTAAATTTTTTGTTCCTCAGATTCTATTATTTCCATTGTCATAGCTTTATGGAAACTGATTTTTTTTTGGTCTGGTCCAATCTGCCTTTGAATCTTTCTAGTGAATTTTTCATTTTAGTTACCCACTTTTCAACTCCAGAATTTCTGTGCAGTTTCTTTTTAGGTTCTCTATCTCTTTATTCATATTTCCATTATGATCATATATTGTCTTATTGACTTTCTCCACACCTTTCTTTAGTTTTTTGAGCATACCTAAGACAGTTGTTTTTAAATCTTTGTCAAGTTATCTGTTATCAGGGCTTTTTCAGGGATCATTTTGATAATTCACTTTTTTCTCTCAATGAGCCACACTTTTCTACTTCTTTGTATGTCTGGTGACTTTTTGTTGAACACTGGACATTTATATCTAATAACGTGGTGTTTCTGGAAATCAGATTCTCTCCTTTCCCCAGGGTTTGGTGAGGTTTTTTTGGTTCTTGTTTTTTTTGTTTGTTTGTTTATATATTTATTTGTGTATTTAGTAAGTTAGTTAGTAGTCTATCTCTGTGCAAATATCAACTGAGTTGTAAACTTAAGGTATTTCAGGTCTTTTATGATCCTGTGTTTTTTCTGAGCATGCACTCATTTTCTAATTATCCCTATGTATGTATCTACTTTTGAATATCGCAGATTTTCTGGCTTCCAAAAGGGAAAAAACAGAAAAGAGAGAGAGGTAGATTAAAAGGGCTCCAGTTCTTTAAATTCCATGAAAGTCATTTCAGCCAGAGGGCGAGAGACGTGCAACACTGGGGGGATGTGCAATAACAATGGCTGTCAGTCTGTCTGTATGTGGTCTGTGGTCAAAAGCAGCAGTCAGCAATCAGAACACAGATCCCTGGTATTTTGAGGAGAGGCTCTTTTTTGTCCCCTGGCATCCAGAAGCCTTGTGCACTTTGCTCCAGCAACGTGTGTACAGTTGCCTGTCGTGGGAGTGAGGTTGGGGGAAGGGTAGTTGCTACTGTAGTAAGAGCTAAATCGACCAAAATTAACCATAATGCAGTCATCCCAGACTCCTAGAATTTTCAAGCATTAAGTAGGTTCCAGAATTCAACAACAGTTACATCAGACAGAGTCTGCCAGTGCAATTATTGGCTAGGTGGGGAGACTGATTCCTAGTGCTTCCTATTCTGCCATATTCTCAAGAATCATCTTAGGTGGCTAAACCAGGAGGCAGCTGAATGTCCCTAGAGAGGAGCATGAGATTCCAGACTCCTCAAAATTTCTCCTGGAGCCAGAATGAGAAGGCTTCTTTTAGGGAAATGCTAGCATGCTTCCTAGAGCAAACTTCTGAGGACCCCCTTAGCTGGGATCTAAGCATCGCTATGCTTCTACACCCTAGCTACGCAAACAGCCAGGCACTAGCTGCTAAGTCACTAAATCCATAAGGCACAATAACAAAGACTGCAGCGTGTATCCCTTCTGTGTCTCCTCTGACACCACGTTGTCTTTGGAAAGAGACCTTGGGAACAGGTGGCCCCACCGTGGCTCAGCATGCCCAAACTTTGCTCAGATTCCTGAAGGCTTCAGGGTAGTGGGACTGAGAAGCCTGAACAGACATGTGTGAACAGCCAGCCATAGCCCACAGGGAGCATACCTAAGCTCTGACGGCCTTTCTTTCCTGAGCTGAACAGCCATTGCATCTGCATTAAACAAACCACCAGAATATGTGGCAGTGTAATATATGGAAAGAGGGCTGAAGTATGGTTGGAGTTTTGGGGTCCAGGATCCTGACCTCTCATAACAGTTTTGCTTTGGTCTCCCTGTGTGGTCTTTGCCAGGCAATCCTTACTAGGCCTCAGCTTTCCCTGCTGTAAAATGGGAAAATTGGAACCATGTGATGATCTGTTAGTTCCCTTTTAGCTTATATTCCATAGGGATGGCAGTAGGGTATGGAGTAAAATTGGTGGGTTTTGGCTTTTAACTTATCTCTCTTATCTTTGGACACATCAGACACTATGGTGCTGATCTGTTATTTCTATCACAGGATCTAGGGCTTTTATGATCACAGGATCATCAGGGCTTTTTATGCTGGTCTCCTACTTGGTATCCTTCCCTGTGAAGTGCTGACAGAAAAGATGATGCTGTCCTAATCTTGGAGCTGTGCTGAAACAGAGGGAGCCATCACAGGGCCCCTGAAAGATCTACCAAGAGGCAGCAAACCTGACTCTCAAGCTAAAAGACTGAGGTTAGACAAAGAAAGGACAGGTCGCTTATTGGAATCAAAAGATTTCTTTCCCTAGAGAGCTTTCAGGAGAAAGTCATTCAAAACCTGGCGTTATACTGGAAACTTAGTTATGGACAGAAATGACTTCAGACTTTAAGAGATTTAGTTATCAGCAATTCTCTCATTTTCTGGCAAAGGTAGAAGTCTCCCCAATTTCCCTACTGATCCTTCTCTCTGTCACTAGGTTCCCATAGACCTCTCCTTGGGGAACTAGAGGCATAGGGGACAGTGGGAGTCTCACCTGTGGATGCTTGAGTCTCAAAGTGGAGAGCAATGAAGTGGAGATCTCAGTCTGAGGCACGATTCCCCACTCATAAGCCTTCTAGGCATCTGTAGATCCACAGCTGCAGCTGAAGGAGGCCTCACTCTCACTCAGTTCCCTTGGCTAGGCCCACAACTCAATCTGAGTGGACAAATAGAGAACAGAAAATAATCAAGCTGATGTAGACTGGGCCTGGATGCTAGTTGTGAGTATGTCTGAGTGAACACATGTGTGTGGCTGTGCATGTGTATATGAATGCATGTCTGTGAACATGTCCAAATTCATGTAGGGCAAGAAGGGTAAGATCTTATCTTCTAGTTCTGTCACTTACTCACCACTTTGGGTCTGGTGGAGAGTCCTTTTGCAAGTTACTTTGCTCTCTTACCTCAGGGCCTGAAAGGAAGGTGCTGGCTCAACTAGAGGCTGATTATTAATGTGGGATAGAGGTGAGTATCATGGGCTATAAACAAACATTGGTGTTTGTGTATAAATCAATATATGGAGGGAGGAATTGCATTTCTTCCATTATCTAAGTTGATCCTTTTATTTTTAAAAGATTTTATTTATTTACTTTTAGAGGAGAAGGGAGGGAAAAGAGGGGTAGAGAAACATCTATGTGTGACAGGAACATCCATCAGTTGCCTCTCACACTCCCCCAGTGGGGGCCCTGGCCTGAACCCCAGGCATGTGCCCTGACTGGGCATCAAATCAGCGACCTTTCTGTTTGCAGGCCTGCACTCAATCCACTGGGCTACACCAGCCAGGGGTATTTTTTTGTTTTCCTTCAAGACTGTGCTTTATTCCATGAATTTACAGCAATGCTATAGGGTGAATGAGCAAGCAGCAAGTACGTAGAATTTAGAGGCTGAGTAAGAAGTTAAACCTAGTTTTACTACTCCAGATTCTGTTATTTATGTGAAAATTGTCCCCTGGGTAGGGATAGACAAAGAGAAGAATTTGGGTGCAGGCTGTCACACACTCAGTTGTGTGATGTTCTTCTAAAAACTTCTGGGATTCTTGGATTGTAGAACATTATATGTTGAATAGCAGGCAGTAGTGTTCTGGAACAAAGTCATACTGGCTTGCAGGAGGTGATCTTTAAATTTTCAGAAATGTTGAGCCTGTTATTGTACACCATTGAGATATCATTAGAATTAAATATATTAACTCACAATTGAATTGTTTTAAAAGTTAGTACTCAAAACTCATCACTTTTTTAAATTATATTTTATTGATTATGCTATTACAATTTTCCCAATTTTCCCCCCTTTACCTCTCTCCCCCCTGTACTCCCCAACCCTCCAGCATCCACCCCCCTTAGTTCATGTCCATGGGTTGTACACATAAGTTCTTTGAGTCCTCTGTTTCCTATACCATTTTTGATCTCTCCACCTGCCACAGTCCAGCCGCAGCAGTATCCAGGGGGTCCCGAAGGTGGGTAAGGCGTCGGGGAAGGAAGACAGACAACAACACGCCTCGGAGGACAGTGAGGTTCTGTTCCCTTTCATTTCTATGGGGGCCACACTCGGCCAAACACAGCAGCTCAAACACCGCAGTGCCCACACGGTTCACCGCTTCACACACATGCACAGCGTCCGCCTGGCCTCTCCCCTCGCGGGGAACTTAGGTCTGTCTTAGCTAAGGCTGCCCAAGCACAGTCTGGGTTATCAGCCGTTCTGCCGTATGACAGACCAAGGAAACGCAGGGTAGGACCCACTCAAACTCCGTAAGCCAGGGCTCCTGGAGTTAAAACCAATCACTCACACACACGCAGTTTACCGTTTCCTCACACGGGGCTTTCACTATCTGCGGGGCTGCCGAAATAAGACACCAGACTCAAGGAAAGGTGAATGGCCAAGAGGTGAGGCTCGAGGCAAGGCTCGTACTTTCCTTAGGCCTTTTATTTCATTTTTTGTTGCTATGACTACCATGCTTATAGATCAATCATATTATAAATCAATCATATTAAACAAAGATATAACTTCAAAGAGTACAAGAGGTTCCACAGATCAACCATGTTAAACAAAGGTTATTTAGACCGAGAGGATTATTAATCAGCTA
>CM052543.1:31122349-31192455 GCA_028533065.1 Trachops cirrhosus | reverse complement strand
GCAAACTCACAATTATTAACAACCACACCTGAAGCAAAAACAAGAAGAAACTAAGCAAACAACTAGAACAGGAACAGAACCACAGAAATGGAGATCACATGGAGGGTTAGCAACAGGGGAGTGGGAGGAGGAGAGAAGGGGGAAAGGTACAGAGAATAAGTAACATGGATGGTAGGTAGAAAATAGTGGGAGGGCAAGAATAGTAGGGGAAATGTAGACGCTAAAGAACTTATGACACATGGACATGAACTAAAGGGGGGGTACGTGGGTGGGAGAGGGTGTTCAGGGTGGAGGGGAATGAAGGGGGGATAATAGGACAACTGTAATAGCATAATTAATAAAATATATTAAAACAAAAAAAACTCAAAAAAATCTTAAAAAATGTTAAAAAAAAAAAAGCAGAGTGCTCTGATGGATTTCAAAATGATTCCTTTTCCCTCAGAAGCATAAGGGGACTTTCTTTGTTATTTACTGTGAGAACCTGGTTGAGCTACTGGAGGTAAATCTCACACAATTGAGGACCTCCCCACCTACCCCAAGACACATAGACCATCATAAACCATGACTGGGTCCCACTGGAATTTTTTGGTAATTTTTTAATTTATTGCCTTGAGGGGGGGAGGGGAGGAGAGAGAGCGAGAGAAAGAAAAGATATGCATGTGTTGTTCCACTTATTTATGCATTCATTGGTTGCTTCTTGTATGTGCCCTGACGGGAAATTGAACCACAACCTGAGCTTATTGGGAGCACACTTTAACCAACTGAGTACCCAGCCAGGGCCTCCACTGGAATTTTTAGTTCACAAAATTGTCCAGCAATTTGTCAGTTACGGTTCAAGTTATCCTACTCCAGCACTGGTTCCAGGCACTGATTCTCACTGAGTTTCTCCTTGTAATTTTCCACACCAGTAAGCCATTACTCTCTTTATTTACCTCTCTGTCTCTCTAAACTTAGGGAGCATGTTTTTCCCTTTGTCCTCACCTTTCTTGGGGTCCTAGAAGAATTGATGTTTCAGTCTGTTTATCTTTTTCCTTGTTGTTACGGTGTCCCGAAATCTTTACCTGTTTGTAGAACCCAGTACAATCAAGTTGCAATTGAAATAGTGCAGTCAATTTGACAGCTCCAAATTTCTCCCTGGCTGAAGGGAATGGATTTATGGTGGTGGTGATGTTGCTGCTCCTGTAGTTGTTATTGTGACTGTGTTTTTTTGTTGTTGTTGTTGAGTTTACATTATACATGAATTATATAGGAGCAATAAATTTAACTTTAACAAAAACTTGAAAGATCTACTCCCTTGACAACTTTCAAATATGCACTACAGTGTTATTTACTATATTCGCCATTATGTATATTACATCCCCATGACTTACTTATTTTTATAAGTAGAAGTTTGTACATTTTGACCCTTTTCACCCATTTTCTTCACTACCCCCCACTTCAACCTCTGCCTCTGACAACCACCGTCTGTTCTCTGTGTCTATGAGGTTTTTTTTTAGATTCTATATAAAAATGATATCAAATAGAATTTATCTTTCTCTGACTTATTCACTTAGCATAATCCTCTCAAGGTCTATCCATGTTTCACAAATGGCAAGATTTCTTTCTTTTTAATGACTGAATAATATTCCATTGTATATATATAGCATATATTCTTTATCCATTCACATGTCAATGGACACATAGGTTGTTTCCATAGCTTGGCTATTACAAATAATGCTACAATAAACATAGGGGTGCAGATATCTTTTTCAGTTGGTGATTTCATTTCTTTCAGATAAATACCCAGAAGTGGAATTGCTGGATCATATGGTAGTTCTATTTTTAGTTTTCTGAGGAATCTCCAAACTGTTTTCCATAGTGGTTGCACCAATTTACATTCCCATCAACAGTGCACAAGGGTTTCCATTTCGGGACACCCTTGCCGACACTTTCGATTTTTTATCTTTTTGATAAAGCCATTCTTACATATGTGAGGTGATATCTCATTGTGTTTTTAAAAAAGATTTTATTTATTTTTTTAGAGCAAGGGGAAGAGAGGAAGAAAGAGGGGGAAAGAAACATTGATGTGAAAGAGAAACATCCATTGGTTGGCTCTTGCCAATGCCCTGACCAGGGACTGAACTCAAAACCCAGGAATTGAACCTGTGACCCTTCCCTTTGTGGGACAAAGTCCAACCAACTAAGCTGTACCAATTAGGGTTTCATTGTGGTTTTGATTTGCATTTACCTGATGATTTGTGATGTTGAGCACCTTTTCACGCACCTGATAGTCTTCTGTATGTCTTCTTTAGAAACATATCTCTGCCTATTTTTTTTAACTACATTGTTTGGCTTTTGCTAGTAAGTGATATGAGTTCTTTATTTTTGAGTATTAACTCCTTGTAAGATAAATGATTTGCAAATATTTTCTTCCATTCAGCAAGTTTTTTTTTTTTTTTCATTTTGTAGATGGTTTCCTTTGCTGTACAGAAGTCTTTCAGTTAGGGGTAGTCCCACTTTTGCTTTTGGTGTCAAATCCCCAAAAATCATGACCAAGACTGATATCAAGTAGCTTACCACCTATGTTTTCTTCTAGGAGTGTTTTTGGTCTTATGTTCAATTTTTAATCCACTTTGAATTTTTTGTGTGGTGTAAAAATTGTGCAGTTTCATTCTTTTGCATGTGGCTGTCCAGTTTTCCCAACACCATTTATTGAAAAGACTTTTTTTATGATTGTATATTATTGATTTCTTTCTCATAAGTTTATTGACCATATATGCATGGGTTTATTTCTGGGTACAATAAATTTAGCTTGGGTTCTGAATTTGGAAATGTTTTTTTGTTTTGTTTTTTTCAGTTTATTATTTGCCTTATAACTGGCTTAGTCAATTAAAGAAGTAACTCTGTTGGAACTCTTCTAATTCCTTAGAAACTCACATAGGAATTTCCAAACAGATTTGGGTCTCTGACAAGCCCTGATAAAGTATCTTTATTTTTACATTTAAATCAAAGAGTACAGGATTCTAATTTAAATGTATGGAAGTAAACATTAAAAAAAGACTTTAGCAAAGTGTTCTATAATATTTTTTTCCAAGCAAGATTGTTGCAAAACTGTCCTTGATTTCTGGGTTTAAAAGTTATGACTTAAGATAAAAATCATGGGCCAGAATGTCAAATGATTATTTTAAAGTCAGTATTTTCCTTAGTGACATTTGCTAGATCACACTGTCTGTAGACCAAAAGCCTAGATAAGTTTCAAGGATAGCTGGTCCCAATCTAAGTGATCAGTATACAGGAAGGTCCAAACTTCTTTGGTTTTACTTGATAATTAGGGAAGATCTTGGTGGAAAATGATTTTGTGTTTTTCTCTTTGTATTATTTTATTCAAGAAGGTTGGGAGAACAGTCATGAGCTGTGCCCTGAGTCCCTGAATGGCTCACCACAGCAAAACTGGACAGAAGTTAGGGGTTGTGGAGGCCAGCCCTGCCCATAGTTTGGGACAGACAGGACCCAGGCATAGCCACTGACTGTCCTTCAGGCTGTGCTCTGGATACGTGGGTCCTACCACAGACAACCTGGATGGCAACTACTTTGGGGTGCTGCTACCCTTCTTGGGAGTAGCAGGTTTCATGTTCTGCCTGAGGTGTCCCTGGATGGTGAAGGCAGCCACACTAATGGACTTGACCTTAGCAGGAATCTGGGTGAAGGGCTTATGGTCTGAGTTGTACTTGTAGATGCATTCTACCATGTGGAGGAGACTATTAGGGGCCACAGCCTGAGAGAGTATCAGGAAGCAGTTGGCTTTGCTCTTCCCAGTTTCCTCTGTGTGTGGTTCACCTTGCCCACCAGGCAATAGTGTGACAGGGTGTTGTGGAAGATGAACTTGTTGGACATGGTGCTGAACTCCTTGTATACCCATGGATCTGTGTACTCAGGCACCACCACCAGGGAGGAGACATTGCTGACATAACCACAGTCGGTATTCCCAGCTACCAGGCAAGCCACTCTGTGACTTAATACTAGATGGGGATGGAGTCTGCAATGGGCACCTCTTCACATCACGTTATGAAATAAGATCATACAATCAGGGCCCAAATACTCAAGGAGCTATTTCAAATCAGTATTTTCCTCTGTGACATTCACTAAATCATTCTGTTTAGTGCTTAAGTTTGGAGAAGTATCAAGGACAGCTGGAAGCAGTCTAAAAAATCCACATGGAGGTTTAAGCTTCCTTGAATTCACTCAGCAAATCAGGAATGGGCTCAGAGAGGAATGGTTTTGTATTTCACACTAGGAAATCCTAGTCTTTAGGAAGAACAATCAAGGTAACCCATATTTCCCCATCTCATTCCTGAAAACTTCTCTTAGGAAACTGACTCTGCTGTGCCAAAGTAAAATGGGCAGAATCTGGCTGAAATGTTTGTGCTCCTAATATCCAAATCCAAGCTGAATGCCACTCTACCTAAGTAGGTTCAAGTTTTCTGCATGCTGGCATTGGAGCTTTGTAATAGCAGCGAGACTGGCTGGTGAATTCACCACAATAAATTAATTTCCATTCCTTCATCAAACAATGGCTTAGTGCCTACTCTTTTACCAGATATGGTGCTAAGTGCAAAATAAAAGGACTCTTTTTAAAGTTTTTTTTTTTTTTAAACCTTGGTTTGCTCAGCAGGAGGCACTTCTTACAAGTTCAAAGAGTGCTTGAGGTTAATGTCAGTCCCTCCCTATCTGTAGAGACTGACCTAAAAAAGTAAAGCTGGAAGTGCTGGAGGCTACCCTAACACCTTCTGGGTACAGACCTAAGTTCCTGCCGCCCTACCACCAGCCCATGGTTTGTAACCACCAAAGCTTTCAGAGTGGGGAATAAACGTTGGCCTTGAAGGTTGAAGGTGCACCTGGCTGCCAGGGGTGGGGTTCTAAGCCCAGAAAGTGACATGGCCATGAAATCAGCTTCCAGAGTTGTCGTTTCTTAACCATTTTATACTTCCCGTGGCACTGGTGAAAGCTGAGGTTCTCTCCTCAGGAAAATGAAATCCACATACATACTTACAAATGACTTCAGAAGGTTTATATGTTAGAAAACTCATCTTGGTAGTGGAGTATTTCTGGCACCTGAGAGCAAAGACTCACCTACAATAGCCTCAAGTGGCAGAGCTCAATTTCTGAAGCACTAAGTATCCACTATGCCTGCCGCCCTGCAACTCTGCATGGAAAGCTTGGCCAGGGCTCGGGACTCAAACTGCTGAGCCCCCAAAGCCCGGCACTGGGTCTCAGCACCGACTATCTGCTTCTAGGCTCCAGGAGGCACTGAGCCCAGGATCCGATATTGTGATCCTTGCCTATCCTTTGCTTCATTCGCCTTCCCTGCCTGTGTACCTGAAGGTGCTCTTACGTTTTACAGAACAGTTTTTCCATCCCCTGGTCCCCTGCCGCCCTGCCAGTGCGCCTGGAGAGCGAGTTTCACGCACCCAGCTCCCATGTCCAAGCTTTTATTCCCTTGTGGCAGTGGCGCCCCATCAGCTAAGAAGGAATAAAATTTAATAAGGGCATCTTGGAAGTTAGGTGTCCCGGAGCAAGGAAGTCACCAGCCTGGAAGGACAAGCGATGTGGTGCAAGGCAGGTGTGCCCTCGGAAGTGCTGAGGATCCTGGAGAGTAAAGACTAGGTGAGGACCGCTAGCCGAGGTCACAGCACACGTGGGGCTAGTTTCTTTCCGCCTGGGAACCACCTAGCTGGGGGTCTCTGCCTGCTCTTTACAGCCCTGGATACTTTTTCTGTGTCTGCTCTGTACAGGCTGTTGTGGATTGCATGCGGCGTGCCAAAACCAGCATATCCTAGGGACAATGAGAAGTTTCTTTCTCTGCACTTTACAGGCAGCAAGTCAGGATCCCAGATCTTCCAGACGGGCTTGGGGCAGAAAGCTCAGGGGAAGGGTCCTGAAACCAGTTGCGCAGGTTGTGAGAGGGTCAAGGTGCTGCGTAGGTAGGTGTTGCGGGGGACGCTTATTTTTGAGTGAGGACAGGTTATGATGCGAACACACCACCAACATGCAGATGTGTAGGTATGAGCGTAAGAGAGGCTCCTGAGCAGGCTTGGGACGTGATTCTGCGCGAACCCGGGCGGATATCCTTGCGCACAAATGTTGTTTTTGCGAGTGCCAGTGTTTTGGGGAGTGAGCATGTTTTTGGAGACAGAAATGAGTTTGCATGTGTGTAAGAGTATGACTGGAAGTGAGTGCGCATGTTCTTCTCGGGAGGGACTTTTTAGCTCCGTCAAGCCTGCTCTGCTCTCTAGTGGAGAACCGTAGTGCCGAAGATGTAGGTGCAGGTCCTGAATCGCTCGCCAATGGGGCATCTTGGCAAACAGCAGTCGGCAATAAGGGCGGCTGGACTTATCGCTCCAATAGGCAGAGGAGTGATAGGAGATGGATGCAGGGGTAGAAGGGGAGAGGACTAGGGCTGCTTGAATGCTCGGGGAGACAACTATGCCTTGCCCCTTCCCGCTGTGGGCCGGCGGGTCATTGGCCATTTCTACCCACGTGATGGACCACACAGCGCGTGTCAGGACACAAGATAGAAAAGCCTTTAGTGTGTACCACGAACTTTTATTAGTATTAGTATTGTTAGAATGGATCTTGATCTTAAGGAATTCCCCCATGTGGACCAGGAAGCTCTTCCACGTCCCTTCCTAGCTAAGGGAAAGGCACACGGCTACTAACAACATCATTCCTTCAAGACGAAAATAGAGTTCCCATTTCAAAGATTAATACTGTTGACTGTTGAAACAACGCGGTGTTTAGGGGTACCGATCTGCCATGCAGTCAAATATCCGCATATAACTACAGCAGTCCTATGTGTACTCGGATTCCCGACTGTGGAGTTGACCGTTGAATAACGCGGTTTCAACTGCGCAGGTCAATTGTACCGCGGACACGTAATTCTACAGCGCGGGTCACTGAACTTAACGGGGTAAACTGAAAAAAAAAAAAAAAAAAAATCCCAGTAATTAGATCCGCGCAGTTCAAGCCCATGTTAAGGGTCAACTTTACAGTTGAGGCCCTGAGAAGTTACTTTCCCATAATCCTACCGCTTGCAATTTGTTCAGCTGTGACTGAGTTCATTCTATTCCATTTCTTGCTCTCACCTCCATCTCTTGTTCTCTCAAGCTCCACTCTTCTGTGAGTGGTTCCAGCTGCCCGAATTCAACACCCTGCTGAGACCCAGAACCAACCCTATTACGCATTAACGCTTTCACCCTCACTTGGAAGAGGTCGAAGGCCAGATTTGGGGGAGCCAGGGGGTCCTGCAAACCTGGACCCTGCCCTTCAAGAGCACACAGCTATGGATGGAATGGGATGCACTTCCAAACTGTGGAACCTAACAGGCAAAACTTACCATGACAACAAACTTTCATCAAACTCCAGCTCAGTAAGAGTGTTTCTCATTGGCCCCCAAATGTTTCTCATCTGCCACCCCCTACACTTCCATTCATGATCTCAATGCAAATGCAAAGGAAATGGTCCTGCTGGATATTCCAGTCTAGCAAGTTGGTGACTTAATCCATTTTAGGCACGTGATCCTTCTGATTATTTAGTTGCCTGGAGCTCCAGCACCACCCTAGACCGGTGCTGAGGGAAAAAGAGCAGCCTTTGGAGCTGGGAGGCATCAGAGCCACTGTTCATCTGGAGTGTCTTTGCTGCTTCGGCAGGACCAACTCCACTGCAAGTGCCATCATCACTGCCTCCACTCCAAGCCACTGCTGCCAGGTGAGACTTGAGACTCCCATATAGGTGTTCAGTCTATTTCTCTCTTCCTCTTCACTCCCTCTCTCTCCATTAAACCATCTCTTTGTTGATCTCCCTGCCAGTCTCAGAGTTTCTGTGTACTTCTGTCTGGGTCTCTTCATCACAACAGTCTCTGTTAGTCTCCATTTTGTCCGAGACTGCTACCCCAGCAAGCACTGGACACTATCACTTCAAAGACTCCCTACACCACTCTTCCCATGCAGAGCTGGGTTCTGGTCTCACTGTCTCTTATTGCACATTTGCTTATATCAATCTCTGAGCAGGATGCAGGTATAACTTTCTGCAGACTGTGTGCCCATGGATTTGGTCTGGTGCCTAGTGTTCTCTGGAAAAATCAGTTCGGAGCCTGGCCCAGCACATGTGATACGCATGTAAGTGCAATGCCCTAGGGTAGTCAACACTGAATTGCAAGCATCCATCCTAAGGTCTGGGAGCTTTTTTCCCAGTTTAAGTCCTGAGTCCAAATTAAAGACTCTGCTAAGCTTGGTTATTACAGGGGTCTTTTTGTTAGAGGGCAGAGCAGCTGAGCAGAATTTGGTATTCAGTTTCTCAGAGATTCCAATTGCAGAGATAGTCCCTCTACCTACATTCCCCCATATACCTGGCCAGTGTGAACAAAAACCTCACACAGGGAGTACAGCTCTGGTTGCACTACAGAAAAAGCTGTTGTGACAGGGCATTTGGAGACTGTACTTGAGAGCCCTGGCCAACAAGTGTATGGGAGAGTGGGTGAGGTGTGCTGCAGAGAAGCAAGCTTACCCTCCCCACCCAGATTCAAGGTGGGATCATTAGTCCAGCTTTGCTAAAGAATGCACACTACGTGTCCACCAGACCCTTCAGCAGTCTATTCGCTGATGAGGAAACAGTGTTGAAGAGAAATGAAGTGACTAGGCTGGATCCATGATGCCAGGGAGTTATATGCAGGACCAGAGCCCAGGTCTCTGGGCTCATAGAACTTTGAACTACTGCAAGTAGGTGCTGTCATTCTAACCCCACCAACAGGCATCATGGGCTTCTGGAAGTTCTTCCCCTTCTGGGCTTTTAGCATCTTGGTCCTGTACCAGGCGGGTGTCCTCCAGGCAGCACAGTTCAGGTAAGACAGCCCTGTCAGGAGCACACTCCTCTCCCACTGGTCCTGGGATCACACAATTCTGTCACCTGAACTGTGGTGTGCTGAAAGTTTAATGACTGCTCTTGGGGTGGAGGTTGGGGAATGGATGTAGGTAAACATGCATATAAGTTTTTATGATATAAACATGTGTCACACACAATTTACAAATAGAAATCAGATATACAATACTCTTCATTGTGAATTTCATATACTTCCCTGAGCCTCACAGAATGCTTTCATTGCTTTTTACTAAATATCTGTATCTGTATAAACCTATTTATTTAATTCAACCACAATTTGAGAAATGAATTGCTAACTACCAATAAATTTGTTGTTATAAATCTAATATGTAATCTATTGATCTAGTTTCTCACTCTCATATAATTATTTAGTAAACTGAAACATTTTTCAGATTCAAACTGAGTTTTATCATGAGTTTGATTTTTAGTAATGGCTATATTTAACACTAAGCTCATAAAATTCCTGAAAATCTAACTATAAGATTTCACAAGCCTATATGATCCAGTTCTAGCACACCAAGTCTTTGATATTACACCATAGCCTGACTCCTGGTAAATCAATGTTTTAGAAAGACACTGGCCTCATGCCTTGTCCACTGCAGGTTGAGGTGGCCACATACTCTGGGGAAGTGGCAGAAAATGGAAAACTTGGGTGTTTATCCTGGGGAGGTGGTAGACTGTAGCTCAGAGCTGCTATTGGGTTTATTACCCCTCCACACATCTGCCTGAGAGAGCAGCCTATACCCTGCTTCACTCAGTGAAGAAGAAGGGGAACTCCTGGCGGATGCACTGATGAAGCACCATGGGAAGAGGATGGCCAGTGAGCAGGAGCAGGAGACAGAGGACCTCAGGTAGGTTACGCTCCTGCCCAACATAGGTCATGCCCTCTCCCCAGTCATGCCCAAGAAGGCATGTCCTGAGAAGTAGGAGAGAATGAAAATGGACAGGTGACCAGCAGGCTGTTCACTCCAGCCTGGGTCCAGCTGTTCTCAGGCTCCACTGAAGACAGAGGTCAGATAGAGAGGCAGGGTTAAACCACATATAAAAAGATCCACTTCTGCAAGTTAGCGAAGGTGTGGAATCCCTCACTCTGGAAATTGGTTGGGCAGCATTGAGGAATCCTAGCATTGGAGGAATTAGGACTGGGAAGTGTGAAGTCAGCAGATGGACCCCATATTTTAGAAATATTCAGGGTATTTTAGAAATCTGGCTCCACCTTGTTAACCTGCATGTGACTTTCTGTCACACTTGCACATTTACAAGGTGAAGCCAAAGGCCTTGCTTAGGGTGGGATCAGGTGGACCAGTGCCTGAGGTAGGTCTGGAACCTTTACATGCATAGGATCCATGGAGATGTGTATGCTGTCACTGGGTTGGGGAGAACACCCTTCCCCAGCCCCACCTCCCTGTGCATCCCGAGCTTGGAGCACATACCAGCCCCTGCTCTGGCCCTGGCACTGCCTGGGCAGAGGCATGGTTTGCACCTGCATCTGCCCTGAGAACCTCTCTGCAGAGCATGAGCAGCATGAGGAAGGCCAGGAAAGGTCACCCCTTTCCCACTGCAGCCCTTCCCCACATGGCCCCGGCTCAGCAAATGTTTAAGTTCTTTTTTTTTTCTTTTATCTTCACCTGAGAACATGCCTATTGATTTTTAGAGAGAGTGTCAGGGAGGGAGAGAGAGGGAGAGGAACATCAATCGGTTACCTTCTGGGACTAGAGACTGAACCTGCAGCCTAGGTGTGTGCCCCAACTGGGAATCAAACCTGCAACCTTTCAGTTTATGGGGTGACACTCCAACCAACTGAGCCACATTGGCCAGGGCATGTTTGAATTCTTCTAATGGAGGATGTGTGAGCTGCCCTCCTACCTGGCTCAAATTGTTGTCTTCTCCCTCTGACCTGTGGGACAACCACAGGGGCACACCTGGTCATGGTATTGTCTGGCATGTATTTTCCCTGCAGTCTGGACATCTCCAGAGCTAAGTGGTACACTAATGAGTACCTGTCTGCCTGGAATTTACACACAGGACCTTAACAAGTTTCATACATTTGCCCAAATTACAACTGGAGTTGGAGCATGTGTCAAAAAAAGGGGAGGGGGTCATGTCCAGCAGCTTGGAGGAAGACCACAGCCCTCATGTTGGCATGCCCAAGGATACCCCCTGTTCCCACCCTTCCTTCTAGCTTCCTTTCTTGCTTCTTTCCTCTCTTAATAAGAGAACATGCAATCCTCTCTTATTGCTCTTTGGGCTGGTATCTAAAAAGCACTGAGCTGTGGTGATTATTGCTCTGGCCCATGTCCCAGGCTTTATGAACTCAGGGACTTGTGCTTTACCCCAGGATAGCTGGACGTGGCATGGTGGGTGGTCCCTTTGACCAAATGCAAGTCATAAGAACAGTTGTGCTAAGGAGCAGGTAAAGACTTGAGGCTGTAAACTCTCTATCTCTTCTTGGTAAGACAGAGGAATTTTTTGTTGCCTATGAATGAAATATGATTTTTAGATAGTCCTTGAGAATGGATTGGGCATGGCACCATAATTCCCTCTAGTCTTATAAGCTTTGGTTGATTTTTTTGCATATTTATACAAGAAAGGGTGGCTGTCACAGCTCTGTGTTCCTTGGCCAGTTACCAAGTATTACCTTTGATTTTTGAACACTTCTGAGAATGTCTATGGGAAGTGATTGTGGCATTTCCCCCAAAGGCACTGTGATTTTCTGCTGTGATAATCATGTTTAGCTGAGAGACTTAAGGCTAATAGGTGACTCTCAGAGAAGTAATTTTGCCATGATGGTCCCATGGGGCAGGCTATCCTGCCCCCATCCCCTCAACCTCTCACTGACAGATCCTCTTTTTCTCCATTCTGCAAACCAGTGTTGCTGTCCAGAAAAGGGCCTGCCAGTTTTCTACCTGCACGATCGGTAGCCTAGCAGACTATCTGAGCAAAGCCGCGAAGAAGAACAAATCCATGGAAAACAACCTTCTCCCTGAATCCATGGGCCGTCGCCGTAGGGACCTTCAGTCCTGAGCTGTAAAAAAGACTCCAGGAAGGTGACTGCCTTTGTCTTGCTGGATAAGGATGATAGCTGGGTCCTGCAGGAGTATAGTCCTTGCGCTAACCCTCCCTGGGCCCATAGAGTAAAAAAAATCCTCAGCAGAAGGTGCTCACTCCACTTTCTGGAGAAGGGCAGAAAGTCCCAACACTTGAAATCCCTAGATTTTGGGTTTGTTTCTCTGTTTTCCAGTGTCTCCCTATGATAGAGGGATCTTCTGTTAGGAAATATAAATCCTGTTTATTTAAAACACTGTTCCCTGCAGTTATAATTGTGATTATTCTAGTATTTGAGTTTGAAAGGTAATGACACTATGCTTTTGGACTATACATTGCAGTGTTGTGTACATCTGAATTCGGAGCATATACCCAGGGTCAAAAAATGTGTTTCTGTGTATGACTTACAGATTATGGGCCAAATACTTTCTGTGAGCCTGTTTCCCCATTTGTAAATTGCAGATTTTGATAGTACCTACTGCTATTAAAAATAAATGATACAACAGAGGTCAAGAGACTCACAATTAATAAGGAACTAAATTGTCACTATATTTTTTCCTCTTAGGTCACCATGAAGCTGAACTCTACTATTTAAACTTTGTAATGAAATCAACTTGTAGGAAAGTAGTATGGAAGATGCACATATCTGCATCTTTCTTGACATTGAAAACTAAAAATAAACTCAAGCTAAATGTAAAATATAATCATTGTAGTTACCTAGTGTGCATGTTTTAAAAAATATTTGATACTGTACTCAGTAAATATGACAGCATGTCTCATTGGCTTATCTGGTAGCAAATCTGGGACCTGTCAGCCCATCATTCAACTGTTGATGGTAGTGATACTGTTAAACCACAAGATGACATAAAATGACTGCCTCCTGGGTGTCTGGGGACACAAGATATAACTGTATGTCCAGCCCTTGCTGGTAAACTAAAAGTCATGGGTACAATTCCTGGTCAGGGTACATGCCTGGGTTGCGGGTTTGGTCCCTTGTTGGGGTGGATACAAGAGGTAACCTATCAATATTTCTCTCTTACATTGATGTTCCTCTCTGTCTCTCCCTCCTTCCCTTCCTCTCTCTCCGAAACTGGTAAACATGTCCTTGGGTGTGTCCAGAGAACTCTTTGTTTAACAAATGTCAATGTTATTTGTGAACCTCATCAACACTAAAAATGTATTCTACATACACATCAATGGAGCCCTCGCTGCTATTTATACTGTGTTTTTCCCCAGAAATGTCTTTGTTCAATTTATCCTGAACATATATGTACCCAACAATATAAAATTACAGCATTTAAGAAAACTACAATGGGGAGAAATACATATATCAAGAATTGTTTTTAGAGAATGAATGTACCCTTCTCAATAAGCCATTGACTTCTAGTATCACCTCACCAATGTATGCTTCCAAGTTGGCTCAGCAAATACCCTCAATGATAAGATGAATTTCAGAATCTGTACTGTGGTTCCATGCACAAAAGGGTGATAGATTTTATTACTGACCAGATTATGTCTGATTGTCCCAATATCATTTATTAAATAAATCAAGATGCTCCACATTGATTTGAAACACCTGATCATATGCTGAGTACCTTATGGCTTTTCTTTCCTATTGATATATTTATGCACCAGTAACAAAATTTAATAACTATTAAATTAAATTTTAAAGACTTGAGGCTGTAAACTCTCTATCTCTTCTTGGTAAGACAGAGGAATTTTTTGTTGCCTATGAATGAAATATGATTTTTAGATAGTCCTTGAGAATGGATTGGGCATGGCATGGGCATGCCATGAGGGCAAAGCTGCCCTCATGCTTTTCTTTTTAACAATTTTATATATTCTTCCAGAAGGAAGTTATGATAATTGTCATTAAAAATACCCATTGGATTTTTAATTGCATTTGGCTTTCCAGGTAGACAATTGTGTCATCTGTAAATAGTAGTAGTCTATGGCCATACCACACTGAATATGCCCAATCTTGTCTGTAAATAATAGCAAATCTTAATTCATATTTCTGTTCTTCTTGTACCAAGTACAAACTCTTCTATATTCAAGAACATGTATATGGAAGAATAATCTTTCTTATTGTATATTAACATTAAAAATTATAAATGGGGATACAAAAATTGGGACTTCTGGCCAAGACGGAGGCTTAGGTAGATACACTTTGCCACCTTACACAAACAAAAGAAGGACAACAACCAATTTAAAAACAAAAAGTAACCAGAACTGCTAGAAAATTGAGCTGTATAGAAGTCCGACAACCAAGTAGTTAAAGAAGAAACATTAATCCAGAATGGTAGGAGGGGCAGAGATGGACAGCTGGGGCAGAGAGGATGTGCACTAAGATGGTAGCTGGAGGACTGGGTGGTCGAGGTGGCAGCTGGCTCACCTGGCAGTCCCACATTTGCATGCAGATAAACCAGGAGGAACAACTGGGGAGCAAGACAGACTGTGCAACCTAGGGTTCCAGTGTGGGAAAAGAAAGCCTCAAAACCTCCAGCAGTAAAAACTTGTGGGGATTGAGGCAGTGAGAGAAACTCCCAGCCTCATAGGAGAGTTTGTTGGAGAGATCCACAGGGCCTTAGAATGTACATAAGCTCACCCACCCAGGAATCAGCACCAGAAGGGCCCAATTTGCTTGTGGGTAGCAGGGGAAGTGACTGATAGCAGGGCAGGAACTGAGCAAGTGGCATTATTCCCTCTCTGATCCCTCCCCCACATACAATGCAGTATCATGGGTTGCTCCACCTTGGTGAACACCTAAGGTTCTGCCAATTACAACAAAACAGGAATGCCCAGACAAAGAAATATGGCCCAAATGAAAGAACAGATCAAAACTCCAGAAAAACAACTAAGCAAGGAAGAGATAATCAACCTATCAGATGCAGAGTTCAAAACACTGATAGTCAGGATGCTCATAGAAATGGATGAGTATGGTCACAAAGTAGAGGAAAAAGTGAAGGCTATGGAAAATAAAATGAAGAAAAATATACAGGGAGCCAACAGTGATGGGAAGGAAACCAGGGCTCACATCAATGATTTGGTGAAGGAAGAAATAGGCATTCAATCAGAACAAAATAAAAAAACAATAATTCAAAAACATGAGGAGAGACTTAGGAACCTCTGGGGCAACTTTAAATGTTCCAATATCTGAATCATAGGGGTGCCAGAAGGAGAAGAGGGAGAGCAAGAAATTGAAAACTTACTTGTAAACATAATAAACTTCCCCAATCTGGTGAAGGAAATAGACTTCCAGGAAGTCCAGGAAGCTCAGAGAGTCCCAAAGAAGTTGGACTCAAAGAAGCACACAACCCAGGCATATCATAATCACTTTACCCAAGATTAAAGATAAGGAGAGAATCCTAAAAGCAGCAAGAGAAAAGGAGACAGTTACCTACCAAGGAGTTCCCATAAGACTATCAGCTGATTTCTCAAAATAAACCTCAAATATTTCCTAGAAAGAAATATTTGAAGTTATGGAAGGCAAGGACCTACATCCAAGATTACTCTAGTCGGCAAAGCTTTCCTTTAGAATGGAAGGGCAGATAAAGTGCTTTCCTGATAAGGTAAAGTTAAAAGAGTTCATCATCACCAAGCCCTTATTACATGAAATGTTAAAGGTACTTTTCTAAGAAAAAGAAGATAAAAAATATGAACAGTAAAATGACAACAAAGTCACAACTATCAACAACTGAACCTAAAACAACAAAAACACAAAAAACAAAAATGAACTAAGCAAACAACTAGAACAGGAACAGAATCACAGAAATAGAGATCACACACATGGAGGGTTATCAGTGGGGAGGGAGAGAGGGAGTGGGGAGAAGGGGGGAAAAGGTACAGGGAATAAGAAGCATAAATGGTAGGTACAAAATAGGGGGAGATTAAGAATAGTATGGGAAATAGCCCAAAGAATTTATATCTATGACCCATGGACATGAACTAAAGGGGTGGATGCTGGTGGGAGGGGGTGTAGGGCAGAGGGGAACAAAGGGGAGAATAAAATGGGACAACCCTATAATAGCATAATCAATAAAATATACCTAAAAATAAAAAATAAAAAAATTATAAGTGGGTATTAAGTTTTATCAAAATGTCTTTTGTTATCTAACAAAATTATTGTCTTTCTCCTTTAACTTATTCATATGAGTAATACATTTAAAATTAAACACTAATATTAACAGATAATATCATTGAGTGCTTACTACTAGCTAGGTACCTTAGTAAGTACATTACAGATACTAGCTCTTGTAAACTTTACAATGACTAGGTAAGATAGAAACTATCAAAGCCCTGTTTTATGGATGAAGAAACTAAGAGACAGAGAGATTAAATAGGTTGAATAAAGCCATATACCTATTAGATCCATCTCAAGGTGCAAACCTGACCCTAGGCTATCTGACTCTAGAGTCTGCTCTCTGAAATTACTATACTGCCTCCTGATATACTCTGTTTGGTGAGAGGATGGGTATTAAAATATACATCCAAATTCAATCTGGCTGTGATTTATTTAGGATTTTGTACTACCTGTGTTAAGGTCAGTATTGTGAATATGCCAATGTTGTCAAATGAATTGGCAAACTTTTAAGCTTTTTTTATGTTTTAGATGAGTATAAATAGCATGGAAACTATCTGTAAAACTTTATCACACAGTTCCTTTTATAACATAGTTCTTAAAAAGATTTTCAGTTTCTGCCCTGGTTATTATACTCTACTTTGGTTCTATTTATTTTATTCCATCTATTTTTTAAAAGATTTTATTTATTTATTTTTAGAGAGAAGGGAAGGGAGGAGGAAAGAGAGGGAGAGATATATCGATTGGTTGCCTCTCACAATTTTTCCCCCTCACAGGCCCCCAGCTGGGGACCTGGCATGCAACCCAGGCATGTGCCTTGACTGGGAATTGAACTGGTGACCTTTTGGTTTGCAGGACAGCAGTCAATCCACTGAGCTACACCAGCCAGAGCTATTTTTGGCTTACCTATATTTTCTAAACTGTTTTAATTTTAAAGATTTTTATATGCACTAGCATCATTTTGTATTTTTATTATAATTTTAAATATTCATATTTGAGCTAACATCCTCTTTTCACTTGGATATGGTATATTTGTATTTTCCTTTTCCTCATCCAAATGAACCATTTCTATTTTATTGGACTTTTCAAAGCATTAGCTTTAATTTTTATTTTTCAATTGTATTATTTTCTATTTAAAATTCACTAATATCTTCTCTGTCCATTTGATTCCCTTCTCCCAAATGATTGTTGGAAAGTTAGTTTAGTTGCCTTCTTTCTAAATTTCAGAATTGTATTACTTAATTAAATAGCTATATATGTTTTCTTGATTACTTGTATTTAACCACTTCTCCCTGCCTCCACTGAGTCTGTTCTGATCCAAGTCCCCATCATTTTTACCTTAAATATTAGAACAACCTTCGAACTGGTCTTCCTGTTTCTATTTTTTTAGCTCTGCAGGCATACATCAGAGATATTGCAGGTCTGGTTTCAGACTACTGCAATGAAGCGAGTCTCACAATAATGCAAGTCATAATCTTTTTGCTGGTAGGGGATCTTGCCTTTAATTTGTAAAAAATCCCCACAGCATCTGTGAGGGGCAATCAATGTGAAGCATGATAAAATGAGAGGTATGCCTGCAAAGACAATTCTTGAGTGAGCCTTTTAAGACATATGATATTGTGTCTTTCCTCTGCTCAAACCTTCCACAGGGTCATTCAGAATAAAAGTCAAAGTCCCTATGGTAGTCTAGTAAATACTACCTGATCTGGCCCCGTGTAATTTCTCTGATTGCCCTTCCTGCCAGATGACTCATTGCATGCTCCACTCCTAGCTTCTTTGGCTTTTGCGCTTAATATTTTCTCTGCTTGGAATTCTATTTCTTTTATGTCTGCATAACTGTCTCCCTCCCCTTGTTCAGAAGTCTACTAAAAAGTCACCTTCTCAGAGAAGTCTTCTGACCACTATATACAAAATAGCATCCCTCTCCATCCAGCTTATTCAGTTTTATTTTATCCAAACAACTTATAATTATCTGAAATGTGAAGTCTGTCCAGAAAAAGTCTGGCTGTTGTTAATGTAATGAGAAAGTTTTGCGTGACATTGATCTAACCTGGCAGCCAAGCAGAGTGAACTGGAATGCGCATGTGTGAACAATGATGACTTCACTGTATTAGTCAGTGGGGGCAATAGACACAGTTGAGTGAGCATCTGTAGTGTGTGGTTGTTGCATTCGAAATGACTGAGTGAGTAGAGCAACAAATCTGCATCAAATTTTGTGTTAAACTTGAACATTCCTCCACGGAAACTATTTGGGTAAGCCAGAAGGCTTTCAGGATGATGCAACAAGTGCAGCACAAATGAAAGCATGGCACAAATGCTTCAAAGATGGTGGAGAATCTGTTGAAAATGACCCATGTTCTGGAAATCCTGCAACAAGCAGAACACCTGGGAATGTTGAATGTGATTCAGCCCTGCTACAGCCCATATTTGGGACCCTGTGACTTCTGGTTTTTCCTAAAACTAAAATCACCTTTGAAATGGAAGAGATTTCAGTCTGTGGATGAGTTTCAGGCAAGTAGGGTGGGGCAGCTGGTGGTGATTCCAAGAAAGGATTTTGCAGTGTTTTGAATAGCGGAAGAGATGCTGGGAGAACTGTGTGAGGTCCCAAGGTGCCTACTTTGAAGGGGCCTGAGACATTATTGTCCTATGTACAATGTTTCTTGTATCTTATAGCTTCTTCAATAAATGTCTCTATTTTTCATATTGCATGGCTAGATTCTTTCTGAATAGATCTCATATATATTTGTTTTCTTTTTTTTCTCTGTCCTTTTATTAGTGTATAACTGTATGAAGGAAGTATCTTTGGCTGTATCTCAAGAGCCTAGAAAAATTCCTAGGACATTATAGTCCCTTAATAAACACTTATTGGGTTATAAATAAATTATAAAACTTTGTAAGGCTCTAATTTTGATCTATAAGTTCATTTTTAGTGATGTGCCATGTTATAAGATGTAAAGATCTCATTCTCTAAATGGTTTGTCATTTTCATTTTCATTTCCACTTTAACTCAAAAGTTATTAAGAGAGCCCTGGCTGGTATGGCTCAGTGGGTGGAGCGCTGGACTGCGAATGGAAGGGCCACCTGTTCAAGCCGTGGTCAAGAGGCAGCAGATTAACGTTTCTCTCTCTCTTTCTCCTTCCCTTTCCCTCTCTCTAAGAAGTAAATAAAATCTTTTAAAAATGTTATTAACAGGATTTCTAGATTTAAGATAGATATTAAAATTATACTCTAGTTATTCAGTTCCAGAGTTTTTAAATTAAAGTTTGATAAAGTGATCTCTGTAATTTTTTTTACTTAGAAATTTGAGATTTTCTATGAGCCTTACATGTGATTCTTTCCCATAGAGATTTTAATGATATTGAAAAAATGTTTCCTTGAGGTACAACTATTTATATCTCTATCTTCCTATATTTCTATGAATATGAAAATAAAGTCATTAATTATTCATATATATTATTTTTGCCTTGTAGTTGATATTGCAGGCAAAGATAGGGCAATACATTTTACAAATACTATTTTGTTTCTGTGAACTACTCCTTTCATTCTAAAACTTTTTAGTTTACATATTTAAAAAAAATTTTTTACTCCTCATCCTAGGATATATTCTTTGATTTTAGAGATAGAGGAAAGGAGAGAGGAAATGAGAAAGAGAAACATCGACCAATTGCCTCCCATATGCATCCTGACCAGGGATTGAACCCACAACCCTTTTGTGTACAGGACGATGCTCCAACCAACTGAGTCACCTAGCCAGTGCTACATAGTTTTAATTTTTACTTACCTTTATAAACAACTTTAATGAGGTATAAATATAACATTAAGTTATATACTTTAAACTACATTTCAGTGAGTTTTACCAAGTCTATACCATATAACCCATGTAATAATCACCACAAAAAAGGCACAGGACATTTTCATCATATCAGAATGTTCCTCATGCCACTCTGAAGTCAATATCGCCCAAACCCCTACCATATACAAACACTGATGTGGTTTCTATCACTGTGGATTCATTTTTTCCATAAATAAATGGTATGTACTCTTTGTATCTAGTTTCTTTCACTCAGCACATTATGTTTGGGAGTTATTTACATTGTTGCACATATCAGTATATAATTATTTGGATATTAATTCTAAAGGATTAGGAGAAAAGGCAGCATTCCATTGTATACGAAAGTTTGTTGGATGGACACATGTATTTTTTCCAGTTTGGGATCTTATGTATGGCACTCTTCTGAACAACTCATGTACAAGTGTTTCTAAAACAATTGAAGTCATTTCTCTCGGACAAATAACCAGAAATTGTATGGTAAATATCTGTATAATTAAATTGACTTTGCTAGTTTACTAATGGCTGTGCCATTTTACAATCCCAGCAAAAATGTATGATCACTTTTCTCCACACATCCTTGACAGTGGTTGGTATTTTCAGTCTTTTTAATTTTAGTCTTATGTTACTGTACCAGTACCTCACTAAAGATTTCAATATTTATTTCCCTAAATGACTAGTGACAATTAAGTATTTTCTCATGTGCTTTTTAGCCATTCGTTTCTCTTCTTTTGTAACATTCCTGTTTCACTATTTTTAACTGGGTATATTATCTTAATATGATTGGGTTGTAAGAGACCTTATTGTATTCTAGATATAAGTCTTGCTCCCTTTTGGAGCACTAGTTCACTAACCTGCTCACATTTCTCTTTCTCTTGAATCACTTCTGTGGGAAACCAGATGCCATGAAATGAGACCACTCAGGCAGGCTATGGAGTCATCCATGAATCAGCAATAGGAGGTCTCCAGCTAACAACCAGTGAGGATCGAGGCCTGTCAACAACCAAATGAGTGATCCTAGAAGCGGATTCTCTAACCCACAGGTGGCAAACACAAGTCCCACGGGCTGAATCCGGCCCTCCCACCTTGTTTAATTGTGCCGGGCACCTAGTTTCTACCCAGAGGCAGCTCTGAGCTCTCGCATAACTGTTAAGGAGTAGTTACATTTATACAATACTAAAATTACATTCAGCCCTTTGAAGGCAACCGCGAGGCTGATGTGGCCCCCAGTGAAAATGCCTTTGACACACCTGGTTTAGAATTACTGTGCTCCTTGCACAGAGAGGAGAAAATGAGATTCAGAGAAGTAAAGGTCAAGTTTTGTCTGATGAAAGAGGACTCAACCTATAGTCTCATACTCCTACATCTTTTGATTCCAGGAGAATATTATGATGTTTTGTACCAACACAGCAGATCAAATATATTAAATGGAAATATACTCAATTCTTGGAGAACTGGAGGATGTAAAATAAAATCTAAGAAGTGTATGCTTGCTTTTCCTAAGGCTGGCTTCCCTTTAGCAATATAAACCATTAGTGAGCTGCAGAAAACTAGACTAATTCTTGTAAAACCTGGTTTAGATACAGATTTAAGCCCCAACCTGGAACACAGTTGCCAAACAACCCTGCCATACTGTTTCTTCAAAGCAGCCACCACAGTTTGTGGTCACAATTAGATGGATTTTCTCCCTCTCACTAGGCTGTAACTCCCTGAAGCCGGGCTGTGTTGCCTCCTTCTCCTCTCCACCCCTAGCACCTGACAAGCGTCTGCTGTGTTGCTTCCCATAAATGAATGGACTCAGAACCAAGCAGGTGAGCAACAGTTGGGGCCAGTGCTCTGAAACTGCTGCCTCCTTCTGAGGTCGGGCGCCCTTCCAGACACGAGCTTGTGTTCAGTGCTTTCCCCCACTAGTCAGCAGTGGCAAGGCTTTCTGCTGGTCACCGGGCATTTCAGGGCGCAGTCTTCTTCTCTGTTACAGGGAGGACCAGCGGTCCTTTCCAGGGGCACTGTGAGTTTTAAGGAATCCACGTTGAAAGGGAGGCTGGCCCGCAACAGGCTCAGGGTCAGGGTTAGGGTTTGCTGTGAGGGTGTCGCTGGCATGTCAGCACGACACTGCTCACCCTGCGCTGTAGGACTTTGCACCCATTTGTTGTCATTCATTCATTCACTCACTCACTCATCCATTCATTCCCGGATCCTTGCTAATCCTCCAGCAAAGGCCTAGACCAGCCTTGGCCAAATGGAAACATCCAAGCACCTCCTATTCACTCGACCCCAGAATTCGGGTGCCTCGTTTTTCAGAGAAGCCTCAGATGCAACCTAATGTACACTGAGTTCTCATAGAGCAGAAAAACTAGGCCTGGGATTCTTTCCCCTGATGGCAGAGCCTGTAGGACCCAAGTCATGGAAGGCTCAGATCCCGGGCCCCACTTCGAGGCACGGAGCTCAACCTCCTCGCTCTCGGAGAATGATCCTCCCGAATCTCTAGGACGTAGGTTTAGTGGGGGTCCCCACTACGCAGGGCTCCCTGGGCGGGGAAGTGGCGTGGAGTTCTGCCAAACCAGGAAGCAAGTTTTCTTCCAAATCCTCGTACTTGGAGATGGGTCTTGTCAGCTACCAGCCAGATGCGGCCAGCAGACGGTTGGGCCAGACCTCGCCTACTCCTGGCTCTGCTTTCTCATGTAGACATGGGGGAGCCGGGTGAGGCGGCGGGTGAGGCGGCCAGCGAGCAGACATTGCTGATGAATGGCAGCCCGGAGAGGTGGGGGCTGGCGGGTGCGGAAGCCCTTCTGCAGCCTCTGCTTCAGCAGCTGGAAGGCCTCCAGTGGGAAGAGCAACCGGGAAGAGTTGGTCACCGAGCACTGCGGGGCAGGCCTGAGCGCCCCAGGCTCCCACGGCCTGGGACCTTGCTTGCCCGCCTGCCCCTCGGAAATACCATCGTCCCCAAGGTCCCATGGCCCTGGAAGGCTGAGTGAAGGGCCCAGGGGCTGCCAGGCGCAGTTCCGTTGCTTCCCTGGCTCAGAGTCTGCCGTACGGAGGTGGTGCGGTCCTTGGGATTGCTCTAGGCCAGCGATTTTCAATCTTTTCCCTCTCCAGACGCACATAAACTACTTACTAAAACTCTGCAACACAACAAAAAATACACTTTTTTCCCGATGTGACAAAGTCAGGTATTGCTTGTTTTAAAAATTCTTGTGGCTCACCATTTGAAAAATCACTAGGCTAAGCAGATCCTGCCTCCCTTGCAGCCAGATCTTTCTGAGGGTGCCTTTTTAGGAGCTAGATCTGCTTAGTTCAGAGTAGGAAAGCTGAAGAAATGATCAGCATTGCAGTCTTCAGCTGGACTTGATGATTTTCAGAATCTCCATTAGAGAATTGACCCATCAACATAAAAAGAAAATCATCTTACTATTTGACCTGTTTTATTCATCTGTTCTTTCCTCATGTTTTGAGGCATTTTTGTGTGTGATCCCTCGTGATTAACTCAGGTTTTCTATCTTTTTATTCTCTGGTCTTAACAGTTGAATAGAAAAATAATTGTGAGAGATGTTAAGGAAAAAAACCCCTACATATCCAATGTGGCGTCACTTGAGTTAAAAGCCCATGATGCCAGTCCCAGATTTAACACTTGATCTAATTGTAGTTTTAACCTCTCCCAGAAATTGTCTTAAACAACCAGTATGGAATTTTCCCGTCAGGCACCAGTTTAAGATAATCTGTCACATGGGTCCTCTCCATCCTCCCACCCCAGTAGAAAGAAGAGGTAATCTGCAGGATTAGAGATCCCTTCCTCTCCTCCAATAAAAAGACGTTTGGGTCCCAAAATAATCCTTTCTTTTCCTTAGATGATTAGTGCCCTTGCTCCACCCTCCTTCCTACAAAAACCTCCCATTTTGTACAACCCCTCAGAGGACCCTTCTAGTCGCTAGTGGGGGGTGCTGCCTGACACATGATTTGCTTGATAAACCAATTAGATCTTCAAGTTTACTCCACTGAGTTTTATTTTTTTTTAAATAGGGATCATTGCTAAGCTTAGTCCTCAATTTTTTATAAGAGGTCAGTTGAGGTGAACTAGGATAGAGACGGAAACTGCAGGTGGGGCGCAGTGAGGAACTAGGACTGGAAGAATATTACCTATGGGTTTCATGAGGTCAGCCCTGTCCGACTTCCCCATCATACTTTCAGTGTCTGAGCTGGCCACAACTGTTACGCAGTATTAGTACTCAGTTCAAGAGTGGGCCCCTTGCACCATTTATTTTCAAAAAGGATTAATTTCTATTTCAAAAATATATTCCCATTCACTTAAAGTAAGGTGCGTTCCTTCTTTGGCATTTTTCCCCTGGCTACATTAGCAGAGTAGAGCTGGATCCTTGACAGCGCCTGACTAACAGCACTGATGAGATGCCTCCTCCTCACCCTACCACCCCTTGGGGGATAGTGGAGAGGGGTCCTCAGGAGTCACTAAAAGTTTCTCAGAACACAGATCCTTCTCTGTCACCATTTATCATGGTCTCTCAGTGCTCAACAAAGAGAAATAGCTTACTGCATTTGCTCCTAGAGTGATAGAAAACAATTAATAATGTTTGTGGATTTTATCAGAACAGGAACATTTGGTAGAATAGGAAGTGAAAGGTTTCACTGTTTCATGGTTTGGTAGCAGTTAGACATGAGCCGAGTAAAAATGATGGGCCAAGTATGGAACATCACCAGGGTGGAAATCCCCAGGTAGCTAGCAAGGGACAATTGTAGGGTAGGACCTCACCCTCAGGGTGACATTTCTTCCCCTAGCATATCACTGGTCATGTGGTTTAGATCCCCTAGCATATTGCTAGTTATGCAATTTAGATCACCTAGTGTATTGCTGATTATATGGTTTAGGCCCCCTGACCTTTCATATGGCTAATCATGTGGTTTGGACCCTCCCCTGACCTTTCTTCCCCTGGCATGTTGCTAGTCATGTGGTACACCTCCTTGGAGGAGTAACAAGGATGCCAGAGCACAGCCTCATACAAATCCCATACAAACCCTTGCACAACCACTCCCTTAAGCATTGAGTCCTAGAGGTAACATCTAGGCTTCAGTTGTGTTTCAGCTCCAGGCCCCAAAAAGCAGCAAGGCTAGGTGGGGCAATGTCATGCTTGATATCAGGACCATCTGAAATGACTAATGACTCCTGCCCTGGCCCTGACCAATTGGTGGAGACTATGACCCTGAAAGGACACACTTGGAAAATTGATGAATATTCTATTGAGATACTCCTGAGACCTCCCCTAAAATTCCTGCCTTTGGAAAACAGATAAAACCGCTTAAGATAAATTGCGCTCCCTCTCTCTCTCTCTCTCTCCCTGGAGCACTGCCCATGCCTTTCTCCCTCTCTTTCCCGCAGGCACATTCTTTCTCCCTCTCTTTCCCCCAAGCACATTGTCTCTGTCTTTCTTTTTCCTAAGCTCTAAGGGGTCCTCTTTTGCCTCTGTAACTGGTTTCCTGAGCCTACCCAGGCCAGCTGGCTCACTTCTTCCACAGCTCACTTCTTCTACCTCTGTGACTCTCTAAATAAACATTTGCTTGTATTTGAGTCTTGCCTCTGAATTCTTTCTTAGCCAAAACTCAAGTACTGAGGTTGTTGAACTGATGTCCAGTAAAATTCTGGTGCCGTTTCACCACCATCAATGGCAGGGGTCCCATGTTCACTATGAAGGGTGGAATGGGTGCCTGTACATGGCTTTTACATTTCTGTGTGTAGAACAGTAATGGTTTCAACATAGGACAGTACTACTGTGCTCCAGTGAGAGTCTTTTTTTTAGCATTTGGGAACTGTCCCTTCAAGGTTCATCCTGAGAGGCAGCATCAGATGAAAGTGTCTCTCCCTGCCAGTTCTTGGCTGGCAACGATTTTGGCTTGAACCCTGGGTGCTCACATTGCAAGTAGGGATGCAAGGAGCACAAATGTGCCTCCTTTGCACATTCCATTATGTGCACTCACAGTTCTGTTTCATCAGAATGGGAGAAAATGAGAAAGGAAGTACCAAGAGGAGTCATTTTGGAACGTAAGGCAAACAAAACAAAACAAAATTAAAAAACCCCTAATGTTGGCTGATGAAAAATTTGTTAACTTATAAATAGTCTTTTCAAAGTGAGAAGCAAAAAGCATTTATTTTAGTTAAAAAACGATAGCTATTTGGGATACACTGATTCAGGCAGAAGCTCAAATAGCATTTTAATTAGGAGACAAAGATGATGGGAATATATGAGAAGGGGAAGGGGAACAATTACATTAGTAGAAAAAAGGCATTTCTATTGGTGCAGCTAACACAACATAATGATGTTAACTCTAAACAATGGGGGAGGGGTTGCAGAATTTTGTTTTTATTAACACAAATACAGTGTATACACAATCTGTCTATTCATTTTCTTCACTGTACAGCCTGGCATTGGGATTGGTGACTTTGATGGCCAGCTGGGCTGCTCTGTCCACAATGTCTTTGCAGTTCTTTGAGGAGACATTGTGAGCAATCTCAGCACAGTAGGTTTGTTGCACATCAGCAGTGCCTCAAGCTCCTTGACTCTGCGGACCAGGAACTTCTGAAAGCCACTGGGCAGCGTGTGCTTTGTTTCCTTGTTGCTCCCATAACCAGTGTGGGCATCAAGATCTGGCCTTTGAATCTCTGTGCACCCTATTGTTAGTGCCTCTGGGTTTCTGCCAGTTCTGCTTAACTTTGATCAGTCTGACTGGTGCTAGATGAACTTCTTGGTCCTCTTTTTGACAATCTTGAGTTGCACAGGGGGTTTGAGGGCAGCATGGCAGTGTCAAGGAAAAGAGTCTAAAGCTGTTTTTAGCCCTGGCAGATATGGCTCAGTGGATTAAGTGCCAGCCTGACAGCCAAAGGTTACTGGTTTAATTCCCAGTCAGGGCATGTACCTGGGTTGTGGGAAAGACCCCCAGTTGAGCATTGGTGTTCCACTTCTTCTCTTTCTCCCTCTCTTCCCCTTTCTAAAGATAAATAAATAAAAACTAAAAATGTTTAAAAATTTCAATCCAATAGTCATAATAATGGCTTCTCTGTTATCTGTGCAACCAGTTTTTTGGGACACAGTGTTGCCATAGACCCAATCCAAAGGTTATTTTGTTCTGTTTTAACATTCCAAAGCTTTGAGGCATAAAATGTGCAAAGCAGTTCATCTGGCATGGCAGCTCTGCCTCCCTTTGTTTTGGAGGGACAAATTTGAAACCTAGTTTATCATAAATTTTTGCATTAATTTTAATTTTAAAGTGTTTCATTAAAATATTATCTTTTTTGTTTAAAGATTTTATTTATTTATTTTTAGGTAGAGGGGAAAGGAGGGGGTAAGAGAGGGAGAAAAACACTGATGTACGAGAGAAACATCGATTGGTTGCCTCTCTCACACCCCCAACTGGGGAGCTGGCCTACAACCTGCAGGTGGCCTGACTGGGAATTGAACTGGCAAACTTTCAGTCCACAAGCCTATGCTCAATCCACTGAGCCACACCAGCCAGGGCTAAAATATTATATTGATTATGGAATTTTTGGCATTCTCTTAAATTTTGCACCCTCACTTGCCTCACCATAGTCCCAATCCTGGGAGGTAGGTTACAAAGGATGATTTTGATGAAAAAGTGGAATGTAGGACTGAGTTTGCCTACTTGTATTTTTCTGCTGCTCCTAGGACCCAGCCACTGAGGTGGAGCTGGAAGAACAGTGGGGCCTGTGGGTAGGATTTAGGGAGATTTATAAGCTTCTCTTTGACCATTAAAAAAGTACCTCTTCCTTGCCTGAAGTTTAGTCTTTATCAAATAATTAATGAGTTCAACATTCCCCCAAACAGGCTGAGTTGAAAAATGTAAACCCTGATGGCAGGAGAATACAGTAATAGGACGTTCCTAAAACTGCACTTATAGGTGAATAGTTTATTCCAGTGTTTTCTTAGAGTAAAGACAGAGTGGGAGCCATGATAACATTGTAGTGATGATCATGGTGATGTGAAACAGGATTTGAGAAAGGGATGCACAAAGGTAAAGGAGGGTTTCAATGAGAACTCTTTCCCTTCAAAATTTTGCCAAAGTCTGGATGGCCTTGGAGAGATCACATTTCTCCCAGGACTCATTCTGGATGCTCAGCTGACCACCCCAGGTACTGCCTCTCCTCCAGCTCACTCTGGACCATCCTCTGATCATGGCATCTTCTATCCTTTCCTTATATTTAAATAGATCAGACATTTAAAGTGGATGAACACTTTATGACCATCTTGTTGAAAACCCTTTTCCAAATGTGGTATCTGACTCAGAGGAGGCATAATGCTCTGCCCAAGGTCACACAAGACAAGACCACCAAAATCAGGAATTGGGGCTCTGGACTTGTTGCATTTTCTTTCTGTCATTCATCACAAAATTATTGAGTACCTATTAGACTGGGTACTGGGGGTGTAGTGGTGAGCAAAACCAGTCATGGTCCCAACTTTCCTTGAATTTACAGTCTATTTGGGGATGCAAACATCAATCAAATAATCACAAATGAATATATCATTGCAAACAGTTAAATTTTCTGCAGTAAACAATAGTTCTATAAGCATGTATAACACAGGTAATATGATCAGTGTTGGGGCCAGAAATTGCAGTCTTGGCCATAAAACCAGCTTATCCCAGGGGCTTATCTTCCCCAGGATCATGTGTACTGTGAGTTTCACTAAAATTCATCTCAAGCTACTGGTCTTCTATGGGATACTTAGTGCCAAGTAGGAAGGAAAAGGAAGGTAGATGTAAGAAAATCCACTCTTTAAAGTTTGTGAATATCACTCAAAGAGCCACTTTAGTCCCAATTTGAAGGTTCTTATTTTTGCTTTGCAAATAATCATAACCATTTTTATATTGGGCTTCTGAAAACAGTGACCTTGCAAAAGCAAACAGTAGATTGAATTATTATTAGAGATAACAAAAGTAATGCTAGAAATGACATCTGATAATCTGAAAGTGAAAAAGAAAAATAATTATTATACAATATAGATGTAAGAAACAAAACTCACAGTATCTGGGATCATTTAGGGTGGGAAATACCAATCCCACACTTCACAAAGCCTGAGGCTGTCTCCTGTAAGACAACAGAACACAGGATAATTCATGTTTTTGTTAAATGTACATGCTCATCAAATAAGATTAAAGTTATTTTAAGAATAGTCTAATGTAAATGAAGAGGGAAAGTGGATAATGTATTTTTGGGAGGTTGACTGAGTTTCTAAAACACACAGAAAAATTCTTAGCACTTGAAGGATTGACTTCAGTTATCTAGAAAATGTCTGGAACTTTAATATCCTGACAGTGATGATGGAGGACAATGATAATGACATGAAGCCTCATAGTAATAGCTTGTTGGTAGAGTGGGCATGTGTGGCCTCTCTCTTCCTGATTTTGAAGTACTCTCAGGTGACACAAGAAGAGATTCATCTGGCCTTTGCCTCTGAACCAAAAAAATTTTGATCTTTGGGGAGCATAACCTGAGCAATTCTTTGACATCATTTATGGAACTTGCCTATCTCTCAGACTGACCAAACTGGTCCTTCTCACTGCATTTTGAGCTATCAATATTCAGCTCCTTTTCTCCCAACAACTTTAAAAATGTCTTCCAGTCTTCACAAGGAACATATTTAGTGGCACAGAACGTTTATTTATCTTTATTTTTGGAGACTAGCATTTTGTGAGAAAAGGAGTGAACAATTTTCTGGGCTCACAGGAGATAAAGGGCCAGTAAGACTTCCCACATGAATACCTGGCTTTCTACGTCCTACCTATCCCCAAATCATCCCACTCCAGGCCTGCTCCAGACTACCTCCGCTTAGGAGCATTATCCAAATGCTGTGGACCATAATGGCCTCCACACTTGAGATGCTTCAACCTTTACAGTTTTTATCACTCAGATCAGCCTTAACATTCCAGTACTTTCTTTCTTTCCATTAGTGATTTGGTAAGAGTGACTCTTGGTTTCTGGAGGGTATGGTTCTTGTCTTATTCTTCTTTTGAGTCTAAATGCTCTATTATTTAATTGTTAGGTACACCATGGGTCCTAAATCCATGCTGATTGGCTGGATATACCTGAGGAATTCTCCTCTGTCAAGACTCCTTCCTACAGGGCCCTCTGGGGAATGTATTTCAAACTAATTTGCAGGCTCCAGCAGAAGATGTATTTTGCTTCTAGGTCAACTTGTCAAACACCACATTGGGAAGTGTTTGTCTATGGCAAGACATAGTGCCACCTGCAGAGAACTTATTCTGAATGAAGCAAGATCCCAGACACAAATGCATGTCTGTTTTAGAGTAGCAGGAATAGACTGTAATGACACCTAATCTTAAGGGCATAGCACTTCTTCTGCCTTTCCCTGTCCTTTTTGAGAGTCACTCAATTCTGTTTTGTTGGAGGATGGAGCAGTAATTTTCCTGATTATGCCTCATACTCTTACCAAACCAAAGTGTGGTTCAGCTATGCACCACCACAGATAGGCAAATTCTGAAGACAGGCTGGTGGGGAAGGAAAGAGGTCTTGACTAAAATGTTGCACAATTTGGGAGGACTCCTTGCTTCTAGGCTCATCTTTTCCACAGCACAAACAAAACCCAGCTCTTTCTGAAAGGACCAAAACCCAAAACAGTGCCCAGAATTCCCACTACATCCTTATCTGTCTTTTGGAGCCCAAGGCAGCTAAGTGGGTGACTGTCCAGCTTTAGGCTCTCTCCTGGAGTCTGTGCATGTTGTTGGCCCATGCATCTGCCAAATGGATCTGAGAGAAGAGAGTGTATTTCTCCTTTTCCTTGGTTTAAATCTCCCAGCCCAAACTTCCATGCTCTCCAGCAGGGTCCAGCTTACCCAGCAATACTGTCTTTTTTCCAGGCTAGACTGATAGGACAGCACCTCCATCTGCCTCCATGTTTACCTTCTACAGCAACATGTAGCTGCATCCTCTGGTCTCACTCTCACCCAGGGACCTGAAGGGAATAGGAAAGTGTTTCCCTTAGCCAATAACCTCACTACTTTTTTGTATGCTCACCATAATGACTTCCTCCAGCAAATTTGTGCCAGGGGTAGGGAAATCTGTCTGCATGCTAGCTTGGTTATTGGGGCAACATGACACTGCTCCTGCCTATGGGCAGTTCCTTCCCTCAGCATGTCCAGACCTATCTGTATCAACACTGCAGTGACATATCCTTCTATTTCTTGGCTACACTTTGGGAAGGTGCAGAGTGACCAGGTGTTACAGAAAAGTAGGGTAGGGTTAACATGGAAAAGTTTACAGTAACTTTAGAGGATTTCAGATTAGAAGGAACATTAGGAAACATTCAGATCAGTTTCAGCTACACTTTACCGATGTGGAAGCTAAGGCCCTGAATGGAGTAGAAGGGTTTTTCCCTTAGCATTCCCTGAGTGGAGGAGGAGGGCTTTTCCCTTACAGGAAGTGGCTGACACTGTTATGGAGGCAATCTGTTTACTGGAGAACCAGGAAAGCTGGTGGTGTAAGTGTGAGTCCAAAAGCTAGAGTATAGGGAGTGCCAATGTCTGAGGGAAAGAGAAAGTGGATGCCTCAGTTCAGGCACAGCCTGCAAATTCAACCTTCCTCTGCCTTTTTTTCTATTCATGTCCTCAGCAGATTGGATGATGTTCCATTGGTAAAGGTGATTTTCTTTATTTAGTCTTTGGCTTCAAATGACTTGCTCAAGGTCATACATTGTGTTGGTGGCAGGAACAAGAACACAATGTGCTGATCACTGGGGCTGTATTTTTTTTCCATTTTCTTGAGCTGCCTCAACTGAATAGAAGTAAGTTAAACATAAGATTTGATAATATGAGGCATTTTAATGCAAAGTCAGTTCACAGATATTTGAGTTCCAAATTGAGTAAAATGGATTGATTTGTTTAAGCAGATTCATCAACACAGAATAAATCGAGTTGAGAAATTTTCTGTTGGTGTTAAATGTTTGTTTCTTTATTTAATTATTAGGAAAATTTACTATTCACTGAGACATAATGGGTAAATACATAATTTTCTGCTGCAAAACTGGATGTTTCCTGCATGTTAATATTTTTAGATAATTTATGTACTGTTATTATATCTTTTATTACAATCAGTTTGGTCTGAAACATATGACTATTTTTTTAATTGAGTGCAGCCATTACCCTAGAGGACCAGGTATCTGAACAAATATAGCAGAAATAAAACAGAAGTCTGTGGACTAATAATGTATTTCACTAAGAAGCTGTCAACATAAGAAATCTTCAAACCTGTAGAGAATTTTTATGAGTTTATTTGAGCCAAACTGAGGACATATGTCGGGAAACAAAATCTCAACATACTAGAATCCGAGAAGATGCAAAGAGGGTTACATGAAACCCATTGATGGTAGAATAATGAGGCAGGAGAAAGCAAAGTGGGGAAATCTCTAGGATTGGATAAAAAGCAAAATGGAGAAACATATACTTCTTTTATTTTGGTGGACAAAGGATAGTTAATAATTAATGTTTACAGCCCATAAAGATGGTATTCCAGAACAAGATAACAATGAGGGGTGCTATGGTCTTGTACTCTAGTGGTCTTTTGCCAAATAAATTGACAAGTAAATGTAAGAGGAGATTATAGGAAGTGGCTGACACCATTATGGAGGCCATCTGTTTACCATACGGAGAGCTGGGAAAGCTGGTGGTGGGAGTACAAATGCTGTGCCAGTGTCTGGGGGCAAGAGAAGGTGGATGCCTCAGCTCAGGCACAGCCAGAAAATTCACCCTTCCTCTGCCTTCTGTTCCACTCTGGCACTCAGAGGATTGGATGATGCTCCATTGGTAAAGGTGATTTTCCTTATTTAGTCTTTGAATTCATATATTAATCTCTTCCAGAGACATCCCATAAAGACATACCCAGAAATAATGCTTTACCAGCTATCTGGGCATTATTTAACCGAGTTAAATTGACCCATAAAATTAACCATTACATTTCTGCTAGTTCACTAAGCAAAATGAAAATTTGGGAACCCTGATTTGAATCAAAATTTAAATTTGCCACCTGAATTTGTCTGTTCCCCAAGGACAAGTGGCACAGTTCTCTCTGATAATATCCTAATATAGAGTGGGCTAGTAACCATTTCATTTTCTATCTACTTTTTCTCACAATAGGTATTTTGATAGAAGGCTTTTGGCTCTCTCCATTGAAAATCATAATCTCTGCACAGTTTGGAACACTCCAGTTAATTAGAAATCTTTAAATCCTGCCAAGATAGAGGAAGGGCCAGGATTTTAAAAATATTGTCTTGCTCACACATGGATTGACCCAAAAGTAGTATTTTAACCTAAGCTCTGAAATAGTTTTTCAGTAACTATTTTCCCAGGTGTTGACGTAAGAAACATCTAAACCTGTAAGAATTTTTATGAGTGTATTTGAGTCAAACTGATGACAATTGCCAAGAAGCAAAATCTCAGTGGATTGAGAAAATGCTCCAGAAAAGAGCAGTGACTAAGAAAAGGGGCCACATGTTAACCTGATAAGCTCAGGGGAGGCCTAAAGTAACCACAAAGGAAGGTCTGAAATGACAATTTAACAATGAAAGCAGTTCATGGCCAGTAGTCAGGTCCTAGGCCAGTATTTTTGCCTAACAAAGGTCAATCTTTACCGTAATTAAGCCTGTCTATTGTCTTTTTGCATCTAGGATACCACACCTTTGGAGTATCAAGGTCACTTCCTTTTTCCCAAACCCCTAGGGCACAAGCTGAGACCACTTATCCCCTCATTGTTGTTGTTATATTAATTGTTGACTGTTAACTATCCCTTATCCACCTGTGAAAAAGAAGTGCATGTCTATCATTTTACCTTTTATCCAATCCCAGAGGTTTCTCCCACTTTTGTTTCTCTGGCCTCCCTGTTACAGAACAGACAGGAGGGTAGGGGGCATGCAATTACTGGCCTACCCAGGGAGCCAAAAACTGTTAAAGAACACACCCACACACACAGGGCCAAGGGGGCATGATATACGATTACCGGAAGGACCCCCACTAGGTTTGATTGTCTGCCGCCTTAGGAAAGATGTCTCTCAAAGCCAGAGATTTATAAAAAGGAAGGAGATGTTAATTTAAAGATATATGGACTTAAAGTAGTGACTGAATGTCTTCATTAAGATATCAAAGTCCTTTAGGATACCCAGACTTCCACAGTGCTTCCTTCTCCCCCTACCCTAATTCGGGGTACCGTAACTCTGGAAAAGAAGCAAATGTCCATGATCCAGGCTCCTGACACTGTCAGCTGTGTCGCTGTCCAGGCAGGATTTCTAATTAATCCAAAGCCATGTAGTACCTTCTCATGGCCTACTGGCAAGAGTTCTTTCACTCTTCTTCCAGGCAAAGTCTCTCCTGCTTCCCAATTCATGCGGTCAAAGGGAGCACCCCAAAGCCGCGTGGTCCTCTTCTACCAAAGCTGCAGAGATCTCTCTTCAATGACTGCAGCTTCTGGGTTTTAAATCCCCACACCAATCTTCCCCTGCAGCCACATTTCTGACTCATCCCACAATCAGCTACACTTGCCAGCACTCTCATATCCTTCCAGCTTTACTGGGCTGCCATAGTGAGTCTGGGCCCCATGGCATGGAGCCAATCTCCAAGATCTCACGCAGGTGCTGTAATCAGGGGCAACTGCCCCCCCAGGTACATCTTGGGTGGAAGTCCCTCCCTTCTCCCTGGCTCAGAGCAGGGCTACAGCTGTTTAGCATATCTATGCAACCAGTTACAGGTTATAGATACATTAAATGAGCATGCCAGAGGTTAGCTACAAAGCTGTTGCTGCACAAAACAGCCCTGCATGTTCCTGCTCCATGTGTCCCTTCCCCCAACTCACACCTGTGGGGGAAGGGGTGAGGACATCCTAATATTTTTTGGACACCTTGAGTTCTGGACCCCATTCCAAATCCCTGTTTGGGGTCCCTCTCTTGACTGTACCCTGTATCATCCCTAATCTATCACCAATGGACTTCACAACCCCTTTAGGGTTTCTCTTTTGATTCTAATGTATAAAATAAATTGCCAAACTGCCATTCTCTGAAGCATTTCTCAATCCATTGAGATATTGCCTCTGGGCAGTTGTCATCAGTTTGGCTCAAATAAACTAACCAAAAATTCTCCACAGGTTTGAATGGTTTTTTATGTTGACAGCAGTTTTACCACTTGTTTTATTTTATACAACAGAATCAAAGGGGAATAGGTAGGGAGGTTACATGAAATTCATTGCTGATTAAGGGGGCATAAGAAAGCAGAGGGAGGAATCTCTGGGGTTAGATAAAAATGAAATGAATAGACACATGCTTCTTTTACATAGGTGGGTATAGGATAATTTAACCTTTAACAGTTAACACAGTAACAATAATAATAAGAGCCTCTGTGGTCTCCTGCTTTGGTGGGAAATTGTTCCCTGAGAGGTCTGGAAAAAAGGAAATTACCAAGATATTCCAAAGGTATGTTATTGTAGATGCAAAAAGACAATAGACAGGCTCACTTAAGGGAAAGACTGACCTTTGTCAAGGAAGATACTAGCCTAGGAGGACTACCCACCGTGACTCCCTTTTAGTTAGAAAGGTTTCATTTCAGACCATCCTTTGTGGTTACTTTAGGTCTCTGAGTTTGTAAGTCCTATCATGCAGGCCTTCCTGAGTTTGTCAGTTTTAGTATGTGGCCCCTTTTTTTGGTCCATTCAGAAGAAATGAAACTTTGAAAAAGTGCATTTTGGCTGTATACTACTGGGATTATAATGAGAAATATATTTTTGGCCCTGGCTGGTGTGGCTCAGTGGATTGAGAACTGGCCTGTGAACCAAAGGGTCATCGTTTCAATTCCCAGTCAGGGCACATGCCTGGGTTGCAGGCAAGGTTGGGTCCCCAGTACGGGGTACGCCAGAGGCAACCACACATTGATGTTTCTCTCCCTCTCTTTCTCCCTCCCTTTCTCTCTGTCTAAAATAAATAAATAAAATCTTTGTTTTTTTTTAAAGTAATATATTTTTGGTCTTTGTCCCTTTTCTGCAGAGCTCCTAAAATCCTTCGAATATTCTAAGTGGTGAGAGGGATAAAGGTGTCTCTTGTTATGTTAATGAGGTGACTTTTGGAAAGTGCAGAAGGATGGTGGCTGGTTGCCAGTGGAGACTATGGAGTGATCAAAGGATTAGAACTTTCAGCCTCCCAACCCCCTGACTCCTGGGAAGGGAGAGGGGCTGGAGATTGAGTTCTATAACTAATAGCTAATAACTTATCAATGCTTATGTAAGAAAGCCTTTGTAAAAACTCAAGAGGACTAAGTTCAGAGACATCCAGGTTGACGAACATGCGGATAAGTGTGGAGAGTGGTCTACTTTGGAGAGAGCTTGGAAGTTCTCCCCCTTTCCCTATACCTTGTCCTACGTGACTGTCCATGGAAGAAGAAGGGGGTCTCTGGAAAGTAACCTCACAGGGTGATTTTGTTAGGTAGCCAGAGGGGAAATAAAGGCAGGGCCTTCATCATTACAATCTAACAAAGAACTTGACATAGGAGGCTAGAAGCAAAAGGAAGACCCTTCTCACCCGTCAAGAGAAGGAAGATCCTTCTCTTGACCCAGCAGTCCTGAGCCTGGTCCAATAAGATTGCCAGGCATTCTGAACATCACAAGCAAAACTATGATAGTATAGGAGGAGCTGGGAATCATTGAGATTGGGCTTCTGTAAGCTTCTGTAACAGTCTTACTAAGATTGCCAGGTGTCCTGAACATCCCAAGGCCTAGAAGGTGCGAGGGGAGTCCTTGAAATTCTATGTACCGATTCCACTATCCGGGAAAGAACTCTCACAAATACCTATGTTTGGGTAGTCATGCTCCCCTCACCCCCTCCCTACCCCCAAAGCTGGCACTGTTACAGGGTGCAGCCAAAAGGGGGGCCTCAAATAGGGACTTGGAATAGGGCCCAGAACTCAAGGTGTCCAGGAAATATTAGGATGTCCTCACCCTTCCCCCACAGGTGTGAGTTGGGGGAAGGGACACATGGAGCAGGAACATGCAGGGCTGTTTTGTGCAGCAACAGCTTTGCAGCTAACCTCTGGCATGGTCATTTAATGTATCTATAACCTGTAACTGGTTGCATAGATATGCTAAACAGCTGTAGCCCTGCTCTGAGCCAGGGAGAAGGGAGGGACTTCCACCCAAGATGTACCTGGGGGGGCAGTTGCCCCTGATTACAGCACCTGCGTGAGATCTTGGAGAAGATTGGCTCCTTGCCATGGGGCCAAGCCTGCCCAGACTCACTATGGCAGCCCAGTAAAGCTGGAAGGATATGAGAGTGCTGGCAAGTGTAGCTGATTGTGGGATGAGTCAGAAATGTGGCTGCAGGGGAAGATTGGTGTGGGGATTTAAACCCAGATGCTACAGCCATTAGAGAGAGGACTATGCGGCCGTGGTCATGTAAGGAGGAGAGTCACGCACTTCTGGCAGAATGGGGACCCCCACAGCCATGTGAGGAAGAGAGATCCACGCAGTTTTGCCAGAGTGCAGACCCCCACAGCTTAGGCAAAAGGGGAACCACGTGGCTTTGCCAGAGTGAGGAATCACCATGCGGCAGAGAACTGCCACTTGGCTTTGGCAGAGTGGCAAACCCCTCCATTCCTGCAGCTTTGCCTAGAGAGAATCATGTGGTTTTGGCCAGGTTGGGGACCCCTGCAGCTCTGGTAGAAGAGGACCCAATGGCTTTGGGGTGCTCCCTTTGGCCACTTGGCCTGGGAAGTAAGAGAGACTTTGCCTGGAAGAAGAGTGAAAGAACTCTTGCCAGTGGACCATGAGAAGGTGCTCCATGGCTTTGGATTAATTGGAGATCCCACCTGGATGGCAACATAGCTGATGGTGTCAGGAGCCTGGATCATGGACATTTGTTTCTTTTCCAGAGTTACGGTACCCCGAATTAGGGCAGGGGGAGAAGGAAGCACTGGGCGTCTGTGGGTATCCTAAAGGACTTTGATATCTTAATGAAGACATTCAGTCACTACTTTAAGTCCATGTAGCTTTAAATAAATATATTTCCTTTCCTTTTCACAAATCTCTGGCATTGAGAGACGTCTTTCCTAACGCGGCGGACAATCGAACTTAGTGGGGGTCCTTTCGTTAATAGTATACCGTACCCCCTTGGCCTTGTGTGTGGGTTCTGTAACAGCACCACCAATCAATATGTAACTCCTTTACCCCCATCCTGCCAACTATGTAAGTCCCCAGAACAAAGAACCCAATGCCTTTTGCTACCCTTGGTTTTGCCACCCAAGCTCTTGCCTTTTGCCTGGACCTTAGCTAGGCACATTCTCTTCCATGAGAATTTAACACTAGTACACGTTGTTTGCACACTAATAGGCTTGCTGGTCTGTACTTCTTTACTTTATAGGCAAGAAGAACAGAGTTTCTCCTGTAACAATTTGAGCGTGAATTCCTAACTAGGCAGGTCATAGTGGGTAGTCATGCCTCAGGCATATAACTTGAGGTTTAGCTTTGCCTTAAGCAAACTCTGTCTATTGTTTCTGTATATCTAGATTAAAATATCTTTGAAATAACTGCCTCAAGAGAGCACATAATCTAGTTAACTATTCTGTAACCCAATCTCTGCCTTTCAATCCCGTCCCTTGTAATCTTCCTTAGGTAATCTTCTCTCCTTAACTTGCAAATACATACGACTACCTGTAAAACTGTTGTCCCAGAGCATTTGAGATCCTTCTCCCCCAGCAGGTGTTGTCATTTTGGCTCAAATAAATTTATGAAAGTTCTCTACAGGTTTTTTAGATTTTTTTTATGTTGACACCTTTCTGAGTCATATCTTTTTATGATAAACCAATAATCTAGTAAGTAAAAATGTTTCTCTGGGTTCTGTGAACTGTTCTAGGATACTGATTGAACTCCAGGAGGAGGCCATGGGAACCTCCCATCTTTAACCGGGGCTTGCTATGGGCATTTGAAGTATAGGGGGGTTAGGCTTGTGGGACTGACCTTAACCCTGTGGGTCTATGCTACCTAGAGGTAGATAGTGAGAATTGAGTTGAATTGTAGGACACCCAGCATTGCCTGTTTCTGGTGCATGTGCCAGGTACTTCACAAAAGCCAAAATGTGAAATGTCGGAGTTTGGAGCAAAGAAAGTTTTATTGATTGAGGAGCCAGTGGAGAAGATGGGAAACAGAGATGTCTTGAAGTCATGTTGCTCATTTGACTGAGTTTGGGGCTTTTAAGCTTGAAACGGAGGATGGAAGAGGGAGTTAGGATAAATTTTGGTGATTTCCAGTTCCTTGATAAGATTTCACTGTGCAGACTTGGAGACATCATCAAATGATCACATAAATGTGGGGGTGATCTCAGTTCTCAGTCTTTTCTGCAAAGCAAATCTGTAAACCATTGCTTCATGATCATTTTCTGTTTACATTTCCTTTTCTCTGAGGAAGCACAATGATCTTTTTTTTGAGGTTTAATTTTTTAAAATATATTTTATTGATTATGCTGTTACAGTTGTCCCATTACCCCCCCTTCATTCCCCTCCACCCTGCACACCCTCTCCCACCCACATTCCCCCACTTTAGTTCATGTCCATGTCTCATAAGTTCTTTAGCTTCTACATTTCCCATACTATTCTTGCCCTCCCCCTGTCTATTTTCTATCTACCATCTATGCTACTTATTCTCTGTACCTTTTCCCCCTCTCTCCTGGAAGCACAATGATCTTATGTTAAGATATTATCTATAGTTTCTCTAAGATTGCTCAGTGGTAGGTCACAAGTTATTGATCTGAGAACACGTTGCAAACGTATTGAGTGTTATGGTTAGGATATTAAGGAACTTGTGGTTAAAATAAAACATTAAAGAAGTTAATGTTCAACTAGTCCTAAAGGGGGAGGGTGGTGGCAATTAAAGGAGAGGGCTCTGCTGTGGGGGCACGGTCACACCTGCTGGTGCTGGGGAATTACTTGGTGGTATGGAAAATCCCACACATGGATTAGAATGAGAGGCTTCTTATTACTAAATTTTAGAACTTTATAATAAGCTCAGCTCTCTCTAGTGGTAGCCTAGAACTTACACATGAATTTAAAATCAAATTTAAACTGCTCATTTTGTCTCTATAAAGTCCTATGGTTGTGTGTGTGTATTTCTGTGGTGGTGGTATTAAATTTTCACAAGAAAAAAAATGCATTCAGAATATATATAGTTAATCCTCTCAAGTTATTTATGAATATAATATAAAATAGAATGTCTATTTTAAACTAAAAATGTGAATAAACTTAATGCCACTGAATTGTACAATTGAAAATGGTTAGAAGGGTAATTTTCAAAAAAGGCTCTGCTCTTGCTTACAATTTAGAAAGCAACAAAATAGTGTCACTTCAACCACTAACAATGAGGAAAAGCCAGATAATTTACAAAGTCAATTTTTTTGAGCCCACTAGAGAGCTGAAGTCTCAAGCAAACCTGTTTACTGAATCAAAGGGGTGAAAACCCCACCAAAAAGCTATTAATCATATAAATTATTTTAACTTTGGAGGAAGAGGTGACACTTATAAAAGCTGGAAACAGGGACTAAATTAGGGTGAGTATATACAATTTTGATCACAATTCCAATGTGTGTGGGGTTTTGCCAAAGCACCAAGCAATTCTCCAGCACCAGCTGGGTGGCCTAGAATTCAACTCAGTTCTGACACTCTGTACTTGGAGATAGCATCAGATCCCAAAGATTAAGGACTCAGTCCTATAAGAATGCCCACTTACCCCATACCCCTGCATTTCAGATGCCAATTGCAAGTCCAGAGTGTTCCTCATGTTGGCATGCCCCAAGAACTACTAAACCCCTCCCTTCGGATTTCTTTTCTTGCTTCCTTATAATTTGGTGCATGTGGTTCCTCTTTCCTTGTTATTTAGGCTGGTGTTGGAGACTTTGTGATATACAATGCAGGGATCTCAGGGTGAGACAAGAGAGAGCAGGTCTAACAGTAAGAATTGAGATTCAAGGAAGCAAGAGCAATTTCAGAGTGCCAATAAGCACTTCTCAAATTTCTGGTTGGTTAGTAAAACCTTTCCCTGTTCTTTCTTTGGAGATTCCAAATAATTCACATCCATGTGTGCTTTAGAACTTCAAGATAGTCTCTTGGTGTGGAGAAAAGAGGCATAGACAGGTGTTCCACTTTGCTGAGTGGTGTCTGAAAGACCCTGAGCTGTGGTTGTCATTGCTCTGGCCTAGGTCCCAGGCTGGAGGGAATTCTTATTAGTATTAGCCCAAGATGACTTGGCAGATGGTCCCTATGACCAACTCAAGCAACAAGCACAGGTGTGTTGAGGAGCAGTTAAGCACTTCAGAAAGAGGATGCTGCAAACTCTTTTCTGGGCCTCTTCAAGGTAAGACTTCGGGGAATTTATTTTTCCTGTGGAGGGGTGTTTGATTCTTGTCCTTGGGGCATGGCCTTTAGAGATTTCCTGAGTACCCCAGAGTGGGACTGGGAGTAATGCCCACATTCACTGCGGTCCTTCTGACCTTTGTCAGTCACCCCTGGCTGGCACCAAAGGGACTGACTGTAAGAGGTTGGAAGAACTGGGTTTTAGCATGTGCCCCACAGCCAGGACACAGCAATCTCAGGGGGTACTGGGTGTTCTGTGACATTCTGTGGGAAGGACTCCTAACAAAGATGGGCATAATGATTTCCTTTAATGGCTTCGGTGACCTTCTGTTTTGATAATTATATTTAGGAGAAACACCTGATAAGTGATGCAACCTGGAACATAGTTCTTTTATGAGGGCTTGGGATGGGCCCCTCTACACTGGACTCTTCTGACCTTAAAGACTGACAGTCCTCCTTCTTCATTCTGCACATCAATGTCACTGTCCAGAGGGAACCTGTAACACTGCCACCAGCATGACTTATCGGCTGGCAGATTGTTAAGCGTATAGGGAGGTGTGGTAAAATGCAACTTCATGCCCACCAGCTTGGGCTCCAAGGTCTTCTGCTGACACTGCAGGGAACTTCAGACATGAGCAGCTGGACACTGCAGGAAAAAGTGTTCTTTTTTTCTAGCTTCTTGAGATGAAGGCTGAGGAAAGTGATTCTCAAATCTTATTTTTTTAATACTCTTGTATATGTATCTAAAGCTATAGATTTTTCTATAGTCATTTTTAGCCTTAGCCCTCAAATTTTGCTATGTCATATTTTCACTGTCAATTAAAAATATTTTCCATTTTTATTTTTTGATGCATGGGTTATTTATAAGTGCATTGCTTAATTTGCAATTATTTGGGTAGTTTTGAATTATTTTTCTGTTGTGATTTCTAATTCATTTTCACAATGGTCAGAGGAACATTGTATGACTTCAGTTCTTTGAACTTTGTTGAGAATTGCTTTATGTTTAGCATATGGTCTATTTGGTAAATTTCCCATATGTACTTGAAAAGACTGTATATTCTGGAGTTGTTGAATGTAGCATTGTATATAGGTCAAGTTGCTTAGCTGTGTTATTCAAATCTCATATACCAAACATAGGTAGATACACTACCTATAGGTATATATAACATACATGTATATTTTATTGCTTTTTCTAGCAGCTACTGAGCCAAGTATGTTAAATTTTTCACCTATGACTGTGAATTTGTCTATTTCCCCCTTTAGTTTAATTTTTTTGCTGTATATATTTTGCTATATCTATTAAGAAGATTTAAACTTTAGAATTTTTTTCTTACTGTTGAATTGACCTATTTTAAGATCTTGAAATGTTCTTTATCACTAGTAATATTCTTATCTTAAAGTCTGCTTATCTGATGTTAGCACAGTCACATTAGATGTATTGTGGCCAGTGCTTTTGTGGCAAATTTTTTTTCATTCTTTTATTTTCAATTATGTAAACAGCATGTAGTTGGGTCTTTTTTTTTTTTTTAGATAGTCTTTGTCTTTAATAGAAGTTTTAAGTCCATGTAAATTTAATATAATTTCTGCTATAGTTGAGTTTGTTTTCTGTTTCCTCTTAATTTTGTCTTTGTCCCTTCTGGTCTTTGTTCCTTTACCCTTTTTTTCCTGTTTTGTTTTGTATGAATCAAGTTTCCTTCTTTTCCTTCCTTCCTTCCTTCCTTCCTTCTCCTTCCATTCCTTTGTTTATTCTATTTAACTCTTCTACTAGCTGCTTCTTTAAAAAAATCAACTTTTTTGAGGTATAATGTATATAAAATTAAATACACTTATAGTTTGGCAAGTTTTGACAAATATAACCACCACCATCTCAATCAAGATATAGAATATTCTCATAGCTCTAAATGTGTTTTCTTGCAGTTAATCCCCTCTTCCCTGGTCTCTGTCAACCATTAATTTACTTTCTCTCACTATAGTTTAGTTTTGTCAGTTCCGATATTTTTTATAAATGGAATCATACAAGATGTACTATATAATATATATATATTTAATTCAAGGCTGCTTGAATGAAAACCAAGAATCCTTACTCTTGTATGTCTTGAATCTTTTATTCAGCATAATATTTTTTCACATTCATCAACTTTGTTGTGTATATCAGTAGTTTGTTCTTTGAAGGCTGGGAACCTCTCCAAGCAATGTATGACAGTGCTTTTTTTTCCAATTTAGCCTAAACAACAGAGCACATCATCAAACATTGAACTTTTGCTCATCTGAGTAATATTATCTCAATTTTAATTTGTTCTTTTTGTTGTCATTGTTATTGTTATGAGTCAGGCTAAGAATCTTTCATCTTTTAACTTCCATTTGCATTTCTTTCCCTCTGGGAACTCCTTATTCCAGCTCATTCTTCTCTAACATTGTTGGTTTTCTTATCTATATTTACAAATGTTCTATATTAAGGGTATCAAATTTTTATCTGTGATATGACTTGCAAAGTTTTCCCTAGTTTGCCAGGTTTTTAAAAGGCTTGCTTTCCTTTTTTTATGCAAGAATTTTGTTTATATGAGATCAAATATCTCAGTCTTTTCTCATTGTTCCTGAATTTTTAGTTATAGTAAATTTTTTTCTACTTGCAGATGTGGAGGAATTCTTAGGTTCCTTCTAGTACTTCCATGATGTCACTGCTTCTGTTTAAACATCTGGTCCATTTCAAGTTTTCTACTGTATGGTGTGAGAAATGGATCCAACTTTATCTTTTTTATAAAGCTATCCAGTTATCTCAATACCATATATTTTAAAATTCACCATTTTCCTACTTATTTGAATTACTGCTTTTATTACCCTAGTATATATATATTTGTGTAATACAAATATGTATATTTATGCTCACCTGAGGACATGCTCACTGATCCCAGAGAGAAGGGAATGGAGGGAGAGAGAGAGAGGGAAAGATACATCAATGTGAAAGAGAAACATTATCAGTTGCCTCCTGCACTTACCCCAACTAGGACCAAACCTGCAACCAGGCACTTACTGGGAATCAAAATCATCACTTTTCAGCCCACGGGAAGTTGAATCCTGGGTCATCGCTTTTATTTTACTTTTTATTAAAAGTTTATAAATTCAGAGTTCCGGCCAAGTTGGAAGCATCGGTAGAAACCCTTTGCTTTCTTGTACAACCAAAAAGAGGATAACGACCAATCTAAAATCAATAAACAACCAGAAGTGCCAGAAAATCAAACTGCATGGAACTCCGACAACCAAGGAATTAAAGAAACAGTCAAACAGAATAACCAGATGGGTAAGGTGGAGGATAGAGAGAAACTGAGGTGAGGCTGTAGACAGTGTGGGTGGAGCTGGCTGCTGCAGGCTGTGAGGGAGGGGCTGACTTAAGGGAAAACTGAGACTCAGAGGTAGCTGTGGACTATGGCAGTTGCCCCAGTAGGAGAAACTCCCAGCCTCACATTGAAAAAGGCTCTAGAAATAAGCAGGCGAGCTGCACTGTTCCCTCTCTGGCCCCTTCGCCACAGGCAGCGCAGCAAAGAGGGTTGCCCTACCTGGGTGAATACCTAAGGCCCCACCCCTTACAACTTATTAGGGGCCCCCGAGACAAAGAAATATGGTCCAAATGAAAGAACAGTGCAAAACCTCAGAAAGAGAGCTAAGCGAGAAGGATATAGACAACCTGTCTGATGAAGAATTTAAAGCCTTGGTAATCAGAATGCTCACAGAACTGACTGAGCTTGGTCGAAAAATGAAAGAACAAATGAAAGCTACACAAAATGAAATAAAGCAAAATATTCAGGGAACCAACAGTGACAGGAAGGAAACCAGGATGCAAATCAACAATTTGTAGCAAAAAGAAGAAATAAATATCCAACCGGAACATAATGAAGAAACAAGAATTCAAAAGTGTGAAGAGAGTTTTACAAACCTCTGGGACAACCTGAAATATTCCAATATCTGAATTTTCAGGGTGCCAGAAGGAGAAGAACAACCGCAAGAAGTTGAAAACTTATTTGAACAAATAATGAAGGAAAATTTTCCCAATCTGGCAAAGGAAATAAACTTTCATGAAGTCCAGGAAGCTGAGTCCCAAAGAAGTTGGACCCAAAGAGGAACACACCAAGGCACATCATCATTAAGTTACCAAAGATTAAAGGCAAAGAGAGAACCTTAAAATCAGCAAGAGGAAAGGAAAGACTTCCCTACAAAGGAGGAGCCATAAGGCTATCAGCTGATTTCTCAAAAGAAAACTTACAGGCAAGAAGGGGCTGGAAAGAAGTATTTGAAGTCATGAAAGGCAAGGACTTACATCCAAGAATACTCTATCCAATAAAGCTATCATTTAGAATGGAAGGGTAGATAAGGTGCTTCCCCAATAAGGTCAAGTTAAAGGAGTTCATCATCACCAAGGCTTTATTATATGAAATAATAAAGGAACTTAACTAAGAAAAGGAAGATCAAAAATATGAACAATAAAGTGACAACACAGTCATAACTGTCAACAAATGAACCTAAAAAAATAAAGAAAAACAAAAACTAAGCGAACAGCTAGAACAGGAACAGAATCAGAGAAATGGACATCACATGGAGGGTTTTCAGTGGGGAGGGGGAGGGAAGGAATGGGGGGAGAAGGTACAGGGAAGAAGAAGCATAATTGGTAGGCATAAAATAGATGGGGAGAGGTCAAAAATGGTATAGGAAACAGAATTCAAAGAACTTATGTGTACAACCCATGGACATGACCTAAGGGTGGGGGAATGCTGGAGGGTTAGGGGGTACAGGGTGGAGGAGGGATAAAGAGAAAATTGGGAAAAATGTAATAGCACAATCAATAAAATATACTTTAAAAATAAAAAAACAAAGGGGCAAGGAGAGTCAAAAATAGAATCGCTTTGTAGTAATGTCTCATAAAAAAAGTTCATAAATTCATTTAGGGATTAGTACTATAAATTTAATGTTAACTCTTTCAACTCTAAAAGGAAATTTTCATTTGGTGAAATCTGTGTTGTGACTTTCAAGAGTATTTTATTATTTTACACAATTAAGCCGTGGCTATTTCTTTATTCTAGGTATTTCTTTCTTTCCTCTTATTATTATTATTTTTGCATTTTAAATGGATTTTCCTCACCCATTATATCTCCTAACTACCTTTTGTTTTAATCTATAGAGATTATTGTTTTTGTGCACTGATTTTACACTTAATTTATTGTTTCATTAAAGCATAGTCCTTTTGATCCTTTTGGGTTTTCAGGCATTTAAATTTGTCATCTGCAAATACAGATAGGTGTATCAGTTCCTTTACAATCCTAGAAGTGGAATTCGGTCTGCATTTGAGATCACCCCAATACTTCTGTCTTAACAAGTTCCACTTGTACTCAACCCTCAAACTGCTGTCTACAGAGCTCCTCCAGGTTTGCATTAATATTCTTTGGGAGAATTTATCTGCAATGCATATAAAGACAAAATATTTCTAGTAATATTTAAATTATATATAATCAATATGGAAAAGAAATTTACCCAAGGGAATAATGTGCAAAGGTTCCAGAGAGGCAGTCTATAGAGGAGGAAAACTAAATGTCAAACAAACATTGAAAAGGTGCTTCATCTCACCAGTAATTGGAAATGGTAATTAAAACATGAAAATAGAAAAGGATCTCCTATCTCTTCTCTATGGGTTGGTACAAAAAACAGGAAAATAAAATTTCATTTGATTCAGCACTAAGGATTACCATAAGCTAATACAATGATTACCAAATGAAATAATATCAAATCTTGGCTTCTGTTAAAGAACAACTATCAACTCAGAATACTGAAAAGAGAAAGACAGAAAAAAAATCTGATGCGATCTTAATGCTCTTTCTGGCTTTTGTTTACACTATTTTTACATTCAAGAATATTCTCCATTCACTTCCTTTCTTTTTCTTTCTTTTTTTTTCCTCAAGTGAATCAGGGCTTGCTAGAGAACTGGTTGATTCCAGATTTTGGGGTTTGGAAAATAAGATAAACCTGGAACATCTTGTGGTGCCAGAAAGTATGAAAGTGCAAAAAGAGAGAGAGAAGGGAGGGAGGGAGGCAGGGGAGTTGGAAGGAAGGAAGGAAGGAAGGAAGGTAGGAAGGAAGGAAGGACGGACGGACGGCAGGCTCCATTCACTTCTGTATCTAGGCAACTCCTGCTCATTTTCAGGTCTTATGTTAATTGTCATCTCTTTCAGAAAATATGTGACTCCCCTTAGACTAAGATAGGTGCCCCTAAGATGTGGGTCCTTGGCACTTTATACTTTCCCTATCAAAGCATTTTTCAAACATTACTATGGTGGTTAGTTTTATGTGTCACCTTGGCTAGGCTATAGTACCTGAGTTATTCAATCAAACACTCATCTAGGTGTTGTTAAGAAGACATTTTGCAGATATAGGTGAGCGACACCTACAATCAGTTGACCTGTAAAGCAGATTATCCTTTAGGGTTTGGATGGGCCTGATCCAAGCAGTTGAAGGCCTTGAGGGCAGAACTGAAGTTTTTCTGTGGAAGAATTTGTACCCTTGAACTGTAGCAACTGCTCACACCTGAAAGTTTCTAACCTTCCCTTTCTAATGGCCTGTCATGTAGATTTTGGACCTTCCTAGCCAGCCCCCACATCTGTATAAGCCAATCCATATCTATCTATCTGTAAACATATATATCCTACAGGTTTTATTTCTCTGATTGAATTCTGCCTGACAATTACTACAGTACCAGATTGTATAATGATGTTTTCCTTTACACTGTTAAAGCAGAAATAGTGTTCACCTTTGTATTTTCTAGTGCCTGAAATATTGTATATGCTCAAAAATAGCTGTTGAATGAATCAATAAATTTCCTATCAAGAGTGAGGAGTGTGAGAGACACAACATGAAAATCTTCAGTACAACTGTGGAGAACCTTGCCTAGTGCTCTATAGGATTGGAGAAACTAAAAGAACTAAAAGTTTTCCAGATGTTCCTTTGAAGATATGATGAATGTCAAATAGTAACCCTTTTACTCCTTGGAGAAATAATCCCTTCCATAAATCACTGGAGCATCCATCCAGTTTTCAAAGTTGTAGCAAACACTGATAGAAATCAGGTAGTCATTTTTGTGCTAAAAAGAAAGTTTCAATCAAATACTACTGCTGTAGTTCAGTGCAACATTTTGATATTAAAAAATGTATAAATATTAATGTATCAAGTAGCCCATAATTTCATAATCTAGGAGTCTCATCCATTTTCATTCCAATGAAAATGGAGCTTCATCTGATTCAGCACAAAAGGTAATTACAATAATATAATATGACATTAACAGAAGAATGAATCAGAATCTTGGCTTCTGTTAAAGAGCAGATATTACCTTATAGGTATTCCAAAATAAAAAACAGGAAGCCAGAAAAATACCAGATGACAAGAAAGTCATCAAAACTTCATTAAAAATGTAAAAGATAGGAAGTTTTATAAACAAACACACAAATAACTCCTGAACTGTGCGCTAAATATATTGGGTTGGCCAAAAAGTGCATTTATTTTTTCCTGTACAATGGTTCTAGGAGTGCTCAGTTGTCTTTAACTTCATTTGAAACGATTTTGTTAGATTGTATTGTGACAGCTGTCATATCATCATGCATTAAAAAAACAACTTATCAAATTTGGTGAATTTTTGTGCATCCATTTTAATATTGAAAATGGAAGAAGATACACAACACTTTTGGCACATTATGCTTTATTATTTCAAGAAAGGTAAAAATGCAACTGAAATAGAAAAAAAAAGATTTGTGCAGTATATGGAGAAGGTGCTATGATTGATTGAACCTGTCAAAAGTAGTTTGTGGTGTTTCTTGGTACTATTGACATTGTGGCCAAATAATTCTTTGCTGTGGGGCTGTCTTATGCACTGGAAGGTGTTTAGCAGCACCCCTGGCCAAAGTTGCCTCACCTTTCCACATCTAGATTTTGTCATCAGGAAATGAAGATATAGTATCTCATATGGAATAATAACAACAACATCATTATTGTCACTAGGAGCTGTACCAGATGTAGGGGAATGGAAAATCAAAATAAACTTTTTCTTATCGATTGAAGAAAAGTTGGTGATCATGCAACTACCATAGGTTTTAGTCCTAATGGGGACTAGTGTGAGTAACAATATCTCCAGAAGGAAAACGAACTGACCAGTCTAGTGAAATATTTCTTTTTTCAGCCCTGAGTGGATGGCTCAGTTGGTTGGAGCATCATCTGGTACACCAAACGGGTTCAGGGTTCAATCTCCAGTCAGGGCACATACATAGGTTTTGGATTCAATCCCTGGTCAGGGCACATATGGGAGGCAACTGATCGAAGTTTCTCTCTCTCATCAATATTTCCTTTCTCCCCTCCTCTTTCTCTAAAATCAAGAAACATAGCCTAGGGTGAGGATTAAAAAATTTTTTGAAAAACAATTTTTTTTCAGAATCATATCAAAGGAAAAACAATAAAGCTTGGATGTACTGTCAAAAATTAACATATAATATTTTGAACTATTTATCTAGAGTCAAAGAAGGTATATTTCAACAGTGGCAGATTGTATTTTCCAGCAGCAGCTGCAATATTCCCCATCCCAACTGCTTTTTAAAGAATCTTGTGGGGAGGAATAGAGGGGGAAGGTACAGGGAAGAAGAAGCATAATTGGTAGGCATAAAATAGATGGGGAGAGGTAAAAAATGGTATAGGAAACAGAGAATTCAAAGAACTTATGTGTACAACCCATGGACATGAACTAAGGGAGGGAATGCTGGAGGGTTGGGGGGTGCAGGGCAGAGAGGGGATAGAAGGGGGGAAATTGGGAAAACTGTAATAGCATAATCAATAAAATATACTTTAAAAAAAGAATCTTGCTACATTTCTATCAAGAGATCAGTTTATGTTCTGCCTCCTAAACTAGATAGACCTTTGTGACTACTTGCAATGAATATAGCATAGAACACAGGTGACAAACACAAGGCCCCCTGGTCGAATCCAGCCCTCCACCTTGTTTTATCCTGCATGGCACCTTGTTTCTACCCAGAGGCAGCGCCGAGCTCTCGCTTAACTGTTAAGGAGTAGTTACATTTACACAGTCCTAAAATTACATTTGGCCCTTGGAAGGTGACTGCAAGGCTGATGTGGCCCCCAGTGAAAATGAGTTTGACACCCCTGGAATATAGTGCAGAAAATGGGACACTATGAGGCTAATGGGTTGTAATAAACAGTATAGCTTATGCCTAGTTCTGTGCATCAGGATTCTTGCCCCTTGTACACAAGTATCATGTCACAAGAAAACCTAGATCACATGGAGTGATTAATGCAGAGAGAAATTGAGGGTTCCCAGCCAACAGGCTCTCTCCACTGAAAGCCCACTCTAACAGCCTGGGTGATCCATCTTGGAAATGGGTCCACTAGCCCTCTGTCAAACTGCTCCACCTGATGCTGTGTGGAGAACACACAGGCTTCCCTGCCTGGTCCTGAACTGGTTGCAGATGTCTAAGCCAAATAAGTGAGTGTTTTTGTTTTTAAGCACTAAGTTTTGGAGTAGTGTGTTATGTAGCCATAAATGACTAGAACAAGACAGAACATGTTATGTCATTATCGGTAATGAACTGGCCATCCCCCCTTTGTGGGACAATGCTCAACCAGCTGAATCAAACTTGTCAGGGCTTCTGCCTGCCTGGGGTTTACATGATGGATATATTTGCTTAAGTTTGAAAAAAAAATGCATGTTGAAAAATGTTTATCACCATGCTATTTCAAATAGCAAGAAAGAACAGGAATCAATGTAAATAATTATTAATAGGTAAAATGAATGATGGTATGTCTATATAAGCAATGCTATACAGGCAATAAAAAGATTAAGATATATATGTACCAACCTAATTGTAGGTGAAAAATGAAAATGACAAACCTGGATAGGATGTTCCTATTTGTGTTAAAATATTAAAAAGTTACTTCATTTATCTAGTATAAGGAGAAACATTGCAAAAGGAGTTTCAGGTCACCTTTGGGGTATGGTGACTATGGAATTGAATTAGGAAACAGGAACTTCTATTTTCTTTACTATATTCTTGGTACTTCAAAATTTTTTACCATGAGTTTGGGTTTTATAATAAAAAATTTGCAAAAGCATAAAATAGTACAGTTTTGCTATAAAGTATCAGAATTACTTTTTGAGTTTTCTTTAAAATACATTTCTTAAGTTGAGGGACATTTGCAGATGTTAGAAATGCATTTGTGTTCCCTGAGTGATCATGTCAGTGCATGACAGCTGTCATCACACGGAGTCGCGAACTCCATGGCATTCAAGGGCAGGCAGCCACGGCTTTCATATGGAAGAATAAAACTTTAGGAGAGAGTAACCACTCTGACCAAGTTCAATTCTATCATACAAATCTGAAGAACCATAAACATGGGAATAAAACAGTTTTGCCTTTACTTTCCCACCATAATGCTGTGTTCCCATAGCCAATATGATTACTTACCTTATTTTTTCAATTTGCCACAAGTATAAATATATAAGCATAGAAACTGGGAAAAGCACACATGTTAATAGAGGGAACAGTGTTAGTTATGTATGACCACATCATCACTTGCTTTACCCACAATTATAAGACTCTCATACCAGTTCACTGGTGTATTGTTCAGGCTAAGGGTGAAATTATTCTGATTTCTAAACACATATTAGCTAGAGCTCAGGTTAGGTGGCCAACATGTGGGTAGGTGGTGGGAAAAGGCAACAATAGAGAATGAAATTTACCCCATCTTATCTGTGACTCATGACTCAGATGGAAATACCATAGATAATTAAAAATTTAATATTATCAAACCAAATGTCTCAATCTAGATTTGATGTTTTCATGTTATTATACAGTGTTTTGTGTTAGGAAAGTTTTTATTTAAAAATGTGGTTAATCATTCAGAAGAATCTTTCATTTAAAAAAAAAAAACAGCACACACTAGAAAGCACACTGAAAATAATGCCAAACTATAGCAATAAAATATACAGAAAGAAAGCCACAGTCCTAATGGAGCCTGTATTAAATCCTGAGATTAAAGCTATAGTGCTTCTAAATTTCCTGCTCTGTACTTTGAGCTCCTGGAGCATGCAGCTTGTAGTGGATAAGTGTGTGCGCAAGTCCCCTGTGCCACATATTGTGCCCAACATGAAGGACAGTGAGGGGAAGGATGCAATCCTTCTCTGAGAGTTTTGGCTCTTGTCATTAGCATGGTTCACAGCATACCATCTTATGACTCATTGTAAATATGTCTTAAGGAAGGGCCCAGGTCTTATTCATATTTGTGTACTGTGTCTACCACAGAAATCAATTTTAACTGCAGCAAAACATTTAAATGGTACTTTTTTCCCAAAATATCTTTAGGGGAATAAAGAGAAAAATGAGATTAGATGACAAAGAACTAAAATTGTAGGTTTGAGGAAGGTGCTAAAATTTCTTCATGAGACTGCTCTTCATGAGACAAATATCATTCCAGGGATTTGTAGGTAATTCCTTGTTCAATTCTCACCCTCACTCGTGTGAAGCAGAAGCCTTATAGAGTTCAATGCCTTAATCCTTTTACCCCATCCTTCCAACGGCAGCCAGGTGACCCAGTCTTGTCACTCAGGCGTAACAGTATTCTCTGGTTCTCCATTACCCTTAGAATAATGTCCAAAACTGACTTTAAGAAGCTATGAAATTTGGTGCATTTCATGTGTTGAGCCACATTTCTTTGTAACTCTTTCCCCTCTTGCCTTAAGGCATAATGAATTTCATGCTCAACAAAGTGGACATTAGGAAGAAAACTGTGTAGAGGCTAAAGAGGAGGCTCAAGGGTAGACATTAGGTTCTGAGTGTCTTACGTAGGCATACATACATTGTCAGGTGGATTCTATTTTTTAAGCTTGTGGTTCTCTGTTTTCTGTGACAACGTAATGATTCTGGTGCATTAGTAAACATGATTTAAAAGTGAGTCACCATGGTTGTTTTTCTCAACCTAAAGGTTGGGCATGATGAGTAATATACTTTAGGGCTGTATGCTCCTTTCTCTTGAGGACTGGGGCTGCCTTAGCTGGAACTCACAGTTCTAGGTAATGGGGAGCCACTGATACTTTGTTCCGAAGTGTCAAAGAGGGTTTCTGCTCTGAGATTTAGTCTTAAAGTGCTTCTGAAATAGCTGAGTTTATATTATACTCACCAACTGCCTCCTTTTTCCCCCATTGTGCACATAATGCTGCTAGTTTGGATTTTTCCTCTTCCCAGCAGCACACTATTTCCAGAAGCAACCTTTCTCCCTACTGGCCAGGTCCTTGGGGGCCAGGTCACTCCTGGGTGCCCACACACCATTCCCATTGCTGTAGCTTTTTTTTTTTCTTTTTGGTCTTGACTGAGACAGTTGCAGTCCTTCAGATGTGTTTGGACTGATGTCTAAAACTAGCCAGGGCAATGACCATGGTCCTTTCCTCCTACTCTACTGCAACTGATATGGCCTCCAATGACCAAAGGAAACTTAACCTGAGCATACTGGCAAGGGGAGGTTGGCATCTCTGTAGCATCTGAACTGCAGCTACAGTGACTGTCCTGTCACGTGCACATACTTGTCTCTGTGGTTGAGCTGTACACAGGTTGCAGAGGAACCATGATTCACCATGTTTATGGTGAAAATAAATATCTATTAATTTAGTGAATTAAAAATGGATAAACCAACAAGATAACCCTGTGCAGCATCCCTCTTGGCGTATTAGTTCAGGGACATGGAAAATGCTCCTTGGTGAATGACTCCTCTTCTCTTCTGTGGATGAAAAGGGGCCACATACTAAACCTGACAAGCTTGAGGGAGGCTTGTCTGACAGCCTTACAAACCCAGAGACCTACAGTAACCACATAGGATGTCCCGAAATAAAAAATTTTAAAATAAAAACAGTTTATGGTGGGTAGTCATGTTCTAGGCTGGTATCATCCCTGACAAAAGTCAGTCTTTACTTTAACTGAGCCTGTCTATTGTCTTTTTGCATCTACCATAACATCATTGGAGTGTCATGGTAACCTCCCTTTTTCTGGACCCCTCCAAGCTCAACCACACCAGGGTTGAGGTATCTGGGGGCAGGTGATAGAGAATGAAGAGGGAGGGGCCGGGCAAGGGAGATCTGAGTGGCCCTTATGCCTGCCCCTCAGAGACCTCTAATCCATTGGTTCTCAACCTTGGATACTCATTTGAATCTCCTGGGGCCTTTACCAAATGCTGACGCCTGCCTGGGTTTCATCACTTTCCAGATTCTGATTAAAATGCATTAAGGTTAGAGCCTTGACAATACTTGCATCTTCTCTGTTCTGCATTCTATCCCCTCTAACAATTGCAGGATCCCTTTTTATGGGGCCAGGTATTAGAACTGAAAACCTTGTAGTTTCAAACAGAAAAGTGACAGCAAGCCAGCAGCCTCAGGACAGAGGAAAGTCCAGCTGAAATTCAGCTGAGATAAACCCTGAGAATCTGTTCACCTAAATACAAGCTGGCCTTAGAAAAATATGCTTTAATGGCTTCTCTTTGACACTAACAGTCTACGTGACTGTGCATCTCACTCTTGCTCTCTGGACTCCTATTCTGTCTTCTCACCTGTTAAGTGGGCATTGGAACTAGACCTAGTCTAGAATTCTTGTGACTGTAATACTCTGAGAGCACCTCTCTGCTTCCTGCCCAGTCTGTGCCCTGCTCTGGCTCCCCTGAATACCCAGACATCACTTTTTGTTGGTAAAGTTCTGTTTTGGCAACTCTGTGCTCCTCTGCTGTACTGCTCCCTTTCTTACGTTGCTCCTTCTTACCCATTTATTGAGGGGATCCATGCTGCTCCAGGACACCATGACACTTAGAAAGTCAACAGATAAATTTATTCATTAACAGTGGAGCCTTTATTTTGTATTCAGCATTAGAGTACAATAATGATTAAGACTTCTCCCCTCTGCCCACAGATTACACACAGATAAAGGAGATATTTGCAATATAAAATAGAAGTTCACAGTGATAGAAAAGAAGGAAGCTGATGGGGAACCAAAATCCTTAGGAATTATATATTTTATCTCTTTAAAGGAAATTTGCACTTATTTTTCTTATTATTTTCTTTATTGACTTTAGAGAGAGACATTGATTTGTCATTCCACTTATTTAGTCATTCATTGGTTGATTTTTGTACGTGCCCTGACCTGGGATGGAACTGAAACCTTAGTGTGTTGGAATGACGCTCTAACCAGTTGAGCTACCTGGCCAGGGATACAGGGAATTTGCATTTAGAAGGTGCTCAAGGAATTTGCTTCTTTAGTTAATCCACATTCCTCCATATCACAGCTTTTCCTCTTTCTGGCTCTTTCCCCAGAGACATTAAAAATGCTCAAGTTTCTCCCACTCATCACAATCAAGCTTCTCACCCCATGCTCCCCTCTCATCATCTTTTCTACAATTTTTGTTCCTTTTAAGTCAGGATTTCATACGTGTTTCTTCTAATTTCATACTGACCAGTCACTGCTCATCACACTGCTATTCATGTTAGTCGTGATCATTAAAACCACAAGAAAAGATGAGGTTACAGAAGGATGTAAGGGTCATGCAATCCAAATGGAAGAGACAGAAATTGCACAGGGAAGGATGTACTTAGTATCCAGAGCAGAGAGAAAGCCAGTGTGTGTAGAACATGAAGAATAGCAGAAGTTGAACCTGGAAATGTAGGCAGGAACCCCATTATACAGGGTCTCTTTTGAAGAGAAGGAGCAGGAAACAGTGATCTATTTTTCTTTTTCCCTATAGTCTGCATCTACATACTGGTATAATTTACATAGCTATAATCAAAGCATCTGTATAATTGGACATTTTGTTTTACCATGTGGTGTTTTAAACAACTCTTTATACTGTCTCATATTCTTTACAGTTATTATTGTGAGAGTGACAGAATATTCCATCCAGTTGGTGTACTGCAATTTAATCCACTGTTTTCACTGTCCCTATTGTTGGACGTTTAGGTTGCTTTTTATTTCTGCTATTTTAGAGACTGCTACAATAAGGATCCTGATACACAGGGGTTTACCCTCCTTTTGAATTATGAGGGAGGCTGAAAAAAACCCCTGAAGTTTATTTGTAAAAACGTGTGTATTTATTCTTGCATGTTTGAATTTCAATCACCTTCAAAGTACTCTCCATTTGATGCAATATACCTATTAAGGCATTTTTTCAACTGCTCAAAACAGTTTTTGAACTTGATTTTGATGCCTTTTAGTGCTTCTGCCATTTTTTGTTACATCTCTTCCACATCAGCAAAACATTTCCCTTGGAGGACTTTTTGCATTTGGGGAAACAAACAAGCAAAAAAAGTCACTCAGGTGAGGTCAGGTGAATAGGGAAGGTGAGGCATGGGGGTCATGCCATTTTTGGTCCAAAACTCCTGAACACTCAGTGCAGTGTGGGCAGGTGTGCTCATAAATCACCCATCATGAAATGGGCAAATGTGATGATTTTTCAGAAAATATTCACTGAAGCTGAATGCAGCCTCTCACAACAACACCAGCTGGTACACTGATACAGATGCGTTCCTAGAACACTCACCTAGCAGGGGAAGCCTGTACTACAAAGGGCTCACCCTCCAGAAGATAATTCAGGGTTTTTTTTGTGGGGCATCCCCTCTTATTTCTCCTCAGGCTAAATTATAATGAACGAAATTTACTGGGTCAAAGGGTGCAAACATTTTTATGGTTCTCAATGCATACTGGCATGTTCCTGTCCTATAGATACTGTCAGAAAGGTGTTTATCAATTTCACTGTAAACAATGGAACTGGTATTATTACATTTTCCTTGCCAAGTTAATAGATATAAAAACATACCTCATTTGTTTAATTTGAATTTTGTTGCAGCCTGAAACATTTTCCTGTTTGTTTACTATTCACATTTTGTTCTATTTATGTCTTGTCAATGTAAGAACGTCTAAACCTGTAGAGAATTTTTATGAGTTTATCTGAGCCAAGCTGACAATTGCTGGGAAGCAAAATCTCAAACGCTCCCTAGAATGACAGTTTTGTAATTTCTTTTATGCATCTGAAATTATAAAGGAAATGCAAAGAAGATTATATGAAGGTGAGAGAAAACACACAGGACTGGATTACAGGATAGTTAACGAGATTATGTGTTCTCTTGAGGGTTTATTTCAAAGGTCTGTTAACCTAGCTGCAGAATAATGTACAGGGCTTGCTTCAGGCAAAGATAAAACTTTTACTTAATATGTTATATGCCTGAGGCATGACTATCCACCACAACCTGCTCAGTTAAGAATTTATAATCAAATCACCCTGTGAAGTTATTTTTTGTAGAACTCCCTTCCTGTAGCTCCCTGGTTCCCATCCTTCCCCACACCTGCCCCACAGTCATTTGCTATTAAGGAGGCATTTATGGTATTTGTATATGTTAGCATAAACTTTTAATATGCATAATGGTCCATTTCTATAACAGAGACAAATACTTCTGCTGTTTTTATTTTCACTGTGGTTTGGTTCTTGTAATGGTTAGATATTGAGCTTTTCCTGCATGCATTCTTTCAAAGATCAGAAACTAGCATCTAAATGAAAAGCCTCAGTTTTATTTGGTCATTTATAACCATTAAGTTATTTAAAAGATTAGTAATTTTTAAATACAAGTTTTGGACATAACTTGATGTTTCCCCAAATTGTTAATCTGGTAGGTAGCAGTTTAGAGTCTGTTTGTGAGAGACTTGGTGGGGGGGCAATCTGGTTAAAAGGGAGGGCAGACTCCTGGTCTTGAAGCTGCATTTCTACAGCAATCCCATTGCTTTTACTGACACTGTGTTATTACACAGCTTTATGGTGGTAGGGGCCATAAAGGGTGTTATGAATGGAGAACGGTTAAAGCTCCCTGAGCCAAGGCCTGTATTATTATTTTTGTGGGCTTTCAGCATTTTTGTCTTCATGAGCTTCTTCCTCCATAAAAAATATTAAAAGTTCTATTTACAACTGTTTTGTTACATAAGTGCATATGATCTAGGCTGACTTCATTATTATACAGTGTCCGACACAAATAACACAACTGTTTTAATGACAAAATCATGAGCATGTAATTCTGTAACATAACAATATCACACTCGAGTACACCACATGACATTTTAGGTGAAGTGCTCGAATTAAAACTATAAATGATTACACCCATATTATTATCCTACTAACCACACTCAAACAGGCCTTACTTCTGCTGAACGCTGTATAGTCATTATCATTAATATATTAATTTTTTATTTTAAAACACTTTAATTGAAATATTTTTGTGGGCCACTAATCTGTGCCTTTTATGTCTGATGAATGAGTCAACCCTGTCCCAAAGCCACAGCTTAGCATCTGTCTACCTACCTGAATAATTGGATCCACTTCTTGCCTTTTCATTTATTCATTCAGTATCATATTACCTATGAGTGAATTTAAACAAGAAATTTTGTTTTTTATGCATCCTTGAGTTCAATAAATAATGACAGGAATAGAGAAAAGAGATTAGAGGCTGGAGGCTGACCTGCCTGGAACCATTTGGGGCTATCATTTATGATTGGCTCATTCCTCTGCTTTTTTTTCTTGTAAGAGAAGTATTTTGTATATCCTTATAATTTTCTAGTATGAGAGACAGCCATAGATTCACAAATTCAGAGGCCTTCCTCCCTAAATCCAAGTCTTTAATGATGAAAATTAGCAAGAACTATAATTCAAGCTAATGACTTACAGGTGTTGTCTGCTATGAATGGACATAACTCTAATATAAGGGCCATTAGAGTAAATTGAATAACTTTAATGTAGAGAGAATTTGGATGTATATCATGTTTTATAAATCACATACAGAGGGTACACTTGGCAAGCTATTTCCTTTTATGAATCAAGAAAAGGACCTAGAGTGGGAAGGCTTTTGTGCCTCCAAGAAAAAGATGAAAGGTGTATGATCTAAAACTTCAAACTTTCAAAATGTTCATGACATTGTTTCATTTCAATTTTAATGTTATGAGGCACATTTGAGCACCTTACTGGAAAATCTACCTGTGGGTCTCCGCCCCTCCACGCTTCACATCCAGAGGTGGAGAGTTACCTGTATAATCAAAGAAGCCTCCCCACTCCAAATAAATCAAATCCAATAATGACCTCTATTCTTACTGGGGGATAACAAACGAGTTCCCAACACTGAATAACACATACACGTACATGTGTACACATATATGCATGCAGACATGTACACACAGATATGTACATATGTGTCTATGTACATATGCTATTCATAGATATGTATATATACACGTTGGTTGGTATATATGTGTATATATATATGCAAAAAATAAATCAACAACAAAAAAACCACTCCACATTTGAAGAACGTCAGCAGATTTTAACCTAGTATACACCCACTGCAAATCCCTTACACCTGACAATGACTTATGAATATGACAATGCCATTTCCATGATTAGGTTACTGTAGATGGCAAAAGTAAAGGGATGTTACACCTGTAATTAATGCCCTGAATCTATTCATTTTGAGTTAATCGTGAAGATTCTGACAAATTGAAAGAATGCCGTGGAACTGGAACTCACAGTGGGAGGGAAAGCATAGCGAGGAAGGAGGCTGGAACCAAAGTCCAGTGCCACGTCACATGTAGCTTTGTGGACTATGCTAAGGGTTTCGTACAGGACCGGGCAGATTGTTGACTATCTTTTTAAAGGCAAGAGACCACTCCTTCAACCTTCCTAGATCTACAGACGAGCCAAACTGTCCAGGAAGTCTTTAGAGTACCCTATGTTATGGAAACAATTAATCTTATCATCATCCTGGCAGCCGGAGTAGGCAACACAAGGCCCAGGTTTATAGTGCTTGGCTCAGGGCCCTACCAGAGACAAGGGCAAGATATCTGTTAGCTACAGGAGTATCCACAAAAGTTTCACCAAGAGCAGAAATATCTGAGGATCCATAATTAAAGAGCCTACACCCTCACCTCCAAGTGCATAATTAACTGTCTAGGATATGTCCAGCTAATGAGATGGCTCATAGGAAACCAAGTCCAGCCAGCGACTTTATAGTAAAGACAACATGATTTGCTTTAAATTCCCAACCCTGACTAATCAGTCCTTGGTTCAGAGGTTCTGTCGGTCACAGACAATTCTCCTTGGAAAATATGCCCAAAATGAGAATCTTGAGAACCAAGTGGAGCAGGAAAGAAGAGAAAGTGAATTCTGCTCACTGTTGGAGGAATTTTCTAAGCATCAATGATCTAAAGATAGAATAAGCTAGTTCAGGAGACGGTAACATAAAAATTTCAAAAAGAAGCAGCCAGATGTCTACTTGGGGAATGTTACAGAGGAGGTTCAAATAGGTGTGTTGGTCTACGTAGCCTTAACAATTTCTTCCCACTACGAGAATCTTAGAGGCAAAAAAGAATGATATAAAAGAGTAGCTTGTAGTATGAAGAGGATGGAGAACACAGAGAAAGAGGTTCCTGGTAAAAAGCATCCAATAATGAGGAAGACCAGCAGAACTTAAATTTGTTTGGAATGGAAACAGCTGATGCCATCTTATCTAATCTGATCTGGGCTGGGGAGCCAGGGCAAAGCCAGCTGACAATGTATCTTCCCTGGTAACCTTGCCCTCCAACTTGAACTGAGGTCACACATCTAGGCAACTGCACTGAATGTGCTTTCTAGATTTGGGAATTGGAGTGAACATGGCTTGAATGGATATTAGTTATCTATGCTTTGTAGCAAATTGCCCAAAAGTTGAACTCAGAAGAACAAATATTTAGTATCTCACATAGATTCTGAGAGTAGGCTGTCTGGCAGAGGCTTGGCCGGGTGGTCCTGGCTCAGGGTCCCTTGAGATTGCAGTCCAGGTCTCTGCTAAGTCTATGGACATCTCCAGTTTGTTAGAGATCATGGATATATTGATGAATTAAATCTTTATTATTTTAAAAGTCTTTTAGCACACAATAAAAAGATAGTTTCTAAGATGATGAAGCTCCATCTGAAATCTAGGATGCCTATTCTCACCATTTTTCCTTCAATATTGTCTAGAATTTCTACATGATACAAAAGAACAAAAATATGAAATCAGATTTACTATTATTTACAGATAACACAATTATGTACCCAGAGAACCCAAGGCCAATCAAAATTCAAAGAGAAATTTAAAAAACTTGACAATTATTCTTTCTTCCAGAAGAATAAATTTGTGAAAATGACCAAGAACATTTTGAAAAAGAGAAGTATAAAGTTCCTTTGCACCACTGGTAATTAAATGTGTTATTGGTGCATAAACACATCAATAGAAGAGAAAAGAAAAGCCAGAAGAAGACTGGTCAGCATTTGATAATGTAGTGTTTCAAATCAATGTGGGATGTGATTTACTTAGTAAATGGTTTGGACAAAAGTAGACATAATCTTATTATTGATGAAATGTATCACCCCTTGCCCTGGGTGGTGTGGCTCAGTGGACTGAGTGCTGGACGGCAAACTGAAAGACTGCTGGTTCAATTCCCAGTCAGAACATTTGTCTGGCTTGTGGGCCAGGTCCCCATTTGGGGGCGTGCAAGAGGCAACTGATCTCACAGATAGATGTTTCTCTCCTTCTCTTTCTCTCACCCTTTGCCTCTCTCTAGAAATAAAAAAAATTATCACCCCTTTTTCTGTGTGTAAACATTGCATATTTTCTGAAATCCATCATATTGTTAGGGAGTATCTGTAGAGCCAGTTTCAAACCATGCATTTTGGAAGTGATTCCAGAAGCCAGTGAATGGCTTATAGAGAAGGTACATTAGTTCTATAACAGGAATTCTTGATATACATATTTCTCCTGCAGTTCAGTCAGTTCTTATTTTACACAGTTTAAGGCCAGGTTTTGGGGTGCAGGTGTGGCTATGATAAATATATTTTCTTGCCATTTTCACTTGTCTTTATGATACATTTTCTTTTCTAATTAGTTTTTTGCTTTGAATTCTACTTTGATCATATATTTTGAGTTTACCTCAACTTATTTTTATTTTGTCTGATATACATTTTACTACCCATGTATTTTGATCAATTCTGAAATTTGTTCTAGAGTTTTCTTTTATAGAAAAAACTTTTGCTGGATCCTTTAAAAAAGGCAACAGTCTTTTCATTACTGATTTTCACTAATTTACAATTATTTTATTTATTTATTATTACTTATTTACTTTATTGTAAGAGAAAGTTTATTTAGAAAGTCACAGATGTAGAAGAGGCAGGTGGTAGAAGACATGGGTTCAAAAAACAAGTTACGGAGGCAAAAGAAGGGCCCTTGGAGCTTAGGAGAGACAAAGGGAAAGGTATGTGTTGAGAGGGGAAAGGCACCAGGGTGCCACCAGGGGACAGAACACCTAATTTACAATTATTTTAAAGCTATATAAGTATTTACTACTGCCATCTTTTCTCAAACTGTGCATTCACTGTACTTTTTTCCTTTTCCGTTGAATAGAGCAGATTCTCTTTGGTATTTAAGATTTATACATTCTTTTTAAATTTTATGGTAGTTGTCTTAACATAAAATACCCACACTTATGATATTTATTCATATTAAACACAAATATAATGACCAACCATTATATACCAACTGTCAAGCTTAGAAAATGATACCTAAGGAAACAAAGCCTTGGTAGACGCTGCCTATGTACCCTTCCTCATGGGATCTCCTTCCCACCCCTTCAAAGTTCATCACTTTTTTGAGTGTGATGTTTATACTCCCTGCACATGACTGTATTTTTTACTACATATGTATGCATCCCTAAATTATGTATAGTAATGGTATGCATGCTTTAAGTTTAGTACAAATGATACAATCTGATATATATACTCTGCAACTTGCTTTATTTTGCACTGAATATTCTATGTGATACACATATATTATATTCACCATTGTGTAATATATTGTACTAATTCATTATAAAAATAAGACACAATTAATTTATCTAAAGCATGTTATCTAGGTTCATCCATAGGAGACTAAATTAAAATGAACTGAACATTTTTAAAGGTGATCTTAAAAAAGCAAAATGTAAATGAACTCATCAAAAGAAACGGGTAAATTTGATGAATTGGCCATTAGAAAAATTGATTCAGAAACCAAATCTCAGTGAGAAAAAAACAAGCTGTGGTAGCAAAAATAATTCCATCAACTAATGCCCCTTCTGTTAGTGTGCTCTGCCAACCACAGCAGAATGGCTTAAACAACAGAAATTTATCTCCTCCTCTCAGTCCTGGATGCTGGAAGTACAAGATCAAAGTCCCATCAGTGTTGGTGTGTGGGAGGTCTCTCTTCCTGCCATCTACTCACTGTGTTCTTACCTAGCCTCTCCTTTGTGTGTGCATGGTGAGGGAGAGGGAGAAGGAGGAAAGGAGAGGGAGGGAGAGGAGAGGGAGAGGCAGAGAGGTCTGTCTGTCCTCCTGTTTTTATTAGGACACTAGTCCTATCAGATTGGGCCTGTCCCTTAGAATCTCATTTAACCATATTTACCTACCCTAAGAGTCCTATCTACAAACATAATCAGATCAGGAGTTGAATTTGGGGAAGTCACATTCACTTTATAACATTCCCAATTCATATGTACCACTTAGCTATTGCCACAACAATGATACATAGAAACAACCTCAAAATCTCAAACACAAATATTTATTTTTTTTGCTCATCTGTGTGTGGTAAGGATGAGGATGATCTCCAGCTGGTGTCAGCTGCATGTGCATTCAGGCTAAGGTCAGATTTATTCCATAGGTTTCATTTTGGAGCCCAGGCTAACATATCAAAGACATCTAAGGCATGCTCTTTGCATGGTGATGGCAGAATTACAAGAACACAAAACCCAACCACATAAGCACATTTCAAGCCTCACCTTCACCATGTTTACCAATATCATAAGGGCAAAAAGAAATCACTCGGCCAATCCTGTAAACAAAGGGGCAGGGATGTCTATTTCACCCACCATGCAGCTATGGGAAGTGTAAGCAAATATAACCCTACTGTGGCAGAGTGAAGAATTGGGTGCAATAATTCAACGAGCCTCAGCATATGTTCTTGAGCTCTGAGTGTTCGGCATGAGCTTTAATTGACATTAAAAGACATTCTTTTGCTGTAATGGCCCACGTGGGTTTTGAGGAGAAAGGAATGATGCTGCAGCCAAACAGAAAGTTTTTGTTCCTCTATATTGTGCTTTGATTGCCTTGTGTACTCATATCTACTCTCAGCATTTTGATTCAGTGCATGCTGTGTAGTGGTTTAAAAATTTGAATTAGTTACTCTTAAAAATAAATAATAAATTAAAAAATAAATTGGTTACTCTTTTACTTTATGAGTTGTTGAGAAATATCCAGAGTTCAGCTGGGAATTTAATAAGTATTAATTCAATTATTGGTGAAGCTTCTAGGACCCCAGACTAAATTGGTCTTCCTGCTTTCTCCCTTCCTGATTTCAACTTATCTACCTAGTCATAGGTATCACTCCTAGAGAGCACCCTACCAGTCTGCTGTTTTTACAGCATGGGAAGAAGGAAAGCAAGTCATATTGGTCCAGGGGAGGAGAAATGGAGGGTGAGAAGAGTAGTCAAAGTGAAGAAATACTGCTTGTGGAAGCCTTGAGGCAAGAAACAGAGTCACTAATAAGTGGCAGCCATTGCAGAAGTTTTCAGGCATTTGAGGGATCACTCTCCAGATGATGTAAGTACTGATGGTGCAAGCCCTTGGACAGTTTAACCTGAAGAAAATCAGGCCAAAAGGGAACCTGAAAATTGACCATAAACATAAAAGAGAAGAGGACTGAATTCCACTCATTCAGTAATTATTTCTGGAGTGCTACCTCTTGCCAGGCATCCTGCTCTGTGTGTAGGGGATTCAGCAATGAACAAAATAGCCATATCCCTGTCCATGTGGAGCTTATATAGTTTATAGGATGGGGTACGAAGGATAAACTAAATAATTAGAAATATATGCTGTGATAGAAGGTAATAAGTGGTAAAGAGAAAACAAAGCAAGGAGAAGAGGGTTAGAGTGTGTTGGCAGGGTGGGGCACCATTTCACAAATGAGGGCCAGTGTGTATGACATGTGAGTAAAGATCTGGAGGAGAGGGGGCCAAAGGTAGGAGCATTCTGCACAGAGTCTAAAACCAGCAAGTGCTAACACCTGGGGTGGGAGGGGGGTGTTGGTGCTGGGGGATCGGTGATGAGGAAGAGTAAGAAGGCCAGTATATGGGGGAGAAGTAGGAGATGAGGCCAGGCAGGTGGTGAGAAGAGAGGAAGAGCAGGTCAGCTTAGACCTTGTGAGCCATTGTGATGCTCCAGGTATATGGGATCACAGACTGGCAGACCTAGACCATCTTACTTTGTGATATGGGGAGTCAACTTTGTGAGTAAGGGAGGCTTGGATCTACACTTTAGGCAAAGGTTGGGCTACAGTGTGGATGACAGACCAAACAGGAGCGAGGGTCACAATTCTACGTGCTTCTGAGGAAATAATAGAGTCAATGGATGGAAATGGCTGATTTCTGTAACTAAACAACCCCAGTTAATTGACTGTCCATGAGGAAACTGGCAGCCCAATCACCCTGGGAGCCACAGTGAGCAGCTTGCCACCAGCAGTCCCAGCAGATGCCAGGGATGCCAATGCCTGGATGCTGATCTCTGCCTTGGATAAGGCATTACACCCTATGACATCCCAGATTCCTTCCACTGTGGAGTGTCTGATGTCACAGCATGTGTCACCTCAGTCTCCCCCACTTTAGAATAGAGCTCCATGAATGTAAGGGTTTTGTCTCTTCTGTTGATTGTTCTATTCCTGGTGTCTTGAATTGTGTCAAGAATATAGCAGGTCCTCAATTAGTATTTGTTAAATGTATGAATGTCTCAGTTAGACTTACCACAGGAACTGAAACTGTACTTCTCTGCATGTCAGAGAAGGAAAACGTTGGGTTGGATGTCCTCTGGTGATCTTTCTAGGTCTGCCAGTCTGTGATCCCATATCAAACCCCAAGGTAGTGTGGCTAAAGGGCTTTGCTGGCTGTGGGGTGTTTGAGGGGGCAGTGCTCATGAGGAGGAAAGGAAGGGTTGGGTACTTGAATTAAGGAGTAGGGAACAGATGTTTTTTGAAGCTGGGGACTGGGACACTGTCTGAAAATAAATGTGAATTGTCTCTTTGAAATGCACAGGGTTCTATTTCCAAAAGGGAGTGTTAATTTTTATTTATTTTAATTTTATTCATTCATTCATTCATTTATAGGGGAAGGGAGGGGAAAGAAAGGGAGGGAAACACCCATGTGAGAGAATAGCATCGAATGATTGCCTCAAGTACGTGCCTCAATCAGGGATTGAACCTGCAATCCTGGCCTGTGCCCTGACTGGGAATTGAACTGGTGACCTTTCATTATGTGGGGTGATGCTCAACCAATTGAGCCACACCATTTGGGCCCAACAGGGGATATTTTACTGAAAACTGAGGATCTAGGATTCTGAGCATTCTAGCATGTTGCCTTTGCCTCTTTTGAGTCAGCTAAGTGTTCAACTAAGTGTTCACAGGTCCCTGAGACTCTCTGAGAAAAACAGCACAAACTGCAGGAGGGACTCCTTTTATCAAATTACTTTTTTTTTCTTGGTGAGGTTCTCAACAGACAATCTCTCTTTAAAGAAAGATTTTTTCTGAAGCCCAGCATTACTATGTGTCCCCAGACACCCAGGAGGCAGCAATTGCTTGTCCCCTGAAGGGTGGGCAGAATGGCCACCATCACCAGGTCAGCTGCCTGGGCCCAGCCCTGACTTGCTAACAGGTAAGCCAATGGGATATGCTGTCATATGTATTGAATATAGAATAAAATATGAAAAGATGCACACCAGGTAATATGCAGTTATATTTATTTTATTTTAGGTAGGACAGGGTGTTTTAATGTCAAGTAGCATGCAGAAGGGTGTGTTTTCCATGCATTCCTCCAAGCTGATTTCATGGTGAATTTAAAGAAGTGGGGTTCAGCTTCGGGGTGATCTAGGAGAAAAAGAACAACAGCTGTTGTGTGTAGTCCAAAAGCATAGTCCCTTTTAGACTTTGCTAGTGTAATCACAATTACAGCTCCAGCAAACAGCATTGTAAATGAATAGGATCACTATTTCCTGGCAGATGATCTCAGTGTCATCATAGGGATACAGTGGAAAAACAGAGAAATGAACCCAAAATCCTGGGGTTTCAGTTATTGGGACTCTGTCTTTCTCCAGACACTGGAGTGAGCAGCTTTTCCATTGGATTTTTTACTGTTATGGGCCCAGAGACAGTTAGAGAGTGGACTGCTCCCCTGTAATACCTAGTCATCCACCCTCCCATCCAAGAATAGAAGGGCAGTCATCTTCTGCCTGCTTATTCCTGAAGGTCCCTGCGGCGACGGCCAAAGGCTTTGGAGCCCACATAGGTTGGCACAAAGTTGCTCTTCAGTATGCCCCCAGATCTGCTCAGCAAGCCTGCCAGCTTATTGGTCACACAAGTAGCAGTGTTGCAGGCTCTCTTCTGGGTGTTGACACTGATTCATAGGATGGAGAAAAAGAGAAGATCTGTCAGTGAGAGGTTGAGGGGGTGAGGTGGGCAAGCTCACCTCCTGGGACCATTATGGTAAAATTACTGCTCTGAGAGGCACCAATTAACCTTAGGGTTTTCACCTAAACAGCAGAAAATTTTAGGTCATTATGGAAAAAGTCATCATCACTTCCCATAGACATTCCCAGTGCTGTCAGAAAATCTATAAATGGCTCTGACTTACCTCAGACACTGCTTTACTTGACCTCACCTTGTGCAAGGCCTTTGCCTTCACTTTACATGTGGTCTAACCATAGTCTCTCCATCTGACCTCTGTCTTCAGTGGAGCCTGAGAACAGCTGGACCCAGGCTGGGTGAACAGCCTGCTGCTCACCTGTCCAACTGTGTTCTCTCCTACTTCTCAGGACATGCCTTCCTGGGCATGACTAGGGAAAGGGCACACTCTATGCTGGGCAGGTGCCTAACTTACCCGAAGTCCTCGGTCTCCTGCTCCTGCTCCTGTTCCACATCACCAATTTTCTTCTGCATGTAGTCTTTCACCATTTCAGCCAGTATGAGGCACAAATCATCCTCTTCGAATGCAGCAGGATCCATGCGGCTCCCCAGGTAGGACCTGGGGAGGGGAAGCAAACCCAATATAGGCTCAGAGTGCCTGCCTACTCTATTTTCAGGATAATTACCCAGGTTTGCATGAGGGTAAGAAAGTAGATTAATAGAGCACATGTTAAATTTATCAACAACAAAGTTATTGACAAAATAGCAGATTGCGATGCAATTTATTCTCAGACTGTGGTTGAATTAGATAAATAGGTTTCCTACATATGCAAATATTTGGTAAAAAGCAATGAAAGCATTCTGTGAGGCTAAAGAGGTATATAAAATTTATAACAAAGATGACTTCCGGCCAAGATGGAGGTGTAGGTAGACACACTGTGCCTCCTCCCACAACCAAAATAAGGACAACAGCAATTTAGAAGCAAAATAACAACCAGAACTGACAGAAAATTGAACTGTATGGAAGTTGGACAACCAAGGAGTTAAAACAGACATATTCATCCAGACCGGTAGGTGGGGTGGAGTCAGACGGCCGGGTGGAGAGGGATTGTGGGGGCGCCGGGCGCGCAAGGCTCTGTGGGTGCGCAAGACTGCAGCGGGCAGACCCTGGGTGTGGGGTGGCAACGGGCAGACCCAGTGAGGCAGCGATTGTGAAGCGAGGCACTGCGCGCATAGTCCTACATTCAAGCGCAAATAAACCAGGCGAAACTGGGTAGCGAAACAGACTGCGCAGCCCAGGGTCCCAGCACCGGGAAATAAGGCCTCAAAACACCCATTGAAAACACCTGTGGGGATTGAGGCGCAAGGAGAGACTCCTAGCCTCACGGGAGAGTTCACTGGAGAAACCCACAGGGTCCTGGAACTCACACAGGCCTATCCACAGGGGAATTCAGCGCCAGAAAGGCCCAGTTTGCTTGGGGAAACAGCGGAGGTGACTGGGATCTGACAGAGAGCGGAGCGGGCGCCATTGTTCCCTCTCGGACCCCGCCCCCCACATACAGCGTCACAACCCAGCGACATGGGTTGCCCCACCCTGGTGAACACCTAAGACTGCGCCCCTCATACGTAACAGGTGCGACGAAACAACAAAAAAATGGCCCAAACAATAGCAAGTACCACTAAGCAACCAAGAGATAGCCAACCTATCAGATGCATGGTTCAAAGCATTGGTGATCAGAATGCTCATAGAATTGGTTGAATTTGGTCGCAAATTAGATGAAAAAATCAAGGCTACTCTAAGTAAGATGAAGGAAAATGCACAGGGAACCAATAGTGATGGGAAGGAAACTGGGACTCAGATCAATGGAATGGACCAGAAGGAAGAAAGAAACAACCAAATAGAAAAGAATGAAGAAGTAAGAATTCAAAAAAAATGAGGAGAAGCTGAGGAACCTCCAGGACATCATTAAACATTCCAACATCTGAATTATAGGGGTACCAGAAGGGGAAGAGGAAGAGCAACACGTGGAAAAGTTATTTGAGCAAATAATAAAGGAGAAGTTCCCCAATCTGGCAAAGGAAATAGACTTCCAGGAAGTCCAGGAAGCTCAGAGAGTCCCAAAGAAGCTGGACCCAAGGAGGAACACACCAAGGCACATCATAATTTCATTAGCCAAGATAAAAATGAAGGAGAGAATCCTAGAAGCAGCAAGAGATAAGGAGACACTAACTTACAAAGGAGTTCCCATCAGACTGTC
>CM052543.1:31085672-31121849 GCA_028533065.1 Trachops cirrhosus | reverse complement strand
TACCTTATCAAATGCTTTTTCTGCATCTATTGATATGATCATGTGATTTTTGTTTTTGCATTTGTTTATGTGATGAATTACATTGACTGATTTGCGAATATTGAACCATCCTTGCATCCCTGGGATGAATCCCACTTGGTCATGGTGGATGATCTTTCTGATGAGGCTCAGTAATTTTTCCCTGCTGTGACATACACAAGAAATGCTTAATACTTATTTATTCAATAGTTAATTCTCTAAAACTTGAAGTATTTATGTCCTAGCAAATTAGTAACCATTGAGAATAGCAATGCATATGAATGAAAGAAAATATAACATTTAACTCTAGAACAATCACAATTACTTACTCATAGTATGTGTATGCCTACTGGATATTGTACAACTTGAAAACTTTGGAATTAGATCACATACCACCATCTTTACTACCAGCTGCTTGTTGATATTTCCATGTGATACTTACTTTATATCACAGCAACTGCCAGTCTTAAGAAATAACATCAGCAAAAGGAAAACAGCAAGATTAATCATTGAAACTAGCAACTGCCTCAAGCTAGTAGTTCATGCGATGTACAGAAGATACCAAGTATTGTTTTCCTAGAAAATCCTAAATATCCCATGGTGCCCCTGTGACTTTGCTGCAGTTTCCCAGGCCCCCTCAGAAGACTATTAGATAAATATTTTGTGGTATACATGTTGTATGGCATAGAAATATTTTATGGTATAGGTGTTATAGATTTATGATATAGATGTTTAAAATTTTTTCAAGTCTTAAAAAGAGAATTGGGTGTTTCAAAGAAAATTAAAATGGGATATTTGAGTTTTAGCTGTATCTGTCCTGTTCGTGCAGTTTCTAATTTATAGGTAATATTGTTTGGACCTCCTTTTACTTTCTTAGTTTAAAATTTTTTCTTTCTTTTTCTTTCCATTCTGCTACTTTATTTTACATTTAGTCTTTAAGTTCTTGTTTTACTGAATTCATGTTTACTAAGTAGTTCTATAAAACTCTGCAACTTCAGGTAATTTGGTTCTGAATCTCATGCTATATTATTTTCAGACTGGGCTCTCTGACAGCTCTTGCTTACTTTCTGGATTATTTGTTTTCTTTGAATGAATTTTCCTTTATATCTCTCTTACTTTATCTGAGAATTGTTTTGCTTTTTTCCTTCTCCATTTAGGAGGGAAAAAATAATATATTAAAAAATAAAATAAAATAATAAAAAACACAAGACTGGTGGCATTAATAGACCTTTGGGAGGGAAGGAAAAATTACTTCAAAACTCTAATGAGCTTTATTTTTCAAATTATGGTCAATACTTAAACATCAAGTAGATGTTTAAGTATTTCCTTCCATCACTTTTCTGATGTCTGTTTATCCCTTGGGTTTTGATCTAGATGTTAGTTACTTACAGGAGCCTTCTCTTACTTATCAATGTAAGTTAGGACTCTGCCTACCTTGGCTAGTGTGGCTCAGTGGACTGAACACCACTCTGCAAACCAAAACATCATAGGTTTGATTCCTGGTCAGGGCCCATTCCTGCCCTGGGACTAGGTCCCCAGTTGGGGGCATGTGAAAGGCACCCAGTCAATGTATCTCCCTCTTTTTCTCCTTGCCTTCCCCTCTCCCTAAAAATAAATGAATGAAATCTTAAAAAAATAGATTATATATTATGGCTCCACTATATTCTTTCTCCCAGAACTCTGGTCTTTCCCCTTTTAGCATTTATTAGAATGTGTGATTTTTGAGCATAATTTGAACAATAAAGCTCCTTAGAGTTTTGAAGTAAATTTTCCTTCCCTCCCAAAGGTCTATTAATGCCACCAGTCTTGTGTTTTTTTTACTATTTTATTTCATTTTAAAAAATATTTTATTTATTTTTTAGAGAGGGAGAAGGGAGAGAGAAAGAGGGAGAGAAACATCGATGTGTGAGGTTGTCTCTTGCATGCCCCCAAACGGGGATCTGGCCTACAACCCAGGCATGTGCTGCAATGGGGCCTTTCGGTTGCAGGTCGGTGCTCAACCCCCTTAGCCTCACAAGCCTGGGCTATTTATTTATTTTTAAAGCATTAGGAGTTTCAGCCTTGTAACTAGGTTGTTACCTGGTGAATTAAAAATAATTACTGTGAAACTTTAAATAAACTTATAGAAAAAGTAACTGCTTTCTAAACTACACAGATGATACAGCTTATTTGGGGCATGATTAAATGTCTAAAGGTCATTGGAAGTATATTGATTTTCGTGGCTGCTTTGTTTGACCCTTTTATTAAAGCTCTCACCAAGTGCTAAATGATCACCTCAATGCCATCTAACTAAAGATTGTTCTCAGAGCATTGTAAAAAAGAAGATGAAAAGGACAAAGACTGGTGGATAAAACAAACACATCTTTCTGCAGCTATATAGCTCCTTTGAATTTTGCTCTCATTGTTATTAGCACAACTTAAGAGTTGTGGCCAGATAAAGCATGAGAAAAATGTACATGCTTGAGGAAAAGACATTACAATATCTTTAAAGATATTTCCAGAGCCAACTGAAAAGAATTTGAAAAAGCAAATCAAGATTCAATCAGGCAGAGAAGTTATTAGTTAACTCCAACTGGATAGTGTTTCAAAATACCGCCTACCCAAATTGACTGATCATAAAAGGGCCCAGCAGATCCACAAAAAGGGAGATTATTGTGGAAGCAAAGAATATCTTTTATTTACTATGGTCCATTCTTTTTAGAATATAAAAACCTTTAGGATGCAAAAGTGTTATCTGGAATTTTTGGTGCTGGTATTGAGAAAGTAAATCTCTAAAGACTGTGTTAAAAAAATCTTCAGCAAGTCAAAAGGTTTCCATTATTTGTTTTCAACAAAATTGAAAAAGGACCTAATCAAGAATCTACTCAAAGACCATTAAAAATTATTTTTGAAGCTATATTTATAGGTGCTTTCTGGCATTTAACTCAGAAATTGCTCACAGAGCTGTGAGATTACTATGACAGAATTTTCATTCCTATTCTCATTTTTTATGTGAATGAGATGTCTTAGATTTTACATTGATTAAAACAGCTACAAAAATAGAAATAGAATCACCATTGAATATTTTTTCATTTTAGTAAGAAGTAAGAATTGTTCATGGATACTGGAACTGATTAAAAAATATCCTATCCATCTTGTTAAGAGATTCATTTCCAGTAAAAATTTACTTTTTATACTTAATAATTACTTTAAAACTGTAACAAATTTGTAATGTTTAATCATGTCTATTATTAGTAGTAATTTATAATGATAATTCATTTCAGGAGAAAATTTTATACTTAGAGTGTTATAGATACAGGAAATAAAAATATATTGATCTCTTTTTAAAGAGAAGAATATAATAGGACAAATAAAAGACTTTCAGGCATAAAATGTAATGCATTATGATAAAATTCAAGGGAAGAAGAACCATGTAAAATTTCCAACTGTTAAAGAAGAGCTTGTTTTATTTTTTAAATGGATGATATCATTAAACATTGTTATAGTATTTAGGTTCCAATGGATATATTTATAAGAGCAATTTAACAGCTTAAAATGTCAATATTTATAATATACTGGAAAGTATATATTTCATAACTATTTAAACTTATGAGAAACATTTTAGACATCATCTAAAAGAGGGTAGTGAGCAAAACTGAACAATCACTGTATTAAGCTATGTGGACTTGTAACACTTGGTTTAAAATCTCTAACCTGAAAAAGAAGACATAATACATGAAATTTACAGGATACATCTATTTAATGAAATAATGAATGCAAAGGTCCTAGCATGGAATAAGCTCTCAGTGGACGTTAGTTCTGGTCCTCACTTTTCAAGCGAAGAAGCCAAGTTGAATTGACCGGTCTAGGAAAGAGAGTGGCCAACTCAAGCTCCAATGAGAGGGACTATGGAGGCAAAGCCCTGTGTCAGCAGCCCTGGGCAGAGGGGTAGGGCACAGGCAAAAAATCTCAGAAACAAAAGGACGTACCTGGGTGCCAAGGTTTGTGGCAGGTCTCCTCTCCTGCCACATGTTGCACTTTCTAAGTGTCTGAGACACTTGCCATGTGTTTGATGCTGTGTGTTAAACCCATTTCAATGTTTATGTGATTTAATCTTGTAAAACCCACATAGAGGAAATCTATGTGGATTTTAATTTTCTTTTAAATATTTATCTTCCCATTGCAGATGAGAAAACAGACCCTATGGGACATTAAGTAATTTGTCTGTGATGAGGCAACTAGTAAGTTTCTGACGTGCAAATTAAACCTGGGTGTATTTGTCTCCAAACCCGGTTCTGCCTGGATTCATATCTGTGTTGTTAGTTTCTGTTTTACATATTCCCTCCTGAGAAGGCTGCGTAAAGGGGGACCTTGAGATTTGTCTCTATGATTCCCTGCCTCGGGCTCTGATTGTAGGAAATCTGATTTTATACTGGAAAGGAGAAGGGAGAAAATAAAATGTAGATTTTATCTTAATTTTTCTAAAGATAGAGTACAAGTGAAAAGATAATTCATAAATTCTGTTCTGTTCTTTACCTTGTTAGAAAAATATGAAAGTAACTTCTCCAACAGAAAGAAAACTAGGGCAGGGCAGAAAAGACATTACATGCAATCAATCAGCAGTGTTGTGAACTCTAAATTCCAAAATGAATCCAGGATTACTTCTTTTCATCTCCTCTGGTTTCACCAGGCTCTGAGACACCTCAGTCTCACCCTGGATAGTGACCATAGCTTCCTAACTGGGTTTCTTGCTCCCACTCTTCCTGCCACCCTGACCCACATGGTCTGTTTGCAACACAGAGTGATCCTATAAAACTGTAAATCAGATCACATTGTTCTTCTATTTAAAATCTTTGAGTGACTTTCCATATCCCTTACAATCAAAGTCCTTAAGAGAGCTTTGAAGGCCCTACAGGATTGGATCCCTGATACCTCCCTAACTTTTTGTCTCGGGACCCACTCACTTGCTCACTCTGCTCAGCCATCGCAAAGTTCCTGATGCCGGGGAGGCATGTTCACACTTCAGGGCCTTTGTCCCTACCCTTCTCTCTGCCTGGAAGGCTTTTCCTTCAAACTGCTCTCCTTCCCTCTCCTTCAGTCTTTGCTGAAATGAAACCTTTCCAAGGAGACCTTCCCTGATCTACTCTATTTAAATTGCAAGTGCATTTCTTTTCCCTCCATTATTTTTTCCATCATGCTCATCAATATCTGACATTCCATCTGTTTTACTTTTTTATTTATCCATCTTCACTAGAATGTAAGATGGTAGAAATCATTGTGTGCTTTGTTGACTGTGATATACCTGGCACCTAAGATAGTGTCTGGCATGTAGAAGGTGTTCAATAAATAGAAGGAGTTGAGTATATCAATACATATAAAAAGATAATTCAGGGGAAAAATAACTTGGTTTTATGAACCAAGCAGAGATTTATGGGATAAATACAACAACAAAATATGTGGATAAATAACAGCCTTTACTGAGTGTGTTTGAAGGGTCATAAATAATAAATCAGTTTTATCTTACAAAAAATTTTTTTAAATGTTTTTCAAACTCTACTTTGTGGAAAACACTGGCTCAGGAGGATGTTAATTTTGTGTTCCTTGAATAAAGATTCTGTAGTCAACTGATCTTGAAAAAATTCTCAATACTAAACCTATTCTTGGAAATTCATAATAACAGTAGTATATTAAAGACACTGAAAAAATCTAATTAAATGTAACCTTGAATGTTGTTTAAGGCAAGGCAAACTTACTTGTGCAGAATACTTTTTTCCTTCATCTTGAAACATTTTTTTACACAACACTAGCTTGTCACTTTCTATTCTTTAGGCGCACATCATTTTTATGTCCTTAGTGACATCTGGCTAAAAGCACTGCGCATCAGTAGAGTGACATCAGTAAGGTGGTGAAATGGGAGGATTCTGACTTCCCTTCCTCCCACGGATGCATCAAATATACAGCTACGTGTAGACAAATTTCCTCTGAGAAAAACCTAGAAACTAGGTGAACTAGCTCCTACATGTTGGTTGACAGAAGGTACCCACATCCGAATGGGTAGGAAAAACTGAGACACACACATGCCATAAACCCACCCCTGGCACAGCACCTTACATTTGGGGGGAAACTCCAAATTCCAGTTTTTGCCCCTGTGAGTGAAGGGTTTAGAATGCACATGTACTGCCCCAACTTTTAGCTCAAACAATGTGGTTCAGCATTCATGAGCCCCTCAGGACCACAAAGAGGTAGTTACATCTTTGTAAATGGGTGCGGACAGTTGATTGGAGCCCCAAGCTATAAGGAGGCTAAAACATTCAGCTACAATTGGAATGATGGTGCCTGTTTATTGTTGTCCACTACCAAATGAAAAATGGTGAAACGTGTATTGTTTCCACTTCTGCTGAAGTAGCTAGTGCCCCCTGGTGGAAATTAAAACAAAAATACCTTTCTTGCTGGTGTCAACCTAGGGTAACTGCATTCTCCAGTAGCCACTTGTGCCTACTTAATTTTGATTTCTTATAAATTAAAATTCAAAATTCTATTTCTCAGTTTTTACAGCCATGTTAGAGGTGTTCCATAGCCTCATGCAGCTAATGGTCACTATACTGGATGGCATAGACATAGAACATCTCCATCATCGGATGTCACATATTGTAGGCTGTGCCACTAACCACAGGCAAACCAGCTGACATGTCTTGTCTACTGTCGTAGTCAACTGAACTTTCATTTAAAAAAACCCTCACCCAAGGATATGTTTTCATTGATTTTAGAGAGAGAGGAAGGGGCAGAGAGAAACATGGATGTGAGAGAGGAACGTGGATCGGTTACCTCCTGTCTGAGTGCCAGCTGGGGATCAAAGCTGCAACCTAGGTATGCACCCTGACCAGGAATTGAACCCTCAACTTTTTCTGGTGTACAAGACAACGCTCCAACCAATGGAGCCACCTGGCCATAGGAGGCAACCGAAATTTCCAGAACACTAAAATACATGTCATTGTACTTTCTACCAGGAATAAGTGATTTACTTTGTTGTCTTGTTTTTTTTTGTCTCTTTAAAATACTTCCAAGAAGTAGTTCAGTTTCAGTTTCAAACATTTTAACTTTAAGCAAAATGTTACAAGTATAGTTTTTAGCACAAATAGACATACTATTTTTTTTTACTAGAATACAAATTCTACACTCACTAAATGATATCAAACAATTTTAAAGAGAATTTTGGCTTGAAGTAGTATTGTATTTTTAGCTTTTGTGTTTTCTCCAACCTACCCCTTTCTGTTTGGGTTTTATCTTCCTCAATGACAGAAAGGAGTAGGAAGCTTTACTGAGATTTCTGGCTTTCATTATTTCCCAGAATCTAAGTTATTCACTAAAGCTATTTGGAAAGCATGTTTTGTCGTATACAATTCATGGCATTTCCCTTGCACAAAAGCTGAATAGTAGCACAAGAAAACCAGTTAGAGTTCACAAATATCTGTCTTATTCATGCTGGTCGTAGCCACACCGCGAGAAGAAAGCAACAGGTAGGCACTGTGCCCCAGAAATTCTCATCGATTAAAATCCTCTTTTATCTACTATTATGACCATTCTTTTAAACAGCCCAGTCACCATCCTTTGCCTACACTTCTAAAATCAACCTCATATCTTCCCTCTCTTACAATAAAAAATATTAAAAGCGTAGTCTCTTTTTTCTCAGGCTTTTGCCTTCAAGTGTCTTGCTGGGACACAAGTAGGTCTACAGTTGTTTATGTGGAAAATAATGCAATAATTAATAAATAATAGTACAAGAATAAACTCTGTGTTTCCCATACTCATAACTGTAAACCAACTTTTACCCCGCCCTGTATTTTTCATTGTTTAAGTTAACTTACCTCTGGCTACTTAGTCAATTACTTCTCTTTCTACCATAAAAGATATTATACAAAATATTCTCCCAAACACATAGCCACATAATTATATATTTTACATACTGCATCTTTTACAAAATGCCTTTTCTGTATATATTCATTAACCTAACAATTCCCTCCTATTTTAATGTAATATATTTTCCCTTGACCAGTGCTTTGAGAACTAGTGTTTCTTCATCAGACTTTGGGGAAAATGAACATGAATACAGGATTGAGTGAAAAGTTGTCTCAATATATCAAACATAAGACAAATAAATGTAACACTTTGCAAATTGGTCTTGAAAGCTAACTGTGCATAAGTACACAAAAATTCAGAGTGACATGGCTCCACAGATGCATTTGTGAAAAATATTTAGTACTTTTAATTACCCTTGATTTTAAGGTATTTTGGCAATGTGATGGTGAGGTTGTTATCACTAGCCTCTCTTCTTTCTGAGAGCAAGAATAACACATAGGATTAGACAATAATGCATAGGATGGGTCATGTCAGAAGTAAACTACCTGCAGCCAGCTGGTCCTGGAGGCACCTGATAAAAACTGGCCAGCCTGTCTCTCTCCAGGATTTGTCCCCTGGGACTATGGGAAGGGACTTAGTAGTGTCTGTCATTGAGATATGAGCTATGGCACCTATCAGTCCCCATGTTGCCTGGTTGTAGAGTCCCGGAAGGATTCAGTCTGGAAGGAACTAGTCTTTGTGTTTGTTGTCCCTCAGGACTTTTTATCCTTTCTGTGTGGTTAAATAAGATTTTCAATCCCAGCTATTGTCCTCTGCCCAAACTTCTCTTGAAATCCTTTTCTTTACTCTTAAAAATCACTTGTCTTGTCAATAAATTTCTTTGGGCTTACATTCCTGTCAGCTGCCTTTCTATCAGTTGCAACCAGAGTTGAGATCAAATGTTGTTGTCAAAGGATCTAATGCAATCTTAGCCTTCAATATCCTTATAAGTACTTAGTACAAGAATCATGGTTCTCATATTTTATTCTAAGCTGTAGCATTAGATTGATTCTGGATGGTGAAGGGAATTGGAGACTTTGCTGAGACAATGATAGTCTGATATATGGCAATTAGATTTATTTTATAGTAATTCAAGGGACTTTAACATTTTTGAAAGTTTAACATGATTTCCATGCCTAAATGAGATCTGACATAGTCAGGGATTCATCAATTATCCAACAAAATAACCACTGTGTACCCACTGTGTGTTAAACACTGTACTAGAAATTTGTGTTTTAGCAATGAGGAGAGATTTGTCTCTGTTCTCATGACAACTAGGGTTTCACTAAGAATTTAAGTGCACCTTGCAACATTCCACCTTCAGACAATTCAGAAAATTCTCTCTAGGACCAATGGAAAGAAATTGTGGGAATATGTGATTTATTTGAGTAGTTTGAAAATGGCCAGATCTGAATGAAAATAATTATTTAGACACACTTAGATAACTTTCCAGTTTTGAGATTATGTGAGAATCTGATCTCATATAATAACACCACTTGATATCAGCAGTTTTTGGTCTTTGAGATGCAGATGCCAAGGGAATACAAGGAATTATTTCAGAGAGTTCAGAAATCCATATGTACTTCAATAGTGGTTTTAAGATTGAATAAGTATTGGGCTTGGTGTGGGATGTGACAATAAACCTTATTTTAAAAGAAGGTGAGAGACTTCTGGTCAAGATGGCAGCATAGGTAAACATGGCTCACCTTCTTGCACAACCACATCAAAATTACAACTGAAATATAGAACATCCATCACTCAGAACTATCAGAAATAAAGTTGAATGGAAACCTGACAACTATGGAATTAAAGAAACCACATCTATCTTTGTGCTACTTGCAATACTCAATTGTAATCACTGTATACTTTTGTTAGAAGAACAGCTGGCAAATCCATGTTTCTGTTGGCTTTTTTTTTTTGTGAGGGGGGAAGTCTGATCTTTCACATGAAAAGTTAATATACAATTATTAGGATGTTCATGATACTCTACAAGCTATGAGATCCAGGACAATAAAAAAATTTAAGAATTTTATTCTGACCTGTGGTTGTGAATGAAGTTTAATTTGATGAAAACCACATTATTTTGTTATGTTCACACAAAAATAATTTCTTCTTTTGTGTGGCAGTTAATTTAAAATGAAAATTTAAAATAACAATGAGATGTCTATTCCATGATAGTACTACAAGAACAGAGCAGAACGAAGAAGAATTTAAAAGTGTCAGTAACCTGTCCTTGGAATTCTGTGGTTGCTAAAAATCTCAGAAGACCCTAGAATCCTAACACATATGGTATCAGCATGGGAAAAGGAAACACTGAGCTCCATTCTTTGCCCCTTCCTTTACATTGTACTAATTTGTGAGGGCAAGACTATAGAGACCCATTAGGCTAATTGTATTTTAAAAATAACGTAGTTACAGCTCTTGAATATGCTATCTTAGTGTTATACAGTGGACATAATAGCAATGCTTTCTCCCAGAATTCCCAGTTGTATTGATAAAATCAATATCTAGTAGATGATAGCTATGCAGATCATGTTAAAAGATAGAATGTCTTCCAGACTGTAGGGAACCTCTTTGAAAAGTGTGGATATATAGCTCAGCACCCATGTGGAAAACCAGTGGGGAGAGAGTCAGCATGCATGACCATGCCTGCGAAGGAGTTCTCCTGGGGGAAATCAGGCCTGCATTATACCTAGGCTGCTTTGTGACTTGCTCTTGCTAAAACTCCCTCACCCTGAGTTCAGGCAGCAAGTGCTTACTGCATATCTTTAAAGTAACTTCCTGAAGTCTGTGCTAATTCTCCCGAGGACTGAAGTGTAACCAGACCTGTTACTCTTATTGTTCCCTTGCATTTGCAACATTGTTTCCTTGTTAATTTGTAAGAAATAATCAGTAACATCTCTTCTGTTGCTATCTGTAGAAAGTAATTATCTAAAGCAAACCTAAGTATAGTAAATGAAAACCTTCTTTGATGTATGCTATTAGAAAGCCAATAAATGCTTGTCAAGGCAAGGATTGGGGCACTCTCCCCTTGAGAGAGTAGCTGTGCCGTTCCTTTCCCTCCACAGGACTCGGTAGTCCATGTGAATTTGTCTCGTCTCATCCATAATGCTGCGGACACTGCAGGCTGGTGTCCATGTCACCAAGCTATAAACGAACAGTGAAGGACTTGACAGTATTAATATACTTAAAAGAAGGCTGTATCACAAGAATACAATACATTAAACATGTAGTCAGAGAGGAAGATTTCAGCACCATTTATCCAGGGTTGTCTAAGAAATGGAGAGAGACGGAGTCTGAGAAAGAAACATCAAAATAGTCATTACTTATATCTCTATTGTGGGATAGCGATTTTTTATTAGGTTTTATCATGACGTAAGTGAAATCTCTCTCTGGTTAATACAGTTTCTGTGCTTGCCAAGTAATTTTTAATTTATAAATTTGCCTCTTGATTAACCAGCTGCCAAGAGGCAGACATGGTATACTATTAGTGGTGAAGGTATACCCTCTATTGTAAATTAATATATTTTCATGGGGTTAAAAGATCTCATCAGTGCCTTGTGGCCATGGTTTTTACTCTAAATTAGGAAATTTGACCTTCTGGCTTATATATCATTTATTTAAGGAATTTAAGGTGTACCAGGTTGGATTTATGGATACAGTTGAGCTAGGAAAGGAGACCACAACCTTGGACAATGATTCTATCCCCGGAGACTCTGCTTAAACCACTAGTTCTTAACTCCAAGCAAATTCTTTTCTGCCCACTTTCAAAGTGGCTTAACTCAGATCATTGGACAAGTGGAAGAGTAGTTTCTCTTGTTAGTTGCTTGTCCAAAACAAAACACAAACTAAAAACAAAATTCTCTACATCCAGATACATGGTTTTAGCTCCAGCCCACCTATGGAAATCCAATTCCCAAGCTGTCATCTATCTATGCATAGCTGATTCAATATAGTATGCATCTCATTGAGGAGAATTGAATTTCTGTCTTACAGATGCCAGTTGAAAACTCCTAGATTTCAAACATTCATCTTTAGTGAACTTGAGGAACTTTGTTAATACTCTAAATGGTTTGATTAGGGGGAATTAGAAGCAATTAGAAACACTGAGAAAATGTATTTTGAAGCTCTTTCTCAGGCTTAACTCAGTTGGAAACCTGGCTTAAGTTGTATGATTTTAACAGATTATCTATAAGCTAAACTGTAGCTATGATAGAATGTGTGAGATCTGATGATACATGTATAAATAACTTTTAATTTTAAAGTATCAATACACAGGATGGGGAGTTCAGTACAGGGTGGGTTGCATGGATTAAGAAGCTTAGGGGTGTTCTTTTTATTGAATTGGTATATGATACGAGAAAAAGTTAAAGGCAGAAAAAATTTACATCAAGAACTTTATAAGAAGCTTAAGAGAGAAAAGTAAGAAGCTTTGGGTACCTCACTATATCTAGATGGGATAAGAACAATAATAACCCACTGATTACTCACTCAGAAGAAAACCATATTGTTCAATAGAAAAACTCATTTCCTGGAACTGGAATTATTGTCAAATATCTTTTCTTTAATGGATTTCATTTTCAAAAATGAAAAAGGCTTTTTGTTTGTTTCTGATTATAAAAGTAATGGAATTGATGGGAAAGATAGTGGTATAAGTACACATTTATCCATGCCTAACATTTCTCAAAGGAAGCGAAAGAACCAACAAACAAAAAGAAAACTTCATTAACGCGGAAACTAGAGCAAGCTTCGTCTTCATAATGCAATGTCTGGATAAAGGATGCCAAGGGCATGCACATGCTTCCCCGACTCATGAGCAGAGTGGGTTGGGCTGTGGGAAGTAGACAGAGATGGTGCAGAAGAACCTCAATGGTACTTCCCAACCAGAGGAACAGACATCAGTGTTATAAATGGGCTGCAGGAAGGATGACACACATCTTTTTTGGTGTGGAGGGGATGCTAGAAAGGAAACTGTAAGGCTGTATAGTCTTATTCTGTTCCTCTGACATGACTTCCTAAGCAGTAGAGATCTGTAGATGAACTTCATTGGGGTTGTGGACCAGAAATAATAATTTTGAAATCACAAAATTAAGCCTTTAAAGAGAAGTCTCAATATTGAAAATATATTCTATATCAGAATTAGTAAAGTAAGTGCAAATTTAGGAGGTACTCCCCTCCATGGAATGGAGAATAGCACAAAGTGGAGGAGACTGAAAGATTTTTAGTAAATTCAGAAAGAAAATTCAGAGTCAAACTTTCCAGACTATAGTTGTACATAGACACAAATCCTTCCCCACCCACTTACCTCCACTGCAGGCAGCTAAGTAGTAGAAGAGAAAATATTTACTGTAATGTTCATCCTTTTAGTTTTACTGCTCACAGAAAGATGAAAATAATGTGTGAATGGATACGCTTGAGGAGGCTATCCATATGAATCTAGACAAGTGCTTAGACTTATGTTTATGAGATAAATATGCAGGAAAACACCAGCTTACAAACATTGTATAGCAAAAAAGATTAAAGAGACATTTCATTCAACAGATGGATGAAAATAACATTTTGGAAGATTTACTATAGAAAACAGAGAACGATTTGTGCTTGTAAGGAAATTAAAATATATTCAAGCAGGATATTTTATTTTATTTTTTAAGATTTTATTTATTTATTTTTAGAGAGAGGATAAGGGAGGGAGAAAGAGAGGGAGAGAAACATCAATGTGAGAGAGAAACATGGATTGGTTGCCTCTCGCATGCACCCCAACTGAGGACTGAACATGAAAGCTAGGCATGTGCCCCCACTGGGAATTGAACTGGAGACTTTCCTGTTTGTGGGATGATGACCAACTGAGCCACAATGGTCAGGGCATTGAAACATTTTTAAAGCTGAGGAATTATTTCCTTCAAAATAAATGTTATATAGATTCTTAAGAATTAAGAGAGGCTGTTCTGATACTTGTTATGTGGCTATTGATTTAACAAATGCATTCTTCTCAATACCTGTAAGTCAGGATCATCACAAGCAGTTTTCATTCATTTGGGATGAGCAATAGTTGACATTTATGAAGTTGTGTTATGGTCTGTGCCTGCCCTCTGTTATAGTCTAGTAGTCTGAAGCGGCTTGATTATCTGGACATTCTTCAGAATATCATATTTGTTTGGTATCTTGATATCATCGTGTTATATGGCTCTGATGAGTGGGAAATTGTAAATGCTTCAAATGCCAATGCGAGGCATATGCACTGCGGAAGTGGGAGATAAAACTCTATAAACATTCAAGGGCTGGCTACACTGGTGAGGATTTCAAAGTCTAATGATCTGATACAAACTTTGGCATCAGACAGAATTGGCTTGAGTTTATGTTCTATTATTTGTTAGCTTTGAATAAGTTCCTAACCTTCTAAGTCCAAGTAAGGTTGAAATGATTCAATTTATGAAGACCTTAGAATGCTGCCTGGCACATGTTTAACTAATGTACATGATATTATTCTTCTTATTATTACTCATTTAAGGGACCAGAATCTTGACTGCAATTGTTATTTGGGTCCAGCCAGTTCAGAAATCTATTTATAATAATGTATGGTAGCATTCTTTAACTCATAATTACAGAATAATAAAACAAGGTCAAACTGAGAATATCTGAGCCCACATTATGGAAAGGGAAGCTGGAGTGAGTCTAATTATGTGGATGACCTCAGGATAATTCATTTTTATTATTTATTATTATTTTAAATTAAATGTATTACTACTCATGCATCTTCTTGGGAAAGATGAAGTCTTGACCTCTCTCTTTTCTGCTTACTCCTTATATCTGGAGAAGTGAATTATGATAGGTATAATTTAGGAGAGTTACTAACAGTGGCCAGATTATTTTAATAGGGGCAGGATCATTGCAATTCAAGGTGGGCTGGTCTCTCGTCCTCCCTTGGGCTCCTTGCTGATTAAGGTGTCAGTGTCTAAAGGATGCTGAGTCCTGCCCAAGGAAGACAGGTCAGGTTTCTGCTCTCTGGGTTTTGGCTTCTTCATCTGCGCCTGGACAGTTGGGTCAGGTTAATCTTTCACCTCTAACTCAGGAGAAAGGTTCATTTTGTTCTCTGGTCTAAACCATTTTCTCAATCTTTTAAAAATGCTGATTGATATTTTGACTTAACTCTAATGTTAATCTATAATGTGATTACTATAAAATGAGATTCTGATATTCATTTCCATTTCTTTAGCCATTGATTGATTGTTGATTGATCTATTCACCTACTCATTCATTCATACATTTATTATGGATATTTATTACTCAATATATAGAGTTCCTACTATGTGCCAGGGATTCGAGTAGGCACTGCAGCTACAAAGTGCGCAAAATGGACTAAAATCCCTGTCTCTATGGGACTTATATTCTTTTAGGGAAATGAGACCATAAACAATATTAACAAGTAAAACATAGATGTGTATAAACAATAAAATATAGGGAGTGATAAATAGTGCTAAGAAAAAATAAAGCAAAAGAAAAGTCAGGAAGTGCCATGAAAAGGATGGGGTTGAATTTTGGATTGGGTAGCCTGGGAAGATGTCTCTGAAGTGATAAAGGACTGAAGGAAAAGGAAGAGCAAGGACTGAAGCTACCTGGGGTGAGGATCCAGGTAAAATGACGTAATGTTCATTGGCCAGAGGTGGGAGTGTGAGGAGATGGTCTGTGTGGTTGGTAAAGACTTGGACACCATGAATGCAAGGGGAAACTTATGATATGCCCTACATACTAACAGTGCACAGAACAGACAAAATTCCTGCTCTTGTGAAACATATTCTAGTAGAGGAGGCAGACAATAACAAAATAAATAAAATATAGAGAATAAAGGGTAGTAAATGCTATTAAAAGACAATAAGGCAGGGAAAGAGGGCATTCTTGCTGCAGCATTGACCACAGGCTGTTGGGGGTTCCTGGAGGGGGTGTGAGAATAGATGCAGGGAGACAAGTTAGAGGTCATTGCAGTCATCAAGGCAGGAGGTGGTGAGAATGATGTGGAGGAGCATGGTAGCAGTGGAGGTGATGGGGCAGGGTAGGTTTGGGACATATTTAGAAGGCAGAACCAAGAAGAATTTGTCGATAGATTGGACATGTGGTGCAAGAGGAAGGGAATTCAAGAATGACTCCAAGGGTTTCAGGCTGAACAACTGGAAAGATGGAGTTGTCACCAACTAAGATGGGGAAGACCAGGGAGCAGCATATTTTGGGAAACTTTTGTGAGCTCAGTTTGAATGTGTCATTTGCAAGGCCCACTAGATATCCACGTAGAGATGTTGAGAGGACAGTTTGGAGTTAAGATAGAAAAGTTGGCATGGATTTTTGCTTTTCAGGTCATGATTGTTTGCACCATAGTTTCTTATTGGGAGGCAGTGAAGAGCATGGGGTCTGTCTTTTGGTGATCTGGCCTAAAGTCTTGCTCCGAGACCCACTAGCTCTGCACCCTTGAGCAGTTATTTAACTTCTCTATGACTCAACTTTGTCATCAGTAAAATGGGAAGAAATAATTGTGTAACTCATTGAATTGCTTTGAAAATGAAATGAGTTCATCCCTCTCATGATCTTGGCAGTATGCCTGACATGAAGTAAGTATTCAAAACAAAAATTAAAAAAAATTATAATAGCAGTAGCTAACATTCCTGTAGTCCTCACTTTATGCCAGATACTCTTTTGAAAACTTTGTATATTTTAACTCATTTTTCACTCACAAAACCCTAGGAGGCAGATATTATTACATCGTGGTGACATGCAGGTGACATGGAAGGCCAAGTTACACAGTTGGCAGGTGGCAGAGTTAGGGTTTACTTCCAGGAGATCTGATTCCAGAGTCATGCATTCTGGCCTCTCAGAACTTTCAGAACATGCTAGCTATGGGTATTATTTCCCTGGGTTTTTCCTTCCTTATATTAGGGCATCCATTCTTAATTTGTTTATGAACTTGTTCAAAGTTTACCTTTAGAGTCTGATATTTATCAATTTTATTTCTAAGAAGTATTGCTACCACCAATATACTTCAAAAAATATGATTTCTAATTGCCGTTGGAATGACCTATCTCTATTTGCCAAGTCCTGTTGCTTCCTGTCTTCTAGTTTGAGCATTATCTTCAGTATCTGGCTGGCTGGCATTCTGCCCTTGTAGCAGCAACACAGGGATGCAGTTCTGCCTGCCTCAGTGGGAAGAGTCAATTACTGGTTGAGATTCTGCCTCCCCTGGCTGCTGCCACTTAGGGGCATGCTTGCTTTACCATTTCATGTCCATTCTTATGTGGACAATAGTTGCATAGCTAAATGGCAGCTCAAACCCTTGAATTTACTTTTGTCACATCACACACATAATATATGGTAAATATTATTTCCAGCAGATATTTATAAGAGCCTTATTCAGGATCTTATTGGACAACATATGGTATTTTAATAGTTTAAAACATTGGTAATTGGTAACTTATATTTTTATCTTCACTTATTCTTCTTTTGATGCTCATTTTTTTTCTTTATGTAGAGCTGAGTTGCTATATTATTTTACTTCTTTTTAGAGAGCTTCTTGAAACATTTCTTATAAGGCAGGTCCAATGACCAAAAAATTCCTTCAATTTTTGTCTGAGAAAATATTTCTTCTTTACTTTTGGAGGATAATTTTGCAGGGTACAGAATTCTAGGTGGCTGAGGTTTTCTTTCTTTTTTTTTTTTTGCTTTCTCAACACTTTAAATATTTAATTTCACTCTTTTCTTGCTTACATGTTGTTTGAGGAGAAGTTGAATGTCATTCTTATCTTTGTTCCACTATAGGTAAAGATTTTTTACCCCCTCTGGCTTCTCTCAAAATTTTTTCTTTATCTTTTATTTTCTGTAGTTTGAAAAGTATATGCTTAAGGGTAGGTTTACTTGTTTGTTTTATTTTTATATTTATTCTGCTTAGTGTTCTCTGAGATTTCTGACTCTGTGGCTTGGTGTCTGAGATTAATTTGAAAAAATTTGCAGTCATTATTGTTTTAAATATCTATTCTGTTCCTGCCTTTTGTTTTCCTTTTCTATTCTCAGTATGTATCTGTTATACCTTTTGTAGCTGTCCTGTGGTTCTTGAACATTCTCTTGTTTTTTTCTAGTTTTTGTTCTCTTTGTAGTTATGGATCTTCCTTCCCTCCTCCCTCCCTCCTCCTTCCTTCCTTCCTTCCTTCCTTCCTTCCTTCCTTCCTTCCTTCCTTCCTTCCTTCCTTCCTTCCTTCCTTCCTTCCTTCTTTCCTTTCTCTCTTTCTCTCTCTTTCTTTCAAAAAGATTTTATTTATTTTTAGAGAGAAGGGAAGGGATGAAGAAAGAGAGGGAGAGAAACATTGGTGTGCCAGAGAAACGTTGATTGGTTGCCTCTCATGTGTTCCCAACCAGGAACCTTACTTGAAGTCCAGATATATGCCCTGACTGAGAATTGAACCAGTGACCCTTTGGTTTGTGCTATGATGCCCAATCCACTGAGCCACACAGGTCAGGGCAAGTTTTGGAAGTTTCTGTTGACATATCCTCAAACTTTAAGATTCGTTTCTCAGCTATGTCCAGTCTACTAACAAGTTCATTAGAGGCATTCTTTATATTGTTAACAGTTTTTGATCTCTAGCATTTCTTTTGGTTCTTTCTTAGGTTTCCATCTCTGCTTACATTGACCGTCTGTTGTTGCTGTTTATCTATTAGAGCCCATTAGAATATTAATTATAGTTATTTTGAATTTCCATTCTTATAATTCCCACATCCCTCCATGTCTCCTTCAGATGCTTGCTCTGGCTACTCCTATTGTGTTTTTTTGCACTTTTGTATGCCTTGTGATTTTTTTCTTCATAGCTGATTATGATGTACTGGGTAGAAAGAACCGCTGTAAATAAGCCTTTAGTAATGTGGTGGTGTGTGGTGGAAGCAAAGTGTTTTATAGTCCTAATTAGGTCTCAGCCTTTTAGTGAGCCTGTGTCTCTGGACTATGAACTGCACAGTGTTTCTTTGTCCACTGCACCACCATCCCCATGAAGGTGGAAGAGGATGGTTAGAGTGAAGAGGCTACAGCTGACTGGGAGGTTCCCTGGCTGTAGGTCAGTTAGGTTCTGGTAATACTCCAGCAGATTAGGCTCTGGCTAACTCGTTTCTCCTGAGAGCAATTGTTAGGAAAAGTAGAACAATCCAGTTTTTAACTCTCAGAGGTGTCCACAGGGAGCCTCGATTGGTCAGTTACAGCTCAGGTTTTTCTCTCTCTGGCACTGGCGCCCGAGGTGGTTTCCCTTCTGAGTCTCTTTGGGTGAGCTGTGACTGCCTGCATTTGCCTTTCTGTCTCTTCAGTCTTGGAGGCAGCAGTTTTCCCAGTGCTTGCTCTCCCTTGTCTTATGGATCCTAGAAATCAGCCTATTCAGGTTTTTACTTATTAAGATGGAGTGGCAAATTCTAAGCTTCTTATATGCTGATCCAGAAACCTGAAATAGCAATCAGTAACTTTTAATCAGGTCTGGATTCTAAATATTTAGGTTTAATCATCGTATATATACAGCAACAAAGCAATATCTTTAAATGTCTATTTCTAAAAATAATCGAGCTATATTTTTATAAAAAAAACTCTATATTACATAATTAGTTGGGAGTAAAAATCTACTCCTTTGAACTCTGTAAAAAAATGATATAAAGTATGGTTTATGGGCCAAATCCACCTGCCTACCACCTGTTTCTCTATGGTCCATGAGCTACGAATTCCTTTTCATTTTTAAATTATTAAAAAAAAACACAAGAGATGAATGCAATTTTGCGATGCATGAAAATGTATGTATAATGCAAATTGCAGTGTCTATAAATAAAGTTTTATTGGAACACAGCCACACTGTTTACATGTTGTAGGTGGCTGCCTTCACACTAAAATGACAAAGCTGAGTAGTTATGACAGAGATTGTATAGCCTGTAAAACCTAAAATATTCACTATTTTCCCTTTGCAGAACAAGTCTGCCAACCCCTGAAATAACTAATAAGCAAATACCACCACAGGTATCCTTGGTGAGACTGGAGCCCTGCATCACCTTGTCAGGGTCTGCTTGTTGCTCTGCTTACAATGTGCAGATCCATCATTCAACAGTGGATGCTGACTGCAATCAGATGAGACAGCCAGAGAAAAAAATTCAGCCTAATTACATAAAACTTCTTATCTTAATATGCATTCCCTTTGAAAACAAGATGGTTCTTGTAAATGGTTGACTTGTGTTCCAGAAATACAGCTATCTGAATGAGGAGTTGCATTTTGAAAACCTAGGTAACAAGATATTTTTTTTCCAGAATGAAAGTTATTTTATTATTTATGTTTCTCATAAAATATGCATTTTAATGAGAAAAATAAATGTAAAAAGTTATAAAAACACAGAGGAGCATAGTATAAAAGTAAAAATCACCTAAAATCCCACCTCAGAGATAACCACCATTTGACCTCTTTCTAGCCTGTGGCTCGAGAGAAAGAGCTGATACCTATTTTTCAGTCTGCTAAAGGAAAGGGTCTACTTTCTTACTCCAAAGTGGAGCCCATTGACTCTTTGCAGGTTAGTCAAACTCTGTGAGGTTCTAGCCACTGAGACTCAGGTGGGAAGCTAGTAAGTCTGGCTGCTGTCTACACCTCGGCAGCTCAGTTTATATCAGACATAAATGCAGGAAAATACAGAAAACATTGCATGGGCATTCATTCATTTAACCATTCAACCAATCAGTCAGTGACTAGTAGCATATTAGTTTTCTATTGCTGCTGCAAAAAATGACCACAGACTTAATGGCTTAAAACAATGCACATTTATTCTTTTACAATTTTGGTGGTCAGAAGTCTAAAATCAAGGTGTTGGAAGGGCTGCATTTCTTCTGAAAGCTTCAGGGAAGAATCTGTTTCCTCACCTTTTCTAGCTTTTAGAGGTCAGCTGCATTCCTTGGCTGATGGCCTCTTTTTCTGTCTTCAAATCACATCACTCCAACAGCTGGTTTTGTGATCACATCTCCTTTTCTCTTTTTCTTAATATCTTGCCTTCCGCTTATAAGGACCAGTGTGATTATATTGGGTCCACACAGCTGACTCAGGATAATCTCCCCACCTCAAGATCCTTCATTTAATCACACCTGCAAAGTCCCTTTTGCTAAGCAAGGTAACACATTCACAAGTTCTGGAGATTATAATATGGACATCTTTGGGAGGCCATCATTCTATCTACCACAGTGTGTGAACTCCTGCTTTTTCTGACACTAAACTGAGCTCTAGAACTAAAAATGGAGCAGAGATGGTTCTCCAAAAACCTGTTGGTCAGACAGAAGGTGGTGGTTCTCACTGGGTGAGGCTCAACTGTGGCATTGGCTGCAGCAGTAGATATGACAAGTCGGCACCATAGGGAAGTGGTGGTAGATGCCCTGTGGTGACTAACAGGCCTTGTTTCTAAACACTCATGAGAAACCCCCACTCCAGAGTCCCATCAAGACTGTGCTCAGGGCAGATATTGCTGGAGGTAAGGGAAGTTGTCTGTTAGCAGATAAAGAGCCTGTGAAGCATGAACTTCCCCAGGTGAAATAAAAAATGAAAATCAAAGTGGGAATTCAAAGTCAGACATTGTCTAGCAGGGCTTACAAGGCAATTGACTTGTGTCAAAAGTTTCATTTTCGATGCTCACCTATTTTGTGCAGTTTCCTTTATATTCTGTATACTGCTGTTTGGGAAGATGGAAGCTGATACTTCGTGGTAGAGAGAGGCAAGTTAGTGGGGCAAGAGAACAAGGGAACGTGGAGGGGAACTGGAGAGGAGCAGAGAAATGGTGCATATTTAGCTAGAATTTAAATGTCAGATCTATGAATTTTTATGCATGAATGTTACACAGTAATAAAAAGTGTTAAAGCGCTATGTTGGTATATTGGCTCGTCCTTAATAGTTTCCCCATGAATTGTCCATGGGCCAAAATATTTCTACCCATTTGAAAAAGTGCCCCAAACAAGCATCATGTGACCCTGCTGTTGAGATAAAATGGGAGGGAGGGATTTTTGGAGGTGAACCATCGAGGGGCATGCAGAAAGCTAGCAACCATAATTTAATCTCTGAAGAGGATGTCAACAGCATGTGCTGTACCGTATGCTATACCATGCTGAAAGCTTCAAAATACTTAGGAAAACTTCATGAGTTTTAATAAATCTAAAGAGTGGTCTTTTGAGGTACTTCACACAAATGGTTTTAGCACTATTTGCTGAGTTTTCTTGGGCACTGAAATAGATCTACTTCCGCACCAAAATATCCTCCACCTTCTTTATAGCCATTCCAGGTCAGTAGGGGGAGGAAAAAAGCTTATTTTCTGGGAAGATTTTCTGTTAATTAGTAGTGCTAAGGTAACTCTTGGGTTTAATGGATCCTTTTCAGTACATATCCAGTTAGTTACTTTTATCATGTTTTAAACCTTTGGTTGATTTAAGAAGCATCTGGATTTGGTGAAAAGAGAATAGAAATGGAATGGAAGGTTGAGAGTTTCCCTCTTGGCTTTACCATATACTAGATGCATGTCTTTGGAAAGTTAGTGTCTTTCAGCCTGTATATTCCATGCTATAAAGTAGTATAATAGGGACTTCCGGCCAAGATGGAGGTGTAGGTAGACACACTGTGTCTCCTTGCACAAACAAAACAAGGACAAGAACAAATTTAAAAACAAAAAACAACCAAAACTGACAGAAAATCGAACTGTACGGAAGTCTGACAACCAAGGAGTTAAAGAAATATTCATCCAGACCTGTAGGAGACGGTGAGACGGGCAGCTGGGTGATTTGCAGCAAGACAGCAGCTGGAGGACTGGGGTGGGTAAGGCGGTGGCTGGAGGACTTGGCGATGTGGCAGATTGTGACCTGGGTGGTCCCACATTCGTGTGCAGATAAACTGGGAGAAACAACTAGGGAGCAAGACAGACCACGCAACCCAGGGTTCCAGCACAGGGAAATAAAGCTTCAAAATCTCTGACTGAAGACACCTGTGGGGGTTGAGGTGGCAGCAGGAGAAACTCCCAGCCTCACAGGAGAGTTTGCTGGAGAGACCCACAGGGTTCTAGAACATATACAAACCCACCCACCCAGGAATCAGCACCAGAAGGGCCCAATTTGATTGTGAGTAGCAGGGGAAGTGACTGCAAACCAGCAGAGAGCAGAGCAAGCAGCATTGTCCCCTCTTGGACCCCTCCCCCACAAACAGCGTCACAAAGCAGCGATGTGAGTTGTCATGACTTGGGTTGCCCCACCCTGGTGAACACCTAAGGCTCTGCCCCTTACTAAGTAACAGGCCCACTGAGACAAAAAAAAAAAAAAGAAAGAAAAAAAGAAAAGACCCAAATGAAAGAACAGTTCAAAGCTCCAGAAAAAATGCAACTAAGTGGCAAAGAGATAGCCAACCTATCAGATACACAGTTCAAAACACTGGTTATTGGAATATTCCAGAAATTCACTTCAACAGCATACTACCGACCCACACATCAATGAAGGTTGCATTATGTGAAATAAAGAAAAATCTACAGGGAACCAACAGTGATGGGAAGGAAACCAGGACTCAAATCAATGGTTTGGAGCAGAAGGAAGAAATAAACATTCAACAAGAACAGAATGAAGAAATAAGAATTCAAAAAAATGAGGAGAGGCTTAGGAACCTCCAGGGCATCTTTAAATGTTCCAACATCTGAATCATAGGAGTGCCAAAAGGAGGAGAGGAAGACCAAGAAATTGAAAACTTATTTGAACAAATAATGAAGAAGATCTCCCCCAACCTGGCAAAGAAAATAGGCTTTCAGGAAGTCCAGGAAGCTCAGAAAGTCCCAAAGAAGTTGGACCCAAGGAGGGACACACCAAGGAACATCATAATTACATTACCCAAGATTAAAGATAAGCAGAGAATCTTAAAAGCAACAAGATAAAAGGAGACATTTACCTACAAAGGAGTTCCCATTAGACTATCAGCTGATTTCTCAAAGGAAACCTTACAGGCAAGAAGGGACTGGAAAGAAGTATTCCAAGTCATGAAAGGCAAGGACCTGCATCTAAGATTACTCTATCCAGCAAAGCTATCATTTAGAATGGAAGGGCAGATAAAGTGCTTCCCAGATAAGGTCAAGTTCAAGGAGTTCATCATCACTAAGCCCTTATTATATGAAATGTTAAAGGGACTTATGTAAGAAAAAGATAAAAAATATAAACAGTAAAATGAGAACAAACTCACAGCTATTAACCAAACCTAAAAAAACAAAAACAAACTAAGCAAACAACTAAACCAGTAACAGAATCACAGAAATGGAGATCATGTGGAAGGTTATCAGTGGGGAAGTGGAAGAGGAAGAGAGGGAGAAAATGTACAGAGAATAAGTAGCATAAATGGTTGGTAGAAAATAGACAGGGGGAGGTTAAGAATAGTATAGGAAATGTAGAAGCCAAAGAACTTATATGTACGGCCCATGGACATGAACTAAAGAGGGGGAATGAAGGTGGGAGGGGGTGTGCAGGGCAGAGCAGAATAAAGGGGGGGAAATGGGACAACTGTAATAGCATCATCAATAAAATATATTTTTTAAGAAGTGGTATAATAATACCTGCTGCAGAGGCTTGCATTGAACATTAATACAGGTAAGAAACCTGCAAAGTGCCCAGCACAAAACCTGTCATGGGATCATAGAAGTAATAATCTCACATTTTAGCTGTAGCACTGGTTCCCACAGGTGTATCTCTGGACTGGTCATTTTGGTGAATTTCCACAGAGCCAGTGATTTACTACATGAAGTCTCCTGAGAGTGGTGAGTTCAAAGAGGCTTTCAGGAAATATACCTACCACAGGAATTTTAGTTGCCTGTACATTGTCCCATACCTATTTAGTCAGGGTTAAAGATGCTGGACCATCAATCTGAATATAAATACATACTTCTTTTTAAAAACCCTGGAGTCAAATTACAAATTATGACCTATAAATGAACCCAGGGCATTTATGCTTCTTCTTGGAAGATTTCCAAGATGCCATTAAAGAGACTTACAGTTACTCAAGCATTACCCTCCCCCGACGCAGCATGCCAAGGTATAGTGGTTAAGAATTGATTGGCTTGTTCCAGATGGGCCAGCAAAAAATACAGCAAAAACTACTCAGGAAGGTGGATGTAACAATGTGTGTGATATTATTGAAGATGGAATTTCTCTGAGTCTGGTCAGGCTACCATAACAGAATACCATACACTGGGTGGCCTAAACAATAAGAGTTTATTTTTCATGGTGCTGGAGGCTGGGGAATCTAATATTTCATTTTGAAGCCTTTCCCTTGGCTTATAGGCAGCCACTGTCTAGCTGTGTGCTCACATGACATCTTCTTAGCTTGCAGAGAGCAAAAGCACAGGGGTCTCTTCTAATAGGGACATGAATTCCTTCATGGGCCCCCACTCTCATGACATCATCTAAACCTAATTGCTTCCCAAAGGTCTCAGTTCCAAATACCATCACATTAGAGGTTAAGGTTTCAACATGTGACACATTCAGTCTTAATAGCATTTATGAGTGTCAAAACATGTGAGAAGATATGGCCACAAATCCAAAAAACACATAACCTCTTGATTCTGACTGTTTATCCCTCCTACTGCTCTCCCTTCTCCCCACCTACCTAAGCAACTTTAAAACTTATTCTACTTTGTACCCAGAGAATTGTTTTAGAATTTACCAGTTATTCAACCATGACTTACTCATAACCAAATATTGTGATTTTGACTGATAACATTACTCTGTTTTGAAGGGAAAGAAACATAATTTTGCAATAAATAGGTATTTGAATAAATAAACATAAATTTTGCAATCTGTTTTAAATTGTGTTTTGTAGGATTATCCTCACATGAAGTCTATAAAAAGAAAAACTGGAAGATAATAATTTGTCAATATTGGTTCAGCATTATCCAATGGGCACAAAGACTATCTAAAAGAGAATTCTGATCAATGAAGAAGTACCTTTTTTTGTTGTTGTTGAGCAGGATCTTACCAGGCTTTGCCAGTGATAAGATAAAATATCCCTGTTGGTCATCAAATTCCTTGCACCTCAATTTTTTTCTGCTTACTAAGAAACATACTGATAACTAATTTAGTTATTCAGGTGTCTTAATGAGGAAGAGTGAGTTCCAGAAAGTGATAGCTATACTTAAATACATAAAAAATTTTTACAAATCTGGTTCTTAGAAAAAGGAAGGCATGTCTTTTATTGCAAATGACATGCATCAGCCTTTGGTGGGTTCTCTTCATGGAGGCTGGGGTACTGTTCCCCAAACTTGGTCAACTCTGGGGGCACTGAAAAAAAATCAAGTTTTTAGACTTTAAATCTTAGAATTAGAGCCTGGGCATAGAGACTGCACCAAGATACTGACCACAGTGAGGCATTGCTGAAATTGTCACTATATCCATATCTCTTGGACCTTCTCACTTAACAAGTCTGAATGGGCATGCCAGTTGCCATCTGCCAGCTATTGTGTTATCTGCATATAATGTGGGAATTATCTCCCTCTTTCAAGCTCACAGAACAGCTTTGCTCCATGAATAGAATACTTGGCAGCACACACAGTAACCATGCCAGAATGCCGCAGGACATAAAATAGAATATGTTTTCAGGATCTCTGATAATTTCTTCATATACAACATCCTACCTCCCCAAAGAGTCTGTGAAACAACTTAGTTTTAAAAAATGATATATTATTAATCATGCTATTACAGTTGTCCTAATTTTTCCCCCTTTGTCCCCCTCCACCCAGCACTCCTCGCTCCCTCAGGCGATCCCCACACCGTTGTTCATGGGTCGTGAGTATAAGATCTTTGGCTACTCCTATTCCTGTACTGTATTTCACATCCCCATGGCTATCCTGTAGCTATCTATTTGTACTTCTTAATCCCCTTTTCACCCCCTATATCCCCCTCCCATCTGGCAACCATCAAAATACTTTCCATATCCATGATTCTGTCTCTGTTCTTCTAGTTTGCTTAGTTTGGTTTTTATATTCAATTGTTGATAGATATGTATTTATTGCCATTTTATTGTTCATAGTTTTGATATTCTTTTTCTTAAATAAGTCCCTTTCACATTTCATAATGGTTTGGTGATGATGAACTCCTTTAATTTTTTCCTGTCTGGGAGGCTCTTTATCTGCCCTTTGATACTAAATGATAGCTTTGCTGGGTAGAGCAATCTCCAAAATGACCTAGTTTTGAGGGACACATTTTATACCAAGAATCAGTGAAAGCTTCTGGAAGCTGTAAAGAAGTTTGAAGACAGTTGTGTCTTCCTCCTTTGAGTGGAAGGTTATACACGAAACCGTTACAACACGGAGCCCAACAGGGCCTGTATCTCCACATACAGTCCACAGAGCCTGAAGTTAGAAACTGTATTCGGGGAGAAGAGTGGCTGAGAACTTTGAGGCAAGTTAGTAGAAGGTATTTTCATTCATTCACATTGCAGATTAGACATTTTGGTAGTTTTCTGGTCACTAAGTCATTTAATACAGATATTCCGGATTCACTCCTTTTTGGTTGGGTCTTTTTGGATATTTTTCCTATTCTGTTAATAGAATCGTGCTGTAGATATAATTTCTGTCATTCTTCAGGGTACAAGTTTTATTGTACTGCATACATTAATATAATCCTTTAACTTTACACAAACCTTTGTTCTTAGAACAGCTGTCTCTATGAATATTTTATTAGTGTTTACTAGTAATGCTTTTCCAATTCTTTTATTTTTAAACAACTTCACTGGTTCTCCTTTGTTACTGGATTTCTGTATTTAAAACAAGAACTCTTGCCAGAGACCATCCTTCATATATGCTAGGAATTTATAGGTGTAACATCCATAAGTTTCCTCCAAGCAGAGATGTCAGCAATGTCCTGTGTATGTATTATCAACATAAAATAAGTCTACAGAAACAATAATTCCTCAAATAATGGAATAGTCAAGTGTTTAAAGCACATAAAGACAACATTCAACAATATGTCTTCCAAACAGGCAAAAATTGGGGTGCCCCAAATATCCTTCAATATAAGCATGTTGACTGAAGCCCCATACTCTCCTCAAAAATGTCAAGCTAAAGTTCATTCTAATGCTAATCCCATCTATTATCTGGTAATAAATGCCCATGCCTTTGAGAACTAGAGAGTCCTCTGAATACTTACATACTTCTGCTAAAGAAGTTGTTCAGTAGGTATATCCAAATAATTGATCCAAATGCTCATGTAGCATTCATAACATGTCTCTACAAATTTCTCTCCAGCTTGATGCCAGTCAGCCAGTACTCTAGGTTTTTTAATTTAATTTAATTTAATTTAAATTGTTGTTCAAGTACAGTTTTCTGCCTTTTACTCCCATCCCAGGCCACCCCTCCAGCCCTCCTCACCTCCCTCCCGTTTCTACCCCTGCCTTGTTTTTGTCCATGTGTCCTTTATCCTTGTTCCTGCAAACCCTTCCCCTTTTCCCTTGAAATTCCGTCCTCTCTCCCCTCTGGTCACTGTCAGCCTGTTCTCTTATTTCCGCCTCTTAGCTGCATTTTCTAGCCAATGAGGACACAACAAAACAAATAAATAGTTGGCTTAATATGTATGTTGTATCCCAGAGGACAATAACCACCTGAGCAGAATGTCTCTGGGATAGGACCTTTTCTGAGTCTTTGATAAGCCATTTTGCCATTCCATAAATGGATACTTCTGGGGATGGGTACATGAAAAGCCAACTAGTGCACTTTCTTTGAGGTAACACAGATTCCTGGTCCCTGGCAATGTTGTATGGGACACAATATCAAAAGATCAGGCATTCTGAAGTCCATGAGAAGTGGTGCTGAGCAGGGAGGGCAAACTGATATCCATAGTATACATCAATTGCAGTAAGGACAAATAACTACCCCATGTGGGGTATATGGAGTGTTCCATGGACGCTAAAACAAGTTAACCCCATAATATTATACCAGTAAAGTGAAGCAGCCTCTTGATAACTTCAATACCCATTTCCTGTTGTTCTGTGTCTCAGTTAACCACAGGTGGAAGAACACCTCAGGAACTGAAATGGCCTGCATGCGTGGGGTCATCACCACCCTGCAAGGGGTCACAATGACCCTGCTTACCACCTCCATGGAGTGCCTGTTGCTCTCAGATAGTGAATTACCCAACAGCAAATCCCATTGTGAGATCTGTCTTCCCAGGGCCATTGCTGAGACTGTCTTAGCATGGGTTTCCTAAAAAACAGGATCCGAGGCAAACATGTCCTAACATTTTAGAGGAGAATTTAATCCCAGGAAAGTAGAAGTAGGGGAAAATGGGGAGCAGAGCAAGGGAAGGAGGGAAGGCAAATACAGGGGAATGTGTTACTGAGCTTTCCACCACCTCATGGATAACAAGTTCAGCTGTTTGCTTGGCCTTGGGAATGTCTTTAGAGAGGCCAAATACTCTTATTGCCCCTTTGAAAAAAATCCAGAGTGTGGGGACTGGTGGGAGGTGGGGGAGAAAGAGGAAAAGGAAGATAAATTGATTTGCTCCCACCATTTTCTCCCATTGGTCTGGATTGTGCTGTCTCATCCCTCCAGGCAGCTGTTGGGGAAGCAGAGCTTCTGTTGGTCCCTTCTTCTCATTCAGCACTATGTCTAGGTCCATTTAATCTGTATGTGTGGTGGGAGAGAGGGGGGGCTCCAGTGACCTGCTCTGTGAACATGGGAACTGTGTTAAGGCTGCTTGGTTGGGGATGGGGCAGGGCACAAACAGTTCAAAGTAGTTGTTGTCATAAGAATCTGAAATAATGCATAAACTGAGTCTGGTATAGGTGTGTTCAGCAAATAGTGATTTGCCCCAGATCTACACCCTACTGGACTCTTCTCTGTCTGGAAAATTCCACAGGAATAATCAATAATACATATTCAGCATGAATTCTCATAAAACATTTATACTTCTTGCTTTCCCTAGGGCACCTAGAAGAGTGCCTGCCACATAAAAGTCTCTGGGCAATTTGGTTTAGAAGCCTCATAGTTCTTGCAAAGCCATCTCAAGTGTCTGATGGATGCAGCAGACAAATTACTGCACTTGCCTATGGAATTAGCTTTTCACAAATCATCCACATTAGACATGAGAGTGAAAAACAAAACAAAACCCTGTTTCTGATATTTAACTTAATTACCTGGTTCATTTCTATAACTTAAATCTCAACCTACTGGAAATGATTTTTATCCTTTTTGAGAAACTTTACTATTCTTTTTCTTTGAGCATACAGGCATTTAAACAATTTTTTCATAGTTAGAACAAGATGTTTGAATTCTTATGCCTTTTTATAATTCAAAGCTGTTTAATTTTGAACTTAAGATGACCAGGAATGCCCTCTAGCTCAGATCATATGTGTAGTAGTAATATTTTATGTTTAGTTTTTGGAGAAGAATGGGGATGGGGGGGCAGTGGTAGAATGTAAGAGGGAATCCAAGGAGGACTAAAAATATTTGATTCCTATTTGGAAATGGAGATGCCTGCCTAGGCATCTCAGTTAGAATACTAGTACAGGAACTAAGACCTCAGTTTGTTCTACTTCATTCAAATATTACTTCTTAAAGCATATGAAATGTTTTAAAAATATTTTGAATAAGAATAACACAAATTTATTTAGCAAGGATGAACTATATAAAAATGAGAACTATTTAGAATTTGCTTACATGTTTATTACATATATATGCTTTATAAAATATATTGTGTATATTTTCAATATTATCTTACATGACAAATACTATTCATTCTTATAGCATCTATTGGGGCTAACTACCATTACTTTCCCCAGAATTTAACCAGAATTGTAAAAATTGCAGGCCCCTTCTGATCCTTATCTGAACCCTCTGTATTATTCTTCTGGTTTGGAATCTCCATTTCATGTCCTATGACTTAGACTGATTTTCCTCAACTGCCTACTTGTTGATACTTTTGCTAATCCGCTTTTTACTGAGGACTCTTAGCCTGTTTGTGGGCAGGTGCCCACATTTCCATCCCTGATGTGAAGAGTTTATTAGCAACAAATTTATGCAGCACAGCAGATGGGACTTTGGATGTACTCCCTTTGAAATGTCTGACAGCCCTGACTGGTGTGGCTCAGTGGGTTGGATGTCATTCTGTGAAGGGAAAGGTTTCCTGGTTCAATTTGTGGTTGGGGCCCATGCCTGGGTTGCGGGTGTGCATTCGGCAGCAATCGACGTTTCTCTTGCCCATTGATCTTTCTCTTCCTCTCTTGCTATCTCTCTAAAAAATCTTTTAAAAACCTTAAAAAAATAAAAAAGAAATGTCTGACAAATGCCCTTTGCTATGTGCCACCACTGTGGGAGTCTTTTCACAATTCACCTATTCAACATGTATGTACTAAGTGCCCACTTTGGGGCAGGGGTTGTGATAGGTGCTGAGAATACAGAGGGGAGCAAAATGTGCCTGGGTCCTGCCTTCTCAGACCCTCCACTTTACAGATGTAGTGGATGATGAAATGAGCAGTTACAGCAGTGTGCACTGGGATAGGGGAGCCATAGGGTGCTTTGGGGTAAAATAACAGAAAAGGTGAATCATGGTGGGTTTCCTTGCAGAAGGACATGTGCTATATGAAGAAAGAAAGTGTAGGGATTACCATACTTTGAGGACTATATGACACACCTAGGTTTTAGAGGAGGAAAATAGGAAAAAATTTTTTGAAGTGAAAAATTTTTTTGAAACAAAAAATGCGGTAAAATACTTAATAACATAAATAACATAATATTTCACCAATGTAAATGTAAACTACATTTACTAGCCAGGCAACTACACTCAGACAATAATACACATCCCCATTTTACTCCCAAATTTGGGGGGTGCATCTTATAGTCTGAAAAATATGGGTAGCTATAGTGGAACATTTTATAGTTCTCAGAGACTTAAGTGACTAAACAAAGTTAGGTTAAGTGATGCTCGAAAGAATCCTCTTTATTTAAGATTGTCCCTGTCTCTCAATAAAATCCAGGTTAAGTGCTGGCCTCCAAGTGACACAAGCCTAGGTTTTTTGTTTGTTTTTGTTTTTAAGTCATTCACATGAAAATCAATCAGTGCATACAATATCAGCAAATACTTATTAGGTACTTTCAATATGCCAGGCACTGGTTAGTAACTTGGTTTACATTAAAAAAACAGGCAAAGATTCTTGCCTGGAGATCTCACATTTTAACTGGGTAGGAGGGTGGCAGATAATAAAAAATAAGCATCATAAATAAGTAAATTATATGGTATATTAGAAGGTAGTGCTACGCAAAAAAAAGTGCAGTAAAGTCTAAGGAAAATAGCACGGGGCTAGAAGACATTCTTTTTTAGTTTTAATTTTTTTTTAGATGAGCTCGAGTTTGAGAAATAGATCTTACAGTGAATACTCAGGGTTTCTAGTTGTAGGTAACAAAATCCAGTAACTTGTTTAAGTGGAGGAGTGTTTGTGACAAGAGATCAGATAGGTTAAAGAAACTTTGCAAAGGCCAAGAAACCAAGCCTGGTTACTTCACAGGTAAGAACCCAACAACTTGGAAATGCTCAGGCACACCGCAGGACTGCTGTAGGGGATGCCCCTGCCTCTACTATGGCTGTGGCTGTGACACTGGGGACCAAGAACTGAACCTCCCCACAGCTGCTCCAGAAGAGACATGGGCCTTAACCAGGAGCAGTCTCTGTGCAGAGAGGCTCCACCTGTCACTTCTGGCTCCAGGTGTTTTTTGTGAGAACCTAGGCTGCACAGAGAGCCCAGTTTCAAGAGGGTCCATGTAATGTTTTTAATTTTCTAGCCTCTCTGATACTGTGTGTTATTCCAGAAAAGAATTGGAGTGAATGTTGAATGAGCCAGTTTTCTTTATATGTCACATCCAGTTGCTAGCCATGTGACCTTGGGAATGTTGCTTAATATTTATTAGCCTCAGTTTTCTCATCTGTAAAATGGGACCAGTAATGGGACATATCTTGTTAGGTTGTTGTGAAGATTAATTAAATAGGTAACAAATGCTAGCACTTTAATTAGATGTATGAAATTACAAAATATATGTTATCTTCTATTGCTGCTACTATTGTTAATTAAGTGGCCCTACCTCAAAGGAAATACATGCCTAGGGAAACAACCAAGTCAGGCTGTATTCGAACTTTGCTGTTGAGCTGGTTGTTTTTCACTGAACACATACATTTTTACCAAACCCAAGGTGCATTACTGCTAGGTAGAATAACTAAGATTAGGGGTGGAACAAGGAAGGGTGGGCAAGACTTACAAAACCTGCAAAAACTCCTGACTGCCTGTTTAGCTATCTAAAGTTCAAGCATGAGCTCTTTAGTCTTTTGGGTCTCTTGGGTTTTGAGTTCTTTAAGAATTGCAACAAAAACCATTGTTAACTTCTGCCTTCTTTTTCCTGTTTGCCTATTTTAATTATGAATCCTCCCTGCTAGAATAGTTTCACTGCAGCAGACTTTATCTTTTAAAAAAAAAACTCACCTGAGGATATATTTATTGATTTTAGAGGGAGAAGAAAGGAGAGAGAGAGAAAAAAAATTGATCGGTTGCCTCCTGTATATGCCCCAACTGGGAACTGAACCACAGCAATTTGGTGTACAGACAGGTGCTCCAACCCACTGAGCCACCGGGCCAGAGCCAGAATTTATCTTAATAGTGTCTGTCCCATCACCCTAGAGGGCCTGGAATTATAATGCTTCTCAGACTATATGCCAGTTGTTCAATCCCCAATGGGATCCTTTTAGATTTTCTCTCTACAGACCATCGATTTTTTGTTATTAATATCAGTTGTAACTGGGAACCAGTGTCTCAGGATCCTCATCTGATTCCGAGTAGGTCCTCTCCCTACTTCTGATATGACCCAAAACTTAGTACCGAACTCCTGTGTTGGTCCTGTGTTGGTCACCAATCAGCTGCCTCGCTCTCTACTCCTTTTTGGAATCTTCACAGTGGGAGGGGTAGTTCACAGTGGGAGGGAGGATTTTGGCTTCCAGTTCCCCCAGTTTTCTGGTTGGGCATTGAGGTGAGGTCTATATGACTTGAAATATTTTAGACTCCTGATTGGTCTCTTCCCTTGTAGATTCCTGATCACTGGGTTTCTGACATTCAGTGCTGATTGCTTCTGGAATTTAAAGTCTGGGGAAGTGTCCTCTCAGAGACTATTAGGTTGAACCACCTAGCTCTCTTCTGCCAGTTGCTACATTTAGGTTGTGGTCCCCCAACCACTATAGAGAAGTCTTCCATTCTGATGGTCTCAGTCCAGGTCCACTGGGCTTATGACCAAAGTGAAATCCTTATGAGCCTATGACAAGTCTTATGGAAATGAGATGGAAACAGGACAGAGAGATACCTTTGGAGAAAAGAGCCAGCAAACATGTCTGAGAAGATCTTTGTTTGCGTCATCGGTCTGCAGGGCCAGCCTTGGCGACATCATTGTTCAGAATTTGATGTACAAGGCAATTTGTATATACAGCATCCCTCCAGCTCTCCTTTTCAAAAAAGATTTATTTTTATCCCCCAAATATCCTTCACTTTATTTATCCTAAGGAGCCCTGCTTCCTTGGCAGTTTTCCTCTGGCTGCATTAGTTAGAAAGCTCTCTGAGCATCTCTCCTTGGCTGCCGATCCCTGTCTAACTGACAGCATCTAAGAGATGATCTCTCTCCGGGAATAAGCAGAGGGATTTCTCAGGAATAACTAAAAGTCTTTTAGAAAACAAAGCCTTCTTCCAACCACTTATAATTTCCCTCTGAGTGCTCAGAAAAGAGAAAGAGCTCACGGAAATGTCCCTCCTTGCATTTGCCCTTTGAGGGCCAGCTTACCATTTTCTCTGTCCATTATGTAGGGCTGCTTGGTCAGAATAGCAACTTAGAGATGTCACCTTTTCATGGAAGGGGTCTGTCTTTAATATGCAGAGTAGATGGAAGCATGTGGAAATGGGAGCGCAATGTAAAAGGATTTCTCATTGCAGTGTGAATGATGACAACGTTTTTAATCGAGAAGAGCATTGCTGTGCATGAGCCAAGAGACTCTTTCCCCAGCTGTTGGGAACTATTTCCTCCAAGACTCATCCCACTAGCTCTTCATCAGGTGAGAGTGTTTCTTGGGCTGCATGCCAGTTCTTGGATGGCTGAAATAGTTGCCTGGACTCTGGCTGCTCGCCCCACAGTGCTCTTTGAAACAGAGTTGCCCAGAGTGACTCACATAGAAAGCTGTTACCTCATTTTGTTGACTTCCATTGTGTAGGCTGAAGGTTGAGGGTAGCTGGAAGAGCAGAAAATGAGAACTGGAGTTGAGGGAAGTAATTTCCAATCTTAATTACCAAATGACACATGAGAACATTGACACCCTTAATGAGGAAAGTAAGGTGACAGCTTTGCTCTCTACAGGATTTCTTTTGCTAAAGTTCTAGTGAGTCACAGCTGAACTGGGGGAAGTCATGGTGAATTCAAGGGGGTTGATAAAATGATGTGAAGATTTTTCAGTAAACAACTCCCAGTGGGACCTCACAGAAGAGTAGGGTACTGGATGACTTCCACTTCTGCTGAATGGAAGGCAATAACCTTGAGAAATCCCTTCACTGAGTAGCTATCTTGATGCTAACATAGCCCAGATATGAGCTGAGCTTTATCAACCTCTTACAGCTCCTTATAAAATAGAGTAAGCCGAAACATTTATTTCATGACTTTTAGTCTCTAGGTTCTAGTTTCTGTGTGTGTTGCCTTTGATTTTGCCTCCTGCAGACTCTGAGGTCAAGCTCAACCTCTTGATTTCCTCAAACACATCCAGTGTAACAAAACAGAAAAGAAGATATTGTCAATTTTATTTATGTTTTCTTTTTTTAATGTATTTTATTGATTATGCTATTAGTTTTCCCATTACCCCCCCTTCATTCCCCTCCACCCTGAACACCCTCTCCCACCCACATTACCCCCCTTTAGTTCATGTCCATGTGTCATAAGTTCTTTAGCTTCTACATTTCCCCTACTATTCTTGCCCTCCCCCTATTTTCTATCTACCTTCATGGCTACTTATTCTTCATACTTTCCCCCCACCCTCCTCCTCCCACTCCCCTGTTGCTAACCCTCCATGTGTTCTCCTTTTCTGTGGTTCTGTTTCTGTTCTAGTTGTTTGCTTAGTTTCTTCTTGTTTTGGTTTTAGGTGCAGTTGTTAATAATTGTGAGTTTGTTGTCATTTTACTATATGTGCTTTTCATCTTCTTTTTCTTAGATAAGTCCCTTTAACATTTCATAAAATAAGATCTTGGTGAT
>CM052543.1:31036077-31085172 GCA_028533065.1 Trachops cirrhosus | reverse complement strand
GCTATCTCTTGGTCGCTTAAAAGGATGGGCTCTGGGGCTTTCAATTCTTCTCCTGTTTGGATCATCTCTTTGCTGTTTTTTTTTGGTCTTGTCGAGCACCTGTAGTGAGGGGTGGGGCCTTAGGTGTTCACCAGGGCGGGGCACCCCAGGTGCAGGATTGTGACGCTTATGTGGGGGCGGGGTCCGAGAAGGAACAATGGCGCTTGCTCAGCTCTCTGTAGAACCCCAGATCCCTCCGCCACTTTCTGCGAGCCAACTGGGCCCCTCTGGTGCCAATTCCTGTGTGGGTTGGCCTGTGCACCCTGAGGGACCTTCCTTTTCAGTCAGTGACCCAAAGCTCTATTTCCCGGCACTGGGACCCTGAGTTGGGCACAGTGCTTTGCTTCACAATGGCCGCCTCGCTGGTTGCCAACCCCCGGCCGGGGCCCCACCAGCCACCGCGGCTTGTGCGCCCAGGGTCTGCCTGCTGAAGTCCTGTGCTCCTCCTGGGTTGCTCTGCTCTCTGCTCCACGTCCCTCGCCCGGCCCGACTCCGCCCCTCCTACCGATCTGGATGAACGTGTCTAATTTTAACTTCTTGGGTGTCCGACTTCCATACACTTCAATTTTCTGTCAGTTCTGGTTGTTATTTTGTTTCTATATTGTTGTTGTCCCTATCTTGGTTGTGCAAGGAGGCACGGTGTGTCCACCTATGCCTCCATCTTGGCTGGAAGTTCTAGTCAATTTTATTAAAGATAGAGAGGTAAAGGGAGAAGTCATATCATAATTTGCCAGGTAAGTAAGCCAAATTTTCATATTAGTATTCTGTGTTTTTCAATTTTTCTGTCCCTCACCTCCTCCTCTAACTACCAAGAAGAGCTTCTCAGTTGCACTCCATCCTTGTGAGTTCTGGGACTTCACATGTCACCTCTTTCTCCTTTCATCCATCTCTTCCAGACTGCCCTGGGGAACTTCAACTTTTTATTCCTCTGAGATGCAGAACAATGTAATTTTCCTAACATCAGATCACAAACTTGGACATTCACATGCATCAAAGGCCCAAAAAGGCAGCAGTGATGATAAATGACCAAAGTAAATTAACAAACAATGAAAAAAGTTGTTATACCATTATTATCCATTTAACAAATATTTGCTGAGTGGCTACTATGTGCCAGATGTTGTTCTAAAGCACTGTCCATCTAGATAGCCCTTGGCAGACATTTGCATAATGTCTTTGCCGTCTTAGGATTGGTACCTGGTTTTGACTGGAATATCACCTTTGCCACGCTATGGCCAAGACCTTTGGTTAATTCTGACTTTTGTACTTAATAGTCCATTCATTCATTCATTCATTCAGTTCTGGAAGACAAATATCATCTCTGACCCCTGCTATCTACCACTGTGGAGGAGTAGTGACATACTCTGGAGAGACTGGGCTCTGGTTTTGGGAGTGAAGGTCTCTGAAGAGTTCTAGGGTGCTGCCATGGTCTCACATATAGCAAAGAGTTGAAAAGAAATTATCATAGGAGTATGGTGGTCCATAAGGAGTTGATTTTGCCCTCTAAGAGCTTTCTATAGGACTATGGCTGGGCCTCTGGGGAGATGGTTGGGGTTGCCTAGAGTTTGCTTATCTTTCTATGCCTATGTGACATGGTTGAGCTCAGGGGATCATTTATCAAAAGTGTTTTGCTTCTCCTTAAATACTTACGGTTGCCATGAGAGAGGCAAATAAATATAAATATTAAAGTGTGCGTTTGCCCTGGTGAATGTGGCTCATTTGTTTGGATCATTGTCCTTTTAAATCAAAAGAGGTTGCAGATTTGATTCCTGGTCAAGGGCAAATGCCTGGGTTGTGGGTTCAGTCCCTGATTGGGGCTCATGTGAGAGGCAACCAATGGATGTTTCTCTCCCTCTCTCCCTTCCTCCCTCCCCCCCTTCATATAACTAACTTACTAAATAAATAAAGTGTGGGCTCTGGAGTCAGGCTGCTTATGCTTCAATCCTATGTGACATTGGGCTCGTACTTCTCTATCCTTAGTTTTCTCAACTGAAAAGCAAGGATAAGAGTATCTACAACACGGAGTTGTTGTAAGGTGGGAGGTTAATTTTACATGTTAACTTGACTAGGACACAGTGCACCCACATATTTGTAATACGTTATTTCTAGGTTCATCTGTGAGGGTGTTTCTGGACAAGATTAACATTTAAATTGGTAGACTTAGTAAAGCAGATCATCTTCCCCATGTGGTTCTCATCCAATTCCTTGAAACCTGAATAGAATAAAAGGCTGAATAAGAAAGGATTCTTTCTCTCTGTCCGACTGTCTTTGGGCTAAAGTATCAGTCTTCTGCCTTTGGACTTGGACTTGGACTGGAACTATATTTTCTCCTATCTTGGGTCTCCAGCCTGCTGACTACAGATCTTGGACTTCATAGACTCCATAATTATGTGAGCCAAATATATTTAGATATATGTGTCTATAATTATGTATTTATATGTATATATAAATATTTATATAAATGTATTTTTATATAATATATAATATATGCATATTTTCTTCCATTGATTGTTTCTCTGTAGAACACATATGAATACAATAAATTATGTAAAATGATTCAAGTAGAACCCTTAGCATACAGCTAAGTGTTGCAGAGTAAGCATTGATATACTTCTATGATTTTCCAGATGTTTATTAAGCTCAACATTTGTGCTGAACAGTGTTCCAGATGCTGGAGATATAGTGGTGAACAAGATGATCAAGAAGACAGCTTTCAAGGATCTTGCATTCTAATGACAGAAGACAAATAACATACAAATAAGTATATTTTAGAGACAATTTCAGAGAGTGATAGGTTCTGCAAAGGAAGTAAAACAGGTTAATGTTATAAACAGTTTGAATGAACTTCTTTAGATAGGGTGGTCAGGGAATGTCTTTTAAAAGGATTGGGTTGGCCAAAAAAGTCCATTTAGTTTTTTTGGTAAAATAAAAGACACATTTTTCATTTTCACTCAGAACATTATTGATTTGGATATTTTGAATATGTTGGCTATCTCCCTCATGATATAATGTTGATCATTTTCAGTTAAGGTCTGGAACTGATCGCTATCAACTTCAATTGGTCTACCCAAACATGAACGTCCTCTAGCAAGAAATCTCCAGCACAAAACTTCGCAAACCACTTTTGTGAAGTCACAGCACTTTTTCCATACACTGTACAAATATTTTTTTGCATTTCAGTTGCATTTTTACTTTTCTGGAAATATAAAGCATAATATGCAAAAAATGTGTATTTTCTTTCATCTTCAGTATTAAAATGATTGCACAAAAATTCACCAGTTCTGATAAGTATTTTTTAAAATGCACTCTGATATGACATCTGTCACAATACAGTCTAACAAAATTGTTTCAAATGAAGTTAAAGACAAACTAAGTACTACTAGAGCCATCTTACAGAAAAACCTAATGAACTTTTTGGCCAGCCCAAAAGGTGACATTTTATTTTGAAGTGTAAAACAGAGAATTATAAGGAGCCAGACATCAAAAGAGTGATGGAGTATGTGAGTGTTGTTGGGGGCAGCATCATAAAAGGGCAAGATCGACAGATAAGAAAGACACTTCTAGGCAGAGAAATCAGCTAGTGCAAAAGCTCTGGGGATGGGAGAAGTCTTGTGTTAGTTTTTGGACTTTTCAAAAGGCCAATCTGAGTATATGGATGAGAGGAGACTGGCATTAGAGGGTGTTGGAGAGATAGAAGCTAGACCATGTCTGTCTTAAAATCTATAGAAAAGTATTTACAAATTTGTAAATACTTTTGTACTAGATAGTTGTAAGAAGAAGAGTGACTAATATAATCTATGCCTTTAAAATGTCACTCTGAGAATTGTATGGTTTCAGGATTATGGAGGCAACAGTCAAATCCATGGGACTATGGTTGTTAGACTATTGGAATTGTACTGGTAAGAGATGATGGGGACTTGAACCCAGGGTCTCTAGCTGCTGTGATCTAAATATTTGTATCCCCCCACCCACAATTTATATGTTGAAATCCTAATACCCAGTGTGATGATGTTAGAAGATGGGCCTTTGGGAGGTGATAAGGTTATGAGGGCAGAGCCTTCGTGAGTGAGATTAATGCCATGTAAAAGAGACCTCAGAGATCTGTCTTTCCTCCTTCTGCTATGTGAGGATACAATGAGAAGACTGAAGCTCAGAAGATGGCTCTCCCCTGACCATGTTGGCACCTAGATCTCAAGCTTCCAGCCTCAGAACTGTGAGAAATAATTTCTATTGTTTATAAGCTACCCAGTGTGTAATATTTTCTTATAGCAGCTTGGATGGACTAAGGCTGGAAATGGAAGATGGAAATGGATGGATTTGGGATGTGTTTGGGGTTGGGGGGAGTAGGTTAATAGGATTTACTGATGGATTGGATATAGATGAAGGAAAAGGAGGATTAAGGATGATACCTAAACTTTGAGGTATTGAGGTACATTGAGTTATTAGTACTGCCATTTATTAGGAAGGGCAAAAGTGGGGGCGGAAGAGATTTGGATATGGAGTTAGAGAGGATTATTAGACATTCAAGTGAAGCTTTATGTGATTTACTAAATACCCATCCAAATCCCCTCTTGCAAATCTTCCTTGAGAAGTCAGAAAATTAAAAACATGTCTTCTCAGGTCCTCTTGCTATAATTCCACACAAAAATCTAGGTTCTGACAATTGGAGCCATTCATGAACACTCAGCAGGCAAAAATGAGCATTTTAAGATGTTGGCTGTATGAAAGGAGACTGGATATTCTGAGGCACCCATGGAGTTGTCACCTGGAGTCAAAACTGCTGCAGGTGAGCAGCAATGGACTTTCTATTAGAACATCTCCATGGTTTAGTTGGTTTCTCCTGGCTCTGTTATTCCTGGCTCTGTGGCATCCAGACCTGATTCCCTCTCACAACATATTACAGGTGGGAAACTATTGCTTCCTCTTCCTAGGGAGGGTCATTAAGCAGTAGCAGACTCTTTCTCTTAATAATATGGGCTATAGCAGACTGCCTTAGTGCCCCACCAGTGTTTACCATTCCCATTTGCACGTACAGCTTTCTACAGCAAGCACCTGTGACTCTCTGCCTAGGAGTTTTCTCTGGTCACAGAAGCTTGGCCATGCAGGACTGGCTAAATGTGCTGAGGAGTTAGCACCCCTGGGAGCATCCCCTCAATTGGTGATCGACTAAAGTTGGTGGATAAAGGACTTATTCATTAGGTGAAGCAATTCTGAGGCTTTCTCTCTTCAGTGTCCCAGAGGGTCTCCAGCAGGATAAGGCCCCAGCTGCCTGCAGCAGTAACCTGCTTATTATCATACTATGTAATGGTTACCTTCCCTTCCCTGTCTGACTCCCTGTTCCCTTATTGATGCAACTCAAAAGTAAATGGTTTGTATCCAGATTCTTGTCTTAGGTTCTGCTTGTGGAGAAACCCCATGTAAGAAAATGATTAGCATATATGTACTACTTACTAGTTGCCATACACTGTTCTAAGCACATCATATTTAATCCTTACAGCAGCCTTATGAAAGAAGTAATCATTTCTTATTGATTTGTAAAATAGGGAAATAATTTTCCTTATTTTACAAAGGAGGATACTGAGTCTCAGGAAGTTCAAGTAATTAGTCTATGGTCATACATTAATAAGTGTGAGAGCCAGAATTTGAACAGCAGACAATCTGGCTCCAGAATATATGAATTTCACTTCTACTCTATAACATAAACTGACTGTGATATCCAATATAGTAGGCACTAGCTAAATGTGGCCATTTACATTTAAATTAATTAAACCTAAATTAAATTAAATTCAGCTCTTTGGTTGCAGTAATTATGTTTGACATACTCAAGAGCCACATGTAGTTAGTGTAGTATCTATTACATTAGACAGCACTGATGATATGAAACATTTTCATTATTGTAGATAGTTCTATTGGACAGTTACACAAGATCCTCTTTTAAACCTATTGTTTATCTAAACCTATTGTCTAAGGAATTAAACTTCCTTAATTCCATAGAAACATTTGCTTAGTTAGAAACATCTTCTACGTAAGACACAGTTGAATTCCAGACAAGATAGGAAAATGTATTAGGGCTCTTCAGCATTGTTCATGAGAGACATTCAGATTCCTCCCTTAATCCTCCTTATTTTTTATTTGCTCCAGCCAGTTCTATTAATCCTGTTTCTGTTGTTTGCCTGATGACATTGAACTAGCAGGGGAAAATTCAGGTAGACTGGGCCTCAGGCTAGAGGCAGATATACTAACTGTGACCAAAAGAAATCATCCAAAATAAAAAAACATGACCTTGAGATCCTGACTATGGGGATCTTATAGTCAACTGAATATGAATAACTAATATGCTGATATGAATATAGAATAATTGAAAGCGATGGACCAAGAGCTCAAAGCACAGCAGTTGGGGGTCAGCAGGTGTGGAGGTAAATGGCTCAGCGAACTTAGGCCTTTACTCAGGGTGCAACTGTGTGACTGATGTTCTTTAGATGATGGCTGTGAGTCATCCAGAAAAGGTTAAGAGGAGAAGGTCATGCACTTTAAAAGGGTTTCCATCCAAAATGGCTTTTAAAAAGGTGTGTTTTCCATTTAAAGTATGTTTCAGTTACCTGAGAATTTACTTTAGCAAAAACGCTCATTTTTTCTGAGAGTGTTGAATGCAGGAGATTTTACTCTAATTAGCTTTACAAGAAATTTTAATTCCTTTGCGGTGAGGAACAATGCTCTCAGACAGGGAGGAGAGTCAATTTGGGTCCTGGGAGTCCGAGCCAAGAGAGAATTTTAATCATCTCAGAGGAACCCAACCTGAGTAATTCCTTGACGTCATTCACTAAGTCTGTCCATCTCTCAGAGTGACCAGCCTGGGTCTGGGCCACCATGCTTTGCTCATTCTCTGGCAGGCACAGACAACTCTAAAAATATTCTCTAGAAGGGACTTCTGAGGGTTAGGTGTTGGCATCTCTATTTCTCTGGGTTTGGGAAAGAAGCCTTCAGAAAGGTGGCCTGGGAAAAGGAGTGGGACTTAGAATCAGCTCAGGCCGAGGACCCAGTAGCCTGAGTCTAATTTGAGGGCTCTTCAAAGAAAGTTTGTATTTCCTACCCTTCAGCCAGTCTCCTTAATTGGTTTAGCAGAAGAGTAAGCGGTGTAAAGGCATACATGTCTAGTACAAACTCTAGTAGGGCAGGGAAAGCCGTCAAGAAGCAAGGACCCTAGAGAAGCTCAGGGCTTTGAGCAATTGTTGCTTCTGTTGGTGGAGTTTAGGATAGCCTGAGAGTTGGAATGATTGTAAGCCTTTAAAAAGAATAGTTGAACTCAAGATTTTCTTCTAAGTCCTCTACTGTTAGATGCCCATCCCTCCTGGGTCTCAGAAATGACTGGAGGATTACCATAATGTATGGTAAAACTGTCAGCCTCCTTCCTTACTCCTTCCCAACCCTTACCCTGCTGACCTACACTGGAGACTGGAGGACTCCTCTTAGGGTGAATGAGAAACCATAAGAAAAGACTTATAGTTACTCATAATTTAGGGATTCCCCAAAGAAAATGGTGATGTTGTTTCTCATCTAATCACTCTATATTCAGGCTCATTGATGGACAACTCTGCCATCCCCATCTTCCACTTAGTATTTTATTACCTTCTTCTTAAACCTAAACCGGTAATGAAAGAACACTAGAACTGTCCTCCTGGACTAGAAATGTGAGGATAGTCTCTATTATGAGAACAAAACAAACAATCTATGTTTAACAGCTTCAGAGAGCTAGCAGAAGATGTTGCACCCATTAAATAAAAACAGGAGTCCATAAAAAGTAATACACAGAAGTTTTTTAAAAGCCTCTTGGAAATTAAAAATATGAAAAAATTTAAAAAGAATGTAAAATTTAAAAAGTGCCTCCCAGAAAGTTGAGAGAGAGAGACGGGTGGGGGGGGGGCCGGGGGTGGAATTATCAAAGAAATAAAGCAAGAGCCCTGGCTGGTATGGCTCAGTGGACTGAGTGCCAGCCTGTGAACCAAAGGGTCACTGGTTTGATTCCCAGTCAGGGCACATGCTTGGGTTGTGGGCCAGGTCCTTGGTTGGGGGTACGCAAGGGGCAACAGATCTATGTATCTCTTGCACATTGATGTTTCTTACCCTCTGTTCCTGCCTCCCTTCCCCTCTCTCTCAAAATAAATAAATAAAATCTTTTTAAAAAAGAAATAAAGCAAGAAATTTCCCTGAAGTGAAGGACATAAATTTTCAGATTGTGTGTTCTGTCAGTACTCAGAACAATAAATAGTCCACAGCAAGACACCTCATTATGTTATTTTAGAACACTGGTGAGAAGATTCTGACAGAGAGGGAGAGACAGACAGACAGAGATCCTATACCAAATACAGAATAAAGGAAAATGGATTTCTTAAGTCACACTGTGTATAGAAGACAATGGAGAATACTTTCAAAATTCTGAGTGAAAATAATTTGCAACCCAGAATTTTATTTCCAGAAATGTATCAACATGAAATGGTGAGTGTGCTCCACCAAAGTGAGAGTAAACCAAGAATGAGGAACAAATTGAGAGGATGTGAATAGGATGGGGATGTGCTCTATGTTGGTAAAGGCTGACATAAAAGGACTCTTAGTAAAGACATTATTGTAACAGAAGCATTAGGGAGGCAGGGCAATTTTGTTTTGTTTACTGTGAGCAGCTAGTGCCTAGAACAATGGCTGGCACACAGTAGGTCCTCAATGAATATTTGAATGAATGAAAGTTTCCCCTAAGGAATATTTCTCTTAGGAAATTTGTGAAGAAAATACAGTAAGATAAAGTAAATAAAAATAGACTTCAAAAGCTGTAGTACCTGGAATTTGCTTTTCTGTAAAAATTTATCATTTTCAAAAATTAAAAGTAATTATATAAAATAGTTTAACTGAGGATCAAAATATTTGAGATTATTCAAAAGTGAAAGACATTCCTGGGAAACTATTCTCTGTAAATTCTTATGCTAGGTTGATTGGTGATGCCTCGAAGCTCAGAACAGTTCCAGGGAAATCAAAATGTAATTTTCTCAGGTTAGAAAGCAAATTATTTTATTGACTTTGTCTTCCATCACCCACTAGTATAATACAAGGATGGGCTGAGGAAAACTGCCTTGTTTTGCTTTTCAAGTTGCTAGAGAAGAGAAAAGAAGCCCTCAGTACTTTCATATTAAATTCCAGAAAGTTTTCACCAGGACATGGTTGCCTTTCAATAAATAAAAAAGAAAAAACAGGTGCACGTCTGGATAAGCGATTTGCGTTTCCATCTAATGGCTCTAAACTGGGTCTGCAGCCCAGCTCAGCCTGGTGGCGAATGTACTGCTGACTCCTACTGCAATGAAGCCCTGGAACTGTTCATTCACCCATCCCCTCTCCCAACGCTTGCTGTGCACCTACTATGCACCAGACACTGCAAAATCAGCAGTGGAAGAAGAAATATTTTGGGGTCCATCTGAGCACCCACGAAGATATTCAGAGCGCGAACCAGGTACATTTGTGTTCGGGTGGATCTCTGGGTTGGGGTTGCACTCTTCCTTGCCAGGGGGCGGGATTTCTAGTCCCTGCGGCCTTTATAGAAGCTTCAGCCTACGTTTCCCCAAACAGGAGCTCTTCCTGGGGTTATGGGTCACTCCCCTGGCGTCTTTGGAGCGTAGGCACAGCCAGGGAGTGTGTCCCTACTCGGTGGCAGCAGGGGATGTCGGACCCAACGTTTCAGAAAAGTCCTGGTGACAAAGAAAACCTCTGGAGAGGCTGCCAGCTCTCTAGCGCTCAGCCCAAAATGCCCAGACTTTTTTTCCAAATTCGTATTTGTGGGGCTCTGGGGAGGCCAAACACCAACCCAACTCCTGAGGCACTCTCCTGCGCTCGGAGAGCCCCTGGTTACTTCGTGGGGGCTGGAAAGCCTGCGGCTCTAGGGTCTGGGGCCTTCTGGACCTTTTCCACACGCTGCCCTTCCCCCATCCTCCAAGCTGCCCGGCTATTTCTCGGTGTCCCCAGGACTCCGTGGAGAGTGGTGAGGCCAGGAGCCGCTGGGGCGGCCTGCACGCTCTGCCAGACCTAGGGATGGTGGCAGAGATCCTGGAAGAGGCGGTGTAGAGGGCAGAGGCGTTAGTCAGGTAGTGCCTCCCAGCTGCGCCTTGTCATCCAGCAGCCCCTTCCGGTCTCGGAAATGGGGAAAGGGATGCAGAAGTCCCCTTTCTATTTACAGGGATTTGGGAGGAAGGGCCTCCTAGTAAAAGCTGCTTCGGTGTCCCTGGTTGCATCCAAAAGCGAGTTCAACACTGGGCACAGAGAGCCCTTACCAGTATTAAAGAGGAACCCCTTAGGGAGCAACGCTTGCTGGTAGGCGGTTACTCAGGTCCTGAGAGTCCTCCTGCTTTGCTTCCCGTCCGCTACGGCCCCCAGCCACGCTCTAGGGGGTCTAACAGCTTCCCAGTGGGGAGGAGCGACTTCGGCCCATGCAGCCTCTGAGCACTCTGCTGGCCGCAGAAATGAGGCCCAGAGGCCTAGACAGACACCCCCTGGGGCCCCTTCTGACCCGCACAAACCAGTAGAACCAGCCACGGGGGTCCCACGAGTCTCTGGCTACGCCCTCCCTGCCCCACACCCTTGGGCAAGGCCTGGAGAGCTAAGCAGGGACAGGCGGGAGCATTTGAGTCCGCAGCCGCGAGGCAGAGCAGGGCTAGCCTGAGGCCCTGGTGGTGGGTGGCGCTCCCCCACTTCTGTATTGCCTCGACCTCCCAGCCCAATCTATGGCCTGAGCTGGAGTCTTCTCTCGGTGCCAGGGTGCCTCGAGCACCGACGGTGTGGACCAGAGAAACAGGCTTTCCTTAAGGAAAAGGGAGAGGCTGGCTCCGTGCGCGTGGATGTGCGTGTGTCTATGGCTATGCTGGGGGGGACAAGGTGTACCCTTGTGCATATAAAACGTGTCTGTTTCCCAAAGCAGAAACTCTTGGCGTTGCTTTCTGGTCCCGGCGAAGTTGGTTTGGGTGGGTGCGAGCGCTCATTTGCAAACAGCTGGTGCGGGCGTTTATGTTTCGGCGTAGCCTGGCTTATCTATGGAGACTGGTGGGGGGCGGTGTCCGTGTGTGAATGCGACAGGCGGGGCTTGTGGCTAGGGTCCAGGTATGTAAATGCGGGACTTGAGCCCTGCGGGAAGCCTGAGGGCGCGCCCCTGCCCCCTTCCGGTCTGTAACTGGGTGTGAAAGGCCGAAGGGCTCCTTTCCGGCTTGCAGCGCTCACCTCTTGGGTGGGTCGGTGCTCCGCTGGCCGGCTTAACAATCAAGCGCTTCAGGAAAAGTGAGTGTGGGGCCATACAGGTAGAGACTCGGGCACAGGCTGTCCCGCCCAGCAGCTTGGCAGAAATGCCAGAGGCCCGGGGCAGCTGTGTAAATCAACACGCGCTGTAGTGGAGGGTCTCAGATGCTCAACTCCAGCTCGAGGATTAGGCAGCTAGAAAGGGATGCGTACACAGCGCCAGTTTTGCCCCTTCCCCAGTTCTCTCTTTCACTTCTACCCGTCCCAGAGGAGTGAGGCTGAAGGGGCTTGGCTGCCAGACTGGAAACACAACTACTTTGCCGGGGTGGCAGGGAGCCAGTGCGAGAGGGGTGGGGTGCCCAGGTTGGGTGGGGAGAGGGAGGGAACGAAACAGAGGATGTCAGAGGAGCATCCCAGGTGGTCCAAAGGCAGCGATCTGTCAAGGCCCTTCTATCTCACCATCCCCCTCCTTCAGCTTGGGCTGTTTCCGCTGAGATACCTTTAGACCCCAGGACTACTGTTCAACCCCCTGGGGGTCCAGCTGGGGGCTGCACTGGCGTGGTAGGAGCGGGGTGTGAGGCCGGGTTCAGGCGCCAAGAAAAGTGAGAGTAGCTCTGGCCGCTCACTTTTGGTGACTCCAAATTCCCCAGTTTGTCCCCACTTTCTGGACGTCGAAGGCTCTCCACCCTCACCCAGCCCTCAAGCTCTCCAAGCAATGACCTCATTGCAAAAGACAGTCTGAGCGGATGGCTCTCCTCCCTAGTGGACCGGTGCCGGGAGCGGGAGCAATGACGCAATCGGAGCTGGTCGGTCCTGGCCACTTTGGATTGGCCGCGCGGGCTCGTGGGGACCCCCCTCCCACTATCACTGGAATAAGAGCCAAGAGCTCCGCGGGGAAGACGCCCACAGCAGGCGTTGTGTCCATCCGGGTGGACCGGCCGCTTGCACTCTCCCGCAACTCCAGCCTCCAGGTGAGGAACTTCTTCCCACTCCACTTTAATAACCTGCTTCTGGATTAGTTCATCCAATTTGCTCCACTTGCCTGCCTGCTTGCCTTTCCTTTGCCTCTCACGACCATCTCGGCCCAGCTACAGACAGGTGCTTCTAGCTCTTTGTCCCTCTTGGGAGAAGGCGGGTGGTTGGGGCCATCGGTGCATTTTCTTCTAAGTAACATCAGTGGAACCCCAAGCACCCCCAGGGTTTCGCCTGGGTGCTGGAAGCTCCGCGAGTCCAGACAGGAGAGTCTGCGGCCCTTGTGTTGGTGCCCGTCGGTGTGCAGCATCCTGCCGGAGTCTGGCGGGTCTGGCAGTTCCCTGTGCGGTCTGTGTCCCCAGGGGCCCCGTTTCGGTCCTGGGTCTGTGGAGCCCTGAGTCTTCCTCTGAGGCACCTCCAGCCCGCGAGTGTCCCTGGGGCAGTGGCATGGACCTGAGGCAGTGCAGTTAGCGAACCACAACAGTGAGCTCAACTTGGGGTGCTGGTGCCTAAGATCTGCGGCCGAACTGTGCGCCCCAGTGCAGCCTGGAGACACTAGTAACCGGCATGTTAAATTTTCCCCAAATTCAAACCCACAGCACTCTTCCAATTTATGCTTCCCGCTTTCCTGTCTCCCGACTTAGCAGGAAGTTCAGCCTAGGGCAAGGTGCTCCCAGACTTCTCAGTCCCTGAGAAGACAGGAGATCAAGTATACAGCAGGGTGGGTCCGCGCCTGGTTTCTGTGTGGCGCAAAAGGTTTAGGTGTGTGCATGCGGACGTTTGTGGCTTCTCTCTGGCTTCCCGCAGAACAGAGTCAGAACTCTCCCATTCTCACCCCAGGACACTTGTTTCTGCTCTACCAAGACATTTACTAAAATCTATCTTTTGAGATTCACAACAGCCCGTCTGGCAAATGAACAGAACCAAGGTGTGAAGAGGTGGGGTAACCTGCCTGAGGATGCAAGGCAGGTGTGGCAGAGGCAGGACGGGAGCCTAGGTCTGCAGGCTCCAGGCCACGCTTGCTCTTGGTACCACGGTAACGTTATTCTCCTTTTACAGAGAGGCATCATGGGCTTCGGGAAGTCCTCCCCCTTCTTGGCTTTCAGCATCTTGGTCCTGTGCCAGGCAGGCGGCCTCCAGGCAGCACCACTCAGGTGAGACAGCCTGAAGCTACTAGCCACTGCCCCTGGGACCCGGCAGTTCTGCCTCTGAAATCACAACAGAGGCTCCTAGTGAATCAGCGCCCTCAGGTGGACAGTGGCCCCAAGCCCTGTGGGCTGGGAGTGGGGAGAGAAGGGCACATTTTCAGGGCAAGTCACAGTGAGCGGGAGGACTGGCTGCCTATCTTGGGGAGGGGCCAGACTGGGACTTAGAGCCTGTATCGAGATTGCCCTTCCCTAGGTCAGCTTTGGAGAGCTTCCCTGACCTCGACCCTGCTGCACTCAGTGAGAAGGAAGGGCGCCTCCTACTGGCTGCACTGCTGAAGGCTTATGTAGAGAGGAAGACCAATGAGCTGGAGCAGGAGGAGCAGGAGACAGAGGACTCCAGGTAAGGCTCCCCACCCACTTTGGCATATCCAGGAGGACATACCCTAGGTAGGTAGGGAAAACGACATCTGGCCAGGAGTCCAGCAGGCTGTTGTTCACCAGGCCCTGCAGCCCAGCCATTCTCATGCTCCATGGGAGACAGAGGTCCAGGGACAGCTGGAGGGATTGTGGTTAGACATATTTAAAAGATCCATTTCTGAAAGCTGTTAGGAAATGAAATGAGGAGTTGTGGCATCACTTTCTCTGGGAATTGGTCTTGCCCCACTGAGAAGACAACCCAGCATCAGATGAATTAAGACTGGTAAGTTTGAAGCCAGCAGGTGGACCCAGTATGCCTCAGGATGTGTTAGAAATTTAACCTGTGTGTGCTGGTCTCTCAAACCTGCAAGGAGCCTTTGTTGCACATGTGCGAGGTGACACCGAAGGCCTTGCAGAGGGTGGGGTCAGGTAGAGCAGTGTCTGACGTACGATCTGTGCAGGTGTGCATGCTGTCACTGGGCTGGGGCGAGCACCTGTCTCCAGCTCCACCTCCCTGTGCATCCCAAGCTTGGAGAACACATCAGCCCCTGCTCTGGCCCTGGCACTGCCTGGGCAGAGGCACGGTTGCACCTGCATCTGCCCTGAGAACCTCTCTGCAGAGCATGAGCAGCATGAGGAAGGCCAGGAAAGGTCACCCCTTCCCCACCGCAGCCCTTCCCCACACGACCCTGGCTCAGCAACCATCTGAGTTCTAACGGAGAATGTGTGAGCTGTCCTCCTGCCTGCCCCTCCTGTCCCTGCTCTAAGTGACTCTAAATGACTTCTTCTTGGTCTAACCTGCATTACTGCTCCCAAGGGCCAACCTAGTGCATGGTATTGTTTGGCATGTCTTTTCTCGGCAGCCTGGACAGCTCCAGAGCTAAGCAGTGCAGTAATCTGAGTACCTGTGTGCTGGGCACATACTTGAAGTACCTGAACAACATTCATATGTTCTCTGGCATCAGCTTTGGGCTGAAACACCCGGCAAGAAAAGGGATAGAGCCAGCGGCTTAGGGATGGATAGCTACCCCAACTCAGTTGCCCCAGGATTCCAAGTGAAATCCTTACACTCCCTCCTGATTTCCTTTCTTGCTCTCATTGAACTTCATGCATGCAGATTTCAGTCTGGTTGCTCTTCAAGCTGGTACTGGTAGCTTTACTTATGACAGAGAATGTTGGGGACCTCAGGATGGAAGGCAAGAGAGCAGGACCCATAGAGCAGGTTAGAGATAAGAGAGAGTGAGGGAAGCCTAGAGATCACAGCAGAGCCCTGCAATTCCTGCTTTATCCCTCATGCATCATCCTTGATGAATAAACCTTTGTTCTAAAAGGATTTACATTTGGTGGTCATTACTCTGGTCCCTCTTCAAGGCTAGAGAGTGCCCAGGGCCTATGTTTAAGAGTAACATTAGCCTCGGGGTAGCTGGATACAGGGCCTGGTGAGTGGTTCCTGGGAACCAGCTCCAGCATCAAGAACAGGTGTGCTGAGGAGTAGGTGATCACTTCTGGGAAAGGATCCCACAAGCCCTGTTCTCTGAGCCTCTTCCAGGTAAGACTTCAGGGAATTTTTATTTTCCCATGGGAAGTGGTTTTGTTGGTGTCCATGGCTGGGGTATGACTTCTGTGTGCTTCTTGTGTTCCTGGGGTGGGGTCGGGCCTCTGCTGAGTACTCCTTCCTGATCCCAAGAGTATTGTATGTATATGATGATAAGGGCAATCTTTCAGCATATGTCTCATGGTTAGGCACTGTATTTTTTTTTCTTTTTCTTTTTCTTTCTCACCAAGGGCTGCTAGCAAAGGCTGTCAGGCCATTTCCTCTAACAGCTTTGATAATTGCATTTAGGAGAAACACTTACTCTTAAGTGGTATGTTGAAGAGCTACAATTCTTTTAGAGGAGGTCCCATGGGGTAGGCTCCTGATTCCAGCCTTTCACTAACAGGCTTTCTCTTCTTTCTCCATCCTGCAAATCAGTGTCACTGCCCAGAAGAGAGCCTGCAACACTTCCACCTGTGTGACCCATCGGCTGGCAGACTTGCTGAGCAGATCTGGGGGTGTGGTGAAGAGCGACTTCGTGCCCACCAATGTGGGCTCTGATGCCTTTGGTCGTCGCCGTAGAGACCTTCAGGCCTGAGCTGCTAACCAGCTCCGGGAAGGTGACTGCCCTTATACAGTTGGACGGGAGGGGAAGGGATTTGGAGGTTAACATCCACATTTTGAAATCCGCTGAACCTGGTAGGTCCTTCAGATCCGCCTCTCCAATTGCATTCTTCCTCCTGAGATAGTGAGTTCTTTCTACAACTCAGCTTGAAGTCAGAGCACAAGGTCAGGCTGCAGAGATGCAATTTCATCCTTCTGAGAAGAGAAATAAACAAAAAAATGCTTGCTGAATTCAGAAAAGGGGGGCCCGGCAAACCTTAGCCAGGGCAACTCCTCATTAATGAACCCAGGTTCAGAAATCCCTCAACTCTTGATCCATGCTCAGGGTTTCAGTCCAGAGGGCTGTAATCGTAATACTACTGCTAATGTTCATTGTGACCATTTGATTGTCTTTATTTTCATTTGTTTTAAAAGCCTGCTTACAGCTCATACCCACGCTTTGTAAATTCTGTTTAGTTAGAGAAGCACTTCTGTACATTTATATTCTTTTCAGTAATAATTCTGTTTATTCCCTCCTTATTCTCCTAGTTCTCATTCTTCTCCTTTTTCTTCTTCTTTTTTAATTTTTCTTCATCTCAGGTTACCATGAAGCTGAACTCACCACTTCTATTACTTTCTGTTGACAACAACTTGGTGAGAAGGCCCCATGGAAGATATACATGTTTGCATCCTAATAGATAACAAAAAAACAAACAAAAAACAACAAAAAAACACCCTACCCTTGTCAATCAAAAGGAATGAAATTGAATGCAAAACAAGCTAATTCCATATTTGTCGTGCATCCTTTTTATATTTGATTCTGTGTGCAGTAAACGTGATGGCATCTCTCATCAGCTCATCTGGCAGCAAACTGGTCCTTTGAGAGAGCTATCCTGTTGACCATGGCAGCTTTGCCAAACCGCAGGGGGACGTGAAATCACTGCCTCTTGTGGCATCTGCGGTGATGCTATGCTCTGTTGTAACGGTGATGCTATGCCTTGTTGTCTAAGAACCTGATTGTATAATTTATTTAAGGAAATGTCAATATTGTGCCATTTGTGAACCTCATCAAGATTAAAACATATTTTGGATACATGTGTTTCAAAACCCTAGTGATTTATTTCAACTTCTTTTCCTATGTAATAATAATAGTAGTTGACATTTTCTGAGTGTTTATTATAGACAAGACAATGTTCTAAGATAGCACATTATACCTATGAATTCATTTAATCTTCATGACAACTTTATGGATTAGATATCATTATTATTTCCACTTCACATCTGAGGGAAACAGAGGCACGGAAAAGTGAAGTCCGAGGACACACTGACTCAAGTGCTGGTTTTCAGGGCTTATTGTTGAAGCTGCTGCATCACAGGCCTCTCGGCGATGGCTCCTGATGTTTTTCAGGGAACTGTGAGCTGTTCTTTGACCTGGTTTCCTCATGTGGTAGACCATCAGATTTTGAAGAAAAATGGAAAAATTTACACATATAAACAACCTAATAAAATGGTTCCCTTCTTCCTATTACTTGGTGCTATAGGGTGAATGTTTGTGTCCCCCCACCCCTCACCAAAATTTAGATGTTGAAACCTAATACCAGAGTGATGGTATGAGGATGGGGGGCGGGGCTTTGGGAGGCGAGGAGGTTGTTAGGGCAGTCCCCTCACCAATGGGATTAGTGCCCTTAAAAATGAGGCTAGAGAGAATTCCTTTGCTTCTTCCACTGCTGTGTGAGGCTGCAGGGAGAAGACTGCTGTGAATGAGGAAATGGGTCCTCACCAGACACTGGATCCACTGGTGCCTTGATCTTGGATTTCCCAGCTTCCAGAAATGTGAGAAATAAATACTTGTTGTTTATAGGCTATCCAGCTTGTGGTATTTTTTAATAGCAGCTCAAATGGACTAAGACACTGACTTGGCTTCAGTGATCACTTTATGGTCAATGATATTACATCTATGCACCATCTATTGCCCTCAACCCATGTACTATTACATCTATATTCCATACCTATTTCCTCATGTATTCTAAATGGAAAATACTCTTTAAACATAACCATGATCTGCCCTGGCTAGTGTGGCTCAGTGGATTGAGCTCCGGCCTGTGAACCACAGGCCTGATGGTTCGATTCCCAGTCAGGGCACATGTCTGGATTGTGGGCCATGACCCCAGTAGGGGGCATGCAAGAGGCAACCACACACTGATTGTTTCTCTCCCTTTCTTTCTCCCTTACCCTCTGTCTAAAAATAAAATAAAAACCTTAAAAAATAAACATAATCCCATTTAACAACTAAAATAAATTAATAGTAATTTCTTAATTGTTTAATATCTCACATCTATTTATGGTTCTAATTCCTCAATTATATATGCATGTGTATTATACATGTATGTTATAAAATATACTCATATATACATATGTATATAAAATCAGAGCTCAAATTAGGTCTTCACATTGCTGCTGGTTGATACATTTTAAGTCTCCTGTAATCTAGAGGCTCCCCTTCCATCTTTTTGCCCCCTCCTGTAATTTATTTGTTGGAGAAACTAGGTTATTTGTCCAATAGATTTTCTCACGTTCTGAATTTTGATGGCTACATCCCTGTAGTGAAGTGTGTAACATGTTCCCTTTTCTCGTGAGTCAGATCTCTAGTGAGAGAGGGGAAAGAGAAGTGGGAGAGGAGCTCAGACAGGTGGTAGTGGAGGACTGCTCACGGAGGACTGTGTAGGGTGTAGGGAAGACTGGCTTTCTATCTTACTGATATTCTATATTCGGTGTGACAGCATCCTCATACTTTGGTTCCTTAGATATTGTTTCCTTGAGTTATTTGAATATATATAAAATAGCTGATTTAGAATTTTTTGTCTAATAAGTTCAATGTCTGTGCTTCCTGAAGAACAATTTCTATTAACTGTCTTTCTTGTGCATATAGACTATTCTTTCTTGTTTCTTTGCATGTCTCATTTTTTTTTTGAAAACTGGACATTTTAAAATATAATAATGTGGGAATTTTGGAAATTGTATTTGCTTCCTACCACCAACTCTAGGATATATAGTTGTTGTTTTTTGTTGTACTTGATGTTGCTTGTTTGCTTAGTGACTTCTCTGAACTAAATTTTTAAAGTCTTTATTCTTCGTTGTGTAGCCACTAAAGTCTCTGCTTGGTTTACTTAGTGGTCAGTTAATGACTGAACAAATATTTCCTTACTATGTAGAATCAATAAGTCTCTCAGTCTTTACCAAGGGGCTCTGCATGCATGTTGGGACACACCTTTGACACTCAACCAAGTAGTTGATAACTCTGCCATGGTTTCAACTTCCTGCTGGCAGGCAGCCTCAAGGTCAGATTTCCCCTGAGCATGCATGCAGTTCTGTGCATGTACATGCTCTTCTAGATTCCCAGGAATATGCTAGAGCTTTTCAAAGTTCTTATAGACATGACAGTCCCCAGATTGTCCTTTAAATATTTTTGGCTAGTCTATTATTTACTCCAAGTATTATCTGCTAGTTCAGGCATTTGTGAATTTATGTAAGTGCCTGTTGCTGTTTTCAACAAATGCTCCCAAACAAAAGGCTTTTTGCATGGGTCAAGCTCCACGTCAGATCAAAGAAAGACAGCATTGTAAATGGGGTCTTCCAAAGGAATGAGCTTTGAAGGAGGGCCACCCTCATTTGCTAGATTGATGGGTTTTACCATGAAGTGGGGCTGTCAGTGTTCAGAGCTACCACAGGGTTGGAGAGCAGGGCATGGGACTGAGGCAAGTGAAAGTACCACGAAGCTCTCTGTTATTCCTGCAATTCAACCATCTGTTGAATGGTTGTATCGTGTATTGCTGAAAGCCTTTGGTTAGCTGCCAGAGTTTTGAAAAAGCAAATTTTGACAAATTTTGTTACTCCTTTAATTGCTTTTATAGAGGAGAAAATTTCTGAAGACCCTTACTCCACTATTTTCACTGAAAAAACTCCTTTTGCTTTCATTCATGAAGGATATTTTCACTGGATATAAAATTATAGGTTGACAGTTTGTTCTTTTAGCATTTTAAAGATGCTGTTTCATTCTCTTCTGGTCTCCGTGATTTCTTAGTAGAAATGTTCATTCACTTGAGCCTTTGTTCCTCTATATGTAATGCATTGTTTTTCTCTGGGCATAATTTTCTTGGAATTTTTTTTCTGATTTAGAGTCTCTGAAATGGAATCTGTAAATCTATGTTTTCTGCTAACTTTGAGAAGTTTTCCATTTTTGTGTGCCAATATTTCCCTTTCCTTTTGGGTCTTCAGTGACAAATGTTAGGCCTTTTAATATTGTCCAATAATTTTATTATGTTCAGTTTTAAAGTTTTGTTTCACTGTTCTTCAGATTATATGATTTTAATTGATTTATCTTTAAGTTCAATGATTCTTTTCTGTCATTGACATTCTTTCATTGATCCCACTCAGTGAAATTTTTTTGTTTTGGATATATTTTTCAATTTTAAAGTTTCTGTTTTGTTTTTTTTAGTAGTTTTTATTTCTCTGTTATCAAATGCTCTCGCTGTTGATTGAAAGACTGTTCACTGTTACCTCATAGAATATGCTGTTCGTGGGTTTGGGTTTGAGAAATTTAAGTTACCCTTGGAGCATCGAAAGACAAGAATGAGGAAAGAAATTCCTCACACTGTTTGGCACCCAAAGAGCCTCCTTAGACAGCGCCTTTTGTCAGAGAGAAAGGTCTCAGTTGCCCACACTGCTGCCTTCACTGTGACAGTGCCCCCTGACCCTCGGCAGCACGGTAACAGAGCCTGGATAAAAAGAAGAAAAATAAACAATGGTGATTCTGGCTTGAAGTACCTCTTCTTTTTGTTCTTCTGGCCAGAGAGAGGATGATTCTCTCAGGGTTTTTGTTACCTGTGACTACTGCACAGTTCCATGACAGAGACCACCTTTGGGTTAAATCTAGAAGACAAAAAAATATACCCAGAAAACTTACTGGCATTTTTATTATTTTCTGCCTCTCCTAGCGCACTTTGTGTTGCTTACTTTTAAGATCCTTTTTGTATTTTGTCTGGAGGTATTAGTTGAAATCAGTGTGAAAGACAAATTGTAGTGGGCTTTCTTCACCTTGGTTGGCATATTTATTGACCATAATACAATTAAGATAGGAGATAATTATCATAATTTTTATACTTGAAATTATATAAGATTTTAAACAAGTTTGGATTCAGAGAGAAATCATAATAGAAAATTTAAAATATCTACAATTAAATGATAATGAAAATACCTCACGACAGAATTTGGAGGTGTGGTGAAAGTGATAATTTTAGAAAATGATATAGCCCTATATATAGGGCTATATATATATATATCACACATATATCACATGTTATATATAACATTATATATAGAAAAAAGCAAAAAATGGCTAAAATTTAATGAGCTAAATTTTAAACTAAAAATTAAGGTGTTTAATTTGGCAGATTAGAAAAGAAAAATGCAGAAAACCCGTAGAAACTGAAATGAGATAATAAAGATTAAAAATGGAAATTAACTATAGGATGCAGCTATTGGGTTGGCCAAAATGTCAGTATGGTTTTTTTCCATGAAATAAAAGACCCATTTTTCATTTTCACCAATAACTTCATTGATTTGGGTATTTTGAGTATGTCAGCTCTCTCCCACGTGGTGTAACGTTGATTGTTCCCAATTAATGCCTCCATTTGATCGCTACTTCAACTGGTCTACCCGAACCTGTAGCATCGTCCAGCAAGAAATCTCCAGCACAAAACTTCACAACTTTTGACACATTCGATCAGTCACAGCACCTTCTCCACACTTTGCACAAATCTTTTTTTGCATTTCAGCTGCATTTTTACCTTTCTCGAAATAATAGAGGATAATGTGCTGAAAATGTTGTGTATTTTCTTCCATCTTCAATATTAAAATGGCTGCACAAAAATTCACCAACTTTGATACACTTTTAAAAAATGCACACCTGATAGCTGTCACAATGCAACTTAATACAACCGTTTCGAATGAAGATAGAAACAACTAAGTGCGGAGATATCCGAGGATAGAGCCATCGTACGGAAAAAACGAAGTGAAATTTTTGGTCAACTCACTATATCAAGGAGGATCAACAAAGCCAAAATTTTGTTTTTTGAAAAGACTAATAAAATTGCAAATCCCTAGTGAGGTTTAGCAGGAAAAAAAAGCGCAGGTGCAAATAATATAAAGGAAAAAAGAGAACATACCCATATATAAAGCAGAGATGAAATAATAGTAAAGAACATTACAACTACCCTTATGCCAATAATTTTTATGATTTAAGAAATCATAAAATTGAGAACTTCCTAGCAAATATAAGACCTATTAAAACTCGAGTAGGAAGGGGAATCTTGAATAATTATATAACTATAATATATTGAATCAGATTTTGTAAAATCTGATCACAGTGACAACATAGACCTGTTGGATTTACAGATGAATTTTCATTCTCATTTCTTAGCTTCCAGAACGATGATTTAAGGATCTAAAAACTTTTCAAGGCCCATGAAGATATTTGAGTTTCCGAAGTATGTTATTGACTTCAAAATACGAAAATGGTAAAACAGATTCAAAAATGTTTATTTAAATATCTACGTGTCCATTGGTCTACTCCAGCTCAACTCTTATGTAGTTTTATACAAATTATATCTAATGTGGAACACGGGTGCATTTTACTATAATGTGGGGTGAGGATGTCAAAAATAAAGTAGGGGCCCAGCAGCATTTTAAAATACCCTCTCCCCCGTCCCTCCCACTGGGTGCAAAATTGTCCCTTTTCCACCAGAGGGCGCACCAAGCAGGCTCTTAAACTTGCTTTGCCTGAATTCTCGCCTCCCAGTTGGTCCCAACCCAGATTCACCTCTGTTCCCGGTTCTGAGCCTTGGTTTGCTGGCTTGTAAATTTGGGATAATGACTCCTCCTTCACAGAGGTAAACCAATGTCCCACCAAAGGCACTTAGGATTCTGGGGCAGATGGTCGCCCTTAGGAGGGAGGGAGGCTGGAAACTTCTTACCTGAGGGGTCTTGACTGAGACAGCCCCGGGCTGAGAAAAGGGCAGCCCCAGTAAGACTTACTCCATCTCCTTGATTTCCCTCAAAGGACAAAGGCTGGGGCAGAGATGGAGGAATGGTGGGAATGGGGAGGCAATAAAGGCAAGAACCAGGAGCTCACATTTTGACACTGAGCCTGTCTTTCCTCACTAAGATTTACTATTTCAAAACTGCTGTCGGAGCTCAGAGGAGGTTTAGAGATCTCTCTGTTGGAATTGGGGGGTAGGTGAAGAAGACAAAATTGGGAAGTTTTATGGAGGAATTAGTCTTGAATTTAGTGTCAAATGGCTGGTAGGGTTTTTTAAGTAAACATTTAAATAATTTATTTTTCTAATTATAAAATAAAACACTCACTATAGAAAATACAGGAAAGGTCCCTCACTACCCGCCCCCTGCCCCCGCAAGGCGGAAGTGTGTTTCTTAGTTATTGCACCATCCAGAGAAATCTACCAGTAATATTTTGGTGCATGATCTTTCCTTTATATCTTATGCACATATTTATAAAAATATAAAACTACTTTGAAACTGCTTTTTTTCAGTGTACATTTCCTATGTCATCATGTTCTTCCATTGCATAATTTATGTCCATTTCACATCCTCTTAAGGAGTAAGTGTGTTAGTTTATTTAATCAATCCCTTCTATATATGTAAATTGTTTCCAGATTTTTATTGTTATAAAAATGCTGTAATAATCATCTTTGGAGCTAAATTTTGCAAAGGATTTATATTTATTTCCTTGTGTGTGGACACAATCTGGGATCACCTTAATTTAATTTTAGTCTAATGTGATACCATATTTTTCTTCTTTCTAAGAGCAGGATTATAAGAGTCAAAGAGCAAATGCATATATAATTTTGCTAGATAGATGCAATATAGCATTTTCCATTCTCACAAACCACCTGTAGGAGTTCTTGTTACCATCAGCCTCACCAACTGAATATACTGTCCAATTTCTGGATGACATGGGGGGAGAAAAATCAACATAAGCAACAGATGACAGTCCAGAGGTTCCAATACAGGGGCAACAAATAGGAAAAGTTCCAGCTCAATGTTGGGGGACACTTTCTGACAGCCAGAGCTGTCTGATAGCCTGGGCTTCTGACAAAGTGATGGGCTTCCCGTCACTGGAGTCGCTCAGGAACAGGCCAGACACCCCTTCAACAGAGTGTGCTGCAGATGGTTTTAGCAACTTCACACCTGGACCAGGGACCGTTAAGGCCTGCAGAAAAAACTCACAACCATTGATCGCCTCATTTGATATTTATGAATTAAGACCTTGAACCTTAATTAGGCCTTTCTGGCTGCCAGGATATCATATGTCTTTAGTCCATTCACTTTCTCATTTACTTCTAGATCATTATTCACACCTTCTCCTTAAAACCCCCACCCTCCTCCACCCTCCTTATTCTCAGCTCCAGACCTTGCTTCCCACTTTGCTGATAAAATGACATCAATCCAAAGAGAGTCTCCACCCAAACCCCTCTGCCCCAGCTGGCATTTGCTCCCAGGTACGCTTCTCCCCATAGTAGCCACAGATGGACCTTCCATGCTCTGGTGAAAGCCATTCCTTTCATTTGTGCACAGGATCCCATCCCCTTTCCAGCACTCACGGGCATTGCTCCAGCTATTGTCTATCTGTGTCTGGCCTCGTTTCCAGGCAGGCTCCTGTCTTGGAGCCTTTACTTTGTTTTCTTTTCTTGGAAAGCTCTTCTCACAGATAACCATTTGCATGGCACACAACTCCCGTACCTCCATTTTACAGGGACTGGGTTCAAAACCAAACACACACACACTGTAGACTCTTTACAGGAGGCATCTAAAACATAAGAATACACAAAGGAAAGAAGTAAAAGAATGAACAATTTACCATGCAAACAGTAACCAAAATGATGAGAGTGCTATATTAACTTTGAATAAAAATGACTTTAAGGCAAAAAGGATCAGAGATATATTAATTGCCATCTTATAATAAAAAATTACAATTTGCTGACAGGATGTAAGAATTCTAAATATATATGCGCCTGATAATACACCCTCAAAATACATAAAGAATAAATGCATGATTATAATGAGACATTTCAACACACCTCTCTAATCTCCTGGTATGGGAATGGTCTACTTACATCTCTCTCTAATACAAGACTATGAGTATCCCAGGGTCAGAGGCTCCCTTGATCATGGCTGTATCCCAAGCGATGTGCACAGTGCCAGGCCCGGTCTGGCCTTCACTCATTGTTTTCTGGACTAAACGTCCTCCAGCAATAGAGAGGTCACTATCTTCTAAAGTAGCACATTCTTTATTTGGGAATGCTCTTACTCTTAGAAGGTCTTACTTTTCTGGATGAAAATTTGTCCCACCCCCAGCTTTTTTTTTTTTAAGATTTTATTTATTTATTTTTAGAGGGTGTAGAGGGAGGGAAAAAGAGAGACAGAGAAACATTGATGTGTGAGGGGAACACTGACTGGTTGCCTCTTTCATGTCCCCATCTGGGGACCTGGCTCACGACCCAGGCATGTGTCCTGACCAGGAATCGAACCAGCAACATTTTGGTTCGTAGGCCGATGCTCAGTCCACTGAGCCACACCAGCCAGGGCCCCCCAGCTTTCTTAATGTGGCATGGGCATGAATGCATTCTGGAGAATTTCCCTCTGTGAAGAAGGCGTGTGTTGGGGGCCAGAACCTTTAAACCATCGGTGGGTGTTGGTGGCAGAGAATTTAAAGTAGATCAAGTGTTTCTTTCCTACAAAGTCCAGGGCTGCGCATGGTTTCTATTGGAAGACTCCTTTCTGGGTCATTACCCATCCATCCTCAATAATGTATCTGGGCGTTGGCATTAAGGCTTTTCAATTATTCAAATTGTCAGAGTTTTCAGGTCCTGGTGAAACTTTTCTGGAAGTTCCTGTGGCAGCTCTTGTGTGTGCTCAACAGCATAGCTAAAGCTCCTGCCTTTGTCTTTGACAGGCCCTTAGCCAAAGGTTGTAAATCTGGGAACCGATATGGCAACTCAGCAGCTTTCTGGAGGGTCCAGCGCCTCTGTAGAGAGATTCAAATAAGAGGGAGGCTGTGGGGATTTAGAGAGTTTGTGGGTCTTGGCTTTTCTCTGGGTTCTGGTTATTTCCCATTTATACTGGCTACCCTCACCCATAGCTTTTCCACCCCTCTCTGCTTCTGCTCTGTGTCCTGAGGAGCTGGGTCTCAGGTCACGTCACCTGGGCTCTCTGGTCGGGTTCTGCCAATGTAGGCATGGGCTGGAGATCAGAGGGAGAGTGGAGAACTTCCCTGCTTTGGTGGCATGGCTTTGAGATGACCTCTTCCACGCTTCCACTGGAACACCAGCGAGCCTTTTCCCCCATGTCCCTCTAGACTTAGAGGTGGTAACATCTTCCCAGTTGTCTGTCCCTGGGGACCTGAAACCAGTTGTTGCTCTCTTAACATTGACCACGAATCCCCCTTCATTAAATTGTCTTCCACACCCCTCTGAGTGGACTTCTTTTCCTGCTGGGACCTGCCTGGGATATGAAATTGTGCAGAACATGCATTATGCCTGAAGATGACTCTTCTCTTCATGGGATCAGAGGCTTTGTCAGATATACCTGAGAGGACTCTTGGACTAGACCTCAGGTGCTATAGATCCTGGACTCAGAGAAGGAGAGACAGGGTCACAGAGGTAAGAGATAAGCCTCAGATTCTTATCCTCTGTGCTGTGCTCTTCCTGTAAACTGCTGGGCCTTCTCTTGATGCTGTCTTTACAGAGGAAATACGAGGAGGGGGTACTTTCCGTGGTTTACTTGGTGTATGTCTCACCACAATCTAATGATGTAATTACTACTACCCCTGCTTTAGAGGGAAGGAAAGGGGGCTGGGAGGTTTAAGTAGCGCTCCCAAGATCACACAGTCAGTGAGTGGAAGATCAGAGAGTGAAACCCAAGTCTGTCTGACTCTAGCTGCATGAGTTTCACAGGTGCGCATGAATGCAGATGCAGAGGTTCACCTGGGTCAGGAGGACATGCACCTGCTGCTGAGAGGCCAGGTACTGGCTTAGATAGGATGGGGGAGGAGAGATAGAGGGATCTTGTGCTAAAGCTGGAGGCCACGTGACTTGTGGTGGATACAGGGCCTTGAGGAGCCAAGGAAAGGAACAGAAAATGCATAGTACAACAGGACTAGTGTATAGGAAAACATCATACCTGTTAGTGTAGCAATAATCACTTTTATTATTATTTTGTGCCTCTCCCCCAAACCTCACTTTTTCCATTGCCCTCAAACTTCATCTTTCTCCCTGAACCTGGGAGCATGAGAAGCAGAGAAAACAGCTCACTCACTCGGAGAGGCCATGTGGCTTCTAGAGCCAGGCCCTTGTCAGGCTTTTCTAGAAGGGCACCTGAGGCCATCTCTAGGCCAGCCAGAGCAAGCCCCCGAGAATCCAAATGGCCAGGGAATGTCCACTGCATCACCCCCTCAATTAGGCACCAAGACAATCACAGCAGTGGCATTTCCCTGGCATGTTGCTACTGTGGTCGTTCTGCTGTTTTCGGACAGGTGTTGCCCCTCAGATTGTGGAAAGGGGGCCTCTGTCTTAGCTCAGGGGGCATGGCCACTGCTCAGATGTCCCAGATTCTTCAGGACTGCGGGGCTAACGAGGCTGGCCAGGAAGGAGTGTGACGGGCCACACAGCTGGTGCTGGCCTGGCAAGCCAGATGGCCCTTCCTCCTGAGTCTTGATTCAATTGTTAGGGAGGCAGAAGCTGTAGATCCTCCTACCAGAGCAGTGGTCCTGCAAGTTTAGCTGGCATCAGAATCACCTGGAAAGGCTTGTTAAACCATGGCTTGCTGGACCCTAGCCCGAGAGTTTTGGTTCAGCAGTTCTGGGGGAAAGCCTGAGAATGTACGTTTCCTATACGATCCCAGGGGTTGCTGGTTCTGCTGGTCTAGGATCACTCTTGGAAACGCTCCACCCTGGGAAACTGGATATTTGCACACTCACTGTTTTTCTTCCTGTCTGAGGGCTGGATGTAGGGGCAAGACCGAAGTGTAGGACTCTTGAGTTCTTATTTCTACTAATTTGCTCCGTGGCTGCATTTCTAAACATGGTTTTGGTTGTGAGTAATGGAAAATAGCTTGTTACTTTAAGTAAGACAGGGAATTTGTTGGCGTTTGGGAATCCCTCTGAATTCAATGAAGAGTTGAACAGTTGGGGCTTGGGAAGGGCAGGGCAGCCCTGGACCCCTCAGCACCTGGAGTTCACACGCTTGCTATCCAGGGCACTCCAGTCAGGTGGTCTGGCCACCACTTACCTCTAGTCCACCCTATTCAAATTCCAAATGCTGATGAGAGGTAATCTGATTGACCCACAAGGGGCAAGACCTTCCTGCCCCGCCCTTACTTAGCCAATAAGTTCCATCGAGTGGTGGAGTGGATGAGCCGAGGGGTCAGAACACAGGCAGGGCTGCCCCAGTCCCTCCCACCTTGAAGTGAGCAGCTGTGATCCCACAAAAAACCTATAAAGGTGACCACGACTACGATTCTTCCCCTCACTGGGCCTCGGTGTCTCTGTTTGTAGAATGAGGGTTTGGGGTCAGAACCTCGTGAATGGATCAGTGTTTCTTTCTCAGAACGGGCCATCATTCTAGCTGCAGGTGTGCTTGAAAAAGGAGGCCTGTGTGCTCCACAATGTGCTGTTGAACAGTCCTCGGCAGGTGTCCCTAAACAAAGCAAAGTAAAACAAAACGAAGTGCCTTGATTTGTGGTGTTTGCCCAGTTTCCAGGCTGTAAATAAATACCCTATTCTGGCCAATTTCAAGCTAGTAGAGTGAAGTCAGTGTATAAGGAGTTGGGAAGAGAGGTGCACCAGGCTCTAGACCACCACCAGCCTACAGGTTTGGAACTGCTGAGGGAGGCCTGGGAACCTGCATTTTACCTCTCACAGGTGATTCTGGTGGATGATAAAATTTTCGGATCCCCGTCCCTAGAGCTCTCGGAGGGCCTTGCCAGTCCTTACATTGACTCATTTTAAATATATCGTTATTTCTCACACTGGCCCTCCGAGTCAGGGAAAATTTTCTCATCCAAGAGCAATGCACAGGGAGATCTATAGAGATCGATGGGTCTGGCTGAGTCCACAATGCATCCGCACCAGCCTGTATGGCACCCTGGGGCCAGGTGCACCTTTGCCTGTCCCCTGTGAGTGCCCCATCCTGCCATCACTCCTGGAGGCAGGGCAGCAGCATCTCAGTGTGCACGTCTCAGGGATGCGGGGCAGGGGGGCTGCAGGACATGAGGTCACAGCTGTGGACACTGGGATCCTGGCCCATCTCTTATCTCTCTGGGTGGGCTGGCCTTTCAGCTGCTATCATCACAAACTTTTGATCTGATATCTCCATCTCTGGAATAGAGAACCTACCCAGTGTTCAGCTATTTTTCTGCAGGGTTCTCACCTTGATAACCTTCTCTGAGCAGGTAGAGGACAGAGTGGAGGATGGCATCCCTTACTGGAGGTGAGCTGAGGCAGAGAAAGCCACCTCAGAGCCCAGGGGAGGCCCTCTAACAGACAGCAGGGCTGGAGCAGAAGCTGGGAAGGTGGTGGCTGGGGAGGGAAAAGTCCAAACTACTGACAGGAATGTAAGTTCTGTCTTTAGGGACTTTTCAGAAGAAACCATCTACACTCTGAAGTTAGGTTGCAGGTTTAGTTTTGAGCTGAAATGATCTCTGACTTCCTCTTCTGCTCTACAGTGGTGGTTCTCAAAGTATGACCCCCCCCCCCAGACCAGCAGCATCTGCGTCACCTGGGACCTTTGCAGAAATGTGAATGCTCAGACTCGGAAAGTTCCCCACTCTTGGAGCCATTGCCTGACAAGAGGATTCCAGGTTCACTTGAGGGGGTTAAGTGGTCCTCTCTCAAGGAGCCCTTTTTCAGTTCAAATGCTCTACAGGGCTGCCAGGCTGAGCTGTCCTTCGATCACAGAGTAGATGGGCTGTGACAGCAGAAATGATTGGGGATTCTGGGATGGGGGGTGGGAAACTACAAGAGACAAGAGACTGCTCTGGATAGGACAGGCCTTTCTGGGTGCTCTCTAGTGGGAGCTGTCAGAGATGTCCTGCTTAGTGTGGAACTTCAAGCAGTAGACAAGTTCCTGGACTGTGAAACTCTTCTCCTCTCTTCTGCAGTTCTCTTAACTTTCCTAGCTCTGGATTCTGCTACTTGTCCTCCATCATGGCCCTGCCCTATCTTCTCCTCCATTCTACCTCCCACCAGAGTCTTGCCTTCTCTGAAGTATGGTTCCAGCCCATGCTCTACACTGCCCGAGGCTCCGGCTTTCATGCCCTACCTTGTTCTATGGGCTCTGTCCAGCCTCATTGGATCTTGGGGGCCATAACCCTCCTTGGCCACCCCCTGGACAGTGCCCAGAGTCTCCGAGGAGCCCCCCACATGATCCCCTCTGAAGAGTATTCCTGCTCCTTCTCCTATAGACCATGTAGGGTCTGCTGGGTCAACTGGATTTGGAGCTGAGGCCAGGAGTTGACTGTTGGCCTAGCTGCCTGAGCTGTAAACCTGAAATCTTCCCTTCATTTAGGTCCAAACTTGTTCTTCCTGAAGTGACTTGTGAAGCTGGTGGAGCTGGGGTCAGCTGTTGGGAGAGCAGAAGAACATGGAGTCGGGCTGCACGTTTTCCTGGTGCAGCTCTGGACCGTTGCTGAGGGTTCTCCTTGGGTAGAAGCAACTATCTGTGGTTGTGCCTCTGAGAGTGTATGTGCCTGTGTCTCTGCTTGTGCATCTCCCTGTTTGTTCATGAGGGTTCCCATGCAAATATGTGTGCAGTCTCCCTTTGTATCACAAGCTGCAAGTCCACAGGCAGGCAATTGAAACCATTCAGCCTTCATTTTCCTTGTCTGTATAATGGGAATAACTTCTACACAGTTACTGTGGTAGTGAAATGGAACAATGCATGTAAGTCCCTCAGCACAGCTCCTGGTGCCTGTGGGAGGCTGTTATTACTAGATGCCTTACACAAGTTAACTTCACCTCCTTGTACATCAGTTCCCTCATGTGTAAATTGAGGATAATACCAGAACCTAGTGTTGTGAGGGTTAGGGAAGTTGATGCTTGCACTTAGTACCATGCAATAAATATTAGTAATTATAATGCTTATTATCTTTCTGTGTATGTATGTGTCTGGGTAAGAATCTCTGTGTTGTGAATGCCTCTGCTCATCTGTGTTTGTACATATGTGTATATGTGTATATCTGTGTTTATATGACCAGGCAGCCTCCTGTCTCTGGGTGGAGTTTGCTGTTGGCCCAAGCCTGGACTCTGTGAGCCAGCCAGGGCTGGCGCCGGGGATGGAATTTCCATTAAGAATTAAGCAGGACAGCATTGGGAAGCCAGGCAGGCCAAGGGGAGGGAGGGGGTCGAGGGGGATGATGCTCCAACTCTGATCTCCCTTGCGTGGCCTCAGTTCTGGACTGTCTCAGAGAATGCCTCTGCCATCTTCGCCTTGAGTTTCAGGCCTTGCTGGGGCCATGGCCCAGAAGGATGGGCAAGCAGAGAGGAGCTGCCCCCATGGGCCTCAGTAGGGAAACTTGGAATCGCCGCAGCCAAGACTGGAGCCATGAGGCGGCCTCCCGAGAATGGAGAGGCAGCCAGCGAGGGTATAGGCGGCGGGGGCCTATGGGGCCGACAGGAGCCGAGGAGGCTGGGCTGTGCAGTACGTATCTGGGAAAGTGGACGTGTGGGGGTGTGTGCACGCATGTGTTCGCAAGTGCGGGTGCACACCTTGTGGGGTGCAGGTGGGGGATATTCATACTAAGTGTCCTAAGGGAACATTTAGCAAACCAAATCTGTTTCTCTCTTGCCCTGAAACCTAGGCATTGAATTTGGTCCTGGAAATAAAAGACCTCTTAGACGTTTTGCTAATATTTATCCTCATTCCATTTCTAGCACACTAAAAAATATTTTTGCTTTCTAGGTACTTTTACATTCCCGATCTCATCTCATACTTTCAACAACACATGAGCTATTATGATCGCCAATGTAAATATGGGAAAACTGAGCTTCAGAAAGGATAAGTGACTTGTTCAAGGATACACAGCTAGAAAGGAGTAAAGGCAGGAGGCAAAGTCAGGTCTTTAAGGACAAGGTCCAGACTACTTTTTTTACACTACCTGACCTACCAGAAAGGTACACAGAGAAAACATTCTGCCAACTCCAATGTAACTCCATGTGGGTGGCTGGGGCCCAAACTCTGCCCCCAGGCTCCGAGACAGCCTTTGTTGAGATAGGGACTGAAGCTACACTCAGGGGACTGGGGAATAGAATCGGGCTGTCCCTGGATGGATGGAGGCTAGAGTCAACAGCTGGCCTGTCTGGGGGAAATGACTTGGGCACCCACAGAGACTGGGTTCCCCAGAGAGCTGAAGCTGTTGAGTTTATGTCAGGAGCTGCAGTGTGTCCAGGGCTAGAGAGCAATGGATGTTTTTAGCCATGGCCTAACAAAGGAAGCAGGGATATTAGCATCAAGGAAGAGAAGGCTGAGATGGGACCTTGGAGCGGTCATTGTGTGTGGACATGGAGCCAGCCTCCCTCTCCCTGAATACCTGGTGCAGGCACATTGACATAGTCTGCACACCAGGGACTTAGGTTAGATGCCAAGGAGAACTTCCTGCCAATGAGAGGATTCAAATTTGGGAAAAAGGTCCACAGGAGGCTAGGGGCTGCCTTTCCTTGGTGATCCTTAAAAGTGAGGAGAGGCCCTCCAGTGTCCCCCTTCCGTTCTTGGCAGGGTGGAAGGAGTTGGATGGAATGACCTTGAAGCTTCCTTCCAGTTCAAGAATGCAACATTCCTGAGCTTTTGGGTAGGAATCAGCCTTTTCGCTAGCCTTAGCCATGGGACACAAAGAAACCCAGAGTGGAAGTTTGATGTGCCCCAAGTTAGAAGGCATCTCTGCCATTTTTGGCCAGTCAGTAATCTGGAGGTCCATGATCTTATGAGGAGCTTCGGTTCCAAAGGGAAGCACCTGTGGTGAATAAACCAAGTCGCATTCCAGGCATTTGGGGGCTGCTCATAGTCTGGCGGCTCCCTCTGCAGAGCGTGTGAACCGCACCCAAACCCCTCCTTATTTTGTTACAGCTCCAAGGGAACAGATCGCGGCGCATTCCCTTCCCCTCTCCAGATGCTGGCATGAGGGGTGCATGTGGGCCACCCCCGCCTGACCGGCTCTGAGGCTCTCGGGTGCTCGCCCGCGGTGACTCCCGCCCAACCCGGGGTGAGCCAGGTCTCTAATTAGACTTGACTGCGTCCCCATTCCAGCGCTCCCCACAGAGCGCGACGTTTCCACTGCCGGGGGCACCAAAATAGCCTCTCAGCCGGGCTGAGACTCCAGGCAGCGGAGGCTGACGCTGGACGGGACAGAAGCTTGGCTGGGAGCGCGCTGTTGTTGAAGGTCCTGCCACGGCCGGGGCCCGGCGCTGGGGCAGAGCGGGGCGGGGGCGCAGGGCAGCGGGAGGCCCCTCGGGTTGGGCCGGGCCAGCGCAGCCACTTGCGCGTGGTCTCTGGAGCCCCAGCTGAGCCCTGCCACCGCTGGCTGCCGAAGGCACCCCCTCTAGCCCGCCAGCTTCCTCAGAGTAAGTAGACACACTGCTGGCTGGATTCAAGGGCCGGTGCCGGACCTGCCAGCCTAGTTGGGGACAGAACATGTTTGTGACTATTTGGATAGTAGGTCTCCGCGTGTCAGTGTGAGTGCCAATGGGTGGGAGTGTGTCTGGGCCAATGTGTTAGTATGTGGAACTTTCTAGCATGTGCCTCATGGTTGAGTGTGGGTGGGAGAGTTGTCAGTGTGTATGGGGACTTACATATAGGTGTGTCTGGTGTGTGCCCACAGGTAGCATGTGTGTCTGTGGCCTGGACAGCCCTGTGAGGGCCACATCTGCTTCCCTGGAAGTGCATTCACATGTGTGTTAGGAAGGCTTCCGGTGGGATGAGTGAGCACATGGGCAGGTGCATGGATGTGTGTGAGCGAGCCACAATGGCAGAAGCTTTGGAGTAAGGTGTGTTATCTGAACTCAGACTTTCTAGGGTGACCTGACTTGTCCCCACCTGGGGTGTCTCCTCTGTGGGTCATGCGGCTCTGGTTTCTCAGGACTAAGCTGGGCAACAGCTCAGAGCCTTTACCCAACATAGAGTGACCCCAGCTGGTTGGCCAGAGTGGGGAGACAGCTTGGGGGGACCCCACTGCCACACCAGAAGAGACAGGAGGAAGTGGAGAGGGATGAGCAGACCACAGCTATGCTTGCCCATAAACACTACAGAGCACCCACACCCACACACTCACAGCTGCCCCTGTGTACACACTCCTGCCCCCGCACACCATTCTCCCACCTCCTCTCAGGACATCCATGCAAACACTCACATACCTCCAGCGTGTGTAACCGCAGGCAATGACACATATGCAGCGGACACCTACCTGTGTGTAAAATATGCATATGTGCAAACACACAGCCTGGTTTGACCCACTCGCAGCCTCCAGGCCCCCTCTTCAGTTCCCCTTTAGCCTACATGTGGCACCTCGGACAATGAGTCCAAGAAACTGGCCTCAGTAGGGAATTTCTCAAGTCAGGGGCTTTGGCTGGGGGTCAGGGCAGATGGTGACCCAGTGCCACTGGGGTGTCCCATTGGATCTGGAACTGAAATTGAGGCTGCTCATGGAACCTGTGGCCTCAGGCTCTGGGTCTTAGAAGCAGCTTTGGCCCCCCTACAAGTGAAAAGGCCAGTCTTGCAGGACTGAGGTGGAGCTAACTAACACCTGCAACTTGCTCCAGGCTGTAGTTTATACTCTGGGTTCCCCTGCAGCAGAAAAGCATGGTCCTCCTGTGTGTGGACTGGGGCCTGAGCAGCCATGTAAGTGGTGAGTTTAGCTGGGCTGATTCCGTCTCTTCAGTTTTAATCAACACTACTTTGAATCTCCCATCTATAGGCAAGGCTGGGAGAGCTGGCCTTTGCTTTGATCCTCTACCTTCTCCCTCTCTTTCCTTGACAGAATCTTGCTCTCCCTGACCTCCTTCCCCTGGGGACTATTGGGGACACACTAAACAGTGCTTGGAAGAGTAAGTGCCCTCAAATACCAGCTGGTTCTTGTTGTTATTGTTATTGCTTCTAGACCTCGCCCATCCCGGTCATTCTCCTCTGCACAGGCTTAGTGAGGTGCCCAGACTAACCGTGCTCCTTCCATTGGGATCTTAGAAAGATGACATTGGCTTTCTCTTCCTTAGTGTTTATGGTTTGGTTGGGGAAGTGCCTGCGCTCTCATTCCATCAACTCCTCTAATACAGGGGAGCAGATGGGCTTCAGGGATTTCCTGAGAGGGTGCTGGAAACTACCTTCACCTGGCCTGGTCCCCAGGCTGACCCCTGATGATGGTTAGATACCGGCAGGCTATCGTCAGCCTGGCAGCATTCTTGCAGAGAAAAGGTGGGGAGGGGTGGGAGGAGGAATTCCCTAGCCTTCTCCTTTGTGGGGGTCCCCAACAACTTCAGAACACCAGAAAGTCTCTGGAAGATGAGAGGGATCATGTTGACTCAGTCTCAGGCTGCTTCCCCATTCTTTATTAGTCAAATAATATATCTGCCAATGAGAATTTCAGACCAACAACAAGGAATCATAGAGCATCATGGGCAGCCCCACTAAATTAACATAATTTCAGTTTAAAGAAGAGAAATCAGACAACAGAATGATGATAATAATTACAACCACCATTAGTCAACTCTAATATATGCATTATTTCATTACTTTTCACAACTGTGTTAGGTCAGTAGTGTCTTCCACCCCCACGCCCTCCCCCCCCCCTTTTTTTCTGACAATGAAATTAAGGCTTAGAAAGTTAAAGGGATTTCTACAGGTTTGTGTGACTCCTAGGTTGTTGACATAATTTGTGTGTTTCCCTTCTTACTCTGGCTGCTAGGAAGCTCTTAGTCCACCATATTGCTCCATTCCAGTAACTATGTTAATTGGAACCCTGGCTTTGACTTCTAATTTTTGCTTAAACAACTTTATAGTATATACATCTTTAACTGTAAACTCCCACATTCTTTGTAGAGAAAGATTAGAATAGAATAAGTGAATAAGCAACCAGCAATTGAGCATCCTCTTGGTCTTTGAGGATGAGAACCATATTGCATAGATATTTTTGGGAACATCTCCAATTTCAAATACTTTATCTGGTTTTCAAAGCATATGTCTCAGTTTTGGCTTCTGTATCTTTGGGCTCTGATTCGAAACCATGTCTTGGAGGCTTTTCTTCCTCCAGTTCTGGGAGATAATGCCCATCTCTGTGCTGGCTCAGACAATGGGGATTGTTGAGAATGAATTGGGCCATTGATAAATGGCTCCTGCTCTGAGTGCTTCAGCTGCCAGCTCTTCCCTGTCTCAAAAGCATGAGTGTCTGGGTGCCTGAAGGAGTTTGACCCCTGCCTTAAGCCTGGCCTTGTCCCCACAGCCACCCCTTCCTATGTGACCTTGCTTACGCCCTGGGCTCTACTGGGAGGTCTGTGTCTCTTGGATTTCAGCTCTGCCTGCCCCCTGGCCACGTGGTGTCTGATCAGGGATGGCCCTTCTGGACAAGGAGTGTGGGCTTTGAAATGTGGAGGGACACTTGAGGGGGTTATTCTGCTCCCTTCCCTGGATCTTTGAGGCCATAGGCTAGTGCTCACTCCTTCCTTCTTCCTCATGAGGGTGTCTCAAGTCTGCCAAGTGACTAGGGAGTCATTTATCACATCTCACTTGCAAGAGTTGTGGGTTACCAGGGGCATCTGAATGCAATTCAGGGCTCTAACCACACTGCAAAGTTCATGAAGCTTCTAACTAATTCACTGTAAGACGGATTGTTTTACCCTGCCCAAGGCTATTAATGTTTGCAAAGGGGAGCAGTGGAGAGCAATGCTTAGCACAAAATAATGCTGAGAAGGACTCTGATGGTGAGCTTAGTCGTTGTGCTGGGATTCTGCTTCTCAGTATGCAGCAGGTCACTCCACACTGGCAGCTGTTGCCCATGTTCAACATTAATCTTTCCAAAAGCATTTGGTTACAAAGTAGGAAGAGGACTCATTGGTCTGAGGCTCTGGGTGATGTGCTGGTGGGTTGGGGGGGACAACAGGGGGATGAGGTGTTTGTTCCTTCCCAGGTAAACGTCATTTCAAAAAGGTAAGACTAAGACTTGATTGCATCTCTGCTGAGGATTCTAGGTGTTCCCTTGACTTTAATCATAATCAAGTGGAAGCAGGTTTAAAATCCAGTAAGAGTATATTTGGTGGGACCATCAGAACTTCTGTAGGGGGAGGCTCACTCACGGTTATTCACACTTACTAAGTATCTACTAAGGCCAACCATTTTGTTCAGTTATTTGCACATTTTGTTTTATGAAACCTCAGGACCAGCCCTGTGAGACGGGTGCTACTTTTAAAAAATCGAGAAACTGAAGCACATGGGGTTGAGTGATCTGCTCAGGTCAGAGCCAGCATGGGTTCCATCCCAGGTCAGAATGTCCACTGCTCACTCCCCCAGTTCAGGGGCCTTGAAAGCAGGAGAATCCACCCCTTTAGGCCGTCTGGAGAAGGTCTAAGGGCCTGGCTTCTCTGCCCAGGTCTCTGCCCGGGACCTGAATGTCATCAGCACCACTGGCCTTTCCAGCCTGAGGCAGAGACTGCTGCTCTGTGGGAAGCAGGGGTGGCGTGGGGAAGCCCTCCTGGGCTGGTGGGGATCCCTCCACCCACTTGGGGTGGGCAGCACTGGGCTTCTGAGGCTTCACTTCTCTCCTGGAGCAGTCTCTGTCCTGGGAATGGAGCCTTCGCCCAGCCTCTGTGATCTAGCCAGCAAACCTCCCCTCCCCCAGCTCCAGGGTCCCCTCAGTGCCAAGCCCTGGGGGCAGTTCTGGATCCTCAGAAGACATCTCTGGGCAGGCCAGACCCCGTTTGGTGTGATGCAGCGTCTGTGAGCGTCAGCAGTTTGGCTGAATAATTGTGTATAGTGTTCACTTTCTGTTGGAGAAATGGAGGTTTTGTCTTACAACCCAAATATCCTGGGTTTGGAAACCATGTGAAATAAAGCCTGTGGTCTGGGAGTGAGGGCTGCGTTGTGGGCCTGTGTGTGGTGCTGGTTTAAAGACACTGTTGAGGGACAGAATGATTGACTCAGGCCTCTCATGTCCTCTGATGGAGAGTCAGGGCCTACACCTGGCAACACGCAGAGACAAGAGCATGGGCTTTGCAGTCATACAGATATCACTTGGAGCCTCGGTTTCCTTGTCTGTAAAATGGGGTTTCTTACAATGTGATCACGATGCTAGAACCAGCAAGTTTATTCAAAGCATAGAGTCTGACACAGACTAGGTGAACCACAAGTGGTATATCCTTCTTTCTTGTCCCACCCACCTACCTTCTGGGAAAATACACTGAGCTGATTGGCAGGAGATCTGGTTCCAGCTGTAGTTCAGCTCTGGGTACACTGTTATCCTCTCTGGACCTCACTTACTTTGTGTGTAAAATAGGGGAAGAATGAATTTCTCTCAGTCTCCTGTGTTTTTTGAGAATAATGACAGAGACTGAAGTCAGGGCCTCTCTAGAAAGATGCGGAAGGTTCAGCCACTATTATTCGTGCCACAAAGGTTAATTGAGATCCTGTGATGTGCCAGGACTTGTGCATTGCACTGGATATGCAGGTGAGTGGGAATCTGTCCTCAAGCAGCAATCAGACCATGTGACAAGGCAGGCTTGTAAACCGCATGCAGCGGGCCTGTCTGTGGGACATGATCACGGCAGGCAGTGGAGGTGTGCATGAGTCAGAAGAGACTGTGTCGTCTCCTACTGGAGTAATCAGAGAGGCCTTCCCAGAGGTGAAAACTCTTGGTCTGGATCTTGAAATCTAATAGGAAGTTGCCAGGAAGGTAAGAGAAGGTCATTCTAGGCCAAGAGACCAGCACATGCTAAGGCATGGAAGTGTTGCCTAGTATGGTGAACTGGGGGACTTTTAGCAGTTACCGTGACAGGAGCATGCAGTGCGCGTGGCCGCCAGAGAGGAGAGATGAGACGGGAGACGTCACGAAGGGCTCTCGGTGGATGTCAGGATTTGAAGGCTGTGCTGAGGTGTTTGGATTTTTCTCATGACGCCTATGAGTGGCCAGTAAGGTATTTTAAGCCGAGGAGGGTTATGGTTGGATATGAGCTCCATCATTCATTCAGCAAACATAAAAACAAACCATTTTTATGTTTCTTTTAATTTGAATATTATATCAAATTAATGAAAATTTGCAAGACTGGTCAAAGAAATGCCTCTGTAATCACTTATAGAGTGCTCCATTTACTTTATGGCTTTCACTGTCTTTCTCTCTAATAATATAAAAACATTATCTTTATTATTTATGTATATTTTAATTATCTAGATAATTTGTATTTTATTGTTCATTTATTATTATATTTACTGTTTTATTTATATGTGTACATACAGTGATATAAAATACTCATATATCTGATTAATTGAAGAGTAAATTAGACATGTGATGCTTGAAAACCATACATTCTTACTGCAGTACACATCTGTCCCTGTAATGTCTTCACAACTCTCCCCTCGCCCTTGGCCGGTTCAGGGCCCAACCCACAGGTTGCATTCAGTTGTCATGTCTCTTCAGTCTCCTTTAATCCAGAGCAATTCCTCTGCTTTAGCTTTTATGCCTTTTGTTTTTGAATAGTACAGGGCAATTATGTGGAGTACCCCTCAATTTGGGTTTATGTGATGGTTCTACATGATTAGATTCAAGCTACGCATCTTGGGCAGGAGTACCACTGGAGCGAGGTTATTGTATCAGCAAGCACAGGGTGCGGGTTTCATCCCGAAGCTGGTGATAGAAGCCTTCATTACTTGCTTAAGGTGACCTTCACCGGTTTGTCTACTGTGAAATTACTATTTTCCTCTTTGTATTTAATGCATAATTTGTGAAGGGATACTTTGAGATTATGGAAACATGCTGTTCCTCATCAAACTCATACTCAATAATTTTATCATCATTGGTATTTTTGGATCCATAATTTCTTTTTTATTGATTACCAGTAGTTTGCACTCTACTGTAAGAAAGCTCTCTTCCTCCTCTTTCTCTCTCTCTCCCTTTCTTTCTTTCTCTCTTTCCTCCTTTCTCTTTTTTCCCTTTCTTTCTTTTTATGAACTCATGTATTATTAATTTATTTATTCAGTGCATTATAATCAATTAATATATTTTATTTTGATATTCAAACCATCCCCCATTGGATAGTGGGAGGCTCTGCAAACTGGCCCTTGTTTCTTTTGCCTTGATGCCATGGTTCTCTGGGCCCTCCCTTACGATCTGCTGTAGCAGGATGTTCCAGGATCATTTTATTCTTTCCTTGCTCCAGCCCTGGAATTAACCATATTTCCAAGGAGCCCTGGATCTTTTTAGTGGAGAATGGTATTTAGAAACCAGGCTCTGGGGCTACATTTGTGTCATTGCTTCTACGCCCTCTTAACAAATGGAACTGGACATATATGTATATGTCCATATATATTTCCGTAATAAAAGTACAACACAATATTATATGATTTTAGAAAGTAAAGCCCCTGAGTGACTGAGTTAGAGAGTAATAGGGTAGGGGTACTTTAGATTGGGTGGTCAGGAAGAGCCTCTTTTAGGAGGCAACATTTAAAAAGACCTACAGTGTGGAATGGGTGGATTGGAAGGGGAAACAATCTAGCCTGGAGATTGTTTTAATTATCCAGGAGATAATTATAAGGACCTGAATTAAGACAAGATGAAAAGCAGGTAGAACCAGGTGACTAATTGAATGGAGAGAGTAGGGAGCCAGTGGAATCAAAGGGACTCCCAGATTGACATTTCAAAGGCCTCTCAAACTCAGCATGTCCAAATGGAATGTCTGCATTCCTCCTCAGCACTATCCTATTTATGTGCGGTCCTCTGCAGATATTTCATTTCTCACTGAGTGGCTCCTTCATTTATGCAGCTGCACAAGTCAGAGAGAGATGGCAACCATCCTCAACACCTCTCTCCTGAAAAGCCCATATTCAATTTATCACAAAGTCTGGATGGTGTTCTTTTTTATTTTTAAATTAATCAATATTATTTTATATAAGTTTCAGGTGTTCAGCCTAGTGGTTGGATATTTATATAATTTATGAAGTGATTCCACCCATAAGTCTAGTAGTTGTTGATATTTTCCTAGGTCTTCTCAAATCCATCAGTCCTCCATCTCCATCAGTGTCACTCTAGTCACGGCACCATTTGCATCTTTCTGGGGTACCACAGAGCCTCCTAACTGGTCCTCCTATATTTTGTTCTCCTCTCTGCAGCCAGAGTGCATTTCAAGACACAACTTGATCATATCATTTTGCTCCTTAAAAATGCTTCAGTTGTTTCCTATTTATCTTAGGATAAATACCAATTCTTTAGTAAGTCCTGCAAATGTGTCTGATTCCTATGTCCTCCTGCCCAGGTCTCCCCTTGCTCTCTCTTCTTTCACACTGGTCTTATCTCAGTCCATTAGGCTTGCACTGCCCCCCCACCCCCACCACAGGCTTTTGCATTTGCTGTTCCTCTGCTCACCACACTCTTCCTTTATGTCTCTGCCTACTGAATTCCTACCTATCTCTCAGGTCACAGCTCAGTTGTCACTTCCATGACCTCCATAATTAGGTCAAATCCTATTTTATAAGGCTTTAAACACCACATACCTCCTTCAAGGCTTTACATTTATTTACAATTATTATGTGATAATTAATGCTTATTTTCCCTATTTGATAACAAACTCCAGGAGGTCTGAGACCCTATCTGGTTTTGCTCATTACTTTGTCCTAGCCAGTAGCACATTACACATGACACATGGCACAGGTATTGGTTGGATGAGTGAATGAAAGAATGATTGAAGTTTTATCTGCTGAGCAATCAGACAGACGGTGGTGACATTCAGTAGAATAAAAATTCTAAGGGAGTGCTAGATTTGGGTAGGAAGAGAATTCATTTTAGGATATGTCGCATTTGAGGTGCCTGTCGGTCACATGTCTGACCCCCAAAGTACTTGCCATCTTCTGGGCAAACAAATTAGACTGTCATTCAGGAGCTTTGGGGGGACTGGTGATAGGTGACATCTAATTTGTGGACAATTCTAAGGAGTTCCCTTGGGAGAGGAGATAGTTAAGCCACGTGGCATCCCTAAGCTGTGTCTTCTTCATCTATGCCCCTGCCTGTTTTGTAGAGGACACAGGAGATCTGAGCGGCCTTCAGTGGTTTTGAATTAGCTCCTTGGCTGCTTATATGAAGGATCTTTACAAACCCTTATGAAGGCTCCTTGGAGCTTGAGAGTTACTTGCATAATTCACACCAGTCAGAAGTTGCCAACTTCCTTCCCACCCCTACTCTACCGGACCCTACCTTTATCACTGACATAGGCCTAAAAGTGAATTCAGAGAGGTCTTACTAAGCCCAGTGAGCCTTCCTTGCAAAAATGCCTTTAGCAGTAGGATGGAAATCCTATTTAATCACTCTGGTTCACTCACTCTTGGCATTTCTCATTCACTCATTCAATTACCTATTTGCCTTCACTCATTCTCTTACCTATCTACCAATTCAGCAGCCACCTCTTCATCCACAAACAGGAATTTATGTTGGATTTACAGCAGGACTCAAGGCCAAGTCACCCTCACACTGCTCTCCCTCATCCCTCTTTTGTATGGTCCTCCTAGTCCAGAACCCAGGTGAGGAGACTGCTGAGGTGGAGAGATGTCACTGTGCTGATTGGGTGCGATTGTAGGGTGCCAACAGGAAGAGAGGGAGACTAGAAGCTGCCACACTGATTGCTCTTCTTATCTTTGACTTCTGCTTTTCTAGCCTCCTATTTCCCTCTTTTAGTGGTGATGAGAGCTTAAGAATTAGGCTCCTTGATCAGATAGATAAAAGGCAGTAGCTGGGCTCTGCAGAGGGGCTTGGGACTCAGGCCCCAAGAGCAAAGAGAAACACAGTTCCCTGTGAGCCCTGCCATGGAAAAGAGTATGCTTTTGTTTTCTTCATTTTCTACTAGGACTATACTTTTAACCCTATGGAATATGCAGAGAGGTTGTGGGGAGGGTGGAAGAACAGGATTTTAAAATGTGGCATTTAGAAACCAGGCAGTAGATGAATCCTGGCCCCCACCCCTCCAGAAGGTTTGTCATTTACGAAAAGCCCCCCAGAATGTGTATTGCCCATCTGCCATGACATTGGACAGGCTGGAACTGAGCAGACACGGGACAATGGCATCCACATCAGATAAGAGCATCTTGGAAAAGTGCCCAAAGTTGCTAAGGGTCTAAGTTACAGACTCATTCACTCATTCCCTCCCTCCCTCATTCATTCAGCAACAATCTACTTAGCACCTACTCCATGGCATTCATTGTTCTAGGCACTGGAGATACAGCAGTAAGCAAAACATGTGCTCTTGTAGAATTTGCTCTCTGGTAGGAGAAGACAGGCAGTAATCAGGTTGATATACAATATGGTGCTGAGTGCTATAGAGAAATATAAAGATCCCTGGCTGGTGTGGCTCAGTGAACTGAGTGCTGGCCTGTGAACCCAAGGGTCACTGGTTTGATTCCCAGTCAGCGCTTCCCTGGGTTCTGGGCCAGGTCTCCAGTATGGGGTGCTCAAGAGGCAACCACATATGGATGTTTCCCTCTCTTTCCCCCTTCCTTCTCTAAAAATAAATAAATAAAATCTTTAAAAAAGGAGAAATATAAAGAATGGTAAGGGAGTGCTAAGGGTTGGAAGGGGTTTGTACATTTATCCAGGGTCAGGAGGTTCTCTCTGATATGCAGATATTAAAAGAGAGAAGAGGAGGATGTGAAAGGGACATCTGTGTGGATATTTGGGGGAAGAGCAATCAAGTAGAAGAGTGAAGGCAAAAGTCACAAGGAAGGTTTGAGGAAGAGCCTGAGGGTCACCATGACTGGAGTAAAATCAGAGTCAATGCAAAGTTGGGGGCCAGGCCATGAGGGCTCTTGCAGGTTGTTTGGAGAGCTTTGGTTTTTAATTTGAGTAGTATGGGTCCACTTCAGAAGGTTTTGCTTAATGTAGCTTTTCTGCTTAAGCATTTGCATCACTATTAGTGCTTTGAAATAAATTTTAAAAACGTACAAGTTATAAAAACAGAAGGAAAGAGCAACTTACCAAACCTAACCTAACAAAGATCCCTGAAATTTTCCCTGAGACTATGTAGATTTCAGTTCTTCCATTCCTGTAAGCTGATCCAGACACCTGGAAGAAAATAACTAAAACTGTCTACATCTTTGTATGCATTTGTATTACTTGATGTAATACAACTTATTTTCATAAAAATGCTCTGGCTGCTTTGAAGATAATAGATTATTGAGGGGGAGGGAAGAAAGGTAAGTTGGGAGCCTGTTGCAGTGACATAGGTGAGAAGTGGTGGTGGCTGGGACCGTATTCATTCATTCGTTTATCCATCCATTTCACTTTTTAGTCTACCCATGTCTGTGCAACACTGCCCATATATGATACCCTGCGTCACCACTCAATATTCATTCCTTCTGTCCTTCAGTGATCTTTCTAGCTGTCTTCATTGCTTTTGAACAAGCGAGTCTTTACCTGCTACATGTAGAGCATTATGCCAGATGCTGGTTGATATGGGCATATTCTTCTGGGACTTTGGACTTAGCAGGGGAGATAAGATGCACCCATAGTAGATCACCAGTCAGTTAGAAAACCAAGCAGACCCTGGAAAGCACAAGGTGAATGGTGTCAGTGCTTCAGTATTCTAGGTACTCGATGGTCTGGGGATCAGAGTAAGCTTCCAGGAGGAGGTCACATTTAAGATGAATCTTGGTGGGTGGGGACAGCAAGTCAATCCTGAAGAATGGTGGGGGACTTTCCTTGAAGCTTGAATAGAAGGGACATGCTGGTGACTACAGAATGGAATTATCCAGAAGGGGTGGGGAGGACTGGAAACAGGGTCTTAGCACCAGGCTAAGGAGTTCAGATCTGAGTTCAGAGAGACTGGGGAGACATAATAGGTTTTCAAGATGTTACAATGAGAGCTGTGCTTTAAGAGGCTGAAACTAATATTAGCATGAGAAAGGATAGGCTGGGAGCTGGAAGGCTAGCAAGAAGACAGGTGCCTTTATAAGTCCTCTTGGCCTTATGGCCAACAGGGGCCCTAAGGTTGGGGGGACTGCTAGGGTGTCCCCCAGATGCATAGTGGGCAGGGCTGCAATGATGTGGGGGGCTCTAATAGCTAATAGTGCAGCAGGTGATATGCGTGGCTGTCCCTGGGATAAAACCAGAGAGCTCCTGTAACTTGAAGCTGTCTTTGAGCAAAGAACACTCAGCAGCTGGGTTCTGGGCAGGGCAGAAAGGAGTTGGAGCTGGCCTCTGGCCATGAATGGCTCTTTTGGAAGTTTCTGGGGAGGGGGGTCATTGGATCGTAGGAGCATTAGGGTCAGAGGTGGAGCTCATCTAATCCAGCCTTCTCCTCTTTCAGAGGGGAAATGGGGAGCCCAGGAAAAGGGCCTAAATTGTCCAAGGCCATATAGAGCACTTGTGGCAGAGAAAGGTTAAACATCTTATTTGCACTCATGTCAGATAAATCACCGTTCTGTTTAATTATGCATTACGTATCTATTTCAATGGAAGAGGAAATTTGAAGAAGAAAATCACTTTATTTGCCTTGTCCTCTGTCATTTAGCTGGGGCCCGCTATGGAACAGATGCCCTGATGACCCAGACCGAGGCTGATGTTAGACTGGCGTCATAGTGGGTCACATGTGGGATCAGAAAGACCTGCCTGTGGATGCGGGTAGTGCCTGGCTCCTGATCCCTCATGCACTCACCTGACTGAACTGTGACCTTTTCTACCTCAATTACACTAAGAGCCCTTGGCAGAGGCTCACTAGGGGCCATAAATATGTGTGATAAAGGGGGCTTCTCCCACAAAGGTGCCTGCTGAGACGGAGAGGACACAGGTGTGAATGAGAGCTGGCATGTCTTGTACCTGAGGCCATTACAGGAAAGAAAGTCCCTGACCAGCTTGAGAGAGAAGAGCAGCCCACAGGGGTTTATAGCCTCCAGATGAGTACCTGGGCTTATTTTGGGTTTAAGTCTAGTGCTTGGTCTGGCCTCAGGCTGGGACCCCAGAGATTTCACCAGACCCACTTATTTGCTTGCCTGCTGTCCCAGGGAGCTGAAGGCTGCTTCTTGAAGAACACGCCCAGTTCTCTTCCCATGGCATGCAGTGGTCTGTGACTTGACACTAGGATTTCAGATGGAATTGTCCTTTCTCATGCTTCTACCCTTGCATTCAGGATCCTAGTGGGGAGAGCTTAGCTGAAGACATTTTCCAGAAAAGTCAGAGGGAGTTGGGCTGTAGCTCCTTCCCAGCCCAGGCTCCTGGGTCTGTGTTAGTGCTGGATGGGTAATTGCTTCTTAAGCTCTTTGTCAACAGGTTCTGTTTGTCTTGTGCTTTGGAGTTGGCAGAGGGATTTCCACAGGAGGAGGGTGAGTTATACTCATGAACAAACTGTACTTGTAGACTTACAGGGAAATAAGTGCCTCAAGTTCAGCATCTGGCAGTGAATGTCCTGGGGAAGACAGTGGTATCATCCAAGGTAGCGTTGTGGACCAGGCCAGGTTTTGGACAGAACCCGAGAGAGAGGGAAGAAAGAACCTGGTTCTAGTCTGGGGTCAGCCACAAATTTACTCTGTGACTTGGGCAAATCCTTTGTCCTTTCTGGGTCTTAGTTTACTTTGTCATAAACCACAGGAAAAGAAATTTGTGAGGATCTGTCCTTTGTCCTCCTATAATATCCTTTGTTTCTTGCCTACATTATACTAAAAGGAATTTTGGTTAGGACCTAACTTCCAGAATTCTATCTTGGCTAAGGGCTTGTTATTCACTTTGTCTGAAATTCCACCTTTATAAATTAATTTCTTTGGGTCTTTTCAGAGACTCTTATTTCTATGGACCATGTTGCCTAACAAAATCCTTCTTATTTTTATGACTTCATTTAGGAATACAAAGCAGTGCCATCTTAATTATTATATTTCAATGTACTACAACTGTGCCAGGTGATCAAAGATATGTTATCTCCAGTTTGCATGTGAACCATACTTGCATCACAGGGACAAATTCCACTTGATCATTCAAACTGAATTGAAAAGAACACGTTAAAAGGACTATATGCCTGGTCTTCTTAATTAACCTTCCATTTCTCATTTTCAGAAGGTTGTCCTGGAGATGGGCTGGATTTTTCTGTCTGCAGAAGAGGGCTTGTAGAGCAACCCTCTTAGCTGTTTCTCTCTAGCTTGGACCAGCTAGATTTTTGCTCTGGGACAAGAGGGAGGCTCGGGAGCAGGAGTCTGTGAGCAAGAAGGAGCTCTCCCCTCAATGCCAGGCAGGAGCAAGAGTGGTGTTACCTTCCCTCACCCAGTTCACTTTCTGTTTCTGGTCTGAGATGGGCGTGTGTGCTGTGACTCGGTCTCCCTGTCTTTCCCCCTCCTCTGCAACTAATCAGGTGTCCCCATTTCCTTTGGTCTGTTTTGAGACTCACTATTTAATTCTCTATGTTTATTTCAGGGTCAATATCACATACTATTTACTCTTTGAAAATAAGTCATTATCTAGCAGGAAAGTCCCCCTAATTTCTTTTTCCTTTTGAGGAATATTTGTTTATACATTTCAGAGTCAACTCATCAGGTTGCAGGAAAAACCCCTGTGGGGCTTTGATTGGGATTGTATTGAATCAATGGATGAGTTTATGGTGAATTAACATTTTCCTGTCTAAATACATGAAATACTTCTTCATTTATTTTGGCCTTCTTTAATGTCTATTAATAACATTTTATAATTTTCTCAGTGAGGGACTTGCACATTTTAAGTTTCTTTTTTATATACGTTATATATATTTCTTGCTCTTGTTCTGTCCTCCCCTAAATTTCACTTTATGTTTGTGCTGGTGTCTAGGACTATACAGTAATTGGCTTTTGTATATTCATTTCTAGCCAACTTTCTAAGCCCTTTCATAGATTAAAATAATTTATTTGTAGATACTGTTGGGTTTTCTGCATTGACAATGAGGGTGACCAGCTAGATCATGCTACACTTTTTTATAAGAATTGGGGAAAGAAACCATGTCAGGGAAGACCTGGACCCATGGAGACTTGGCTTGCCATGTGGACTGCAGGTTCGTGTCTGGTGGGCTCAGCCCTGGGTAGGGCATGTGGCTGGGTGTGGGCACAGCCTCCACTCGCTTCCTTGGCTGTGTGCTGTTGTGCACAGGCAGATGTGGTCACCCTATGGAAAATCATATCTACTGCAAATAATGACAGTTTTGTTTCTTTCCCTTCTTGTGCATTTTATTGCCTTCTATGCTAGCTAAGATCTGTAACACAATAATGAATAGAAATTGGGAGCTGGGAAGTTTTATTTTATTTTGATGTCACAGGAAATGCATTCAACATGTCATCATCATGTATGTTGTTCTTGTCCTTTCTTTTTTCTGTAAATGCTCTTTAATCAGTTTAGGGAAGGTCTCAAGTTTGCTAAAAGGTTTTGTTATGAATGACTGTTGGATTTTATAAAATTATTTTTCTTTATCTCTTGAGATGATCATAAATGTTTTATTCTTTAGCTTATTAACATGGGAAATTTCATTAATCTATTTTCTAATCTAAAATAGCCTGTATTTTTAGGCTAAATCCAACATGGCCATGTTGCATTATTGGTTACATATATAGCTGAATTCTGTTTACTAATATTTTAATATGTTTTCATTTATGTTCACTCATAAGATTGGCCTATAAATTTCCTTTCTTGTGTTCCTGTTTAGTTTTACTACCAAATTATATCAATTTCATAAAATGAAGTGTTTTCTTTTCTTTTTTTAAATATATTTTATTGATTATGCTATTACAGTTGTCCCATTTTCCCCCCTTCATTCCCCTCTACCCTGCATACCCTCTCCTACCCACATTCCCCCCCTTTAGTTCATGTCCATGTGTCATAAGT
>CM052543.1:30936475-31035577 GCA_028533065.1 Trachops cirrhosus | reverse complement strand
CTCCTTGGGTTCAACTTCTTTGGGACTCTCTGAGCTTCCTGGACTTCCTGGAAGTCTATTTCCTTTGCCAGGTTGGGGAAGTTCTCCTTTATTATTTGTTCAAATAAGTTTTCCACTTGCTGTTCTTCCTCTTCCCCTTCTGGTACCCCTATAATTTGGATGTTGGAACGTTTAAAGACGTCCCAGAGGTTCCAAAGCCTCTCCTCATTTTTTTAATTCCTATTTCTTCATTCTTTTCTGGTTGTATGTTTTTTTCTTCCTTCTGCTCCACTCCATTGATGTGAGACCCATCTTTTATTCCATCACCATTGGTTCCCTGTGCATTTTTCTTCATTAAACTTATTGTAGCCTGCATTTTTTCAGCTAATTTGTGACCAAAATCAACCAATTCTGTGAGTATCCTGATCACCAGTGCTTTGAACTGTGCATCTGATAGGTTGGCTATCTCTTTGTCACTCAGTTGTATTTGCTCTGGAGCTTTGATCTGTTCTTCTGTTTGATCCATCTTTTTTTTGTCTTGTCGTGCCTGTTACATATGAGGGGTGGAGCCTTAGGTGTTCACCAGGGCGGGGCAACCCACATCGCTGGGTTGTGAGGCTGTATGTGGGGGCGGGGTCTGAGAGGGAACAATGGCACTTGCTCCACTGTTTGTCAGATTTCATTCCTTTCTGCTGCTCCCCCCAGGCAAACTGGGCCTTTCTGGTGCTGCTAATTCCTTTGTGGGTGGGCTCATGTACATTCTAGACCTTGCGGGTCTCTCCAACCAGCTCTCCCATGAGGCTGGGAGTCTCCCTGTGCCTCAACCCCCACAGGTGTCCCCATTTGGTGCCTTGAGGCTTTATTTACTGGTACTGGGACCCTGGGTTGTGCGGTCTGTCTTGTTCCTCAATCTTGCTTGGTTTATCTGCTCACGAGTGAGGGATTGCCCAGTTAGCCAGCCGCCTTGCACGCTGTGCTTTGCTTCACAATCACTGCCTCACTGGGTCTGCCTGTTGCCACCCCATGCCCGGGTCTGCCAGCTGCCACCTGTGTGCCCAGTGTCCGCCTGCTTCCATCTTGTGCGCCCAGTGCCACTGCTTTTTGTGCCGGAACCCCTCTCCTCCCAGCCACTGGACTCCGCCCCACCTACCGGTCTGGATGAATGTGTCTATTTCAACTCCTTGGTTGTCGGACTTCTATACAGTTCAGTTTTCTGTGAGTTCTGGTTGTTATTCTGTTTTTAAATTGTTGTTGTCCTTATTTTGGTTGTGCAAGGAGGCACAGTGTGTCTACCTATGCCTCCATCTTGGCCAGAAATCTCTTTTGTTTTTTCTTATTCCCCTTTTGTTTTTTCTTAAGAGTTTGGGTAAGTTTAGCTTTCTTTCAATGATAGAAATTTACCTGTGAACTTCTTTGTTCCTGGTGTTTTCCTTATGGAAAGATTTTTCACTACTGATTGATTTATAGATCTATTTCTTCTTGAGTAAACTTTGGCAAATTGTATTTTTCCAGGAATTTATCTAGCTATTTATGCAAATATTCTTTTATCTTTGCTGCATCTGTAATAATTAACTTCCTTTTATTGTTAAAATTGATTATTTGTGTTTCCTTTCCTTTTTTCCTGATCTTAGAAGAAATTTACTTTAGTTATATTTTCAAAAACTCAGTTTAATTCTATTGATCATTTCATTTGTGTTTACATTTAGTTTTGTGTTTATATTTGCTTTGTGTTTTTGTTGTGTTTTGCTTAATGTTCGCTCCTGTTTTAGAATTTGTCTTTTGCTATTTTCTACAGAACTATTCTTTTTTTTTAAATTTCTTGTCAGAAGTTAGATATTCTTTTAATGTTCACATTTTCTAATTTAAGGCTGTAATTTTTGCTCTCAGTTCTACTCATCTGTATAGTATATGATTTTTATGTGTATTATCATAATGATTCAGGTTTTTTATAATTCCTGTTACAATTTCTTCTTTGACCAATTATTTTTATGTTTAAAATATCCAAATGTATGAGAGTATTTATATTGGGGTAGCAATTGCAATCTGCAGGGAACCAATCATTGAAATTTTCTGAAACTTGCTTTAAGATCTAGAAACTAGTCATTAAAAAGTGATTCTTTAATCTTTGAAAAGAATATGTATTCCTGATAAATTGAATGCAGTGTTCTATTCATGAATATTATATCTGACTTGATCATGTCAGTCATATCTCCTGTATTCTTACTGATAATTTTCCTACTTGACCTATTAATTAATGACAGAATGTGTTGGAACATCCACATGTTATTCTGGATTTGTTCATTTCTTTTTGAAGTTTTATCAGCTTTTACTTTGTATAGCTTAAGAATATATTATTGTTTTTAGGTACATCCTCATTATCATAGCATCTTGATGGGCCGAACTTTTTATTTTTATGTAGTGAATCTCTTTATCTCTATAACACTTACTGTCTTAAAGATTGTCTTGTCTTTTGTGAATTCATTAGCACCAGAATGCTTTAGGTAAATATTTCTCTGGTATATCTTTTGTAACCTTTAACTTTAAGCTGTTTTGTTTCATGTCCTTTTGTTTTACAGATATTTCTCGCAGCACACTTTTTCTCCTCTGTCTCTGGCACGCGTTGCGGTCTTTGCTTACTAGCAGCTCGGTTAGTCCGTCTCCCCTCGCTGTGATTGCTATTGTACATTGATACAACCTCCTTCACACACTTTTCTTTCTTTTTCTGTTTTTTTCTTTATTACCCATTTATTCCCCCCCTCTACTGCCCTTACATGTTTGAAAGGTGATATCTATTTCTCTATGTATACTCTTTTAGTTGGTTACCCTAGATATTATCACCTTAATAATAACCTAAGAAGGCTATTACATCTCCATTTTACTCCTCCCAAAATAAAAGAAACTTAGAAAACTTTAACTTACTTTAGTCATTCCTTCTGAATTTATCTTTTTTCCTTATCCCACAAATGAGGTATTGCAATTGTTTTTTTACAGTTAAGATATCTTTGAATTTACTCACATAGTTATATATGTAAGTTTGGTCATCATCCTCTCTTATATCTCAAACTTTCTAGCTGGTGTTACATTCTTTCACCTGATATAAATCCTTTAGAATTCCCTTTAGTGTGGGACTTTTACTTGTTTGAAGAGACATTTATTCTCTCAGTGTAGAATTTTAGGACAATTGTTTCCGTAATGGAGTTACTTTCTCATTGCCAGTTGACTCTCATCATTGCGATTAAATAGTCCCCTGTTGATTTAATTTCTTTGGTGTTCTTTAGTCTTGTGAATTGTCTAAGGTGTGAATATCTTTTCTATTTTTCCTGCTTGGGATTTGTTTGAATTCTGTATTAAAGGTTATTTTGTCTTTTAACAATTCTGAAAAAAATTTGCCACTATTTCTTTGAGTACCACATTTTCCCATATTCTGTCTCTCATGTCCCTTTGGAAATCTGATTAAATACCTGTTAGAGTACTTTACTCTCTATTCCTTAGTTTTAGTTCTCACATATTTTCTCTCTCTTTGTCTCTTTGGGCTGCTTGGATAATTTTTTTGTTCTGCCTTTTAATATACCAATCCATTCTTTAGCTGTGATTAATCTGTCCAATGAGTTTTTTCATTTTAATTATTATATTTTTAATTCATAGAATTTTATTTTGTTCTTTCTCAAATCTTCTTGGCTATATTTCATAGCCTTTGTTCCTTGAAAGTGTTTCCAAGATTCTCCTTTATTTCTTTAAAGTAAAGTCTTCAAGGGAGTTTTAATCCCCCCTCAGGGATAATGTGTGCTAAGGCAACAGACCTGTATGAAGGTCATGTAGTGATCATTAATTCTTAAGATAGATTTTACTTTCCTTTACCTGGCACCCAAGTTGTGACAAAAAACTTCTGTTGTTTGCACCTTCTGGATGGAAGATTTATTTCTAATTTACTTTTACACTGAGCTTCTGGCCTTCTGGACTTCTATTTGATTCTTTTCCTAGTCCCTAGGCTTTGTCCCTAGTCTATCCTGCCTCCCACACACACGAAACAGAAGCTTAGGAAATACAACTTTCAGCAGATGATCTCCGGGTAAAAACTCCCTTCAACTGTTGTTTATTATCCCTGGTTCCTGCTTTTGTTCTTTCAGCTTCTTCAGATTTTATTTTCACCAGCTCAGTGATACTCAAAAAAATTAAGACCATCTCTATCAATTTTTAAAAATTCTTCTTATGAAGAAGCATTTTAGAATAATGGTCTACCATATTGCTGTACATAGAATTTGTGTGAGCTTTCTTTATAAAAAGAAGAATCAATTGTCAAGAAAAATCAGGTGCTAAAAAATAGTGGCATGGTATGCAGTTCCTTAAAAAGAGGGTATAGTCTTTCTCTTCACTCAGCTCACTAGCTATGTACCTGAGCAAGTTATTGAATCTCTGTGCATTTATTTTAATGTCTTTAAAATGGAGTAATAGTAGTATTAATTATTTTGGATTTTTTTTAGAAATAAATGAATTTATTTATATGAAGCACTTAGAAGAGTGCTTGGTACATAGTGCCCAATACTATATTTCATTGAATTTAAGATGCCATAGATTGTAAGCTGCCCTGTTACTTCATAAAAAAGAAAATATGCTTCCAATTAAACTGTGACACAGTGCCAAGATGTCATCGACTGAAACATACGTCCCAATTTCAGATGTTAAAATATGAAAAAAATGCATCTTGAAACTACCTGGCTGTGGTGAAATAGCTGTTATTATGAATGGATGCATAGCAGCAGAGAAGGCACCAGTCGGGAAACAGAATCTTAGTCTCGGAAGTGATAGGACTTTAAATGTTTGTAGGTATTTATTTCATCCCACCTTCCCCTTATCAACTTCTGGACCCCAACTGTATTGTACATTAACTAGAGTTAGTGTCCACTAGACTGGACAGTGTCTAGCAAGTAACTGTAAGTAGACAAACACAATATTTCACCCTTTTCTACAAGACTGAGGAAGAAAAGACACTTGTATTTATTAAGAGGCCACTATATAGCATAATTTGGGTGCTTTAAACATAGCATTTATTTTGATTGTTAAAATTAGTCAGGTTATTGAGGATTAGTTGCTGTAACAAACAATCTCCCAAGTATTATTGGCTTGGCATATCATGCTCATTACTTGTGTACCCCACAGGCTGTTGTGGGTTGGGTGGCTCTACTCGAAACTGTGATTCAGGACTCATCTTCTTCCATCTTTTGGGCTTGTCAGCTGCTCTGGCATTCCAGCTGCAATTGTGTTTTCCAGCTGCTCTGGCATTACTCAGTAGGCAGACAGGGGAAGAGAGAGAAAGCATACTTTCTCTTAGAATGTAATTTAAAATTCTTCAAGACCATACAGTTTTATTTATTCCTAGGTAACTTTTCAGAGGGAGAAATTACTGTAAGTTTGGGTGATTTGAGAATGCCTCCCAAATGAGACAAGATTAGCGCTGAATCCTGAAACATTGGTATTACCTGGAGATAGAAAAAGGGAAGGGAGGAGATTTCAGTCTGGAGGTGCTGGGGTGCCAAGACCAATGTTCAGAGTTATGAAAGAACAAGCTGTTTTTGGAGAACCATGGAATACTCTGTTAGGGAATGATGAACATTTATTGAGCTCTTACTTTGTGTTGGACACCATATAATGTACTGTGTGGATGCCAGTGTCACATGTGACATACTAGACATAAATGAGCCTTGACAAGATAACACTGTGAAAGGGCTGTTTTTCATGTTTGATTCATCCTGTGCCCCAGTAGATTAACTCAAATGGTCATAGGTGGACCTGATACCATGCTCCAATATAAAGGATTCTTTACCTGAGGGTGTTATGACAGTGGCAGTAGGACTTGTTGAGATTGGTTGCATTGTGCTTACATCATAGGGTATTCTGTTTATATACAGTGACTCTAGAGTGGGTTCTGGTTCTCTGTCTTTGGTTCCTTTATTAATGAGCTAGTGAGAGTTTGTGGCTGAGCCAAGGTGCTAGCTCTGTCTGGATTTTCTGTTGAATGCTGCATACCACTTAGTTCACAGAGTGTATGAGTAGGGTGTCAATGACTTCTTTAGGGTCAATGTTGCAATCACAGAAAATATTTTAGTGTTGTTGTTTGTAATTATTCAAAGCATAGTTTTTATGTGCTAGGTCTTTATCAAATCTCTCCTATGGAAAGCTTTCTTCTTCCCAATATATTTAATATATTTTGCTTTGTAATCCCCTAGTGGGAAGCTGCTTTTTGGGTCTGAGGTCTGGGTAGGAGATAGTTAATGATGTAGCACCATTAACTAGCCTCCTGCGTCAAAGTAGTTCATTTTATTATTATATTACTTGCTCTTGTAAGTATCATGCAGGATACATGATCTTACTGGTTCTAACAACAATCCTGAGAACAGGTCCTGTCCCCATTTTATAGATTAAGAGACTAAAGGAAGGTAAGAGAGGCCTAGAAAGAGACAGAACTGCGATGGGAATTGCAATCCTGAACTTCAGATTTCCATGATCTCCTCATGAGGCTTTCCAAATGTTGTTGAGCAAACTGCAGTTTGGAGGATTTGAGAAGGAAGGAAAAATTGGAGAAAAAAATTGGATTATTATGGTTGTTGTTACAGCACTCTGATCTGCTCATGGCTTTAGAAATAAGAGAAAATTATATTTGTGAAACTACAAAACAATGTACAGCTCTCTCTCCTGTGTTCGTTTTCCCAAGGGTGTGTAGACCTCCTCAACCTGGGTCCTCATCCTGACTCAGAGAGCCAAGCTGCTAGCCCAGTATGACCTCTGACTGTGATTTATGAAACAGGATATATCCAAATTTTCACCACGTTGGAGCTATTCAATTTTCTCTAATGGCTCTTATCTTAGAATTATGTCTATTCGTGGCAGCCACAACCAGTAAGTCATTAGCTTAAAGTATACTTATTGTTAATTTTAGCACCCTGGGACCCAGGCCCAGTAAGAGAGGGCTCTCACTTTTGCAAATCAACATTCGGGCAGTTGGCTAACATTCACATCAGGAAAAGTTAGAAAGTAAAACGGGATCATTAAAAAGTTAAAGAGTGAAAAGCAGTTGACTAGCTGGACATAGTTCGGAATGGCCTCTTTCTGGCTGCCTCCCTCTTGCTAGGCACTGTCCGCACCAGATGAGAAATTGACCCAGTCTTTCTTTCAAGAACCCCTGCGTGCATGCCAGGTACTTCACATGTGTCATCTCACTGATCTGCATAGCGTGCCATGAGGAAGAAGCTGCTACTTCCATTTTATCATTTCTCAGTTCTTTAAAATTCTTCTTGAACCTGAGTGGGGCTGAAGTCTGGGTGGGCCCCTTGACCCAACGCACAGGTCCTTTTGGGCTGTCCAACCAGAGTTTTCAGTGCCTTAGGGGACAAGGCCTGGCTCTCTGAGGTCTGCTCTGCCTACCTTGCGGGGCTGTTGCCTGGCAGTTGTGTGGGACTCCTGGGGCTTCCTCCAGGGAGCCAGAGCTCTCTATATTTCATGAGGCTCAGTCCATTCAGCAGGGCTGGGTGACAGCCTGTGCCTCCCCTGGGAATGAGGGTTCTTCAAGTATCTGATTGCTGCAGGATGCTGGCCACCACTCCTGGCAATACTGAAGTATCTCTGATGACTATTGCCATCCTCCTACAAGTCAAACAGAGGCCCAAAGTGGGGATGAGGAGGAAGGTTTATTGTTGTTATTTCCTAAAACTCATTGCAGCCCTTCTTTCTCCTCCATGCCCCCATCTCTCCAGCCCCAGGCTTTTGTGGTCCCCCTGGGAGCTTGTGTCTTTCTCTTAAACAAACTCCTGCTGCTGGTCTTACTTCCTGCAGTCCATCTACACCGCTGGCCACCATGGGAGCTGAAATTCCACTCTGACCATTCCACTGCCCTTCTCAAACACTTTCAATGACTCCCTACCACCCACAGCATAGAGTCCAAAGAACCAATTTCTTTCACATGCAGGGTGACAGAGGCACCTTCTTTCCAGCCCCTGGGAGATATCTGCATCCCTGAATACCTGCTACATTTTCTAGTCTCCTTGCCTTGGCTCACACTGCTGTCCTGGCACTGATTGTCCTTGTCCTGGTAAAATCCCACCTGGCATTAAAAGCTGAGGGGTCATCTCCTCTAACAAGTCTGCCCTACTCCCCCAGCTGAAAGTGACCACTCCTTTTTCTGCATTCCTGTGCCACTGGGATAGTTTCCTCTAAACCCCACTATCAGCCCAGCATGCTCAGGCCTTCTAGAGATACTTCCATGCTCACATTCCTGTGCTTTCACTGCTCTCCCCTCTGCCTGCATTCTCTTCCTTCCAGCCCTTTCTCCTCCCTTTATTCTTTCCAGTGTCAGCTTTGGGGTCATGTCCTGAGAAACTCTCCCTGACCTCTTCTCTCCATCTTCATTCTCATTTAGTACTTCTGGACCTCACATAGTTACCTGTGACTGTAGTTTACATGAGCATTGGGATTGTCCATCGGTCTGTCTGGAGAACATGATAAGCACAGAGCTTGGGGTGAGAAGGGAGGCTGCCCAGCTGGGTATGACCAGACAGTGTGGACTGTGAGAGCTCAGGAGGGACAGGGGGCTTTGTCTCAATGAATATTTGGATGCAGAGCCCTTTCCAAGTAGCATCTGTAGTCTCAAGAGGCCCTCCCACAATCATCTCCCTGAGTATTCTCAGCATGTGAGTTAGGTACCTTCATCTCCTGTTAGCAGTAAGGAAGCTGAGGTTCTTTCAGTGAGAACCCACCCAATCAGTCAGCAAGTGTTTACTGATCTGACCGCTATGACTGTGGGAGGCACTGTGTCAGGAAGGGGGAACTGGGGATGCAGCAGTGAGCAGGAGAGACTACTAGTCCCTGCCCCTGGGGCCCTCACTGGAGAAAGATGGTAAGCTAACATTGAATTGTTTAATTACAATTGTTATACATTCTGTGGGGTGATGGGGTCATATAATGAGGGACTTGACTGAATCCCTAGGTCTCATTCTTCTTTTAACCCCTGCTCACCTGGGCTGCCTCCTCCTACCTAGCACTGAGCTGGACCTTAACTACTTTCCACAATATTTACTGTCCTGCCCCTGCTGACAGCCTTAATGGATTCTGCAGATTAAACAATCCTAGCCCTGCCTTGAGCTGTACTTGGATTGGGCCATTAGACAACAGCGGAAGCCGCCCTTGCTCCTGGTTTTAATTGAATAATTTACTGTAAATAGCCTCCCTTTCCTCCAGAGCCCAGGCTGGCTTGTTAGCCAAATGGAGGTGAGCAAGGGCTGCCTCTAATGGGATGCAGGGAAGAAATGAGCTGTCCAAATGAGCTGTTGTCCCAGCAGGCATTGAATTAAATCAGAGAACCTTTAAGGCTTCAGGTCTCTTTTGTAAACTAGCCCCTCCTGGTGAAAGAAGCTCAGCCAAGAGCCCTGCAGAACCAAGGCTGCCAGTGCCAGGGTGGGATTTCCAATGAATTAGAGAGGTCCTTGAGGAGGGGGAAAGGGGATGGGGTTTTGTTTTGTTTGTTTATTTGTTTTCCTGCTTACTCCCACATGTGTCCTTCTCACCTCTTTCACAGGCACAGCAGCCTGCAACGTATGTCTCAACTCCTATTTCTATGAGGAAAGACAGTCCCTCTTTGAGGCTACTATGTGCCAAACACATAATGTGATATAACATAGTAATATTGTCTATTAGGGACTTCTGTGAGTGATCTCATTTAATCCTCATGAAGCTCCTGGGAGGCAGATGTAATTGAAGAAAATACCTTCATGGGTGTTGATGGTTTTCCCAATGTCATGTACTAATGAGGCACAGAGTCAGGATTTGAATACAGACCTGTCAGACTCCCAAATTCAATTTTATTTTGCAACACCAGTAAGGACAGAGTATGGGGCAAAGAGGATACCTTGAATCCATTCTTGGCTCCCTGACATGCTGTATAGCTTTGGAGGGGTTCTACTCTGAGTCTCTGCTCTACAGAATGAGTTTGGCTTAGTGCAGTGGGTGGCAGGTGAGGTGGAGTAGTTGCCAGGGCAGCAGGCCATGGCAGCTTCCCTGAGGGCTGCATGCTCCAAGCAGGTTTTTCTAGAAACCTAGAATTTTGTGTTTCTGGAATCAACCTCTTAGAAATTCAGAACATCTGCTTGCATCCAGGCTTCCGCTCATGACAGCTCTCCCTCTGGGTCCAGACCCAGAGGTCCCCCAATATTCAAGGGTGTGCTTCACCTCGTCACAGAATCCTGACTGGCTCACACTTGAAAGGACCTTAAACTTCCTTATTGTCTCTGTCTTCTTACCTGCTTTAAGCTTTAATTCCCTCTTTAACAGTTTTTCTCTGCTCCCTTTTTGATATGTCTGACTAAAGAACCAAAAATGTAATACCAATTTCTCCAAGTGAAAGTTATGCTGTGCTCAGAGAACATGAACAAGCAGGCCTTATTTTACTGCCGTCTTCATCGTGGGGAAGAAGAGGGGACAGCATAACTTTTACTTGGGGAAGTTGGTATTACCTTTTTTGGTTCTTTAGTCAGACATATCAAAAAGGGAACAGATACCTCATTTTGTTATTTCTAGCTTTTTTCTTTTGTGTCATACTTTTCAAACTAGTGACTCACTGGGTTCCCAAAATATATTTTCTCAGTAATGATAATGATAGAAATAACAATGCTGATCCCAATGACGCACGCTGTCTTTGTGCTAGGTGCTTCACAGCTTTATCTCGTTCTCTACATCACTGCTATCTGATCATGGGGCTGAGTGAACAGCAGACTCTCAGGACATAATAATAGTAACAGCTTCTATTTACTTAGCTCTCATCTCCATTCCTTATCTCATGTCAATGTTATAAAGTTCTGTAAAATAGGTAGTCTCAGTTATAGATGAAGAATTAGGACTCAGTATAAAGGTATTAAAAAAATCATTCCACTCATTCTTTCAATGGGCACATAGAATGCTTGCTAAGTGTCTGGCTTTTGGCTGTGTCAGGACCACAAGTGGTTCTTGCCCTTAAGGAACTCACAGTCTAGTGGGGCCCATAGTGACAGTGAGTCTGTGGAATTATCTAAAGCTCTATTTTATTCTGGCCTCCTGCCTCCTCATACTTTTTAGACTGATGCATTCCATTTTTTTTTATTCCAAGCATCATAAGGGGTTCTTTATGTCTAGCCACATCACTATTAATTAAAGTCCTCCTCCGTTCCTTTTCATAAGGGTCACTTGTAATCACAGAGTAAGAGTTTGATTCTTCTGGGCTTATCTTTCCCACCTCCACTGTATCTTTCCACAAGTTCCTACTTGTGTTTTCTCTAAATGTCTTAAAATCTGTTGTCCTCAAGCTCAGGGCACATCAGCTGACAATAAACTCTCTCTTTTAATACATTACCTAGGCAACGGGGACAGAATCTCTATTTTCCACAGGGAGGGCTTCTTTATTGGCTTGGAAAAGGAGTTGGCAGAGAGAGAGAAATGGGAAGGGGGCAAGGCAAGGCAGGAGGGGGCAAACTGGTGGGCAGCTTGTTCTGTGGAGGAAGAAGAACACCATTGTCTTGCTCCAACCTGTGAAGCACAGGCAAGCTGAGTGGATCCTTGGTGCTGGGACTAGAGCCCCTGGAACCTGGCTCACCTTTATCATTTAGCCTGCTTTTATCTGTAGAGAACCCAAATCCTCACTTAAACAACAGGAACTTCATTATCTTACATAACAGGAAGCCTAGAGGTGGGCCCCACTCCGGGCTCAGTTGATTCAGTGGTTCAGTGATCAAGAACCCAGAGCTGCCTTCTTTCCCAGCTAGGCCCTCTCTTGATTGCAAGATGGTTTCTAGCAGCAAAGAAATGACATTCTTCCTTGTTCGTGTTCAATGGGAGAGACACAGTCTCACCTTTGTGGTTTGCAGTTAGGAGAAAATTTTTCCTAGAAGCACCCTGTATTGGCTCATGGGTCTGAATTGAGTCACATGCCTATTCCTGGCAGTTTGGGTGAAATTGCATCATCAGAAGTGGAATGGATTTGGGGAAGCAACCACCAAGTCCAATTACAAAGTCACATTTTCCAGGCATAATCACAGTGAATAACCCAATGCTGTGATGGTATACAGTTAGGGAATTAGCATGTAGAGTTGCCAGATTTAGCAAATAATATAGGATGCTTAGTTAAATGAGAATTTCAGATAAACCATAGACTTAAGTATAAGTTTTTCCCATGCTATGTTTGCTGGTTCCTGAGTTCCAATATTTGGTACAAAGCACAGTGGATCAGGCAAATATTTGACAATGCAAGATAAAGGATAATAGGAGTTTACAGTAGGCTAGGGACTTAGAACCAAGTTCAAGTCTGAGTCTCGTATTACTTATGTGAGGACAGCAGAGTGTAAACTGGTTCAAAAGACAGAGGAGGACTAGGGTGCCTTTCCTCCATACCTGCCGTAGCCAGCATCTGGGAGAGAAACTGATTGCACCTCTTCACTCAGGGCCCTCATTTACCCCATCCCCATCCTGCCCTCTCTTTCCAGGGCCCCGACCGCTGTGGGCAGGCCCTGCTGCAGATTGGGATCAACATGATGGCACTGCCTGGAGGATGCCACATGGACTCCATCCCCCTGCCGGGTCAGCGGTAAGTCCCACAGTTGCCTCTCAGGGACAGACCCAGATCTCAGGGCTGTAGGTAGCCCCTTCTCTCCATTCACTGTCCTGGGAAGGAAGCTCAGGACAAGGTATTGGGGATGCCAGGCTCACTCAGCAAATACGCCTGGGACATGGAGGAGTCAGGCATGTCCTATCTTCCAAGGAGCTGCAGTCTAAGATCCAGGCAGGCAATGAAGCAAAGAATTGAAGGAGGTGTGCTCCTAAGACAGGAGGCCCCAGAGGAGGCTAGGTGACCCCATCTAGGCCAGGAGACTGGAGTCACGTGGGACCCTCAGGGTTAGTGAAGATCCTCTCTGAGCCTCTTGGAATGGTCAGCCTACCCTTAGGTGTCTTCTCTTTCCCACAGAGCACCAGGGAGAAAACTGAGCTCAGAAATGATCTTTGGGAAGTAGTTGTCTTGAGTTGGGCAGTAGGGGCACAAGGAGGGTGAGGGGGGAATACACTGAACAGGTAAAGCCTAGATGATGAGGGTGGGAAAAGGACTCAGGGGCCCAGAGGTACCTTCACAAAGATGAAAGGTGGGAGCCCAGGCTGGTCCTAGAAGCCAGAACCAGAACCAAAGATCAAAGGGCCAGGGCAGCAAGTCTCTGGTGACCAACTGTCTTGATTTGTCCAGGACTGTCCTGATTTTGCCAAAGAAAGTCTGTGACCTTGGAAACTCCTCCATCCTGGGCAAACTGGGAAGGCTGATCACACTAATGCAGGTTTGGTCACAAAGGAACTGTGCAACCAGAGTGCTCAGGGCTTCTGCCTTGTTCTTTTGTTCTTTCTTTCTAAAAAAATTTTATTTATTTATTTTCAGAGAGAGGGGAAGGGAGGGAGAAAGAGAGGGAGAGAAACATCGATGTGTGAGAGAAACCTCGATTGGCTGCCTCTCACATGCCCCCAGCCAGGGACCTAGCCCACATCTCAGGCATGTGCCCTGACCAGGAATTGAATCAGCGACCTTTTGGTTTACAGGCTGGAGCTCAATCCACTGAGCCACACCAGCCAGGGCTCCCTTCCTTCCTCCCTACCTCCCTCCTTTCTTTCCTTCCTTCCTTCCTTCCTTCCTTCCTTCCTTCCTTCCTTCCTTCCTTCCTTCCCTCCTTCCTTCCTTCCTTCCTTCCTTCCTTCCTTCCTTCCCTGAGACATTTTCATGGGGCGATACAATCCAAGTAGCCCTGGCATGACTGTTATGTCATTGTTTTGTTTTGTTTTACATATCGCATGTGTCACTGACATCCTATCTTTACTCTATCTCTAACCTCCCATCTGAATCACAGGGGATTGCAGCTTCTTATCTCATTCATGTTTATATTGTATTTCATTTTTGAGTACTTTTTAAAAAAATGTGTGTTGCTTTTGAAATCATAAGAAATTATTAAATATTTGCAAAAAGTCTACTATAACTGGGTTAACTTCTATAAAAGTGTCAGTCTGCCTCCCCAAAGCCATCATTATAAAGAGGTTTGAGTCTACAAAACACAGCTCATGCGTGTTACTAAGGACTGAGAACACTTAGAAATGTAGTTAAGAATTTCCTGTGCGGCCTGAGGCTGAGAATAAGGGATGCAATCGGGGCCCAGATATCTTTCCATTGCAGTGCAACTAAGACAGAGGTCAGAGATCGTGAGATACAGACCTGTTGGAATGCATGTGCGTTTTCAGAGATGGGAACTGGGCTCAGAATGGCTGATGGCCTTTTAGGAGACGAGCGTCATCAGCTTTGAGCACATGACTGCCTGGCTTTAAAGCTAGAATTTTCCTCTCATGAACTTTGTGGCCTTGTGCAAGTTTCTTAACCCCATCAGCTCCTTGGTTCCTCATGTATAATAGTACCTGCTTCATAGGGCTGATGTGCAGAGTAAATGAGTTAATACATGTCAACTGCCTGTCATGCAGAGAGAGCTACACAGGGGGAGCTTGTCTTTATTGAGTGCCCACTGTGTGCCAGGGACACTGTGTGGCTCTCCATGTAGGTGATATTGGGAAATTCTTCCAGGTATTCCTTCTGTGACCCCTCTTAGCTAGTGACCTGACTAAGAAAATAAGAACTCACAGACAGACACTCTCAGCAGCCTAATGTTTTAAACCAGGAGAAAGTGGAACTGATCTAGATGAAGTGGGATGTTAGTCTTCCCAGCTCCTGTCCCAACCAGGCAGCAGGTCCATGCCTATGTGGTCAGATGGGCAGGAGCAGCCCTGACAGTAGGACTCTGGGACACTTGCACAGACTCTCCTGGGTCCGGGGATGGTCAGAGTAGAGCCTGTGCTGGGGGTGGAAAGCTGTCGTCACAGGGTGGTTGAGGACAGTGGTTAGGAGGTGGTACTGCCTCCACATGATTTTTGGTTCTATTACTTATTAGCTATACCCTTGGGCTTCAGTTTCTCCAACTATGAAATGGAGATTTTTTTACTTATGTCATTGGGTTGTTATGAGAATTTAAGATAATGTGTATAAAACATCTGTCTGCACCTAGGAAGTGCCCTGTCAATGTTAACTTCTTCAGGTGAAGACTAGGTCCCTGGAGTAGAGCATGTGGGGCCAAGGTACATCAGATCCTGGCACCATTTCAAGCCTCTGGGAACTGCTGGTATCTCTCTCTCCCACTTCCAACTTCCTCAAGTTATGAGGATAAAAGGAAATTAAATCATACAAAAATGATGTAGGAATTAGATTTCATTTACCGGTGGTCATTCGAGGTCTGAAAATATTAAATGGAAAATTCCAGAAATAAACAGTTCATAAGTTTTAAATTGTGTGCTGCTCTGAGTATCATGATGAAATCTGGTGCTGTCTTCCTCTGTCTCGCCTGGGGCATGAGTCATCCTTTGTTCAGCATCTCCCGCTGCAGACACTACCTGCCTCTTAGTCACTTGGTAGCAGTCTCAGTTATCATCAGATTGGCTGTTATGGTGCTTGTGAGCGAGAAACTTTTATTCTATTTAATGATAGCCTCAAAGCTCAAGAGCAGTGATGCAGGCAATTTCAATATGCTAAAGAGAAGCTGTAAAGTGCATGTTAATGTATTGTTAGGAGAATAATATTAGCCTCATGCTATGCCAATGCCTATGTCATTTATTCACCCCATCACATGGGCATTTTATCATCTCACATCACGAAAAGAAGGGTGGGGACAATACAAGAAGATATTTTGAGAGACCACATTCACTTGCTTTATTATATTGTTATACTTCTATTTTGTTGTTGATCATTTACTGTGCCTAATTTATGAATTAAACTATCACAGTGGTATGTATAGGAAAAAGCAGTATGCCTAAGGTCTGGTGCTATTACTCATGGTTTCAGACATCCACTGGGGGTCTTGCAATGTATCCTCAGCAGATCAGGGGAGGCAGATATTCTATTCTTTTGGCGGCAGGATAGGGTTTCTAATTGATGTTGTACAGCAAATACCTTGACAGAAAAACCCCAGGCTAACATGACTCCAAGAATTCTGGCAGGCCACAAATGTTGCAACTTGAGAAAATGTTTGTTTAGAATGTCTTCATCCTTATAGGGTGGGCTGCAAAGAAAAGGTGATATTTCCTTCAGTATATTCACAGCCTGGCATTGGCAGGCTCTCCCAGAACACTGAGGGAATATAATCTCTGTGCCTCCTAACCTACCAATCGTGTGTGTTCTGGGGGTATGTGCATGGGCCACCTTCACAGAGAAGACTCATGTGTATTTACAGGATGTCAGAGGGGTTGATTTAGCCACTCTGAGGCTGCTTTATGGGTAGATAATAGCAGCTGCCTCTTCTTTCCTCTCGTTCCAAGCTGCAGAGGCCTCTCTCATGTGGAGTAACACCATGGTTATTGTCCCCAGATAAATAATTAACGTTAGATAATTGACTTCTTTCTATTGTGTTCCACTGGAACTCAGTTTCACTCTGTTGTGCCATTGTTCACCTCAATGTACAAAATAAATAAATGCTGTCAAGTTGCACAGGGTCATCCAGCAACCTGGGTAAAGCATATGGGTTAGGCATGTAGAGGTGGAGACCCCTATGAGTAAATAGCCTCAAAAGGGCTTTTCTAAGTGCAGTCTCCTGGATGAGAGTAGAGGGCAGGGAACAATAGCCTCCCAGGCCAGGAGTTAGGATCCCATGCTGAACCCGCCTGGGCCTTAGGAGAGAATGCAACAGGGTTTGCAACTCGGACTTGCATCTGAATCTTCTGGGAAGGTCTTATGTTTAAAAGTAGTAATAAAATAAGCAAGCCAAAGTACAAAACCCTACTCTTGAAAACTTGAATGTGGGCCTATGTGGTGAAAGTTTATAAGGCCTTGGAATTGGAATTGGGCTTGAATCCCAGCTATACTTCCTACCAGCCGTGTGCCCTTGGCTGGCCCTCAACCTGTCTAAGCACCAATTTTATCTTCTCTAACAGGATGGCAGTATCATTGCTTGTGTAAGTGCTGGGGTTCAGGAGGGACGGTCTTTCTAGGGCCCAGGGTCCTTGGCAGTGCATGACCCACACTTCACCAGGCCATTCCGGTGACAGTAACCAGCCCTCCTTTCATCCCTCCGTAGTAGAAACACTTGCAAACTAAGGTCCAGATACCTCCCTGGAGGTTAAGGATTTATTGGTGGGAGTGAAGAGGGCAGGAGATCAGCTCTCTGGAGAGCAGGAGACTATGGCTGCCATGTCCCTAGCTGATCTTTGTTTCCTTCTCTGGGCTCTGGGCATGGGGGTGGTGCTGCTGGAACCTAGTCTTGGTGGTCAGCCACGGTGGTCAACTTGTTGGCACCTATCTACACACTCCCTCTATCATTACACACGGCTCTTGTTTTCTGCAGGGATCCTGATGGCACAGTTCTTTCATTAACTGTCTCTATGGATAGGATCCTGTGGGTGGGTTGGAGGCCCGTCTGAGAATACACAGGACTGTGTTCAGGTTTCCCCTCCTTCTCTCCCTTTCTTTCCCTCCCTCCCTTCTTTCCTTCCTTCTTTCCTTCCTTCCTTCCTTCCTTCCTTCCTTCCTTCCTTCCTTCCTTCCTTCCTTCCTTCCTTCCTTCCTTCCCTCCTCTACTTCTTTTGACCACAGATCACATTGGGATACCTTGACATTTTCTCTCTGCGTTTCTGCCAGTGAGGATGGGGATACCGATTAAAGGGCTGGCCTTCACTAACCTTCACAAAGTTGGCTCACTTTTACTCAGCACTTGCTGTATGAGCTGGGTGCTCTTACACACAGCCACTAATTTAGTCCTTAGCATGGCCCATGTACATACTTACTATCTTTATTTTGCAAATGTGGGGTCACAGGTTGGATTCTCTGGGAAGCAGCCTTGCAGATGGAGTTTAGAGTTTAGGATGGTTATTAGGAAGTGCCTTAGGGATTAACACCTGTGGAAGGGAGAAGACAGAAGCAGGGCCAGGTAGAGGGAGAAGGTGAGCGGCAACGCAGGCTGAATGACAACCTCAGCTGCCCTCGTGGGGAGCTTTGGAATCAGAGTTCTTGCTCATTGGCCAAAGTGGCCAGGGTCTTCATATCCCCCTTGACCTGTCATCGGAGTGAGCAGCTCTAGGCAGGGTGCAACCTCAGGTGAAGTGGCCCTGAGACAATATCAGGACGGCCTGACTGCTGGAGGCTGTTCACTAATGATACCCCAGCAGCTGGAGGCAAGTCCTCCCTTAAAGGGGAATCCGAGTGGCACATACAGCATTCATCCATGAGGAAACTGAGAGGTTAAGGGACCTGTCAAAGACAGAGCTGGAGGGGCAGAGCTGGATACATGTTCCCAGGTGGTGCCCAAGCCTGAGTGCTGGCCTGCACTCTGTCCAGCCTGTCTTCTCCACAGTGTCCTTGGGAGCATCACACAAACAAATTGTTCACTTGTTTATTCATTAGCTTTCAACAAAACGTTTTTACAAATATGTACTAAGTGCAGATCATGTGCCTGGTATGTTGTTATATTGGTAACCGAACAGGGCACGGGCATTCCCTCATGGAACTAACTGACTTATCTGTTGACCTGATCAGGCCTGGATCTGTAACAAGCATACAGCTCGGGTGTTTCATTTGGGATCTCTCACTGTGAGTGAATCACTTTCTCACATGGTTTCTGTTCAGCCTGGAGTCTGAAATGCGCTGGGGCTGGGTGAGACTACAGGTAGTGGCTTGCAGCCTCCTGGGTAGCCCAGGGACCCCTGGCAAGGAGTTGTCAGCCTTCCTGAGCCAGTGGGGACCGTCGCAGGCCAGCCTGTCTCCAAGCAGATAATGGCTTGCATGTGTGTGCTTCTGGTTTGTGGCTGTTTTTCTGTTGCCGGGCTGATTTCTCTGCCTGCGGTGCAATGTGCAGACTGTAATTGTCAAAGGGATAATTGGATATTTTTCTGTTGTTTAAACCAGAAGGAAGGCCAATCAAAGTTAGAATCAAATTCTCTCCCTTCTCAACATTTCCCAAGAAAAATCCACAGAAACAAAGGGCCTGACCTTGTGAAGGCAGAGGCACAATGATTCAACAGTTATTTTTAAGAAGAGAGGTTGGATTTAAATTTCCATACAGTTCTAGGAACTGGGATCAGAGAAGCATGGAATATTTTTGCTGGATGATTTCTCAGAGCTCATATGAATCATCCCTTCATGATAAGGTGGGGAACCTGAAGCCCAGAGAAGGGACTGGAGCTGTCAAAATGCTCTTCAGGCCACGTCCTGCACATTGTGTGTCCTGCCTTCCCTGGGCCATGTTTCTTTTTAAGCTCATTTCCCCACCCAGCCTCCAGTAAGTCCTTGAAGCTCTGTGTCCAAGCTGCAGGGTAATCCTCACTAGCAATGGTCTGTCATAGACATCATTGCATTCATTCACTCATTCATTTGAATGAGATTTACTTTGGACTCAGAACTTACTTTGGGCTAGGCCCTGGGTAGTACAGTAATGATTTATGTAAATATCATATTTCTTAGTAATGAGAGTCCCAAGGGCTGAATTCATTTCTGATTCATATTTGTGCTTCTATGATTAGAATGTAGACAGTAGGAGCTCAATAAGTGGTTGTTGGTATTTAACAAGTGTTTGATGAATGAATGACAAATGGATGAGGAGTCTCAGGTGACTGTGAGAAATTAAGGAGCTTGGATTTTTCTTCTTTCTCCAAAATATACCTGTTTCTGGCAAGCTATTCTCATTCTTTTTGGTAGAAAATTGCTGCTTAGTGGGAAAGAGTAAGCTAGAGTTTTATCTCCATTAATTTAAATATTCTTTCTGAGTGAAAGCCAAATGTTTAATTGGTTGATGGAGTCAGAGATCTGGGGAGACATTTGTTCTTATAAAGAATAGTAATTTGGAAATATTTTTATTCTTTGGTTTTAAATTCATTGGAAAAAAATTCTGCAGTTTTTTTCATTAAATCTCTTGCAGGAAAAGGGAGTGCAGTGGGGAGCATGGACTAGGAGCCAAAGGCTGGTCTTCCTTTCTTTTCCCTCCCTCCCTTCCTTCCTTCCTTCCTTCCTTCCTTCCTTCCTTCCTTCCTTCCTTCCTCCTTCTTTCTTTCTTCCCAGCACTGCCTTTCACTAACCTGTGTGTGTCATTGAGCAATTTCCGCCCCCTCTGTACTTTAGTTTCTTCGTGTGAGGATGTGGAGGTAGGCAAAATGTCCCCAGGGATGCTCCAGCTCTACTCTTCTAGGAATTTGTTCTGGATAGTCTGTTCCTTTTCTGGACAAAAATATCCCACTCTAGTGCCTCAGGCTTGAGAAAGAAATCCCATTGACCAAAGCAAGGTATTCTCATTTCCTTCCTATGAAATGCACAGAGGTCTAGTGTTCGCCTTGCAGCTGGGATGGAAATTGTAAGACATACGGGCTTGGGAGCCCCTTCCAGTTTCTGAGGCGGTGCCCTGTTCAGGTTTTACAAAAGCCTTTGTTATATTCAGAAGTGTTCTATGGAGGAGTTGGGGTATAGGGGGGGATATGGGACACAGTACAGCTAAATCCATACATCCTAGCTCTCTCCCATGCATCATGATTTGAAGCCCTTGCTTTGACTTCATCTTCACCCCTCTGACTTCACTTAGGAACTTGACATTTTCTCAACATGTGGTCCGATGCCTTCACTCCTTTGCACAGGCTGTTTCTTCTCTCTGTAACCCTCTGCTTCTCCTGGAGAACTTGCAGGCATCCTTCCAGTGTGGGCCTGGGGAGCTTTCTCAGAGAGTCTAGCTTGGGCTGAGCCTTTCTTCACTGTGCTTCCAAAATTCTTTATGCTTACCTCCAAATGCCATGTAAAACTGTGAGCCATAATTGCTTATTTGTAGTCATTTATGTATTCATTCAGTAAATGTTTATGAAGTGCCTATGATGTACCAGGTGCTGTACTAGGTGGAGGGAGTATGTTGTTGTGCAATAGAAGGTCCTCTTGGAGATCACGTTCTCATCGTGTCTCCTCTGTAATCCCAGCAACTTAGCCCAGTATCTGACACACTGGGGTACCCACTAAAGTTTGGGGGCCATTAGCAAGTGTTCTCAGCTTAGTAAAGTGTTCCTTTACAGAGAATTCACCACTTCACACAACAGGTGGAATAGAGTAAGGCAGAGACGTCCAAACTTTAGATTTTGAGGAAACAATTGAAGTCTATTCTTAGTGAAAAAGATGAAATGAACCAACATGAGTGCAGGCATAGATTTCCATGAATGAATGGCCCCCAACATTTTGGGAACACTGGAGGCCAGGCCAGCAGGATTAGCTGGGGATGAGGAGCTGGTACCAGCAGCTGGCAGCCTATGCACCTGCTGAGCTGGGAAATATTGTTCCCTTTGGCATCTGAAGGGTGAGACACTGTTACCTTCCCCCACTGATGTGCTTTCATGAGCGAAGGGGGCAGTCTAGGGGCAGAAGCAGAGGCAGGGCAAGGCCAGTGAGGGGATGGGGAGAGAGCTCTTTGCAGCTGGAGTCCTGAGAGGGTAACTTCCCACCCTGTGCACATGGTCCCCCTGGTGTCCCTGCTCTGGAAGTACTTCTGGTGCAAACTCATCAGACGGCTGTGACGGTGAGGCCACAGGGCCAGAAGGGTTGTCCTGACTTTAAACGACGTATAACCAAATGACTAGATATATCACAGTCTAATTAATCACAAGCTGTAAAAGGGCATTTATATGTCACAGAAGGGCGGTCCAGTAGAAAGAGCCCTGACTGTGGATTTGAGGATTTGAATATCAGTTAAATTGCTGAAGACCTCAAAGAGCCTAGTATAAGAGTCAAGACTGCCTAGGTTCTTATTTCTACTTATCCACTCAGTGATCTTGGTCATGTCACTTAACCTACTAGATCTCAGTTATGTGAGCCTCATGGAATTGTTTTGAAGGTTAAGTGAGTATTTAAGATGGAATCAAATGTTTAATACACTGCCTAGAATGTAATTAGTAAATCATTTTAGGTGTGCTATCACTATTAGCAGTGAAGTTTTGGACACTTGATGTAATCCCTCTAAGACTCAGTTTCTACATTTGTAAAATGGGATGGCAATCTGCAACCATCGAACTGCTGTTAGGGAGCTGGCACTCACCTACCTAGAGTGCTGGCTACACAGAGGGTCTCTATTGTTGATAGCTCTCCCTGCTTGCTGTGTGGATAGTTAATTCCCTGTGACTTTAGAAATATTTTAGGGAGCCCATTGTTTCCTACTGCGATTTCTTGGTCTGATATTATGCTACTCCCTTCTCTTATACCAACTCCACCCTGGATAATTCCAGCTTTAAAAAAAGTCATCCATCCAGTACCCTGGGATGTGGAGATGATTGTGGTTACATCTGGCTTTGTGTTTAGAATCTGCCAGAATCCAGAAAGCCCAGATTTTGTGGCTCAGTCACCTCCTTTCAGATGTTCCAGGAAAGCTGCCATCAGGGAGGAAGGAGTGGGGTGACTCGGTGAGCAGGCATCTGCTGAGCACCGGGTAGGGCTCCCATGAGCCCCACTCATTGTCTGGGATGCCCTCCCTGCTCCCCCAGCATGGGGGCTATGTTTACAGCATCAGGCTCAGAATCTAGTTCACTGTGGAGACAGAGGAAATCCAAGCCCAGTCCAGGCCCCTGGCCCCTCCAGCTCCTTGGCTGGAGACCCTACCGGCTCCATGAAGGGAATGCGATTCATTGCCAGTCCATCTGTTTTGACCTCAACGTTCAATTTCCTTCCTCTGTGTGAGTAATCAGAGCAGTCGTCTCTACTTGTAAAGGAAAGATTTCATGCACAGTGAGATGGCAGCTTGCAGTTCATGGCTGAGGACAATTGAACCCCTGGGAATTGTGAGGTACAGGAACAGCAAGCAGCTCCCACTGCACAGCAAGAGCTGCCTGGTTTAAGCAGACTTGGTACATTAGGGTTAATCAGCGAATCCAATAGGAGAGGTGGAACCCAGAGGACCAGAAAGCTAATGACAGAGAGTCAGGCGAGCTCTGCAATTATGGGATGCTCTGTGCTAACACAGGCCAAACCTTAATGAGCCGCAGTCCCTAGACTGCAAAATTGAGAAGAGCAGCTCATTATGTGGCGGCACAGTGACCGAGTCTGGGAGTGGACTGGTGAGCGGTGGGGCCGTGTGGGGTTCACTGGGCATGGCCCCCTCCCTGGAAAATTTTGGGACCTCTTTGATGGACCTCTCTGCAGGACCTGGCCCCTCCTGCTGTGGCCTTGTATACCCCACTTGTCGTAGTGACTTACCCTGAACCCAAGCAAAAATAAAACCCCAGCTCCTCCCTGGACGAGTTTCCTATCTCAGCCAGGGCAGTACCTTCACTCAGACTGGAAACCCAAGAGTCAGCCTTGCCCTTTTATTCCGCTTCACCCTCACATTTTCTCATCTCCCTCCCAGGTCACCCACTTCCCCCTATCCCATGTCATGGCCCTTGTTCAGGCTTCTGTCCTCTCTGCTTTATAGCCCTCATCTCCTATCAGGTCATCTAACCCTGCTCTGGTTCATTTTCTACTAAGTCTCTGCACAGTCATGTCACCTCCCTGCTCTAAGATGTTTTCAGTGGCTCCAAACTGCCTTCAGGATTAGATTCAAATTCCTAATCCTGTCAAGGTCTTTGGTCAACTGGTCCCTGTCTCTCTTTTTAGGTCCCTTTCTGGCCACTTCTTCATAGGCCCCTGGTGCTTGCTTGAGCCCAGTGAAACTTCTTGTCATGTTGTTATTTTTATACCTCAAGGCTTTCTCATGTTTATGAACAAATCCTTTTGCCCTTCTTATCCCAGCCAACTGCCCTCCTCTAAGAACCAAGGCAGATGTCACTTCCTTTGTGTACATATTCCCAGGCGCAGTCAGGCCCCCTGTCTCCTGTGATCCTAGACTCCTGCTCACAGCTTTTTGATGGCAGTGTGGTTTCCAATGAAAAAGAGCACAGACCCTGGGCTCTAGACACTGAGTTTGCGTAGTGACTCGAGCACCTGTTCACCATGTGACTGACCTCTCCTGGTCTGTAAACAGGGGTAATAAAGCCTTTCTCACAGGATGGGGAGGAGAACTACAGGAGATAGCATACAGAGAGGGTCTAGAACACTGCCTGGATCGTGGCTGGTACTCAACACATTAACAACTGTTGTAATCATCACCAGACTGCATTCCTGGTGCTCTTTTGGCTGATGAAGGTCTTTACTGAGCTGGGGGATTTTCTTCTGGTCAGTTTTGTCCTCAGCTCTGGGACTGGCTGGTATGCAGGTGCACAGAAAACATGGGGACATCAGGGTTCCAGACCTGGCCCCAGCGTGCACTGTCTGTGGGACGTGCAACTTCTTCCCCCTCTGCCTGTGGGGGTCCTTCTGGAGGGCAGCCCTGCCCATACAGCCCAACAGGAAGGACGTTTTGTCCCTGCAGTCTGCCCACAACTGGGGACAGAGAGCCCTTGGAGATAGGGCGAGGGTATGCTGGAGGAGAAGGGTCCAAGTGATGGAGCCTGAAGGCTGACCCAGGAGTCTGTGCAACCCTGCAGACTGGGTCGACCGGCTCTTGGCATCCCTCTAGTGGTGACTGCTGTACTCTCACCTGCATTTTCCAGAACCATAGGGAGGTACCAGTTTTGCAACTGACATATTAGATCTGCTAATTCTCCTAAACAGTTCACTTCAGCAAATGAAAAGCTCTCCTTAAAGAAAGGAAGAGAACAGAATGGGAAAGACAAAGCCAAACCCTTTTTAGTTTACACATCAGGTCCCATGTTCAACCATGAAGGTCGAAGGCAAGCTGAGGTTGAGTTAGTGCATGTGATGGTGCATTTATAATGTCACCTGGCAGTACTAACATGCCGTCTGGACAGAACACAGTCTTTTATAAAGCAATTTGGAGTAGCATTAAGAACATGGGGTCCAGAGTCTGATGGACTGGGTTCAGAGCCAAACTTTGCCACTTACAAGCTGGGTGATCTCCAAGCTTCAGTTTCCTCATCTGCAAATGGAAGATGGTACAAGGACCCTCCTCCCAGGGTCACTGTGAACACTAAATGAGATGATACATGTGAAGCCGGCCGCATGACAGCTGGCACAGGGCCCAGTCTCAATAAATGTTAGCAATAATGATTATGGATTTTTATCTCCCTTGACCCTCACAACAACCCAGTGAGACGGATCATACAGCAGTACAGATTATTGTCTTTTCCATCTGATACTTAATTCAGTTTTATAAATATACACTGAGCATCTTCAGTATATCTGGTACAGTGCTAGGGGTGATGTGTAGGGCGGACATGGCAGACACAAGCCTTCCAGTGCTTATAGTCTAGGACAAAGCAGATATTAACCAAAGAGTTCAACATTTGAGACTGGTGTCTTGATGGGGGAAAGACAGGGTGTTGCAGACAGGAGGGATGCATGGGACATAAGCTCATCCAGGGGTCAGAGAAGCCTCCTTGTAAAGAGTCATTGAGGCTGAGATTCAAGGACGCAGAGGCACCAGCGAAGTGAAGAGGAGATGGGAACGAGGGATCAGTATGTGCAAAGTCTGGGAGGCTGGATGTCACAGCAGAGGGGCTGGGAGTGGGGCTGGGGCAGTGGTTGGAAATAAGTGAGAAGGCAGGTCAGGGACCGAGGCTCCGAGAGGGCAAGTAGCATGTTCAAGAACACACAGATAATACGGGGCAGAAGTGGGAGGAGGACACAGATGGTGCTGCTCCCATCAGGTGTCCTTGCTGGCTGTCACACGTGTACAGGAGAAGCATATGCTGATGTGTACCCTTGTTAGAGGTTTGAAATGAGTCGTTCCTGAGTTAATAAAGGCCAGGAAATGTTAACGGTGCCCCCGCTCTCTCTGAGGGCATCTAAAAGTGCCAGTTAAGATGATGAGCTCTGAGTCATCGAAAGGAGGCAGTTGTCAAATGTACACACTGGCTCATTGGACTGGAAACAGTTACCTGGAGCCAAATTCATGTTCCTTGGCTTTCTGAGGCAAACAACACCCTGCTCTATCAGGATGCTGGACAGACTGGGCAGGTGGCGAGGTGGAGTTGGGCAGACCTGGACTGAAGTCTGGGTTCTGCCCTTGACTAGCAGTAGGAACCTCTCTGAGCTGCAATTTTTCCTCCTCCATAGAATGGGGATGATAAATAGTCTTGCTCTGAGTAGAAGATAGAAACTATGTATGAAAGCACTTGATATGTGCCCATCACACAGAAAGTACTCAGTGAAGTTTTCTTTATAGCATCCTTGGAAATAGGCTAGTTTTTTAAATTGAATTTTTAGAGTGGTCAAACCTCTTCCCTATCTTCAAACACTTCTATAGATTGATGGAAGGCTACAACCCAGAGAAATGGATGGAGCAAAGCGACGTTATCCACACCCCTTCACAAGTTACTCCCAGTCATTAGCTCTGAGGTATATGACAGGCTCCATTGCCCCTTTCCCAGCATTCCTGGCGATATCTGAAATATAGGATCAAGTTTCCCACCATGCTAGATTGGGGATTTCTGGGTAACAATCTGAAAGCTCTTTCCAGTGCTGCAGCTTGGAACAGAGGGTCACTGCAGGAGATGGCAGAGAACACAGGATCACAGAGGAAAAGAGGCCAACCCCAGGGTACTAGGTGGGTACAGGGGCATTTTGCAGAATCCAGTGAAGGAGACAAAGCCTCCCTCCTAGCTCCAGCATTGCACAGATGGGTCAGCTGCAAGTTAGAGACTGGACTGCTATGAGCTGTCCAACACTGTACCCTGTGAAGGCTCCACACTTAAAGTGTGAGGTTGGAGTCAGAGATGGAGAACTGTCTGCTCTTTATACAAAAGCCCCGATGCACAGAAAGGCCTGTGCTGAAGCAGCTCATCATGGGTTTCAGAAGTGGATCAGAAGCAAGGTCAGAAAAACATTGGAAGATTGAACAAGATCAGAGAAGCAACCTTTTCTTCAGTCACAGCTGGCTGGGCCTTCACCAGTGCCTTAGTGAGGAGGGGCTGGAAGTTAATAATCTGTAAATTATTTATAGTTTGTTGCATAAATAATTATGCTTAAGTGAACTGTTTAGTAAATAGTTTATAATTCACTGCATAGCAGAGGCTAAGGCATTCTAAACTAATGTATGTGTTTGTATAAAGCCCTTAGTGAGAGAACCTTCCAGGTTGGGTTGTAGAGAGGTGTATGGGTAAGGTGGACCCAGCTGACATCCGGTGACAAGATTCCTCAGCATACTTGGAAGGAATTTTCTTGTTTATTTGTGTGAAACCCAGAGTGCTTGCAATGGCTTCCAAGGTCCTCCATGATGTAGCCTGAGCCCTTTTCTGAGTGTACTTCCTACTTATCCTTCCCTTGCACTCTGCACTCTGGCCCACTTACGTCTGTACTCTGCCCAACAAGCCAGGCATACTCTCACTGAGGGCCCTTGCACGGTCTGTTCCCTCTTCCTGGGATGCCCAGGGCCTAAGTTTCAGCTTAGTTGATTCTCTATCCTCTTTGAAGTGTTTGCTCGAGTCTTATGTTCCCAAAGAGCCCTACCCTGACCACTTATTTAAAATGTCAACTGCCTCCCTGTCTTCTACATGAATGATCTTGTCCCCACTCATTCTGACCCTACTTTTTAATAGAAATTATTGGCTTTTAACATACTATATACTTTTAAATGTATTATATGTGTTATTATCGTCTGTTTTCCCTTGTTATAGTGTACCCTTCACAAGAGCAGGAATTTGTTGTTGGTGGTTGGTTGTTCACTATTGTATCCCAAGCAGCTAGAAGAGTTTCTTCACATAGTAGGCACTAAGGAAATATTTACTGAATGAATGAATGAATGAATGAATGAATATGCAGGGTGAGACTTGTGAGAACATGTAGGCTGCACATTCTGCAGGGAAGCTGAGAGTGCCTGGAAGTTTTTGGAATGCAGTTTTTTGGGAGGTCCAGTCTTCAGAGAAAGACACCACGGGTCCATTGGAGTTAACGTGTCTCAGACGGAACCCATCTTCCTATTTCCCTAACTTGTTTCTCCTATTCATTCAGCTCCTCAATTTAAGAAACTGCGTCACATCTTTGATTATATTTAGTCATTCATCATCCATATGAATCAGCAGCCGAGTCCTGTTGATTTTATCTTTTTAATTATTCTGGAATAATTATTCTCTAACGTCAGTGCAAGCACAGTGCACATTTAGAGGGCAGCAGGGTTCAGGAAAGCTGTTCTAAGGACATAGCGCTTCATTATCTTTTGTTTTTGCGTAGGATTCAGAAATATGGTGCCTTGCTCTCTGAGAGTTGCTAGCTCTGTTATCAGTCCTCCCACTGATGATCTGACATCCTTTGTCTCTGTTGTCCTGGTCCTGCTCCATTCTGGTTCTACTCCCAGAAGTTTCTTCTCAGTGTGGTGCTTTGTTGTAGAAGAGATCCCTGCTGGATCATCTTTGAGGGTTCATAGTTGATGCCTTGCACTCACTTGGACTTTGGACAGGCAAACCTCCTCCTAGCTTCAGTTACTCTTCTCAAATTGTCCTACTGGGCTTCCCAGTAAATACCCCGTGGCTGCTCTAGGGGGTGTCTCCTTTCTCTTATTCACTGGATGCCCCCTTATTGCTTCCTTCTTCCTCTCCTACAGATGACACCAAGCAGGTCTTGGAGCTATAGGTGGCTTGTCCTCACCTGCCTGTATTTTGAGGTTTGTGGGGATATTTTACCATGTAGTTTTGCTGTAAAGACTGTCTATGGGGTTTTGGTTTTGTTGTTTAATTGCTCTGTCAGTTTTTATGTGGGGATTTGGAGAGATTAAAAAACTATGCTGCCACCACTGCCGTCTTGTGAGAATTTTTCTTATTTCTCTTTTAAGTAACTAAGTTCTGATGATATAGCTTCTTTAATTAAAACTGCTTGAATAGTCACTTGCATATAATACTGCTTGTCAGGGATGGTTATTCTCAGCAGATGTGCATATAAGAGAAATGGTGGCTGTGTCAGCCTGAGGTGTCTAGTAGGGTCCAGACTGCATGAGACTACCCAGAAGGCAAGGCAGTTACGCTGGGTGCACCTGGCAGGACCTGGCAGCTAGGGTAATGCCCACTGCAAGGGTGCTAAAGGAAGAAAGGGTGACAGAATCATCCAATGCCACCTTGTGGTTGACTGCACTAGTCTTTTTTGGGGGTGGGGGCGGGGGTGGATATACATGACATGAACTCTGGGGACTCATGGAAATACTCGAGACTCATGGCACATCACTTTGGGATGAGTGTGGCTGGGTTACATTTGCTTACATCTGCCTCTAAAGTGTGAGCTTTCTAAGGGCAGGCAGTGATCCCCAGCACAAGGCCCCGCACACGATGAGTCCCAAACGTGTTTCATTAAATCAGGTTGGTCAGGGATTGACTGAGAGACACTGCTTAATGTTTTAGAACTTATTGAGCTGGTTGAGAGGGTCTTATGTTTATTACTGGTATCATGTGGTGATAGACACTTCCCCGAGGCTCTCAGATCTCCCTTCAGCCACTTCCCCAGGACTTGAGTAGATCTACCTACACCTCACCGGAAAACCATTTACCTGTAAGTTCTGGGAAGTGGGACAATGGTTGCTAAGGATGCAAGCTCTACCCAGCCAGAGCATTGCTTTAGTGGAATATAGGATTGCTTGCAAAAATCTCTGGTTCTATCATTACCTGCTTCAGGTATTTCTATTAAAAAGAAAAATTTTTATTATTGTCTTTTGTGGGATCTAGTTACTTGCCCAACTAACGGTGCACGCAGCTCAGCTATATTTTGCCTGAGATCCCAGCCAAACACAGAATCTGCAAATCCCGGCATGTAGTTGAGAACAGAGGAGGGAGTAAATTCAGGGGGTCCTGTGTGCCAGGCCAGGGCCTCATGCTCGTCTTGAGTCACACTCTGCAAGTCCCAAAGATACTTTCAGTTGGTGTAGCAAGGCTTACAACAATGTTTCCCAGGCAGTCTCTGGTTTGCTTGATTCAATGAAATATTTATGGATACCTACTGTGTGTCAGTGCTGAGATAAATCAGGCAGGGCGTGCCATTGAAGATACCTCAAAGACTGCCGGAGGAACGAGACAGCTAGAGAAACAGTCTCGTGTAGTCAGCAGGTACACGGTCTTTGGAATCAGGCAGCTCGCATGGAGTTCTAGCTCTCTTCAGTCATGTACGGCTTCTGTACCTGTACATTTTCTTCTGCAAAGTGAAGACAGTAACAGTGGGCACTAAATTAGGTTATTGTGAGAATAAAATAATTCATGATAAGTGCACAGCCTTTGGGGCATTACATACAACGATATTATTATCTGAATTGTTTACTTGTAACTTGAGCCGTTTGGGTGCAGAACATGCTGGGAGCAGTGAGGCTGGGTGGGAGGTATGTAGATGCCCTGAACAGCCAATCTGCTTTGTCCTCCACCTGCTGGGGAGCCGGAAGCCCCTAATGTCCTCTCTTGTCTTGGTCAGAGTTGGCCTTGGACCTAAGTGGGATGTGCCTGCCTGGCAGGAGCTGGGGACTAGCCACCGAGTGGGGTTAAGAGGAGGCAGGAATCCACAGCTTTACTTACCTGCTTCGTTTATTCTTCTCTGTGTGTTTGGTTGCTACTTGGAGAGGAGGAGGTAACAAAACAGAAGTTATTTTAAGCTCATTCTTAAAGAAAACCAGATTCTTCTTTCCCCACATGAGGCACCCACTGTCTGTCCTCATCTCTGAGGCTGTCCTGCTGGAGGGGTTCCTGCCGCTGAACAGCCAGGAGCGGGTGTGGCCTGAAGGCAGTAATCACATCTCTGGGACCAGAATCCTGGTCTGCTGGCTGTGCCAGACTTTCGGGCAGAGTCAGGGGCTCACAGCTCCCCTTCGTCTTCTTTGTTTATAAGGTGCCAGAAGAGCTTACTTGGAAATGGTCCTTTCTGTCCCCCTGTGTTCAGGCAGCCTCATCTTGCTCTCTGCTCCTCTATTTATTCGTTACTGAGAGGTGGGCAGAGTGAGAAGCAGTAAAGCATAGAGGCTAAGAGTGGACTGCAGTCAGAGAGACCAGGGTTTCAATCTCAGCGCTACTACTTTCTACCTGGTGATTTTTCTCTGCATCTCAGCTTCTTCATCTGTAAAAATGGGGACGACAATGGGACCTAACTCAAACATTCGTCCTGAGAAAGTGAATTAAATAACTCACGTGATGCACTTGGCCCAGTGCTCAACATATGGAATGTGTTTAATAAACGCTAGCCACTTTGCAGTTATTTTTCCCGGTGCTAAAGGGTTACACGTGGGAAAGGGCAGCAAAGAGAACTCACATTTCTGAGCATCTCCTTTGCGCCAGGCAATGTCCTAGGCCCTTCACATCCACCATTTAATTTCATTCTTCCAACAGCCTGATGTGGGAAGTTCTGTTATTAGCTGTTTTACAGATGGAGAAATTGAGGCTCAGAGAGGTTAAAAAACTTATTCAAAAGACTGATATATGTCATCAAAAATCAGGATGCTTGTTGTCCTGGTTGGGGAGTGACCAGAAAGGGGCCTGGGGGGACTTCTGGGATGCTGGTACCATTCTGTTTCTTTATCTGGCTCCTGGATACATGGGCATGTTGACCTTATGAAAACTCTTTGAGCTGCAACTCGATATTATGATGTGTTCACTTTTATGTGCATATGTTATTTCAATACAAATTTCAGAAACAGGAAAAACTAAATAGCAGCAGCAGGCTGCCTTTGGTCACACAGATTATGGGGAGCATCGCCAGCAACTTCTACCCCCGCACGCTGACGGGGAGCCTTGGCACGCCAAAGCTCCTCGTATGCTCAACACCCTTACACCACATGCGGTTCCATCCCAAGGAAGCTCTGGTTCAAGGCCTGTTCAGGCAATTAAGGAGGGAGCAGGATCGGCATGAGCTGGTCTGAGGGCCTGACTCTGCCAGAGGGAGGCCGCTCCGAGGTGGCTAAGCACAGAAGGTGCCGGTCCGAGAGGTTTGCCTGGGATCCAGCCCTTGGTGAGCTCTAGGGCAGATAATGGGGCTGACAGGAACATGAACCCAGTTAGGCTTGCTGTGTTTCTTTCCCCTGAGAGAAGAATTTCCATCCCTTAGCCTACCTGGGGATGCCTTTTCTTCCACTTTTGGGTTCTTTGAGAAAGCCCCGACTCCTGGCTCCCTAGCCAGGTTCCAGCTACCCATCCGCTGGTGCTCGGTTCCTCTAGGTTTGCCTTCCACGGGGCATGCACGTGAAGCCAGAGAGACAGCCTGTCTCTTAGCCTGCTCTCCTGGTTGGGGAAGAAGCAAGAGAAGTGAAATTCTTTCTGGGAAAATGGGGTAAAAGAAAAAGTCCTCAGGCCTATCATTTAGACTCTACCACCTTCCCCAAACCCTGTATTTTTAAAATAAACTTTTTCTAAATTTTAAAATAATTTTAGATTTGTAGGAAGTTGCAAACATGGCACTGAGTGTTCCCCTCCACCCAGTTCCCCTGACTGTTCACATCTTATGTGAGCAAGGTACCTTTGTCACAACTCGGGAACCAGCACTGGTCCCTTACCATGAACTAATTGCCAGGTTTTGTTTAGATTTCAGTAGTTTCCCAAGAATGTCCTTTCCTCTTTCAGGATTCCATTCTAGATATCCTATTACACTCAGTCATCTCCTCTGGTCTGTGACAGGGTCTGATTCTTGCCTTGTTTTTGATGACCCCCGTGACCTTGAGGAGTGCTTGTCAGGTGTTTTACAGAATGTCCATCAGTTTGGGTTCTTTATGTCCTTCCCATGATGAGACTGAGGCTTTGTATTTTGGGGAAGAATGCCACAGAGGTGAAGTCTTCTTTTCAACACATCACATTAGGGATACATGCTGTCAACACAGCTCATCAAGCGGTGAGCTTCATTTTGGTCACTTGGTTAAGGTGGTGTTTGCCAGGTTTCTGTACTGCAAATTACCTTTTCCTCCACTTTCTAAAGTCTTTTCGTTGGAACTGAATCACTAAGTACAGTCACTCCAGCCCCATCACATCTGTTTTTAATTGAGTTTATCTGATGCAAGACCTGTGAACACACACTCATCTGAATACTTGCACAGGTGGGGAGATACAGAAACTCACACCCAGACTCCCAGACTCAGGCATGCAGATAATATAAACAGACACCAAAAGAGTTCATATCTACAAACAGACATGCACAGGGACAAATACACAGATACTGGAGAAATCAATAGTTTTGTCATCCTATATCTCTTATCAGCAGAGTGATAAGTCAATTAGGATTTTAATCAGCACAGCATTTGAAATCCTACTTTCTTTCTAATATTTAAAGATCTTGTAGAGCAAGAACCAAGTAGGCCTCTGTGTTGAGCTGGGAGTGTGATCTAATCGGGCCTCGGCTGGCTGTTCCTCCCTTTTGCTCCCTTCCTGGATCTTCTATGGCCCTTTCCTATGCAGGCCAGGAGGGGACGGGGTGTGGATGTCTCCTGCCCGAGGGTCCCAGAGCACCCCCCACAGGGAGACGTGCTGTGAACCCGCCCGGGTGCCACCAGTTTCCTCTGTGCCAGGTGCTGTGATTTGGCAGTCTGTCACTGCCCCCCAGTCTCCACCTCTGTTGCCCTTCCCTGTCACCATTCAATAGCATCTCAGAACTTTCAGCATAAACCCTGACTCTGGCATTCAAAGCTTCCCAGGACCAGGGGCCTGGGCCACCTCTCCTGCTTTTCCTCTCACAGCTCCAGAATGTAAAACTCAGCCCAACTCACCTACTCATTGCCCTGTTGTCTGCCCCAGCCTGGAAAATGCTCCCACTGTCCTCCTGTGTCCAAATCCTACAGCTCTGAAGCCACCTTCTCCAAGCACCTTACCCTGTCCTCTAACTGGTAGGGACAGCCCCCCTCTTTGAATTTCCAGAAAACCTTTTCTCCGAGGGATGGCACTAACTCAACTCTGCTCAGTTATTTGCGTACTTGTGTTTTAGATAAAGCTCTTTCCATTACAGGCAATAGAAATTGACTCTTGGGCATATTCTTCAGCCCCTAATTGAAGCTGCTGTCATGAATGTGACTCACATTCAACAACTCTAGCCTCTGCAACTCTTGGCTTTAAAGTTTCACAGTTTGGGGACATGGAACTGGATGTGTGCAGCTCGGTTCAGGAGCCCACCTGTGGATCAACAGCAACTATGGCTGGGGACATTTTCACAGCACAGGCATGACCCCTGGGAGAACATTCCCATGCTTGGAAGGAGAAACCTTTCCCAAAGAGAGGGGGAAAGCTGAAGGCCAGGTTGGCACCCCAGGAGGCAGCTAAATGTAACTTGCCTTTGCTATTGACAGAAGAAGGGGGAAGGATGCTGGGAAGCCAAAAACAACAGATGTCCACTGTGAAGTGTTATGGAGTAAATGAGTCAGTGAGTGACTAGATCATGCGTTGCCTTTTAAAATCTCAAGATCAGTTTGTCTCCTGGCTCTCTGTCTCTAGAACATGATGATCATATGCTCTTCCATGTTCTGTACCCCCTCTCCAATCCTGAGGTCCTGGGGCACTCTCTGGGCAGCCTGGGTGGTGGAGGCATGGGGCATCTTCTGCCGGGGGTCGCAGTCAGTGCCTGCCACTCTGCCACTCATTCACGGGCGAACACTTACTGAGTGGCTGGTGTGTGTTGGGCAGTGGCAGTAAGCTAGATCTGAGGGACTGTCCCTCACAGAACCAGGAGTTTCAGACAGACACACTAATTACACTAGAATGTTACTAGTGCCCCAGTGAAGGATGCCTGAAGAGGTATGGCCACCCCAGGGAGCAGCTGATAAGCTCTCGCTGAGGCTTTTCAAAGAAAGTACATTAGAGCTGGGTCTTGCAGGGTGAGTAGGAGCTTGCCAGGTAGAGAAGAAGGAAAGAGGATTCCATTTGGAAGGAAGAACCATCTGTGTAAGGCCACAGGAGTGTGTAAAAGAAAGTGGTAGGGTTGGGAAATAGGGAAGTTGAGTGTGCCTGGAGTGTAGTGTGTGTTTTTGGCAAGGGTGCTAAGAGTTGGGGGTGGGGCATGGAAAAAGAAGGGTTGTGGGAAGGGCTGGGCCAGGTCTTGGAAGCCCTTGGTCCAAGCCTCAGGAAGTTTGATGTGGGCAGGGCACAAAGGTGGGGGGCACACAGCGGGGAACTACACACACACACACACGCACACTTCTGTAAAATTAAATATGGGTTCATAAGTATAGAATGAGTAGCAGGGCACCGTGATTTGAGGCAACTCTCATATTTATTTACAAAACATAATAGCTATTTTTATGAAGGGAGAGGGAGAAAGAAAGGTCATTGGTGAGTTTTTGTTTTTAACAATTTAAGAGTCAGTTTGGTATAAGAAACAATGTGTACAATTTCCCTGGTTAAGCATCATGTGCTTTGTGGTTCAAAATTACATTTAAAGGCCTAACAGTCAAACAGTGTCATCATTCAGAAAGTCCTGCTCATTCTCAATAAATGACAGTAAATATGAAGGCATGATTTTAACATGCTAATTGGAGCATGCCCTTATAATTTCAGTTCTGCTTGATACATAGCTGGCCTCGTCAGTGCCATTTGTGTGCCATCCCGACTCAGGATAAAATCCACATCCTCACCTTGTCCTACACAGCTTTACGGGAGCCGCCTCCCCCCTCACCCCACAACTTCTACCGCTCTCACCTCACGTCCTCACGTCCTTCATCCCACTCCGCCTGACTGACTAGGTGTCCTTGCCATTCCCCATACATCTCAAGGACACTCATGCCCCAGGGCCTTTGCACTTGCTACTCTCTCTCTGAAACAATTTGCCCCCAGATATCCACGTAGCTCACTCCCTCATGTCCTTCAAGTCTTCATTCAAATGTCCCTTTCTCAGTGAGCCTTATCTGATCCACTTATTTTGAATTGCTATGCCTATGGCCATGTCCACTCATAGCACTCTCCAGCCTTCTTTCCTGTTCTCTCTTCCTTCATAGCACTTACTGCCTCCAACACGTTACATGCATTGCTTATTTATTTTGAAAATTACTTTGAAAGTTGACTGTCATCTCATCTGAATATAACCTACTCAAGGGAAGTGCTTTTTATCTACATGTTTGCTGTCATAGCCCAGGGCTTAGAACAGTACTTGGCACCAAATGTGTATTTTAGAATGAGTAGAAAAAGGTGACAGGTGGAGAATGGCTTGAGGCAGGCAAGGTTAGTGACAGAAATACTAGGGAACTGTTACAAGCCAAAGGCAAAGGGACTTGAGCTTAGCCTTAATGATTAACTGCATGTCTTCTGTCACAATCTTCAAATGATGTTGAAATCTGTCATTTTTCAATTTTTCACTACTTTGTCTCGATTCTTTCGGCAGATCCAAAGCTCCATGAGAGTGGAGGCTTGGCGTGTTCATATCTCCTTTTTTCCACAGTGCTTGGCATTTACATGATATTAAATGTGAGGCACTCGACAAATGTTCAGTACTTCATTAATGATGTTATTACTGAACTTAATTTGACTAAGTGAATCTCAGAGTAAATTATATTCTTGGGATCTGATCTATATTCTCATGCTGTTATACTAAATAGAGTTAATTTTGTTCCATTACAAAACTAATACACATGCTCATGAGAGAAAATTTAGAAATTAGGGAAAGTTGAAAAAATAAAAAAGCCTTAGTTCCACCACCCATAAAGAACCACTAGAATTTTAATCTTTCCTTTAAATATTTTCCCAGATGGCTTTTTAACATAATTACAATAATTGTGTATTTACAGTAGTGCGTACTGCTTCCCTCCACTTTATTAGCAGACACATTTTTCTTTGTTACAAACTTTGGAAAACATTATTTTAAATAAGTGCACACTAAATTACCAAGTAACTATACGGTACCTTACTTAACATAACTAGTATTTGATAGTTGCACTATTTCCAGTTTCCTCTTACTGCAAAGATCATGTGCTACTGTGAAGACTTATTGCCTGTTGTTTGTCTGGTCATTGGCCCCCAGACTTTCTGTGTCTCAGTCTTCTTATCTGTAAGATGGACATAATGAGAAAAAGAGGATTAAGGCAAATGAGTGCAAGAAACAATGATGAGCACACGTCAGTGTTCAGTAAACATCAGGTGGCTCGGAGTTGAAACCTTTGGAAGTTGAGGAGTGTTGACCGCCATCTCGGTGCTGTTCCCTGGCTGCAGGCTGCACCTGATGCAGGTGGACTCAGTCCAGCGCTGGATGGAGGACCTGAAGCTCATGACCGAGTGCGAGTGCATGTGTATCCTGCAGGCAAAGCCCATCAGCCTGGAGGAGGACGCACAAGGTGACCTCATCCTGGCGGGCGGCCCTGGCCCTGGAGACCCCCTGCAGCTGTTGCTCAAGCGGGGCTGGGTCATCAGCACCGAGCTGCGCAGGATCGGGCAGAAGCTGGCCCAGGACCGCTGGGCGCGAGTGCACAGCATGAGCGTGCGCCTGACCTGCCACGCCCGCTCCATGGTCAGCGAGTACAGTGCGGTCAGCAGGAGCTCCTCACAGGAGATGGGCCAGGTCAGTTGCCTTGGGTTGGGCATGGGTGGGCATGCCTTCCAGAAGAAAGGGTCTAAACTGCATGGTGTCTGAACTCTTCCTGCCCCAGGGACCTCCTTCCTCTTCCAGTAAAGCAGGGAAGGCAGTAAGGACCTTTACTGAGTATATACTCTGTGCCAGGAATTGTGCGAGGCCTTTTTACACACATCTCGTTGAACCTGCACAGCCTCTGAAGCAGATGGAGCCACTACACGGGGCTATGCAGTGGTTACGTGTGCCCACTTCCATGCCAGACTGCCTGGGTTCAAATGTCAGCTTTGCTGTGTGACCTTGGCAAGTCACTTAACTTTGTGTTCTATCGTCCTGATGAGTATCGTCCTGATGAGTATAATGATAGTGTTTGTTTCATAGAACTGTTGGGAGGACTGCTTTATTACATGTGGAACATTAAAAATAGTTGATTAAAAATAATAGCTAGTATTATTGTCCTCCCTTTATAGATGAGGAAGCAGAAACTCAGAGAGCCTAAGTAATTTGCCCAAGGTTATGCAGTAAATGGTGTAAGCAGGATTCAACCTAAGTTTTTTGATTCCAAAGCCCATGACTTTGAATCTTCTTCTCCAAACCCGAAGTGAGCCATTGATAACCCTCCTTACCCCCCTTACTTCTCTTTCCTTTGGCATTTACTTTCTACCTCAGTGCTTTTCCTTGCTTCACTTTGCAAATAGTACACTTCTATTCATGCTTTGAAGCCCAGCTCAGGTGCCCCTTCCTCTCTGAAGCTTCCCAGATTCCCAGGCATAACTAGTCACTCAGCTTTCTTTTTTGAGCGCTCCAAGCAGCTGATGATGATCCCTTTTGCCATATCACACTTGGCACTGTGTATGTGCCTGCTTCCCAAACCAGATGATTTGATGCTCCATCTTTAGGCCCCAGAGGGCCCAGTGCAGCAGTTGGTCTTCAACCAATGCTGATTGAATAACATCGACCTGTTTTTCTGCAGATTGAGAAGCTGCTAATGGAGAAATGCTCAGAGCTCTCAGCGATCACCGAGAGGTAAATCTGGTTGCTGGGTAAATCTGGACAGGGTCTACCGACCTGTCCTCAGGCAGTGGAAGGGGCTGGTCTCTTCTCTCAGAGGGAGAGTGGGAGTGGAGGGTCTGGTGGTGGTCTGGGAGTTCCCTTCTGCTGACTCCTATCAGCAACATTGAAAGACTCCCTTGGGATTTTCTGCCCCATTTTCAGGCCCTAGGGAGAATGTAAAAGACAGAGGAGAGGCTTGGGCTTGGGAAGAAAGGGCTCTTAAGGGTTAGTAATAAGGAATAGGTTTCCCACGGCTTTGGGAAGCCCCCCTGACCTCCAAAGTCAAGGCAAGGTGAAAGCAGATGCTCACGCCTTATACTTACATACACACAGACAAGGGTTTCACAGACACCCACTTGTTCATACGCAAATATATAAACACACACTCATGCAGTCACAGAAATACACTCCCGCCCTCTTCTCTGTATCTCACATATACACATACATCGTTTACACTCAGACACACACACACACACACACACACACTCAACCTCACATGTACACACACCCAGTTATATGTTGACACTCTCTCTCACTCCCTCTAGTCCCCATGCCCTGGAAGAAAAATCTGGAACTTGGCATCCCCTAGGCCCCCATGAGGCCTTTGGTCTTTCAGTGTGGAACATTCTCAGGGCACAGGGATACACTGGGGCCTAATCTCCAGAAGTTTTTGCTGTCTGGGGTGAAAATCCTCAAGGCTCATTTCTGCACACTGTAAGGAGCCATTCCTTGAAGAGCATTGCCATACACCTTCGGAGTGATCACCTGCATGACCAGCACTCCAGCAGCCCTCCTCTGCAGCCCCCGGCCCCCATCCCTGGACGCTGGCTGCCATGACGGCAGATTCTCCCAGGAGGAAGTCCAGGGGTAGGATCTGGCTGTTAACTCCCATCTCAGGCCAGTACTTATCCGAACACTAGGAGCCCAAGGGGTGAGCCATCTATGGAATGTTCCATCTTGGCTTTGTTCCACCAGGTTTTGATGTGTGCTCTCCGGGCCACTTGTTCCACCCCCAGGTCTGCAGCAGGCCCATGCCTGACCAATGCAATGCTCTGGTCTGGCCACCTGCCCCTTCCAGTGGCCCACCCCGTGTTTTACTTTCCCCAGGTGCCTCCAGGTTGAGAATGAGCATGTCCTGAAGTCAATGAAGGCCTGCGTGAGTGAGACCCTGAGCACGCTGGGCCAGCACTTTGGTCAGCTGCTGGAACTGGCCCTGACCCGGGAGGTGCAGGTCAGTGAAGGCTGGGCTGCAGAGGGGGGAAGGGTGGGCAGAGAAACTGGGCCAGGCTGGGGAAGCTCTGAAGTGACTTTTCTTGGGAGACATCCTCTTTAGGACAGCCAATCCAGTGCATGAGAGACAGCCTTGTCGGGGCCAAGCAGAGGCTTCTCCAGCAGTTAGCTCCAACCTGCATTTCCTAGAGGTAAAAACCGTAGCCCAGAGACGAAGGCTTACCCAGGGCCCACAGCAAGGCAGAGGCAGAGTCTGGCGTCATTTAGTTGCACGTTCATATTTGCTCCCCTCACCCTCAATCTCCACTGAGTTACAGTTCACAGTGCACAGACGGGATTTTTGTCGTCTGGGAAGACTGAAGAAAATAAGCTGATGCTGGAAATCGTGGCAGTAGAGAAGAGTCTAGAAAGATAACATAGTCCAGCCCCAGGCTCTAGGCAGGCTCAAGCTTGGTTCCAGAAAGAGTGAGGGTTTTGGAGCCTGACAGATCGGTTTTCAGGCTGGGGTCCGCCATTGGACCTCGGTCCACTTCCTCAATCTCTTAGTCTCATTTTCCTCATTTACAAAGTGCAACACTTGCCCAGGAGGAAAGTGAAAGGACTAAGTAAACAACATATGGAAAGTGCTTAGCACATAGTATGGGTTAAATACATGTTATTTCTCTCCTGCCTTTTTCTATTTTAAAATACTTCCAGTAGAGCAGATTCCATAAGGTTTTCATTATGAAAGGTATTTACATGTTATTTATAGTTGCAGAAATATTGTGTTACATATTTGCCATTCTTTTCCCACCACCAAATAAAAGCCTTCCACAAATAACACATCCCTTTGCATATCGGCTTTTCTCCAAAGGCTCTCCCAAGGCCAGACTTTGCTTTCTGTCTTTCCTGTGTTTGGCTCCCTTTGCACGGGCACAGGCCCTTCTGGCCCGGCTCACCTGCTGGGCAGTGCAGCTGGTCCCATGCATTCTCACCCTCCCAACCCAGAAGGGTCTGCAAAAGCCACTCTCCCTCTCTTGAGATTCTGGGACAGGGGGAAGGAAGGGCCAGGGCTTGGGTGCTGGGGCTGGCATTTAGAGCTGATGAGCAAATGCTGACAGTCACATGTAGGGCAGACAGAGGTTCAAGCTGGGGTCAGTGTCCCAGATGGAACCCAGAGGGACCCAGTGGAACACAGAGGCCAAAATGGGTGAAGAAACCAAGGGAGTGACGAGTGAAAATCTTGAAGTTAGTGGAGAGGAGGAGAGGAGCCTGGAGGAACTTTTGAGCAGGGGCGTAGGCGCTGCCAACTCTCTTTATGCCATTTTTGTGTTCTGTTGCCTGGAAGTACCAGGTTCAATGAGAAGGGCTGAAATGGCAGAGTTACGTCGGATTGTAAACAGAAGGCAGCTGGGTTTGGAAGTATCAGCTCTTTTACCAGGGGCAAAGGGTGGGGTGTCTTTTTGATGCTCTAGGTCTCAGGATCCTGAGAAAACTCCCCAGGCTACAAAAAGCCTACTTGGGCTTTTTGGACTACACGCCTAATTTCTTCCCAAGGTCTTCTCCACACATTAATAGTACCTTTTCTCTAGAATAGCACCTGGCATACAGTAGTCACTCAATAAAGATTTACTAATGAATAAATATTAAGCAGTATATTCCAAAGTTACATAGTCACAGGGCTTTTTTATTCTTAAAAAGCACTTATTTCCTTAATTCTGGGATGCTGATGTTTTAGAAAATGCAACATGGGAAACACTATTTATTGTACCATGGAGCCACATAGGCTCTTGAACAGAGGAGCAGTGCTCTTCCCACTCCCCCACTTCCCATCCCCACCCCCAAATACCTGGTAGAACGGTGCTTATAATTAGGGCAGTGATCCCCTAGCAGTACCCTTCCCTGGCCTGCTCCATCCTGGAACGTTATGTCCAGTTCCAGACCCCAGAGGTGTCATCAGCAATGACTGTGCCCAGAGGCTCCTCGAAGGATGGGTAGGGCTGATGATCGGTGTATGTGGGGAATAGGTGGAGGAGCAGGAGATGTTTACTCTAAGGGTGGACACTCTGCCACCTCCAAAGTTCTGTGCTTTGGAGCCCAAAAGGGATGAAGAACCTCAGCCAATGGGGCAACTTTGCAAGACATTCCATGTAGAAAGGAGTTTGTGAAGCAATAGGACTGCCCCATGATTGAAGGGCCACCTTAGGAAGTCTCCGTCCCTGAGATGGGCAAGTCTTGCCTGGAGGTCCTGGCAGTGGATGGAGGTTGGATGGAGTCCTGGCAGTATGCGGCCTGTGAGTGTGGGGCGCTGTGGGGCTGTGCACCAAGCACGGAGTGTGCAGGCACATCAGGGTTCAAGTCCTGCCCATGCTGCTTACTGGACATGCAGACTTGGGCAAGTTGTTTAATTTCTCTGATCCTCAGTTCCTCACCTCTGTGGTGAGTTGTAAATGGGCAACACATATGTATTTGGTGGTGCTCTTCTGAGCATGTCGCTGAGTAATTCACAAGATTTGCTAAAATAACTCGTAATCACCTAATAAATTGTTTATTAAGATAATTTAACTACTTGGTGGATATGGAAAAATTTAAGGCTTAAATGTTAGGAGTCACAAATGGGAAACTAATGAGCATTGATAATTAGTCTATCTGGGAATAAAGGATTAGCCATGTGCGAGGTAAAGGGGAGAAAACTTGACTTATAAAAACTAATTTACTTGAAAATGCTTTCTAGGGGACTATCCATTGAATCCCTGACTCGGCTTCATGTGGACAGAGATTATATTCATTCATTCATTCATTCATTCATTTATTCCATCAATCCATTTTTCCTTCAAAGTCACATCTTTATGCTAATAAAACTGACTGGGGACTCTATTCTTGGCCCTGTGGCTAAGGAAGCTTGTTAAAACTTTGTCTCACAGTTAAATTTCCCCTTCATGGCCCAGGAAGAGCTGGACAATGTCAGGCCCCACCTGAGGGACAAACACCTGCCCTGTGACAAAGGTCAAACCAGAGACGGACACTTTCTAAGACAAGAGGGGCAGGCACCAAGCAGAACATTCTTAGGCCTTTCTTTCACACTCACTAAGCCACCCTACCCTCGAAGCATGGTGGCATGGAGGGCTGGGGAGTGATGCCAGTAGAGGTGGTGTTGAGAAACCCCAGCCTGGGGAGCCGCAGAGTGGGGATCAAGTGCTGCTCCCTGGTAGTTAACAGTTCTTGTTCTGTTATCTTACTGGCTTTATGCATTAGGCTGTGCTGAGGCAGGAGTGTGGCTGAGACCCTTGGAGGAGGAGGTTGGCTGCCTGCGGAGCAATCCTTTTCCACCTTTATGAAGCCATTTCCCCGAAAAACAACTCCTACTCCTTTGTACATTCTTTTGGAATCACAGTGGGCAATTTTGACTTCGCTCCCAGCAGGCTCGGAAATGACTCACAATATTACGTTCATTAAATTAACTGTAAGGAGGCTTTGTAACTAAAGCTCAAAATTGCTTTCCTGTTTTATTCCCTGCTCTCAGATTTTGTTCAGCTCTGTTGTCTGAAATAAGTAATTAGAGGCTTCGATGTGATTAAATGGCAACACAAAGATAATCCAAACATAATTGCCAGATGAGAAATATAAAGATGTCCAAAAATTTAATATAGTCTCCAATCTCATTTTAAAGTTCCCTTGGAGAAAATAAAGTAAAAGAAAAAAATGGAATCCCTTTGCCCTCAGGAATAATTCAAAGTCCCAAATTCTTCAGTTAATACAATTCTCTTCATTTCCTTATTTCTGCTCGTCTCAGCCAGGAGGGGCTCATCCCGGTGTGTGCGGGGATTCCTGCTTCCTGGGGCCGGCACAGTCCAGGCTGTCTCTCCGGCAGTGTGTGTGGGGGGTGGCCTTCAGGGCTGATCACTTTGTCTTTCCCCACCTTCCTTGAAAGGGCCCAAGAGTGAGTGCATTGGATACATGGACTCATCACAGCACTATCCCTCCTCATGGAAGCTCGTCCTCAATTTCTAGGGCAGGAACTCCAGGCAACCTGTTGTCCCATCCTTGCAGCCAAAGCCCCTACAGATACTCATCTGCCCCTGGGAGGAAGAGGGTGGGGCAGTGCCATCTTAGGTGCAGCTGTGGCAGGTTGTCAGTGTGCTTCACTTGTCCGTAGTCCACAAGGATTTATGAACATGCGTTCCCCGGGGAAAAGCATCCATCATAGGTTAATTGTGGTACAATGTTTACCATATATGGGAGAAAAATGTCTCTTTTCTCTTAGAGAGCATTTGGCAAGTTTTTATCTTCCTCCGAAGTCCGGCATTTGCAACTCCTTCACAAGGACCTCCTGATTGGCACTCTGTCCCATCCAGCATTTTCACCAGTTCTTAATTTCTAGCTCCCCTGTAAACGCTGGGTTTCTTTCAGCCCAGGATGCATTCATTTGAATTCCTAGAAGTGACTCAGGCCAGGGGTCCTCAAACCACTCCAAATACACTGTGTTCTCCAGGTTCCCAAAGATTTCCTGGGAGAAATGCAAGTGCATATAGTTTTAAGGAAATTAATTTCCAGATCTTCAGTTTTCACTTGTTTTCCCCCTGAAATGATCTTTCCAATACTACACTGAGTTTTTTAATAGTCCTTCTATTATTTTCCAGAAGAAAGGCATACTCATCACTCATCCCAGATCTTACAGTGCATTGCCTGGCTGGCTGGAACCTTGGGATGTGAGTGGGGAGATCAAATGGAGGAGAACCTCTGTGCACAAACCATAAGACCCTTTGGCTTCCATGAACTGTTTTACACATATTTCTGTTGACAGAGGCTCTAGAAGTTGTGTCTTTTGCCCAGTGTGGGAATTTTCTGAATTCAGATATATGGGCATGTGTGTGTGTGTGTTTGTGTGTGTGTTTGTGTGTGTGTGTGTGTGTGTTGGAGGGGACATCACAAAAGTTTCCAGTTTATCTTATCCTTCCCACCTCCATTCATCTCAATTTTTGCATGGCTCCTGAAGGACATTCTCTTTAAACAAAGAACTGGTAGAACACATTGAACCCTAAAAATGGTTTTTTCGTGCACAAAATTGAATGCAAGCAATTTTTTCAGGTATATTTCATAGTCAGTCCTATTTGCTAACTGTAAAGAAAAGTATCTTGAAAAAGTATGTATCAAAGACTCTGATGAGGTTAGTGAGATGGACTCCTTTAAATGTGACTGGGATATTTTTGAGAACCATCAAAGTTTTCAAGATATATTGGTTAAAATCCACGAAGACAAGTTTTACATGATTTTTTTCAGAATTGGCACACATGATTTAAGAAAGAAGTTAAAGCCTATTTTGTCAAAACATTTTATGAAATATTTATGGTAATTTCTACTTCCTGTTAACAACAGATAAAATTAATTGCTAGCAGCTAGACTAGTTAGTTTAAGCAGTAAATACTTTTTTGCCTTCTTTAAATACTAGAGTTTGATCATGAGAGCTACTAAATATAACTGAGTGCTTTTGATTTTTTTCTTCTCAGATCTTGTTTAATTGTTCTGTAAAATGAACACCAGAGCTTAATACATATACACATCTATTTACTGAAGGAATACAGTGCCTTTTTAATCATATTTCTAGATTTATAATTAATTTACAATGTTAGCTACATGCTACTTTGCATTATTAAAATTTTAGTAAATGGTTTTATTTTGGCTTTATAACATATACAAATAACTCAAACTTTATTTTAGGTCTACATTATTTTCATATTGACAGTTTTTAGCATTTTCCCTTAGAGAATGATTTCCATTAATTATTGTCAGTGGGGTGTTTTTTTTTAGCATTTTTTGAATGAAACACGTATCAAAACATTTTTTAATTAAAAATGAAGTCAAGTCTTTATTGAGAGAGAGTTAAGTTGCTTTCACTAATTGGCTTGACTAAAAGAACTGTCTTTGCCAACTAGTTTCTAGGGTAGGTATTTTCTACAAATTAAATAAGAAAAAGCTATAGCTTCCAGGTTTGGGTAAAACATATTTGGAATGCACAACAATATTTGATTTAAAAATTGCATTGGCAATAAAATTAATAATATTTTGACTTTCCCAATCCTTTCTGAATAATTTGGATAACCCCAAGGTCCTCTAAGTGAAAGAGTAGTGGGTATAATTAATCGTTACTTGATAAGCTTTGGTAACGTACTTTTGGAATTCTTCCCAGAAATCGAGATAGTGAATAAATGACTTTAATGATTGGGTAACAAATGCTTTTGCAAGTCAAATGGTTTCCAATTCTTTGCTTTTACCAGTGTAAAGGAGAACCAATTTAGAAGAGTTATCAGCTGGCAGATCATTAAAAATAGTGTTTGATGATAGATCATTGTATGATTACATAACTAAGAATGTGCTCAAAGGGTTGACTAACTTGGCTGTCCCAGTTGGCTATGGAACTCCCATTCCTCTCTGCAGATTTATGGGAACAAGATTTTTCAGGATTTACACTGGAAGATACAGCCTTAAGTCAATAGTCAATCATGGATATGTAGATGAATTAAAAAGTCTTAAAATAGTAAAAACTTCATTCATCTCATTAAGAGATCTATTTGTACTTTTAAAGTTTTATGATTTATAATTATTTATTAAATTTGTAGTCTATATTATTTTGACCATTTGTACCAGTTAGGATTGTAATGGTAATACAACCAAAAAGAGATCATTCTGAAACACTTAGAGTTTTACAGTCAGAGGAAATAGAATAAAATTTCCCAAATTTCAGTGTTAAATAATAAGGATGATCAATAAAACATTTAAAACTTAAATGTATAACATTAAGATAAGATTTTGAGGGAGAATTGGAGTGGGGATATAAATATAAGGATGAAAAGAAAAAATGCAAATTGTTCAAACATTGAAGAGATAGTTCATGCATTTTTAAGTGAGTGATGATGGTATCCAGTGGTTTGGATATTTAGATTTCGTTCAGATTTCATGGAACACGTCTGCACGAGTGATGTAGTGGCTGTATTTTATGTCGATATTTACAATCTGCTGAAAATTACATCCTTCCCAACTTTGTTTTTAAAATGTATGATGAAAAATTTTACCTGTTAAATTAAAAATGTGCAAGGGGTCATATATTTAAAAAAATTCTTTTAGGGCTGAACAAGAAATAACACTTGACTGGGATACACAGGCACTCTGGTCCCCTGTCAGGATGGCTATTGTCCCTGCCCCTGGCTGGAGAATTGCCTAGGCCTCTAGGGAGGCTGTTTCCTGGGGGTACTCCTGATGTCTGGTCCCTCAGGGCCCACGTGAGTCCCTTTGTCATGTGCTTCTCAGAACACCTCCTTTCCATCTTTTTTTTTTATATTTTAGCCTTGAGTAGCATTTCTTTCTGCTACATCTTTTTTTCTCCAGTAATGAATTCTGCCTCCAGTGGCCTCTTGTCTTCTGTTGCCTGCCTATTCTTTTCGGGGAGACTCAGCTGAATGTCCAAGTTTACCCCACATCTCATGTGGGTTTTTTCCTTCTCTAATTCATAGAATGAGCACTAGTTGCGGGATCAGATGGGTTTTCCCACTTTGACTTCTCTTTCTTTTCTGGCACATTCTTTTATTTTTCAAAACAAAACAAAACAAAAACACAACTCTTCTAGATTTGGAGATTTGTCTTATTGAGAGAAATGAAATTAATTAAGGTCCAGGCCTGCCCGAACCTCCAGTTTTAAGAGGTCCAATCCACATTTGCCTCCTTAAATTGGATATTCCCACCCAGGAGACATTTTCCCATCAAACCAACAGCTAAGCCAAGCCCGGATTGAGTTATTATTTTGTCTGTCTCCTTTTGAGTAGGTCCAGTCTTTCTGCATCTTTCCTCAGAGTCTTAATTCACGCATTTCTCCTAGCAGGGGTGTCCAACCTTTTGGTGTCTCTGGGCCATGCCAGAAGAAGAAGAGTTGGCTTGGTCTGCACATTAAATACGTTGTGACACATAATCACCAAAAAATCTCATACTGTTTTAAGTAAGTGCATGACTGTGTGTTGGCTGCATTCATTGCCGTCCTGGGCCACATGTGGCCCGCGGCTGCAGGTAGAACACCCCTGTTAGGACAGAGGTAATACTAGATCCACATTTTCAAAACATTTCACCTGGAAATTTGTCTAGTAATCTCTTGAATGTTTCATAATGATCTCTGTTTTTTCTTCCCGTGTTCTAGAACTCTATTAATGCATAACAAACAACTCCAACAACAACCATTTTTATTCTATCTCTTAATTTTCAGGGTTTGGGCAGGCTGAGCGAGTCTTGTGTTCCATGAGGCAGCAATGGTGGTGTTTGGCTGGCAGATGGTTTGGAGAGTCTTAGAAAGCTTCGTCCGGTGTGTGGCATCTTGGGATGACTGGAAAGCTGGCCTCAGCTGAGAGCATTGATCAGGGGTCCTACACATGGCTTCCCCAGCATGAGAGTCTCAGGTTATCAGACTTTTTACATGGTAACGCAGGACTCCGAAGAGAATATTCCAAAGAGTCTGCGTGAGCTTCAGGTTTTCTTATAACCTAGTCTTGGACGTCCTAGAACATCACTTCTGCCAAATGCTGGCTTTTGTTGGTCACTAAGGCCATTCCAGATTCAAAGGAGGGAAAGTAGAACCCATGTCTGTGGGAGGAATAGCAAAGCATTTCAAACCATCTTAAACATAGTGCACCATGTCAGCCCATATTTATGCAATCCTCTTGCATAGCTGAGCTGCCCCAGCCCTGTCTAACTATGGGTTCTCTACCTGAAGCTTCAGGAAGAGGCTTCATAACATTTTTTTCTGGCTCCTTCTGAGAAACTCATTCCAGGCTGCTGTGTGCGGGTTTACCTCTCTTGAGAAATACCACTGGGCAGCAGTCATTCTTTCTGGTTGAAAATCAATTAAAAATCTATCCTCCTTTTCTAATTTCTTATTTGGATCAATTACATTGTGTGCATCTCCTTAGCTCTTTCTCATCCCTTTCTCCTGCTTTTCAATATCTCATTGTTGTGTTTCACATCTGCATAGTCTACCTTTTTAAGAAAACATGTGATCATTCAGCCTAATCAGTTCATTTTCCTTTATTCGTGTCCATCTTTCAACAGTCTTTTCATGATATAGGATGGAGCACATTTTTGAAACTTACCTAATTCCTCATTGATTTCCTGAAAAAGCTTGACTTTAGAGACTGTGTGAGTTTAAAGCTAACACCAAGATAGAATTTGATAAGAAATGTCCATGACGGATAAAGGGGAGAAACAGGAGCAGGGGTAGAAAACTACATTGCAGGTCTGACAGCTGAGAAAGAAAAGGAACAAGGAAACATTGAATAGAAAGAGACTTGGCATTTTCAAGTCAAAGTCACCCACTAGAGAAGTCCCCTGTCCCACAGTGATGGGCCTGTGCTGTGCTCAGGCACATCTGGGAGTGGCTCAGGGAAAGTATGGGGTTGGCCAAGAACCCAGCAGCTGGGACTGTCAACTCTGCCTGTTGCAGCAGGAGACCTAGCCACCAGAGGGCAGAGCATTATAGATGCTTATGGAAGGCAGGATGGGGAGCCACTCTCTAATTTGGTGAAAGCTGCTGATGAGGCTGGATAACCTCTTTGCCCTGATACTTGCATCTCTACTGGTTCAGCTGAGGTTCCATCCACTTTGAAGGTGAAGGATTCACTAACTTTTGAAAACAGGAAGTTGGATTCATGTGGTTAAGGTCCAACCTCATTAGGTACCACTTGTCAGATTTCTGTGTCTTAGTTTCCTCAATTTGTAATGAAGTTTGGGCAAGACTTTTGAGGGCTCTTCCAGCTCTGACATCTGATGATACTTAGGGCCTTGATGATTTCAGAGGAGTCTCTGAGCTTGTCTTTCCAAATTCATACCTGTGAAAAGGATGCTAACCACTCTTCATTGTCGGAGAGCTGATTCAGTGAGACATGTCTGGGGAGTAATTACTGTAATATGCATATAGATATTAAAATAAATTATTCTCAGAAATAAATTGTCTAATAGTAGCAGATGATTGCAAAAGACACTGGGTTTGAATTGTTTAATGTAATGCTAATTTGCTTCAAGTGCAAACACTAATCAGGAACATTAGGTAATTATCATTTAGGTACAGGACCCCAATATATGAAATCTGCATTTTCATGCGAGCATTAGTATCACTTATTTAACTGCTTACCGTAACGACGGGGAAGGATTCTAAGAAATGCGCTCATTATAGAGATTTGTGGTGACAAATCTTGATTATTAATTTTACCTTTTGTTGAATATCTTACAAGAGGCATCTATCAAACCCTAGGGGATAATTTTTATATTTAATTTAATTTGATTAAATACACACTTAATCTTACTGTGAAGAATCCTGTGAGTTTGAATAAAGGAGAAAAAAGGGAGAGTCATTAATCTGGAGCCTCAGACCCCTTTAATTTTCATCATTTTACAAATGGGAAAACTGAGGCCTAGGGAGTTTATCTTGATTGCTCAAAATCATATGATAATAACTGCTAGCAATTTTATTTTTCTTCTCAGTGATATGTACCTTTAAACGTCCTTTATATGTATTGACAAACTTAATAGATAGGTACAACCACCATAAGAGATACACACCGTTATTTCCACCATTTTGCAAATGAGGAAACTGAGGCATACAGGGCTAAGTTACTTGTTCTAGGGCACATAGGTAAAAGTGGCAGAATCAGGATTTGAACCCAGGCAGTTTGCTCTGAAGTCCATGCTTTTACCACAAAAGACATTTCCTCATCAACATAGTGTTTTCTAAAAAAGGCAAGCTGGGACTAGAACTCAGATCTCCACATTTCCATTTAAGTATCTTTTAAATAATACCAGAGTTAATTAAAAATTAGTCCATTTAATATTTCAAAATAAACATTGCAACTGAAAGTGCAAAAGTGGTTGCTCAGAGCACCAGTCTCTGAAGATCTTACTTTTTCTTTTAAAAGATTTTATTGATTTATTTTTAGAGAGAGGGGAAGGGAAGGAGAAAGAGAGGGAGAGAAATATCAATGTGAGAGAGAGACATCGACCCATTGCCCATGACTATCTCCTTTCAAACGCACCCTGACTCTGACTGGGAACTGCACCCACAGCGTACACATGTCCCCTGACTGGGAATTGAACTGATGACATATTGCTTTGTGGGACGATGCCCAACCAGCTGAGCCACACTGGTCAGGGCAAGATCTTACTCTCTTGCACGAGGCCCATACAGGCAACTGTCCCTGATCTCCATCTCCATGCCTCTCAGGAAAAATTCAAGAAGCAGGTAGAAATTAATTATAATCAATGAATAACATTAATATGCAGGTAGAAATTATTTATAATCAATGAATAACATGCTTCAAAGCAAATGGCTGATTATGAAGTGAAAGCTTTTCTCAGAAATAAGCTAAACTCTTCTAGGAATAATGTTCTTACCTTCTTGATACATTTTTCATGTGCTGTTCTTCCCAGGCCTCCCTGGGTCCTGTGTTTAGTATTCCCCGCCCTCTCACCACTAGCCTTGGATCCCGTTGCCTTGACACAGAGTTTACCCCCTTTTTGTCAGGAGTCCAGGGTTGCTATTTTGGCCTGGCCAGAAACCCAGTGCAAGTGGCCCCTGGCAGTAAGCTACGTAGAGTGCTTCCTTTGACTCGATCCCCTAACCCATCACCTAGCTGGAGTTCCCTATTGGCTAATACCATCCAAAACCAGAAACTTCTTTGGTCACAGCTGTAGCTGTGTTTTCAACTTGATGGCTGGCTTATTTAACTGATGGTTTCTGTTCTCTTAGGAGTCAGTAGCACAACAAAACGGTACTTGCTGAGGCCATCAATGCTGAGAGCTGGTTTTCTGATCCACCGGAGATGGACATATTTGTCATCCGTGCTACAGGGGTTTGAAACGATCCCATATTCTTGAAATGCAGCTCTGACTCCATGCTGACTCATGTCTTTCCCAAAGTTGGAACTTCAACACCGCATAGTAGGATGGTGGATGGGACAGGATTATAGATTCTAGGGGTCTCTTATGAGACCCATTGATATTTGTTAAGGAAGTTGAAGAGAAGGTACCTGGGGGTGAGTAACCACCAAACTTTGCTCTCTTTTCTTAGGCGCTCGTAAGAAAAATCGATGCCTCGGACAATATCTACACCACGGAATCCACCACAGGAAACCTGTTTAGTCTGACCCAGGAGGGGGCTCCCTTGTGCCGCATAATAGCCAAGGTGAGCTTCATGGTTTGGGGCCAAAAGTGGCAGGCCTGTGGAGGGTGTGAGGACGCTAGTTTGGCTCAGAAAGTTGTCCTGGCTGTAGCATTTGCTTGCTGTGTGACCTTGGAAGAGTCCCCTCCCCTCCCTGGGCCTTGGTGTCTGTATCTTTAATGGGGGCCTGCCCCTCTGATTCCCTCCCTACTTGATGTCTCAGACCCTCTACCATCTTCCTTCATATAACATGTCTGTTATAAATATCAGACCTTTTCCCTCATCTCCACATATCCTACCAAACCCAAACTGAAAATATACATGGTTGGCTGGACCCCAAAAATGTCTGCAGCTACTCCTACATAAGGGGAGGACGCAATGGAAGAGTGGTGGTTCTCAGCAATTACAGTGGGAGTTATAACTCATTAGCTTCACGACCAGTTTGCCTGTGCACTTGAGGCCCAAACATTTAGGGCAAATGTAGGCAATTGGTAACCTTAGAACCTTGCCAGGGTCTGTTTCATTTTCACTCTTTTACTTGAGAAATGACATCACATTGGGGACAGAACCAGTGGTCTAACTGCAAGCAAAGTAATGGCCTTCAACAGACTTAAGATACCAGTCGCAGGAAGATGCTCCAGCCCAGTGGTTCCCAGTCCTGACTCTGCTTGGCAAACACAGATCCTTTTGCCCCACCCCTAACTTACTGAGGTCTATGGTGAGACTGGGGATTTATACTTTCACAAGCTCCACAGGTGATTCTGAGGCATGTCCAGACTCTCAGAATCACTGATCTAAGCCCTTAAGGAAATCTAGAAGAGTAGGTAACTGTTTATTAACCCTGGTCAGGGGAGAATAAATTCCATTTAACAGCAGTAGCTGACCTCTGAGTATTGCTGTCCACTGTACTGAATGCCTTGCATACAATATTTCTTTTTAATCATGAAATCACCCTATGAAGTAGGTATCATTGTTGTTCCCATCTATAGTTGAAGAAATGGTTTAAGGAACTTGCTTAGGGTCCCACAACTGGTAAAGAGTAGAGTCAGAATTAGAACTGAAGTTTCTTTAATTTAGAGTTCATAGTCCTAAAGCCCACTCAAGTGGTAACTTCTGGTTCAATCTTCAGCCTTTCTGAGCATGACTCAGAAGTTCTGAACTCTACACATTAGAGTCACTGGGGAGCTTTAAGAACATTCTGATTCAGATTTAATTGGTCTGGAATAGGCTCGGGGGTGGATATTCTAGCATTCAGCATGAACCTAATGTGCTTCTTGGGTTGAGAACCACTATTTCTTAGTGATTTAGATGTGATTTTACTTGGCAAGTTTGAGGTGTTGTTGGGGCAGAGGGGCAGAGAGAGCAGCAGCAGATCTGTCCTCTCAAAGGACTGGTGACTCAGTCATTCAGCCCTGTCAAGAGCGTTGCCCGTTGGGGCGGAGAACTGCTCCAACCTGGGGCTGGCACTGACTCAGCGTCAGTTCAATGACTAACTTCAAACAGAAATGAGCTGATGCTCTTTTGGAATAAGGACTATTTTCTCCTTTCAAACTGAGTTGCAAATATTGCCTGGGTTTGGAATCCAGGTATGGATCTGAGGCGTGGAAGGAGCAAGGGAATCTTCTGAAGGGCACTGCAGGGCCTGAAATGATTTTTTGCTTTGGAGAGAGCAGGCCTTAAAATTTTCTAGGAAGAAAAGTTCACTAAAGCTCTTATTCTGTTCTGGGGCCTGGGCACCCCGAGCTCTGTCCCAACGTGCTGTAGATGACTCCTACTGCCTGTCCACACTTCAGAAAAGCAGAGAGGGATCTAAGCTGAAGATGGCTTTAATCTCCTCTAAGGACCAGGACTTACTACTGGTCGAATATTGATCCCAAACATTTCCAGTGTGAAGAAAGCAGGGGAGTAAGGCCTGGGCTGGGACCCGCTCCTCAGCTATTTAACTACCCTCAATCCCAACTCCAGCCCTGGGCTCTCAAAAACTATGACTAATAGTTGTTTAAAGATTTGGATGGTCCTTTGAGTGTGGACAAGAGCCACACCACACCAGAGCCTGCTCAAGGGAATACGTGAGTCTCACTGAATATTAACAAGAAGAAGAAAAATGACTACTGATTGGTTGCTTTTGATGTACCAGGCCCTGTGCTGGGCATTACCTACACAGTTATCTCTTGCCTACATACATCCCTCTGAGATGTGTATCAGTGTCCCTGCTTTATAAAAAAAGGGCACCAGGCCTCATGGTGGTTGAATACCTGGAGCAGTTGACACTGGAAACCATATTTGTCCAGCTCTGGAGTCAAGGTTTTTTTTTTGTTTTTTTGTTTTTTTTCATTTTACCAGCTCAGTTGGCTAAGAAACTTAGGCAAAGCTCCTGCTTCAACAAGTCTGTCTCCCTCTTCAACAGGATTTCTCCTTTCTCTGCTGCTGGTGCGCCTTGGCCACTCCGGGCCTGAGGCTGGTAAAGGCTGGCCCCGGGAGGCATGGGCAGGAGTGGGGAAGATGTGGGAGAACCTGAGCTTTCTAAAGCTGCAAGTGGTCAACTAGTATGATGATGGTTGTGGTAGCCATTGGAGTAGAAATAAAAAATAAACATTTGTGTAGCACTTCCTGTGTGCCATATAGAACAGTGTTCTAAGGACTTTCCACATAACAACCCGTCTGAACCTCATCCCAGCCCTCTGTGATGGATGGTATCTCCCTGCATCATAGAGGTTGGGGAGCTGAGACAGTGAGGAGGTCACAGAGTTAGCAAGTGACTGCGTTGTAATTTGAGCCTGGCTGACGGGCAGCGAAGGTCATGCTCTCGGTTCCTATTCTCAGCTGCCTCTCAGCAGCAGGCCCCCTTCCTTTCCTTTCCATCCTTTTCCTCCCTTTGCTTGCTTCCCACTTTGCACATCCTTCTTTATTTACTGAGTCCTTTTTGTCTGTTATGTACTGTGTGAAGCGTTCCATTAATTATATTAATAATCTTGTAATGTATTATAATTGTAATTGCTATTTTTAAGATGAGGAACCAGAGGCTCAGAAAGAAAGTCGTACATATTTAGGGCAGATCTTGGATTTTAACCAGATCTGCTGACTCCAGAAACTTAATTTCAAACTTCTCACATGTCCAGTCCTTGGGAAAGAGTAGACAAAAAACAGAAGCAGAGAGAAGACTGAGTGGCGACTCCCATCCTTCCAGTCCAGAAGACGGTGAGACTCGTTTCTCCAGCAGAATCAGTGTGTTTGGGTTTTCCGTCCTGACAGTGATGGAGGGGCCAGAAGTCCCTGCGCACAGCAATCTCACTGTCCATGCTCAGGAAGTGTGCCCAACATTGCAACAAATGTGGGCCACTTCGCCTAGTGGCCTTCCACACCCACCTCTTTGGGGCCCAGTGTGACCTGTCTTTGGGTCTTACATCCATCTGAGCTGCCTCTGGGAGGTGATTTGACAGCTTGTCTGAAGTCCATCATCTCAGCCTCTTGGGCTCCTCTGCAAGCCAGGGAGCAAACCCAGTCTTCCTTAGGGTGATGGGAGCAAAACCCCCTCCCTTTTTGACTACAAAGCACAGAAAACTCCCCTGTGCTCTGTCGAAATTACCCTGCAACTCTGCTCCTCTATGATTCTTCCCACCACTAGTCTACACCGCCCCCCCACAGCTTTGATAGCTTATCTCCAGTCTGTCTGAATAATGCATATCATATGCAGCTGGGCTCCGAGCCCGGAGCTTTCTATAAAATTAAATAAGCTCCAGCCAACAGTGCGATTCTGCTAGCTCAGGCGATTCCTGGCTCTACGCTAAGATGAGTGCTGCTCCTGGGTCCTCGATGGAGACTTCAGGGTGGTCCATGCCACGCATCCATCTCATTTCCTCACTGTCTCATTCTCCTCACCGCCCACGTATTCCAATGCTTGAGACACCTTTCGTGAGGGTATGAGACTCTCTTCCAACCGGGGAGCCTTCCAGAGCCTGGCCGTTGCCCAGCTATCCAGAGCTGGCTGCTGGGCCCTTGCAGATACATGCACTCAGTTACTCCCCGAAAGGCTCAGTCGTGTGGCTATTGTGACCCCATTTTGGGGATAAAGTTAACCAGTAGCAGAACCGGGATTTGAAGCAGAATCTCCTCAGTTTGGGTTCAGAATTTCCCCCCTTCCTGTCCTGGGAACTAAAAATGCTAAGAAGGCCATTTTTTCACAGGCTGGGGAAAGGATGTGATGAGAATCCAATGCAAATGGGTACAGAGGCTTAAATATAGTTCTGCTGGGCTCAGTGCTTCCTGAGCCAAAGGAAGGCTGCCACATTGATCCTGGCTTTCGGCCTGCATCCTTGGCACCGTTTCTTCATTGGCTGTTACAGATGTAAATGATCTGTATCTATATCTTTATCTATCTATCTGTCTATCTATCTGTAATTTACCTATAATATCTATAATCTATCTCTATGTATCATGTACATACAAAAATATTTGTATAATATAGATGATTAAATATAAATACAGACATATATAGATACACATACTATGTAAACACACATATATGAATATTTACATGTGGAGGGAGGTCACTAATGACCAGCAGCTGTGTGTTTCTTTTCTTCTCACTTTGAGGAGTAATTTGATTTTACTCCAGTGACTCTCTGAGTAAGGTCTTTATGTGGAACCCTCATTAGATGCCCCAGGAATGGTGGCAAAACAAGAAGGCAGGGATGAAGACTTGTGGAGCAAGGAAATCAGAGAGGAGGATGTCTTGTCCCATACCAGAGCAGATTTTTATTGGAGAGATTGTGTGCATCTAAAATTGGAGTGCCTCCTTTTGACCTTTTTGCAATCCCCCACAGATTATGCCAGGAGTGCCTGCTCTGTGCTCAGTGCCCAGCACGGTGTCTGGCACATAACAAACCCTGAATATTTTGGGCTGCCTGAATGGATTCACCAGGCCCAAGATATGCCCCTTTCCCACCAAATGAACTACCTCGAAAGGAAGTAGGAATATAAAAGTTAAGGATCGCTCTTAGCTGATTATAAAATGTCAGAAATTATGAACGCCCCCGGAGTTAGACACTGTCATCTTGGTCCCTGCAGTGGTAAGCCATAAGCTCTGAGGATGAAAAGGGCCCCTGAGCCTGTCTTCGTGGGGTGCCAGGCAAGGGATGACATAGGTTGACTCATTCCAATGAGTCTGTGTGGGCAGTGTCTGAAGTTCAAGGTGCTTTTGTGAGCAGCTCTCACAAAAGGAAAAGTACAAGCTCAGCCTCAAGAGTCGGGCTGATCATCCCTAAAGATTGTTGCTTTTTTTCTTTTTCAAACAGGAGTGAAGGAGGTAAAACAGGGATAATGTGGATTGGGGGTACATTATGTTACCCATCTGGATTTCAGTTTTTTCCATTACAGGATGGGAATAAAGTATCATATCGATATAAGTAGAACTCCTTTTCTACCTGGGTGGTTAGGAGGGTGGTTAGTGGGTGCTTGCTGGCAGAGCAAGAACCAGCATGGGGCACCTAGGCTCCGGCTCCCTTCACCTGCTTCAGACTTATTTCTGGAGCCTATTTCAGGTGACTGGAAGCTTGCTCCATAGGGGGCTGCTGAGAGGGAGTCACCAGGCATGTACTGCATGGGGCTGAGCCTGGCCCTGGCACTTCAGCCCCTGAGCCTCTGGGGACGCCCACCTCCAGCTTGGACTGTCAAGGAGCTAGCTGGAGCTAGCATTTAACTGCAGCATGCATGTGCACATGGGATTGTGTGTGTGTGAATGTATGTGTGTAGGGGAGGAAAAACTCTTTTATCTACTACCTTCCCAGGCTCTCTGGCTGCCACCTGGACTGACAAAAGACAGATTAACAAGAGAAAAACAAACAGAAGTTTATTAGCATGGACGTGTGGGAACACTCAGAGATGAGTAATTCGAAGAGTTGGTTAGAACCTTGGCTTGTATGGAAGCTTAGCAAAGGAATAATACATTGTTGGAGAAGTCACAAGACAAAGAAAAAGGACCTTGAGTCTCTGGGGCAGCAAACTGTAGGAAGGCAAATCTATGGGAAACGAATAGGATCTAAAGACCGGTGGTGGAGTTTGTCGTGTAGTTTCCTGTGATGCCATCTCCAGGCTGATAAGGGTCTAAGGTTGTTTCTGGTGATTAACTTTGTCCTTCCTAGTGGAGAGGAGAGGGGGGCAACTTTGTACATTTATGTTCTGCTTTCAGGCAACTAGGAGGATGGCAGGGATCTTCTCTTGTATCTGCTTCTTCCCAGTTGGGCATCATCCTGATGCCCAAGTGGTATATTTCGGTGTGCCATATTCTGCCACCCTACAGACTCGCAAGTGCATCTGCTGAGTGAAGGATGTCAATTATTTCTGAGTTGGCCTGAGGAGAGATCTCACAGTGAGGTCATGTGACATTTTCTTTTTCTTGGCAGGAGGGTGGAGTTGTCGCACTCTTCAAGGTCTGCAGGCAGGACAGTTTCCGGTGTTTGTACCCCCAGGCGCTCCGCACACTGGCCTCCATCTGCTGTGTAGAAGAGGGTGTCCACCAGCTGGAGAAGGTAAGCAGGCACCTGGCCGGGGTAGGGGGAGGGCTGAGGTCCCTGAGCCAGGTGCATAAATGGCAGAAAAGACCTCTTGGTGGCCATTCGGGCATCTTCATGGAGCAAGTCACCTGAGTCCCTCCTTTTCTGAGGCATCATCCAGATGGGGCTGCTGGGGTCTTGACTGTGGGAGGTGACGAAGTTGTGCAGGGAATAGGGGCTGAGGAGGGCACAAAGGGGTACTCAGCTCTTCCTGGGCGGAGTTGCCAACAGCGCCCAGTGGGTGGAACAGAACTGGAGGCAGGAAGTCAAGTGGGAAGTTCAGGGTGGTTGATTCCTCTTCATTCATGACAGGACTCCAGCAGAAGAGGGAGGATCCAGCTCCTCAGGGAGCAGAATGGGCAAGAGCAGGGTGGGCACTGGGTGCCTTGACAAGCAGGTGGGGCTCCACCAAGACCAGAGAGTAGACAGCTTGGGTAAGAGAAAGTGAAGCTGAAATCCAAACATATCCTGGGTCAACATGGCACAAGGCTGAGTGGGGTTAAGGTGAAGGTTGTGATTTGATTGGTCCAGGTGCCTCAGTTCCAGACCAACCTAAGGCATCAGGATCAATTCCAGCCATTGCACTCACCTCAGTTAGTAGGGCTGAGGCTGTGTCTCCACCAGGACCTGAGTGGGTCTGAGCCTGAGGTGGGTTCTCAGGGACTGTAGCCAGAAGGGTTGGGGAGGCTAGGGCCAACTTTTGGGGCAAGTTTCAAGGAAAGATGCTAAAAATTTGGAAGAAAGGTAGAAAGTCCTGGTTGTCCTGATGACAGTTGCAGAACTTGCAGGGTTGGGGGTAGGTACCTTGAGTCTGTTCCTATGACTGGTCTAAATGGGGGTGGGCTGGCAAACTGCTCCCCTTTCTCTGCATCGTGTCCCACTGTCTGGTTCAGGCTGTCCAGAAATCCCTTACTGTCCTCCAGCTTCTACATTTTGGTCTGGACTCATAGACAGATCATTCTGCTTCTTTCCAAATGTACTCAGATTATGGGACAGGGTCACAGGATCATGGACTCAGAGATGCTCTTAGCGGAGGATGGAGGATGGATGGGAAATTGCTCAGTTTACAGATGAGAAGGCTATGGCTCAGGATGGGGAAGTAATTTGTCTGAGGTCACATAACAAGGTGGGGAGGAGAGAGTGCCAGCCCTCTGGACAGAGTGCCCCTCCCCACGGGGTCAGAGGCATTTGAATGTGTGTGCTGCTTAGAGGGCCAAATGGAGCCAGGGCGATGGTGAGAGAGGCAGACAGAGTCCTCGGGGAAAATGCATCAAGAATCCCCAGCTTCCCATGCTGCATATTCCTCTCTTCAGTTATAAGGTCTTACCTTGGACAGTGGAAAAATGACCAAATGGGGTTTGTGTCTCATCTTTTTTCATGTTGGTTGGCTGGATGAGAGGAGAAAATAAAAGTGACTAGCCTCAATCGTCCTCCAAAAGCAGTGGATCTCTTGGCTGTAAAAGTTTGCAAAGCAGCAGGAAATTTCCAATTTGGTGAAAAAAGCAGAAACGCAGGGGTCTTTGTTTACAGCTGAAAACCTGTACAAGAAGGCTGGAAGCTGGAGGCAGGTTTTTTTTGTACTAATTTCCTGATGCTGCTCCAAAGCCAGAATGTGTCTTCACCAGGCCAGATGGGCTGCCTGGCTTGGGAGTCAGACCCTTCTCTGCAGACCAAGAGGTGAAACTGAGTCTCAGTCTGCTTAAGTGACTTGCCTAAGATCATGTAGTCAGTTTTGGAGACTTGGGACCTGGTCAGCCTGAGTCTAATGCCTCGCTGGTTTGATATTCTCACAGCATCGAAAAAGTCTGTGTAACAAAACTCGATCACTTTGATGCTCCTGGCCAATGTCCTAGCCCCCCATTCTACCCCCAACTGGCACAGGAGAAGGTATCCCTATCTGGACATTTCCCTCTCCAGGGCAGATTTCTTTCCATACACAGGCAACTCTCATTCCCACCCCAGGCCTGGCAGAGGGAACGTTTCATGTCAGGAGTGTCGGGAAGTGAGAGTTGCCTGAGAAGAGCCCCCGTGTGGTCAGAAACAGCAACTACACTGTACAACACCGGTAGAGCTTAAGTGGCTCCACAAGCATTCTCCTTTCCTTTGATGTTTTCCTCAGCGTGCAAACATCTCCATGGCACCAATGAAGAAACCAATGCCTAGAGGGGTTCAATGACTTGTTGCACAAAATTTCACAGCTTGTAATTTGTTCTTTCAGCAAATAGTTATTGACTATCTGCTTTTTGCCAGGCGCTGTTTTAGGTGCTGGGAGTATAGCAGTGAACAAAGCAGACAAAACCCCTTGTCCTCATAGAACTTACATTCTAGTGCAGGGCATGGCAACTGATGGGTGTGGGCCAAAGTCAGCCTGCTGCCTTTTCTGGAACATGTGACCCATGAGCTGAGAATATCTATATTTTCATCTTTACATGGTTAAAAAAATCAGAAGCAGGGATTTGTGTCACATGAAAATTATGTGAAATTCAAATTTTGGAGCCATAAAGTCTTACTGGAACACAGCCATGACCAGTTCTCTGGGTGCTGTCTATGTTGGTGTTCATACCACAACAGAACTGAGTAATTGCAACAGGCCACGTGGCCAGCAAGGTTAAAAAAACAAAAACAAAAAAACACTGCTGTCTGGCACTGGATAGGGAATGTTTGTTGTCCCCTGTTTCCTCAGGTAATAAGGATGTCATGACAATAATGAAAAGAACAATAACCAGCTTACATGGAATGCTTGCTTTGGGCAAGCACTTTGCTGGGCCCCTCCTTCCACTGTGTCATTTAATTGTTGATCCTTTGGTGCTGTTAGAGGAAGGAGACTCAGACAACTAAGCAACTCGCTGAAGAACACACAGCTGATAATGGCCAAGCAGTAATTGAATTCCAGCTCTGCTGAGCCAGAGCCATCCTGGGCCGTGACCCACTGTGTGGATAGGACTCAGATCCAATATTGTGAAGCTAATGTCCACACTCTGCCCCCTGCATCATGCTGCTTCCCAACACTGTGAAGTTCTAGAGAGACCTGGGAAGAGCCTGGGTTTCCCCTGCCCTCTGCCTCTGTCCCCCTCTGGGACCTGGGCTGCTGAGTGCTGGCCTCAGAGGTTTCAGTGAGGGTGGCTGTTGTGAGTGCTTATGGTGAAAGATAAAGTCCAGGGACAGGCTGGATGGTAGAGACCACAGCAGGACAGGGGGGTGAAGGCAGGGTGGGGGTCAGGGTGCCCAGGGGCTCTTACCAGCCCCCCACCCACCAGGCAGTTTGTGCCCTAATGAGCTCCTTTCAAAGTTCCAGTCTTCCCATGATTTACTGGCCTGGCCTCCTCAATGAAGCTCGATTAATTAATTGGCAGTGAGAAATTGTGCTGAATTTGGTGAAATTCATCTCTGTCATACAGCTCACCGCTCACCACCCCCCAAACTTAAAGAGGTTCATTAAATCATGCACAGACATTGGCGGCAGTGATGGGGGTCTAGTCAGGTCACCAGACACCCCATTCATCCCCAGACTCGCTGCACGGTGTCTGAGCTCTGCCGGGTTTGGGGCGTTTGGGTAGTCATAGATTCTGTTATTTCGTGCATTCACATCAAGTCACTTAGTCATCTGCTTCTTCATTCCCTGCGTCATCTGGCCAGTCGCTTCTCACTGACTTGCTCACTCACTCACCCAGTCCCCATCTAATCACGCCACTAATTCATTCTTTCATTGCACTTTTGCTGTGAAGCAGCCGATGCAGCAGGGAAACCAAGGCCCCTGGGAGTCCTGGATCCGGCTATTGAAATCACAGAGACTCTGGGCAGGAGGCAACGGGTGCAAGGAGGGTGGCGGGGAGGCTCTGATGTTCCAGTGCCTGCTCCCTGTAGGGCTGCAGATGGGCAGAAATAGGTAATATTTGAAAAACAAGTTAACTCGTTTTTCTTATCCTTTTGCTTATTTGATTCTCACAGTCATTTTCAAGGAAGGCAGGGAGAGATGGTCATGGCCTTTTTACAGAAGGGGATGTTGAGGCTGGAAGGCACAGGGACACTGGGAGAGGCAGAGCCTGGGATGGGAACTGCATGCTTTTGCTCCCAGACAGATGTACAGTTTGCTACAACTCCCCTCCTCCCAGCTGAAAGAGGCATAGTATGCAGACCCAGGGCAAGATGACTACTTCAACTTGATTGAGTCGGTTCCAACACATAAGTGAGGCTGGGTCGGGAGACAGGAGCTATGAATGCCAGGCAAGAAACACTTGCAGCCCCTTCTTTACCTAGGAGTGGGGGGGAGGGAGAAAAAGAATGCTTCTGAATGGAGATCCCAGATGATTCCACATCTCTCTTTGGGCCTTAACTCATAGGCTTATCACTTCTTCCACCCCTCACACCCCATGGCACAGGCTTTCAGCTGCCCCAGGGTATGGGCTAGAACTGGGCAGAGAACCCCAGGGTGCCAGGTCAGCTGTCTGTGCTGTGACTGGCCATCTGGCAGATTGGAGTGGGGACTGCCACTGTCACCTTCCCCAGCCTGCAAAGGGGCTTCCCTACTGCCTAGTCTGTCTTTTCTGTTTGGGGGATGGGGTGGGGCAGAGGGGTGATGGGGACTTGAAGAAGGCCAGGATGTGAAGAAGTGAGAACAAAATTAGGCACACTGCCCTGTATTCCCCTCCTTCCCTGCCTGTAATGCAACCATTCATGCTGAGATTACCAGCCAGTATTGTCCAGACTGAAGGAACGTCTAGCTGTCTCAAGAGCTGCAGCTCAAGTGCAAGGTGCAACCTGAGTCTGGAGACAGCATGGGGCCACCTGGTGGCCTGAGTCCTTAGTGTAGCAGTAGGGGAAGGCTCTTTGGAGGTCCCCATGCACTGTACAACAGCGGCCTCTGGTGGTAAGAAGTGGCAGTGGCAGCCCTGCCAGGGTGCTTGGGGGCTGTTTGCTCCTGGAACTTGGTCAGGAACCAAGGGCAGAGCCAGTGTGTTTGGTGTGTGTCCTGTGTATTGGGAGGAAGAGTTACAAATGCAAAACAGCAGCATATTCCTACTCAGCCAGGCTCTTCCAGAAGGAGGATGTGGATACATCTTGCTATGTAATAGGTCTCCAACTTGGCTTCCACCAGCAAGTCTGTCCTATGCTTTGTTGGAGCACAACTCTTAGCCTAAGTCCCCACTTCTCCCTGGGAAAACTCCAGACCCCTCAGCCACTGAAGGACCCCTAAGAGCAAGCTGCCCCCAGCACACTGCCCCTTTGGTAAGCAGGACTGCCTGCCATGCCCAACTTCACCCCTTACTCACTACGCTTTGACCTTGCACCTTTCCAAAGCCCAGAGGAGATATGAGATCTCATCATATGTAAGTGGCATGATAAACCCTGACAGGGAGGGGAGAGGGTGACAAGACAGAGGTAGAGACCTAGGGAGAAGTGAGGGTGGGGGGAGACAGGAGGACACACAGATAATGAACACCCCCCCCCCATTCTCCTTGGGCTGCATCAACACACAAAGAAGTGGTTTGCAGCTTTGTGATAGCTGCACATACAGCACCCTGACTGTGACCTGCTTGGGTGTGTAGTAGTTTCTCATGATGATTTCCATTTCCTTTTCCTGATGAGTAATGATTTTTGAGCATTTTCCCACATTCTTATTAACCATTTGATTATTGTCTTTTGTGAAATGTTGATCTGAGACTTTTGCCCATTTAAAAAATTGAGTAGTTTGTCTTTTTCTTATTGAATTATAAACTTAAAAAATATTCTACATATGAGTCCTTTGTCAGATATATGTATTGAGAATATATATTTTCAGCCAGTGGTTTGCTTTTTCATTTTCTTAATGCTGTCTTCTGATGAATAGAAATTCTTAACTTTCATAAAGTCCAATTTATTGATATTTCCTTTTGTAGTTAGTGCTTCTTGTGTCCATGTAAGACCTGCTTGTTTTTACCGACTCGTAGATATGGAGAACAGACTGGTGGTTGTCAGAGACGAGGGAAATTGGGGGTGGTGGGTGTAAAAGGGGAGGGATTAGGACTCACAGATTAGCGGTTACGAAATGGGTACAGAGATGTGCAGGGCAGCATGGGGAATGCAGACAATGATATTGTAACAGCGATGTGTGGTGCCAGGTGCCGGCGGGTGTGAGACTTACCGGAGGGGCCACTTTGTAAAGTACACGACTGTCTGATCACTGTGCTGCACACCTGACACTAACACAAAATAATATTAAATGTGAACCATAATTGAAAAATAAAATATATCAAAAGTAATGCTTGTTTTTTCCAAAATCATGAAATAGCCCCCTATTTTTTTTCTTCTAGGAGGTTTATTTTTTTTTTACCTTTTACATTTAAGTATACAATCTATTTAAATTAAAATTTTTTCAATGGTGTTCAAGGTTGAGTGTTTTCCAAATGATATTCAATTAAGCCAGCACCATTTATCAAAAGGACCACCTTTTTGCCACTGAATCAGAGTGGCAGCTTTGTTCTAAGCAAAGTGAAGACGTGTGTGAGTCTGTCTTTGGGGGTTTTCTGTTCCATCACTGTTTTGGGACATTTTTTGGGGGGGGCAATATGGCACTGTTGGAGCTCCTGAATAACTAAATACCAAAATAATAACATTTTGGTTTTAGTAATATAAATCCTACAACTTTATTCTTTTCTAAGATTATCTTGGTAATTCTAAAATAGTTTGCATTTCTGTGTGTATTTTAGACTGAGCTTGTTAATGTCACAAAAGCACCTGCTGAGATTTTGACTGAGATTTCCTTAAATGTATGAAGAACTTTTGGGACAGTTGCCATCTTAAACACTAAGAGGTGTTCTGATCAGTCAATGCAGTGTACCTCCCTCCGTGCACAGGCTGCCTGTAATTTCTCTCGGCAACATTTTGAGTTTTTAGTGTTGACATCTTACATATCTATTTTAGACTTATTTCTAGGTATGTTTTTATGCTGATGTAGGCATTATTTTTAATTTTTTATTTATTTATTTTTTAAAAATATTTTATTTATTTTCAGAGAAAGAGTAAGGGAGGGAGAAAAAGAGGGAGAGAAAAATCAGTCAGTTGGCTCTTGCATGCTCCCAATGAGGAACCTGGCCCGCAACCCAGGCATGTGCCCTGACTGGGGATCAAACTGGCAACCCCTCGGCTCGCAGGCTGGCACTCAATCCACTGAGCCACAGCAGCCAGGGCTAAATTTTTATTGCCTACTTGTTTGTGGCTAATTACAGAAATTACAATTTTGAATATTATATCTGATTACCGTGCTAATTAATTTTAATGGGGCTTTTGGATTTTATACAGATTTGGACTGTATACAGAGGTACACAATTTGAGATCTGTAAACTCTAACAGTTCACTTCCTCTTTTCCAATCATTATCCCTTTTTACTTTATTTCCTTGTCACACGGCCTCCACTAGGGCCACTGTAAAATGTTGACTAGGAATGGTGAAAGTTGGTATCTCTGTCTTGCTACTGATTTCAGAGGGAATGATTTTAATATCTGATTCCCTCTTTCACGATGGAGTGTGACATCACTATCATTTTAAGAATTGGAAAACTAATGGAAGGGCAGATTAAGTACTTCTCAGATAAGGTCAAGTTAAAGGAATGCATCAGCACCAAGCTCTTATTTTATGAAATGTTAAAGGGACTTATCTAAGAAAAAGAAGATAAAAAACATGTACAGTAAAATTACAGCAAACTCACAATTATTAACAACCACATCTGAAACAAAAACAAGAACAAACTAAGCAAACAACTAGAACAGGAAGGGAACCACAGAAATGGAGATCACATGGAGGGTTAGCAACAGGGGAGTGGGAGGAGGAGAGAGGGGGGAAAGGTACGAAGAATAAGTAGCATAGATTGTAGATAGAAAATAGACAGGGGGAGGGCAAGAATAGTAGGGGAAATGTAGAAGCTAAAGAACTTATGACACATGGACATGAACTAAAGGGGGGGAACGTGGGTGGGAGAGGGTGTTCAGGGTGGAGGGGAATGAAGGGGGGATAATAGGACAACTGTAATAGTATAATCAATAAAATATATTAAAAAAAAACAATTGACAGCAGTGTAAAAAAAAAAAAGAATTGGAAAACCAAGGCTCAGAGCATGTCAATACCTTGCTCGCATCTCAGGTCAACCAGCAGCACAGCTGCGTTGTGAACCCACCTGGGCTTTTCTCCTAAGACGGTGGAACTTCCACGGTCCCGCAGGCTCCTTCAGAAGGGTGGTGTTCAACCTTGGATCACCATCCGTGTTACTTAAGGAATTTTAAAAATACCCTGCCAAGACTCCACCTCACACCAATTACATCAGCACTTCTCATGGTGAGGCCTGGGCGTTAGTATTTGAAAACTTTCCTAGATGATTCTAATCATCAGAGAACGAGGTGAGGAACCAGTGACCTGGAGAACTTTTGGAACAATTCAGATCCCAGCTGTACCCAGTGGTGCTTTGCTGAAAACCCGATATTTTCACATGAGCACATGCCTAATAATTATGCCTAATATTATCAATTCTAACCCCAAGGGAAATGGACGAGTTCTTAGTGACCTTTTGATGCCTCCTGACAAACCCCAGTCCTCTCACCCGCCCCCAAATACCTTTGGGGCATCTGTTTGACAATCTGCTATAAGGGAGATTATATATAAGAGAAACCATCTGCTTGACAGGGAAATTATTTTCTTTTCATATTATTAAATGATTTAATTCTTGATTTCTTTCTACCTCAAAGACTCGGCTCTTTCTACCTCACTGACTTGCTTGCCAAACAGGTTATATCATCTCTTACATCCACTGTTCCATTCCCTATTGCTTATTAATATTTGTATTTATCCATTTTGGCACTTAACTTTTAATCAAAGATTCTTGTTTGAAATAGCAAAAAAAAAAAAAAAGGCTGAGAGGGGTCTGGGATACATTAGTTTGGGAGGAGGATAGAAGGCTTGTTTTACTTTCTGTAGCTTTTACAGAGCTGTTAGCTCTATCACCGCTCCTTAAAAGGAACACCTCATTTCATAAAGCCAGCGTCAGTCCCTTGCACAGCTCACAGGCTCCGTCCTGAACCTCGTTCTCATCCGGCTTCCATCCACGTTCAGATCCTGCTTCTGCTCCACGGGCTCCTTCACTCTCCGCAAAGCCTGGCTCTGCCCCTTGGCTGACTCTCCTGTTTGCTCCCTTGGGTGTGACCCTTGTTTCCCTCTCTGACTGTGATTGAATTTCCCCTCTGGCTCTCCCCTGGGCAAACAGATCCATCCTGCCTGGACCCAGGAGCAGGATTCCAGCTGCTTTGTGCTTCCCAATTGTCTGTTTTCCTTTTTTATGCAGAATGTAGGTGTTTGCGTGGACAGAAAGAAGGGGGACATTTCGGGGATCTGTAGGTCACGCTCCCTCCCCTGCATTTGCATGATTCTGTTTAACTGTCACAACCCAGCAGCCAATTCCTCTGCCTTTCTCTACAAACTGAACGTATAAAAAGGAACTGGAAATTAGCAGGCCAGCACCAGTGATATAATGCTGGGCCTTTGTAGACCAGCCTGTGCCCCTTAGACATCCCCATAGAAGCTACCATGGGTGCCTTTCCGGTAATCAGCAGGAACACATCGCTCACAGATCTTGGTGGTGTGTACTGTATATTTGGGGTTCTTCTGCGCCTTCTTCCACTGCTCAGGGAGAACCTCCGTGTTTCCCAGCCCTGGACACCCTCTGTGTCCATTCTCCAGGGGCAGCGGTCCTGCTGCTCAGGTGATGACCCGGCCTTGCCATCCTCACCACCACTTGTGTGCCCTCCCGTGAGGGAAGCTTGGCCTCGGGCGAGGCCCATCCCACTCCATGTAAGAGCTAATTACCTATAAGTACTTCCAGCAGCAATTTCTTTAGGATGTGAAAGCACTTTGATTAGATTGTTCTCTTGGCATCATTAAGTTCATGCCTGCAGGTGGGAAGTGGGTGGTTGGGAATGGAGATGATCCAGAAGTGGGGCCAGTGTTTGAGGAATCTGGCCTCAGGCTGGGCTACTCCTGGGCCCACTGCAGGATCTGAGCTGAGCAGCCCCCACCGACCTGGTCCTCTCACCAGCTTTGCTCTCCATCGCCTTCCCTAGGCCCTGCACAGGGGGCACAGGCCAGGAGAGGGGGCTGGGAGGAAGTCCTGGCCTTGGCATTAACTTGCTGTGTGGCTTAGGCAAGCTCTTCTCCTCCCTGGGCCTCTGTTTCTTCATCATTCAGCCTGCACTTGACCAGTGAACTGCTATGCGTCAGGCCTCAGCTAAGTGCTGGGGACCAGAGAAGATTTAGAATTGAAGCTTCCTGGAGCAGCTCAAACCTAGAGCAGGGATGAGCATGCCCGCTGATAAGGATGGTCAAACACCAGTGCTGTGGTTGTGTTCAGATCGAAGGGGGTGGGCAGCTGGGAGGACAGAGACCTTCTGTCTGGGGGAGGCAGGTGCCTACCTCCAGAGGAGGTGGTTTCTCACCTGGGTCTGAGAGGGGAGTGAGGAGGGAAGACATGAAAGATGACCACTTCAGGGGTGAGTGCACTGGGTTTGAGGAGCCCGTGGAGAATCCAGGCAAATTGGTTTTGGAGTTAGAGAGATCCAGCAGCAGGTCTGAAATGTAGATATGGACCTTAGGAAAGAAAGTCAGGGAGGGAGGGCTGGGTGTGTGTGTGTGTATGGCCACCATGAGGGGGGGTCATCACAGGGAGTCACGGAGGCCGCTAGGGTTTGGGTGCCATGGACTGAGATGGGGCAAAGTGGGCAGGTGGCGAAACCTGGCATAGGCACCTTAGATGGATGCAAAATGGAAATTAGTGGTTAGCTACGGAGGAGCTGAGCCCCCAAAAATGGGGTATCGGGGAGTCCTAGGAAGGCAAGAAGTCTGAGATGGAGAGAGTTCTTCACAGGTGGAGGTGGGCCATGTTAGACTGGGAGGCTGGGCTCTATACCAGATAAATCCCCAAGTTCTTTTAAGCATGTGATGTCTCTCTCTCCCTCTCTCTCTCTTTGTTTCTCTATGTGCGTCTGTCTTTGTTTTTTCATCTCTTATTTCTTCCTGACTCATCTCTGTATCAGGGCTGAGGACAGCGCCTATCACAAGGTATGTGCTCCATTAATGTTTGTTTAACTATAAAGAGATTCAGGGATGAGACTTCCTTTCTCTCTGTTCCCTTCTGAGGGATTGTAATTATTCATCTTCTTGGTCCTGGTCAGGAATTAAAATAGGACATACTCTGCTTTTAAAAAGTTCTAGTTCTGGCTGCATGATCCAAGGCTGTCCCCACAGGTGGGTAAATTTTTGGGCCCCAACCAAAGGGCTGAGGCTCTCAGTGGGGTCTCAGTCCCAGAGGAACCTGCAGAAAAGTGAGGTAGGGCCAGGGCCTCTGGTCTAGAGCCTTGACTGCCACCACCAGATGGGAATGAGGTGGGATGATGGCGCCACCTTGCGGCAGGCATTGTACATGCGTTATCGCAGTCACCTTCCAATGTCCTCTGAGGTTGGAATTTTTATCCCCATTTTACAGATACAGGCTCAAAGTAGGTAATAAATTGTCTAGCTAATAAGATACAGGGGCAGGATTCATACCCAGGTAGGTGCAACTGTATAGCGTGTGCATGTTTTGACGCTATGGGAATGGGTTAAGGCGCCAGGGAGCCCACAACCCAGTGCTGGGGGGCCCCTTAGGGCTAACCAATTGGAGTGCTGAGATGGAGCTGTTGGCCGCTGGCTGGCAGCAGGCTAAGTGGCAGGGCGATAACATCGGAGCCAAAGGTGTGGGAGATAGACCCACTCGACGATTCACCAAATAGAAAAATGCATGAAGAGGCACTTCGTAGAAGAGGAAATCCAAATGCCAAAAACCATAACCAAAACCTAAACCAAAGCAAAACAAAAACATATGAAAAAACTCTCAGCACCATTGTAGTAAGTGGAGACATGTGTATTAGAATAACAATTTTATATACCCAGCCAAATGGCAAACATTTAAAATCTGACACAACCAAATGCTGGCAAGAATATGGAGTTAAATGAGTTAATACCTTGCTGGGGGGACTGTAAATTGCTGCAGCTGTTCTGAAAAGCAGTTTGGTGATGCCAGCAAAGTTACAGGTGTGTGGGCTTGGTGGCATGGCAATCTCACTCCTAGACTGAGACCACCAGAGAAACTGGCATGTGTGCCCCAGAAGACATTTAGAAGAATATTTATGGCAGCATTGTGCATTATAGCAAAGACTGGAAAATGACTCAAATGGCCACTGACAGGAGAATGCACAAATGAATTCTCTATTCAATTGCAATTGATTTATACAATGAAACACCACACAGCGGTGACCTCAGCCACAGGCATCAGCAGGAAGGAGTTTCCCAAACATAATGCTGACTGGGGAACAATAGCAAATTTCTGTATACAATACGATCCCATTTATGTCAAATTCAAAACCTTGTAAAACGGAACAATATACACATGCAGGACATCTCTAAAGAAAACAAGGAAAGAACAAGCACATCATTCAGGGGAGCACCCCCCGCCCCAGAGAGAAAGGCAGGGGTAGGAGATCAAGAACGGTGTACAAGGGTTTTTCTGCTGTTATTTTATTCCTAAGATTAGATTCTCCAGATATCAGGTGTCCACACGTACATATAGTACAGATGTTCATTTTATTTCTTTTGAGCCCTTATGAATTTGCAATCTCTATATACTCTATTTTGAAAGGATGACATAGTTCATAATTAATAAATTACCAAAAGTGACGTGAAGCCTCCAAAACAAGTTAGAGGGAAAGTGAGACAGTGGGCAGGCGTGCAGACAGGACACCAGATTCTCTTCTCTGGGAGAGCTAAGGGCAGAAGAGAGACTGCAGTCCACACCAGGTTGGGGTCAGGGGCCCTTTCCTGGGGTCACGGATCTGTGGAACCCATGTTTCCAGGCTGGCTGTTTCTCCAAAGCTGCCTTTTGTTCACGACACACCCTCCATCTGCATCGCTCTTCCTCTGCTTTTGCTTGTCTAAGGTGTCCTCGAGGCCTCTGTGAAGTTTTACTCTCTTGAATTTCTTTCCTGTTAATGGAAAGCCTGCCATTTGCCTGTCCTGGAGCAGCCATGCGTGAGCAAGCTGTGGTCCGCAGGCTTGCAGAGCTCCCTGGGGAATGGGACAGACAGACAGGCAGACAGACAAGCAGACAAGAAAGCAGAGAATCACATCACAGTCAGGCTTCTCCGAATTGCTGGTGCATAAAGTTCACTGCAGACCTTGTTAAAAGGCAGATTCCAGGTCTCCTCGGAGTCCAGTTGAATAGGTCTGGGTGGGGCCCAGGAATGTGCTTTGGAGAAACCCTAGTGCACACCTGGTCCACAGGAACCCCCGATGGAGCATCAGGGCCAGTCCGTGTGATAAATGCTATGATGACAGCAGACGTGCTTGGGTGTGAATTACAAGGAGGGCTCCCTCCTCCCTCTGGGCTGTGGGTGTTAAGTCAGGGCAGCTTGCGGGAGGCTTCCCCTCCCTCACTGGAAGTCATGTCACATAATGGCTATTGCCCCCCTATACCCTGCCCCTTTGCTCCAGGGCAAGGCCTAACACACAGTATGTGCTCAGGGAAACTGCTCGGTGGGTTTGCCCAGCAGTATTCTGGGCTGGGGAGCTGGCCTGGCATCCAGGCCTTGGGTGGCACCAAACCCATGGGTACCATCAACTCCTTGGCCTCTCTGGTGTGTTCCCATCAGCTTGTCCCCAAGCATGTGCCGGGGACTCATTTTGGGTCTGACCAGCGTTCCCAACTGGGTTGGGGATGTAACTCCATCGGCGTCCAAGCTGAGATTAGGGAGACTGGATGATTGACACATTCCCCCATGGGAGACCCTGTTCTGCTACAGCCTTGGATGGTGCTGGAAGGAAAAAAGGGATGAAGGCCATACAGGCCTAAGAGGTTTCTTTTGTTGGCAGTAATAGGGCTGTTTGCTACTTCCAGGCCCAAGCGAGGCCCCTCTCGGGGGCCTGTTAGTCAGACAGCTGGCACGAATCCAGTCCTGCCAGGGGCGGCCTGGCTGCTGTTTGTCCTCTTTCATTAAGCACATCCAGGTGAGTTTCACTGAGGACAGTTCCCTGGGCTCTTGTTTCCACGTTTGTCTCCTTTGAGTCTGAGATTGCCAAAGGCTTTCAGAACTAATGGACCTTATGGTTCCCAAGAGCCATTTAGGGGAGGCTCAGAGCTCAGTGGTGGTAATTAGTCAAACAACGCAGGCCTCTGGAGACGGCAGGAGCTGAGTGACAGGAAGTCAGGGTGTCCAGCCTCAGGCCTGAGGCAGGTGTGGGGAGCATTTCCCCAAAGCACCTCCTCCCTACTCCCCTACTTCTTACAGGGAAGGGCTGCTTGGTTCCTGGCTGCAGGGACCTGAGGCCAGCTGGTGTCCTGGGGTGTCCGAGGGGCTGCAGTAGCACTGCTGAACTAACCTTGACAAGTTACTGCCCCCCTTTCTCCCTAAAGTCTCATCTGCCGATGCTCGGTGGAGGCAGAGGGCCTGAGCTCAGAAGGCACTTCTCCGAGGCACGTCAAATGTCCTGTTCACATCCATGGGGTTTGAGGCTGGGCCACTTGGGTTCAAATCTCAAGCCAACTATTTTTAAAGTTTGTGATCTGGGACAAGTCAATGAACCTTTCTGTGTCTCAGTTTCTTCACTGGTAATCCAGGGATAATAATAACACTGAACAGAAAGGGTTATTTTAAGGATCAGATAGGGTACTACCTCATGCACTGCACTTAGAGTGGTAGCTGGCACATATTAAGCATTCAATAAGCAGAAGCTATTATTATGCCAAGAGCCAGTCTGACTGGGGCAGAACTGGGAAGTGAAGTCTTTTTCTGGCATTCCTGTCCCGCTGTGCCCAAGTTTGTTCCTCTTTGGCTGGGCAGAGAGATAGCCCTCCAGGGAAGCAGCCCTCTTTCTGTGGAGGAGGGTGGTGGAGGAAGGAGGGGAAGGAGAGACATTGAGCTCAGCCTGCTGCTAACCCAAGGGAGGGAGGAGAGAGCCAATATTTGTCCAGCGTATTTTCTGGATCTGCCATCACCTGCTTCATCTTCTTAACCCCACTACACCCTGTGGGTGGGTGAGAAGAACAGCCTCAGAAAAACTAAATGATGAATGCCAAGTCATACCATGCACACAAGAGGGAGCCAGGATGGAGCTCTGGGATGTGAGAGTGCTAAGTGACTGTTTCTTCTATGAGAGATGACCAGGGCCTACCCCTTGGAGGCTTGGCTTGATGTCTGCTATCTAAGAAGCCCATGGGAGCTCGTTGATCTCTGCTGGAGCCAAAGGATAGGCCTCCAGAGTTGCTGTGGGTCCAGGGCTGGGCCATGTGGGGACCTTGATTCTCTGTCTCATTGCCATGATGCACAGTGGTTTTTTCCCAGGATACAAAGGCTGTGCCCTCTCTCCCCCTTCAGGTAGACGGCGTTCTGTGCTTGGCCGACATCCTGACCGACGACAGCCACTCAGAGGCCACTCGGGCTGAGGCTGCGGCCGTGGTCGCCCAGGTCACTTCCCCACACCTGCCTTTCACCCAGCACCTCAGCAGCTTCCTGGAGAGCATGGAGGAGATCGTGACAGCTCTCGTCAGTGAGTCATGCCGGGTGGGTGGGAGCCGCTGAGTGAGGGAGCCTTACCACAGTTGTCTTCGGGAAGGCACAGGAAGATCTCGCTGTGCCGCACATGTCTACGGCACAGATGATCGCTGCAGCTGAAGTCCCATCGAAGTGTCAGAGTCAGGCTTGAAATAGCTCCGCTCTCAAGCCTTCCATTAAAATGCACGCAGCCCTTCTGGAAGCTCCTTTATTGAGGTCAGACTGGGATTAATTGGCCTTTCAGGTCAGAGACCAGGACAAGCCTCAGAGAAGAGGGGGCCTCAGATTTTGTGGTTCAGATTCTTGACCAGAAAGGCTCTGATGACCTTGTTCCTGAAATCTCAGTCCATTGTGCCCCACAGACATGAGAGCAATGACTGGGGATGACAGCTTCTCAGAGAGCACCAGTTCAGCCCAAAATGCTACCTGCCACCCCACCATTGGCCTCGAGTCATGGAGCCTGGAAAGCATCGACTCTTCTAGGTTTCTCTGTTCAGATGCATGTCCTTCTGGCAGGAGAATCATAGCCCAATATCGAGAACATCCTCCTTCTCCATCTTGCTTTGCAAAACTGCAGACACTAGAACTCATCTGGGTCACAGTCCTCAGGAAATTTGTTTTGCAAACCACGCCCTCACATTCTTTGCTTTATAAGTGCTGGGGATAATCTGTGTTTCTGCTTCTGATCCCCCTCTGTGTCACTGTCTCTGCCTCCATATCTTATTGAAACTGAATGAAAATTAATTTTGTCACAAAATGTCGGGTTAGCACCAAGGCGGGGAATATCTGGAATGGCACAAATTTAGGGGAACACAGAACACAGGCCTTGGAGTCAGAACACTCGGGTTTGGACTTTTGCCCTTTCATTCATCCACTCTAAAAAGAGCTATCGCCAGCAGCCCCATCAGGCACTGCGTGAGACACGGCCAACTCCTGGCCACGTCCCATTGTAAAGCTCACTTTACAATTTTCCTAACATATAAAACAAGAGTTTGGGACCCATTTCTCTCAAGGGTCCCTCTAGTTCTAGAATTTGAAGATGTACAATTACTTTGTACAAAGTAGGCTCTTGACTTTTTGGCTGATTCCAGTCACTGGGGCAGCGGCACCCACAGGCCCGGTGGGGAGAAATCAGTTTGCCAACAGGCACATTTATTAAAAGTCAAGAAAATGCAGAAGCCAGTTATTGAAAATCTCAGCTGGAGGGAACTCAAGAGATCATAAACTTTAATGCCCACTTTATAGGAGAAGAAACCCAGGCCCCGAGAGGTCGAGGGGCTTTCTCAAGGCCACAGAACAGTGTTAGGATTTACTTCTGCCAGGAATCTCACATTCGGTCAGTCACCAGAGCCAGGCAGGGAACACAGATGAGTTGAGCAGTCCGGAGGGAAGGAGGCAATAAGGACTTTTGAGTCCTGTATGGAACAGAAAGGCATCTGCAGTGACTAAAGGGGGACAGTCACCGGCAAACTCCAGTTGACTTTTGCCATGGGGGGGAGGGCTTATATTTTAAAATGTTTTATTTATTTATTTTTAGAGAGAGAAGAAGGGAGGGAGAAAGAGAGGGAGAGAAACATCAGTGTGTGGTTTCCTGTCATGCACCCCCTGCTGGGGACCTGGCCTGCAAAGCAGGCATGTGCCCTGACTGGGAATCGAATTGGTGACCCTTTGGTTCACAGCCCACACTCAATCCCCTGGGCCACACCAGCCAGGGCTCAAAAGGCTTATTTTTAAAGATAAGACAAAAATTCTAAGTTTTGTCAAGAATCTCCTAATTTGCAAATAATAAAAAATCATAACATATAAATAAAGTCCAAAGGACCTTTCACTATGGCCATTCCTACTTCTTTGCCTGGGCTGGATCTCTCCCTAGAGAAGGGGAGACTCCCTATTTACTTCACTCTGATGAAGATGTATTGTGGAGTCTGCCCCGAGAGCCAGCAGATGGGAGCTATCTGCTGGGCAGGGCGCCAGGGCTCTGTTCTTTGGTGGGAAATAGCCCTCCAACTTCTTGCCATTCCCTGGAAACATTTATAAATGAGTCACTGGACTCCTCAATTTAATCTTCCTAACACATCCCAGGTGACTCAGACTGTAAATGTGCACCAGATCAATGTGCACCCAAATTAAAAGGCACTTAGGTGGTTGTGTTAATTGCTGTGTCGGCAGCAATGGTGACTGCATAAGAATGAGGGTGGGCGTTCAGACCCAGGAGAGATCCTGAAGCAAAGTAGGCTGCTGCGTCCTATGGTCTCACCCTGAACTCTGGATGTAGGGAGGTGGCCTGGAAGGGGTTGGTTTTCCCTCCCCTAAAAATGAGAGGATAGGACAATCATTGGAAAAGGGGAATTAATGGAGTTCTCAATTCCTTGGCTAGTCCACTGTCTCTAGCGTAGGTATTTAGATCAAGATTCTGGGTTGTTTAGTGGTCACCCCTGGGTGGTGAAGAGCAGGGATGCCCAGAGGCAGACAGTGCCCTCCTGGTAGCACTGAAACCTGGATCTGCAGGAGCATCACTGGGAATGAATCAGAGGCCTCGAGACAAGAGGCATCCTGGAGGACAGAAAGAATGGGGACTTTGGAGCCAGGCAGCCCTAGGTTTGATTCCTGGTTTCAACAATTGCCAACAATCCTCAAGTCCACAATTTCGGGAGATCACTTAACATTTGGACCCTCAGTTCCTTCATCTGTAAAACTGTGGTAGAAATTGGTGGCTGTGAGGATGGACTGACTTAACGAGGAAAAACGCTGTGTAGCAGTGCCTTGCACAGAGTGAACACTCAAGTTAAATCATAGCTGCTGCTGCTACTAGCTTCTCTGAGTCTCAGCTTCTACCTCTGTAAAGGGAGGCAACCATTTTCTACTATAAGGGTGGGAGAATTTAATGGCAAAGTATAAGGCACACTGCCGGGGTTCAACTAATGTTATTTTGTGTCCCTTTATAGGTAGGGACCAGGCACTGGAAGGTGCCAAAAAGTGCCAGTTTCAATATCAGAACCTAGAAGTACAGACTCTTTGGGAGCAAGACCTAAAGATTAGTATAAAACATAGTTCAGTCTGTCTTGGAAGCATTATTTCCCCTCAGGGACCATTTTCCCGAAGTGTGGCTTCTCTTCCTGTATTTTCATAGAGGTGTTATCAGTAGCAGAGGGCTGGGACCCAGGAAGAACCTTGATGGACAGTCAAGTTGGAGCTGAGAGTCAGAAGTCAGATCCATCGGGACGGGCAGGTAGCACCATGGACAGAGCCCTTCCATGCCTTCTCCTAGGGCAGGAGTCCATTCTAGGTCAAGTGGAGCCCGTGGGGGAGTGTATTAGGTGGTGGAGGGATGCAGGGATTGGGGGTGGTCCTCCCTGCCTTAGAGATCCGTCATAGCCACCAGTACTATTACAGATGGTTTAGGAGGGGAATCTGGTTAAGTCTGGGTTGTGACCACTAGGATCAGAGAGCAAAAACCTCTTCAGGGTCTTGGTATAGGACTTATTCTGGAACCAAAAGGAAATACTGAAGTTTTGCTGATGGCAGTTAGAGAGGCGGAACCTTTATGTTTTAACTTTAGCCCTTTTCTCAAGGCAAATGCAGCAACAGTTTAGTGTACATTAGTGGGGTTGTAAATGGACCAGGAGCTCTCTCCTGCCTCAGGGCCTTTGTACACGCTGTTCCTTTGACCTGGAACATACTCTTCACCCAAATATTCTCCCAATTGCCCCATTTTCCTCTTAAGGGCTCAGCCGTCACATTCCTAAGGAGACTTTCCTTATGCACCCCATTTGGCTTCTAATTATTCTCCCTCTTAACATTTGTTTATTTTCTCCCTTACATTTATTATAATTTGTAACCATTTATATTAATTTTTTAAAAGCTTATTTTTTTCCTGCCCACTACTAGGATGTGGGCTTAACAGGGACAAAGTCCTGATCTGTTTTGCCCACCATGTCATCCCAAGACACCAGCAGTGCCTGGTACATTGTGTCCACTCAGGAGATCCTTGCTGCATAAAGAAGCTAATAGGAGTCATGCACCAGGATTCAAATCCCAGCTCCACCACTTATGCAGACAGATACATTTCCCTCTTTAATAACCCCTCTCCTCATCTGTAAAGTGGGTGTTATAACTCTTGCTCAGATTTTCTCCCAGAGCTATTGTGGGAACCAAATGAGAAAACTGATATGAAAGCACTTTTCAGTGGAAGCTCTTTCTTGCCTCTTCGCCCTCCAGAACTGTGCCAAGAGGCCTCGTCTGGGGAAGTCTTCCTGCTGGCCTCTGCGGCCCTTGCCAACATCACCTTCTTTGACACGATGGCCTGTGAGATGCTCCTGCAGCTGAACGCCATCCGCGTCCTGCTGGAAGCCTGCAGCGACAAGCAGAGAGTGGACACGCCTTATACCCGGGACCAGGTAAGAAGCTCGGGAGAGACCAGGCACAGGGCCTGTCACCAGGAAGACAGAAGTCAGGAGGTCAGGGCTTAGGTCCCGGGGGAGGCAGCGTGGCCTGCTGCTCTGGTCAGTCCTGCTAGTCTCATTCTGTAGGAAGGTAGAGGAAAATGTTGCGGCATGCCTCCTTGCCTTTGGAGCATCTTCGTGAGCCCATTCGCCACCCCTTCCCCATCCCAACCATTACAGACCTTTCCCTATCTCCATTCACACCTGTCCATCCTAAGAGGCAGGGGCGTCATGGGAAGGTCCCTGGACCTACACCAAAAGTCTGTGTCCCACTCTTGTTGGTGCCTGTGTGACACTGTGACCTACAGCTAGTTTTGTCCCTTCTCTGCCTCCATGAAAACAGGGGCTTGGAGTAGAGCCTTGATTCTGGGCCTCATAGCCTCTGCATCTGTCTTAATGTTTTTGTATATTTGAGCTCCAAATATAAAGGTTTTTTGGCAAAAAAAAAAAAGGATTTTACTGCTAAATATATCTGAAAACATTGAGTGAGGGGATTTTAAGGGGCTTTGAGCCCTGCATTCATGGTATTCTGTCCTTTCCCACCTCGGACATACTCAGCCTCCCATTCCCCTACCCAAGGGTGGGGTGGTGGATTGGGTGGGTTTCAGGTCTCTGTTAATTCTACTAGGGGCCTGCGCTCTAAGTTAGTTAGATGATCCCCAACCCCCAACCCAGCTCATCCTTGTCTGCCTCTGAGCCTCCAATCCCTGCCTGTTTTTTTCAGCTTCATTACCTAGTAAAGCTGCCATAGCTTCACATTCCAGCTCCTACCCAGCAAGCCCTACAGAGCCCTCCCTGAAGGCTCCAGGCCTCTGGAGGCCACACCTCACAATGCAGTGTTGACTTCTCTAATGATATTTATCCATTCCCAGTTATTTCATGCCAGTTCTAGCTCTCCCCCTCCCCAGAGCATACTCCATGTTTACACTTCCCTGGGATTTCTTCAGGCCTCAGTCAGGAAGAAGCAGGGTGCACTTCACTAGTTCTTTCTTATCCTTAGAATCACTGTCCACAGAAACTCACATTCAGGGCAAATTTTCTAGTATATAAGCACTTGCCTATGGGGGTTCTAAGCATTCTGTGAGGCCAGTAATATTTGCTCCATTTTCCAGATAAAGGTATTGAGGCTCAAAGGATGTCTCCCAAATCATAGCGTTGGCAAGTTGCTAGCCAGCATTTCAATCCTGGCCTGACTTAGGCCGACTTAGATGGTCTGTGACTGTCATCTGCTGTCATCTTTGAAAATGAAGCGGAGGTGGTGTAGCTGTGGAGTCAGAGAGACTGAGTGTTGATCCTGGCCATCTGTTCATTGGTGATTTGGGCAGGTCACAGCCTCCTGGGTGTTGGCATTCTCTTCTGTTAGTTGGGACATGAATGTCTACCTCACAGGGTTATGGTGAGGGTGAGTGAGATAATCCATGTAAAGAATCTGACACAATGCTTAGCCCCTACTTAGTCCTTGATACATGATAAGTATTGTTTTTGAAAACGTGATGCTCCCAGGAAGAGCATGAAGAGTGAATGATTCTACATCCTTAGCTTGCCCTCCCAAGCCAACCATGGTAGGGTTTCTGACTTCCTTTCCAGTCGAGTCTCTCACTTCTTAGAGTTGAACAAGCTTCCCACACAAACAAGGTACGACAGTACAGACAAATACAGAGTGGTGGCCAATGGCCTGCTTGGTTTCTGAGGGGGACATGCCCCATGTCCACTGTAGCCACCGCCATTGGCTGTGAGGAATGGGGCTAGAGGGCCCACCCTGTGCAATGTGCCTTGCTCCTTCTCTTCTCTTCTTCAGCAAGGCACCTCCAGTTGCTGGGTCTCTCATCTTTCTGACACGTTATGAAGTCCCTTCACCTTCATGTGCCTCTCTGTGGCCAACTCTGGTCATTTCATACAAGATCCAGTAGTACATCAAAAAGAACAGGAATTCGGAGGTCAGATGAACCTGGGTTCAAGGCTCCTCTGCTGTGATAATCATATAACTTCAGACATTTCACTCTAAGCCTTACTTTTCTCATTTGTGTATGTGGTTGAATAAAATATAGTTCACAAAGTTGAAGTAAGAATTAAATAGATGAATGAATAGAACCTTGTGGTACAACTCCTGGCACAAAGAAACTATTAAATAAATGGAAGCTCATGTCACTGTTATTACTCCTATTGGCCTTTGGATGTGTGGCACACTGCCCTGGGTGGGGGACCTCTGGAGTAGCGTTTGCTTATGTGTAAAAGGGGTGTGATCTCTTTCAGCTCAGACATCCCCTATGCCCTGTGTACAGAGGCCCTTGTTTCATCATGATGAATGACTGGCCCCTCTTGAAACCTCATTGCTTCCTAGGAAGGAGGGGGTTCAGGGTGGAGAGAGAATCTGGTCAAGTTCTATGTAGAGGGCAACTCTCTGAATCTGGACTCAGGAGTTTTTCTGCCCCACTCCCCCACCACCCTGTCTCTCCAATTCCATCCTCCTCATCCCTCTTCTTTTCTTTTCACTCCACCCTTCAAGTCTGAGCCAGGCACAGCTCCCACCATCCTCAGGATGGCTCACCTTCTGCCCTGACTCAGAGCAACCACTTAGCTAGTGAGAGTGTTCCCATTAAAGAAACAAATGGCTCTTTCCTGTGGCAGAGGGAGGATTAAGGTGATCAGAGAGCTCTCTGTAATGAAGACAAAGAAGATGAATTAGACTCTGAAGTGCTCACCGCCCCCTGAAACACTTAGGAGATTAAATGCCCGTGAAGTTTCCGGTAATGCATCTGCCAATGACGCCAACGCTGTGCGGAGCCTCTTGGTCTTGGATCTATACTTGGTCCATCTCCATTTGGACATCTCGATGAGAACCTTTCCATCATCTCAGCAAGCTGAGTCCACTTAATTTGTCCAGCAGAAGCCTTGATGGCCATGCCTATTCTGTACCCCTCGTTGGGTTGTGAACAGGGGTGAGGGCAGTGTTGTGTCTGGGTTCTTCCTTCCCCAGAACTCCCTGCTAACAAACCATCTGTGTGGCCCAAATTTTAATCCCCAGGATTAAAATTTCTTTAGGGGTTCTGTTGCCCAGGGAACCCAGCCACAGGTGTGATGTGGGCATTGGGAAAGAGGTTGTCTCGTGCTGGCTCACCTCTGCCCTGCCTGCCAAGCGGTGACAAGCAAGGGTGAAAGAGACCTTGCTATCTCATCTAGCCCACAACACAGACTTCCCCTGAGCATGACCTTCTGTGGCCTTTGGAATTCATCGCTGTGATACAGGTGGGGGGTGCCGGTATACACTTCCCATGAAAACTCATCGTCTGCTTGACATTTTAGAATGTCCAGATTTTGTAGCATTTGAGACCTCACTGTGAAAACTATTAAGGAAAAGGAGTCCTTTTTATCAGAAGTGCAAGTTACTAGGGATTATAATTTCGACTCACATCAAAGAATACCTCTGTAGTTTCTAAAGCCCCGTCATATACGTGTGTGACATAGTAGAAACAGCGCAGGCTTTGGGTTCAGACAGACCTGAGTTCCCGTCCTGGCTCTGCCATTTCCTAGCTGTGTGACCTTAGACAAATCACTTGATCTCTCTAAGTCACACTTTCCTCATCGGGGTAATGGTGATAATAATATTCTCTCCCTCTTGGTGTCATTATAATGATCAGATGGCGTAATTCTCATCAAATGGTTAGCACCAAAGTGGATACTCAGACACGAGCAGGACAAGGGTTTGTGATGGAACCAGGAGCTAGGATGGGTCTCAGATGGGGAATGCCAGCTTTGTGCCAGGGAGGTAGGGCCAGGGAATGTACTTAATGTGGTGGTGGGTGTAGTATGGTATGAGGCAATGCGTGGTGTGTGTTGTTTCAGTCTGTGTGTGCGTGTATTCAAGTTGTGTGTGTCTGTTATTGAGGGGTGGTAAAGACAGTAAGCTACTCAGAACAGTGGACACAGTGTGTTCAGAGAGACCATACCCTTCTTCTTTCAGACTCCTTTGTCCTTCAGACCAATATCCTTGTCTTGGTTCCTTCTGCTCCTTGGTAGAGGAAGAGGGGTGGAGGGAAGAAGGCAGGGCAGGGAGAAACAGTGGGCTTTCCCTTGAGGCTGGAAGGGGTTTTGCTGGCTGGTCTCAGGGCTGTAGTTGGCATAGTTGATACAGCTTTTAGAGAGTAAACACAGTGATAACAGAAATCTAAATATTCCATCTAGCAATTAAAGAGTAATTCTAATTACAGTCATACAAACTGTTGGCCTTTTTGCCCTAATTACTGCACAGCATAAAAACAATAATAATTTTTCATTAAATATGTCAGCTATCCTGTGCTGTAAGTTCTATTAGATAGAGCACTTGCCTCTATTTGGGCATCCTGGGTAATCCTCACTTGTTATTTATGTGGCATGGTCTTCAGTGTTAGTTTACGCAGAGCACACAAGGGACAGAGACAGAGTGGGTGTGTGATCATAGGCAGACATCAGGAAGGATGTGAGACAAGCCTGGTCCACACCTTTGGGGTGGGTTGCAGACTGGTGTTCCTGAGGCACCTGCCCTGGGCCAGCGGATTAAATCTTTTCCTCCATGTATATGCTAAAATCAAAAGGCTTTGCCAAACTTCTTCCCACACAGGGCTGTTTCTTTCTGGACCAGTGACATGGGGGTTCCCTTGCTATTATGGTTCAATTTGTTCTTCACCTCAATTTTCCTAAGGTGGTCAGCCAGTCTTTGGGAGGTGAAAGGGAAAATGATTTGAGATATAACAGAAAGTAATAAGCACAACATTTGTTGGGTCCTCTGCTGGGAAGGTCTGGGAACTTGCCTGCCTTCGGGAATGATCTCACAGCAGCACAACATGTGGCAACATAACTCGGTCTTTCAAGGTCTGGGTGCTTGCAGGTTGTTTCCTACAGGCAAATTATGCTCATTTTATTCAACAAATGTTCTAGGTGCTTGACAACACATTAACTAATTTAATTCTCATAATAGTCTTATCAGTGATCTCATTTTGATCTCCTGTGTTAGGCCAAATAATGTACCCCACCAAAGATGTCCACATCCTAATCCCCAAACCTGTGAATGAGCCACCTTACATGGCCAAAGGGCTTTTGCAGATGTGATTAGTTGAAGGATCTCCATATTGTCCTGGATTGCCCATGTGGGCCCAGGGTAACCACAAGTGTTCTTCTCGGAAGGAGGCAAGAGGATCGGAGTCAGAGACTGAGGTGTGATTGAGGAAGCAGAGGTCAGAGTGATGTGGTACCATGTGCCAAGGAATGCAAGCAGCCTCTAGATACCAGAAAAGACAAGGACATGGGCTCTAGAGTCTCCTGAGGGATGCAGCTCAGTCAACCCCTTGATTTTCCCTCTGTTAGACCCATTTAGGACTTCTGACCTCCAGAACTGCAAGATAAAATTGTGTTGTTTTAAGCTACTCAGTTTGTGGTAATTTGTTAGAGTAGGAATAGAAATCTAATACACCATCATTAACCAAAGCACCAAAGGTGAAGTAGCATGGCCAAGACCACATGGAAAATGAAGGACAGAGCCAAGGTTTGGAACTAGGCTGACCCATGTGCTCAGCCAGTACACCACCTTGCCTCTCACCCAGGGCTGCTCCAGAGGCTGGTGTCCTCTCTACTCACCAAATAACTGCCAGAGGAACAGTGCCTTTTCTCAAGAGGAATCGGCCTAATTGAAAATCATCAGACAGGATCGAATCAGCCTGGGCCAGGGCAGAACTGCCTTCCTGGCTCCTGCACTCTGTCCCCTGACAGCATTGCTCCCTGGTGTCTGAGATAAGCCCGCTGTCCCTGAAGTCCCAAGCCCTGGGCTTGACTGTGAGAAGAAACTTTGATCTCCCTTCCCCACTACATCACGGTGCATGTAAGGATGTTTCAAAACAGGGGCCTCGAGGCGAGGGCCTAATTGGCATTTATTCAAATTGTGCTTAATTGAATACTTCATCTGTACCTCAGAAAACCACATGGGGTACGGGTTCTGTAAAGAGGAAGCAATTTTCATTAACAGGGTCTAAATTAGTCTGACACAAAGACCTACCTGTGTCTGTGACACAGCTAATAATTGCCATGTAATGAACTTGATGCTGCAGACAAAGGTTTCCTTTTCTTCTTTAAATTTTATCCTTCCTCTCTCTCCCTCTCCCTTCCTCTCTCATTTCCTCCCTTCCTGCCTCGCTCCCTTCCCTTTTGGATCAGTATGTCAAGCGTCAAGCAAGCGTGTCTATTCAGAGAGGCCAGGCTGGTGATGGTTGGAGTGTAGCGGCCACTGTGTGGTGGGAGCAGAGGTCATGCTCCCTGCCCTGGCTGACAGCTCAGGGAAAGCCAACCCAACTGTAATCTGTCACGGACTTGGCCTTGGGTTTCCTTCCTCAGACTGTGCACTCTGTGCCTCTTGGGGAACCTTTCACTTTTCAACTGCATCTTCAACTCATATTTTCCCTCTAACTCCTTCCACTCGGCCCACAAACACTTGTAATCTTAAAAGGGTGGGGCTTTCAAGAATGAACCTTCCTTTAGTCCCACTATCTTTCTAAAATGTAAACAGGAGCTCGTCACTCCCTTCCTAACACATTTGGTAGGGCAGACTTGCCTTCAGGACCAAGCATTTGGGGGAGTCTCCTGTCTCTCCCCCGGCAGTCCTCCCCAGTCATGCTCGCCCAGCCAGGCCCCTGCCCAGATCTGAGCCGGAAGGGGATGACACACAGAGATGTCTCAGCAGCCTGGGATGCATCTCCCTTTTCAACATCTGTTTAGTGGGAGAGTGGGGGAGGTAGATATTCTGTTAATATGGCAAATTTTTCTTTCTGTTGAAAAGAGACCTATTACATGCATTTGTAATCCAGAGTAATATGCCAGTATTGAACCAATTAAAATCCAGCTAACACCCTTTCTTGGTGAATGTCACATTGCTATCCAGTAATAAGCCAGTTTCAGAATTTAAGCTGCCCAAACTGTCCTCAGAAGACTGGCAGCTGCCTCCTCAGAGGCAGGGCATGGCCTCCAGTTATACTGGAGAGACCTTTCGACAGAGATAGGCCTGTATCAATGAGAAGTGTTGTTTTATTTTACTACTTATCTCAATTGCCATGTGGGAGTGCTGTCTGTTTCCGTGGATTTTCATTTTGCTATTTATGTCAGGAGCAGTGTTGTGGGTGGTGTCTGAGGTAACAGGTGCCAGGTTTTCCACATTTTCCAGGGGTAAATTGGTATCCTGTACAGTTTGGGGGTCTGTCATGGGTCCCTTGATGGTCCATTCCTTAATCCAGTTTTGTGCTGTGAGCTCTCTCTGCAACCTTGACTAGGCCAGGGGGCAGGGATGGGTGAGCTGTTGGCTGCCCAGCCCATGAGGTCGTACCTGTGGCTCACTGTCCACCTGGTGTCAGCATCTCTTTAGAATAGGCAGAGTCCCTCAGTGATGACCAACAAGCAAGGCTTGCAGGCCACAGATTTGTAAAGTGCAGCTGAGCATGAACTTTCTCAGCACATTCTATATAATACCTGATACTTGGGGTGTATTGCTGTCCTTCTAGCCCACTCATGTTCTCGAACTTGACCTTAGTTTCCATTAATTTCAGGTTGAAAGTAGGTGGGGTTCAATATCAGGGTAAAAAGTTAGGATGGAGGTAACCCAATCCAGGGCAGAGGCTAGCCAGGAACCTGCCAGTTCCATCTGCATTTCAGGGCCTGGGACCAGGAGGACCCTGCAGAAAGTGTCGCTCATCTTCTCAGGGCACATTGTTCTCTCCAGTGGTGTCCTGGGTTCCATCCCAAGGCCATGTGCTGGTGAAGGGCCTCAAGTCCCTGGAGAAGCACATCTGGGTGGCAGGAGTCCAGAGCATAAAAGAAAATACCCTGGAAGGATGGGCCAGGTGCCCAGTAAGGAATCACAGGCTACAGGAAAGCATTGTCATTCCTGGCTCACCTGTCTGTAGAGACCACCTTTTGGCTCAGATGTGCCCATTTTCTTAGCTTTTCAATTCTCTTTTCCAGATTGTGACCATCTTGGCAAACATGTCTGTCCTAGAGCAGTGCGCCTCTGACATCATTCAGGAGAATGGTACGTATTTTTAGCGGAGTGCAGGTTGTGTGGGTTGTGTGCCTGTCCAGAACTGTGCACCTTTGTGTTTGTAGGAAGGTCTATGTGGAGGCACACAAATCTGTACATGCAGGTCTCCACAATCACATGAGTATGTATGTGGGTGCTCATGTGTACAGCTGGACCAGTATATAAATGTCTGCCTCCCTTCATGGAGCTCCACTGCTGGTGGGAGACAGTGAACAGGAGACAGGGGAGGTCAGATGGTGGCAGTGCCACGTGGAAGATAAGGCAGGGCAGAGAGTAAGGCAAACCCAAGGCGGGAGGGTGGCAGTTGCTCTTTTCATTAAGGTGGTGAGGGCAGACAGAGATTTCATGATCCAAAAAGTAAAAATCTACTACTACAGGAGGATGCATTCCAGGTTCAAATCATTCCCATCCTCTTGGACTTGGCCTCAGTGGAAAGCTGAGGAGCCCAAGGAGTGTGGGAGCAGGTCGGGACCTCTTTTGCACTTTCTTCCCTGCTCCAACCTTGTGCTGGGGGTGTCATCAAGGTCCATGGGAAGCAAGCCAGGTTTCCTTGGCCTGAAGCTGTCTGTGCTGGGGGATAGGCCAGCCTCCTTGCAGCTGGGAGCAGAGTGGTGAGGGCTTCCTGTGACAGGGAAATAGGGAAGCAATTAGCAACCGGTTGGAAACCAGACACTAATGAGAACGAGGGGGCTGGGAGCCAGGGCCAGTCGCCTCTGCTCTTGTTAAACCCCCTTTTCCGGGGGTTGCCCTGCTGTTTTGACTCATATACACATTCCTCACCCCCCATTGCTCTATTGCTAATTGAAAGACATCATTTTGTGTTAATTCTATGTGATGAGCTAATAATGAAAAACTTTCCTGAGCCGCTGAGGCTGGGAGTCTGAGGGCTGTCATTTGTGACCTGTTCCTTCAGCATTTGGAGCCTTAAGTTCTAGTGCTCAGCAAGAGCGGGTCACCAGAGGCCCGTGGGTTTGGGATTGGAATATCTAGCACCTTTAGAAGATTTTGTGGTTTATACAGTACTATGAATGAACTCATTCAGTCAATAATTATTGAGACCTAGAATGTGCCTAGTATTGTGCTAAACAACTGAACATAGAGGATATCAGAGTCTAGAAGGAGAGGCCAACTAGACAAAAGTGATAATGTGACAAAAGTGTGACTTCTACAATTAATTAGTGCAGGTGAGGGAGGATGGTGTAACAGTTGACACCATGAAAACTGGAAACAGACTGGCTGGCTGTGCTATTTACTAGCTGTAGGACCTCTGTGTTTCCATCTGCAAAATGGGAATAATACTGATACTGACCTCTCAGGAATGATGTGAGGATGAATAGAAAGCATGTCAGAAGTGGATCTGGCACAGAATGAGCACTGTGCTATATGTATCTGCTCTTTCGGGAAAGAGTGGCAGTCTCACATGGTTCAACTGAAGAGTTTGGTGAAGGCTATTTACAAAAGGGGGCTCATCTGAGGGATGATGGCATGGACAGCAGACCTCCTGGGCTGGCCAGGGCAAGCCCTGCTGTACAGCCTGGCCTTTGGAAGGCAGTCCTCTTGCCCTCATGCATGAGGCTCTGGTACCTTGCCCTGCACTCTGTTGATTTAGTCTCTGTCCTGCCCCAAATCGTGTATGCTGTTGGTGATGGGGAGCTGGATGAACGGGGCCATGGGAGGGCAGAGACTGTGGTCACTGGTCATCCTTACATTGGGCGGCAGGCCAAGGCAGCCCAAGCTCTTGGCTGCCAATCAATTGGCCTCAATATCCCCCTTTCAGCTAGTTTTACTTTTCCTTGTGGGGCTGGGGACTGAGCTGGAGAGACTGTTTGGGGGGTACCGTAATGTTGGGGGCTGGTCTCTGAAGCTGCAACTCCCCACAACTCCAGGCAATGTTTCTGCCATTGAGCCTGGCTGGAACTTAGGAAACACATTCTGGATTGTCCTAGGCAGCCCCAGTTTCATAGCATTTTACCTTTTTCTAGACTTACAAAGTGTATGTTTAGAAGCAACTTTGTTTTTACACATCTGTAAGACTTTTCACATGAATGTATTCACATTCATTCATTTGATAGTCATTCCACAAACATTTGAGCTAAGCACTACCTGGACACTTTAGACATACACATGCAGGAAATAGACAAAAATCCTTGTCCCATAGAGCTTACCTGCTGGTTATATGAGAAACTATTCCAGGTGCTAAGCTGAGCATGGGAAAATGGCTTCTTTATGGAAACCTTAACCAGGAAGAGCTAGTAAAATTCCTTAAGCTTGTGGAATTTCCCAAAGTTGTCAACTTGGTGCCCCCAGTTCATGTCCTCATAGGCTATAATATTCATATCACAGGACATTAACAACCATGAACTTGTCTTAGGGACATGTGGGCATAGGCACCTGAAGACCATGTTCTAATCAGTGACCATGGAGATAGTTTTGGAGAGAAGCACCTTTCCCAAGGTTAGAATATGTGGTGGCAAAGATAATCAGTGCTAAGAAAGGTAGGGCCTTCAGAGTCCCTTGTGCCCATAGGAGGAAGAAATGGGGTACTCACAAAGCTCCCCAGAGAGAAAAAGGGCCCTTCCCCAGAACTGAACAGTCTTAGGGCTTATAACTAAGTAACTCACAGTCCCTGTGCACGGGGATCTAGGAGAGTTAAAAATTGTATGTGGTTCAAATAAGATTCAGAGATGCACAGGGCCAGGGCACTGGACTGGAACTGACTCCTGTGTGAACTTGGGAAATCACTTCACCTTCCTAGACCTCAGGTGGTTGTCTGTGAAATGGGGGAGAGAGAGGGTCTGGACTATCGAACTCTAAGGACCCTTCCAGCCCTGTGGTCTAAGTTAAAGGCTGCAAACTTAGATGCCTACAGCACCCAGACAGGTAATGTAAATGGGTGATGTGGGCCCAGCAGGGACTGGATCAGTCTCATTTAAAAGAGGGAGCTTATAATAAGCTTCAACCAATTGTTGTCATGAAGCACTGTGAACCCAGTGATGTCAGATGAGGTAGTAATTTTTTAGAAGGTGGAAATCTCCCAATTTTCATATTATCAAAAATTTAATAAATAGTTTAGACACTGTTGGAAGCAACAGAACAAAGCAAAATACATCTGTGGGCCTTGTCTGGTTTAAGTTCCAAAGTTGCAAGTGCCACTGGGTACAGGAAAGGGGAGTGAGGGCTAGTGCAGTACCTCCCACAGAAGATGGAATTTTACCACTCCCTGCAGATGGGAACTGTTAGAGAGGCAGGGAAAATGACATTGCCTGCAGAAATAATTAGGTGGGCAAAGGCATGTGGTGGCAGTGTGTGTGGGTGTGGGCTTGTAGGACAACCAGAAGACAGACCTGGTTTCAGGGGAGGGTGGGAAGGCTTCTCAGCCAACCAAATTCAGGCCTAACTCTCTCGATCCAATTGCTCTAGCTTCCCCTAGTGTTTAAATCACTTCTAAAATATTTTGATCTATTGCTCAGTCAGTCTTGGTTTGGGTTACCTCCCACCAGGGGAACTATCACCACTGGACCTGACTCTGATGCAGCCGGCATCAGAGGTGAAGAGGTGATGGAGAAGAGCCATAGTATCTGAGTTCTGATACCAGCTCCCCAACTCCTAGCTGCATGACCCTGGAAAATATACTTTACTTCTCTCTGGACCTCAAAGTGAATTATACTAGTAATGAGTTCATGAGGCTATAGGAAGGTTTCAGGGGATCATGCACTTGCTGGGCATTTAGCACAGTGCCAGGCATGTGGTAAAAAGGTCAATAATAGCATTAAAAACGTAAAGCGAGATGAACTCCAGATGTCCTTTCCAAGTACAGTGACTTGGTACATGCATTCAGAGACATACCCAGGGCAGAAGGAGAAGAGGTGGCCTTGTCTAAATTCCTTCCTGTATGAGACCACTAACTCATTCTGACAGCCTGTGCTTGAGCCTTGCAGCTATCCATCCATCTGGCCCCAAGGGGAAGGCTCCTCACTGGAGTGGGTGCCAACTATTCACTGCCTTTTGTCCAGGGGTCCAGCTTATCATGGGCATGTTGTCTGAGAAGCCAAGATCTGGGACCCCTGCTGAGGTGGCGGCCTGTGAGCGAGTCCAGCAGAAGGCGGCAGTGACCCTGGCCCGTCTCAGCCGAGACCCAGAGGTGGCACGTGAGGCTGTGCGTCTGAGCTGTAAGTGGTGCTGGTTGTGGAAGGGGGCAGGGGCTTGGAGATGGGAGCAGTCTTGCTCCCATAATAGCAAGAGAGGAGTCAGAGCAAAGACTGGCTGGGGTGAGCCCCACTCTCTGGGTGCTGGGAAATGCTGGGATGGAGGCCCAGGATACAGTCTCTAGTCCAGCTTGTACTCTGGAGCTGAAGCAAGAGAGAGGAAAGGTCTAGAGAGGTCTTAGTTGGTCAGAACAGTGACTCACCTGCAGAATTTCTGTTACTTAGGACCTCATTCTTTCATTTGCTTATTCACTTCCTCATTCATTCACTTATTTATTTACTTATTCATTTACTCATTTGTTCATTCACTCATTAATTCATCCTTTTGCTTATTTATTCATTAGCACACTTATTTATTCGTTAACTCATTTATTAATTCACTTATTAAATCACTCATTCATTCAGTTAGCCATTCATTTACCCAATAAATGTTTTCAGATACCTACTCTACACTAGGCTCTGTTCTGAGTACTAGACATATAACATTGACCATAACATTGTCCTGATCACAGGGACTTAGACATAATAGAGTGGCAGGTATGAAAAGAAACACTTGCATTTGAATATCGTAGAGCAATGCTCAAACCATGTCCAGCAGCCCACATTTATCTGGGTGGGTGAAAATATATTTTAGCAAGGAGGTGAGTCTCCAGCTGTGGTTTGAGGAGTTACCCTGCTGTGAAGGCTGAGAAAGGGCTCTGCTCCAGGCACAGGCCTGAGAACAGGCGTGGCAGGGCCGCCTGTCATCCAGGTACAACAAGGATGGCGAGAGGTGACCCTGGGGCAGCAGAGGATTCCAGCCCCATAAGACCTGTAGACAGCTGACTTGTTGAATAAAGTCAGCTTGCATTGAGAAGCAAGTCATTTATTTAACTTTTTTTCTGTGAAGGTCTAGGCAACATTAACTTAATCTGTAGTCTTCTGTAGTTTCAACTACAATATATTTTCTGACTGATAAGCAACTGGAAAAAAAAGAAAAGATGGTACGGACAGTTCCACTGATGAAGATGTAAACACTAAAGCTAGCTCTGGTAAAATCAGAACTGCCTCCATGGAAGTCTGTCTCTTTCAGAGAGCCTGCACCACTTTCACTGCAGTCTTAACTAAGTTCAGTCCTGGCCAGTATCCTGGCCCTGGCACGGGTCTGTTCACACCTGAGGTAGCAGGTCTCTACCACAAGCTCCTCCAGGTGGGTTCACTCTCCTTCCCCAGTCAATTGGAGGGCTGATAGGGGCCCTGGGAGCCACCTGCTTCCACAGGCCCCACACAGAGAGCTGAGAGCAAGTGGAGCACCCCTGGGTCAGGCCTGGCCAGGCTAGTCCCCATCCAGGGCTTGAGATTCTCTGCATGTCTCACGCAGGTATGTCCCGCCTCATTGAGCTCTGCCGATCACCCTCCGAGAGGAACAGCAGTGATGCTGTGCTTGTGGCCTGCCTGGTGAGTTCTCAGTCTTCCCCCATCTTTCTCCCTGGTCAGGAGCACTGACTATGCCATGGCTAGTTTGGGTAAGCCCTGAAACTTCTCTAGGCTTCAACTTTTCTCTTTAAAATGGTGATAAGAATAATACTGGTTCACATAATTCATAAAATTGTGAAGAAAATTATATGAGGTTGTATACGTGAAAGATGAGGAACTGGGGAACCACAAACCTTTGAGGTTCTAGGGAATCCTAACAGTAATCAAGACCAGAGTGGCCAGCTGGTGGAATGCTGGATGGTGTTAGTGACATTCTGGGGCTTGATGCATGTGGGAGCTAGGGTCTGAACGTCTCCTGCCTGTCCAAACTGGACATAGTGAGCAAGCCTCCCTTCCTCCTTGGAGGAAAGCTTCGTGGCTTCCTTCTCTCCTTTGCCAAATAGGACCGGAGCAATAGGACAGGACAGAGAGTATTATTCAGCCACTCCCCAGGATCTTCACCCTGAACCAAACAAGTGCATCCTCGGAGGTCCCCACCCAGCTTCTCTTTGATGCCTGGGTCACTGATTAATTCATCCAATAGCACCTGATGGAGGATGCATGCTTTGTCCCTGTACTCCTCCTTGCTAGGCTATAAGGAATCTCAGAATAGAGCAGCTTCCAGTTGGAAATGTGGAGGAGCAGGGAAGCCATTGGATATATAGGCTGTTTAACATCCAGAGCCTTGATTGGTCCTCAACAAATGCAAGGGAGAAGTGATGGATTTAGAGATCCTTCAAGGTGTGTCACAGTAAAGCCCCTTCTTACCCATCTTGTTGTAACGGAGTTCCCATCATTTCTGGGAGCACCTGATGGGCATTGTGTGGTAGAAACAGCAGGGCATTACAGTCAGACACACCTGTCTCAGCGTTGCCATTAATGAACTATGTGATATTGGGGTCACTACATGCTATACATTTTATTCAGTAAATATTTACTGAGTAATTCAATGTATCATGCACTCTTCTAGGCTATGTGGATATAGCTGTGGAAAAATAGGACAAACATCTCTGCTCTCATGGGGCTTTTATTCTGGTACATGCAGAGCAACCTTAACCTTTCTTGTGCTTTTGGTGATTTGGCAAAACTTGTGGGACCACTTCTCAGAATAATGTTTTAAAGGCATACAATAAAATATGTAGAATTGAAAAAGAAACCAGTTATATTAAAATAATTACAGAGTATTTAAACAGGTGATGTTAATATATACACATTTTAATTAATAAATTAAATAAGATCTGGCAGTGGGTCTAATACGGGTCGTAACCTGACTAGCGATGAGCGTCAGTGACGTTTGACGCTGTCTGCAACCTGGGCTATGACAACTTCTGGGGTTTCTGCTGGTGAACAAGCCACAGGGACTGCTGAGGCTTCATGGTTTGTTGCTACATTCACAGCTGAAGGGAAGGCTAAATCTCAGCTGGATGTTAGTGAATGTAAAAACATAATTTTTAAATCCAAGCTCGCAGAGCTTCTTAATTTTGTCTGGTCTAGTGAGTCAAATAGAGAGAGAGTAATACCCGGCAAACTCATAACACTTGGCCCCAACTACCATTACCTCGACATCTCGGGCAGCTGGCAACTGCTCCGCACTGACCAAGCCCTGAGAAAATGCTGGGAAACTAAGCTCCATTCAGGTATGTGGGCTTGTTACGATTCCTTTTTCATCTTCATTATTAGTTCAAAGAAGAGCACACAGAAAGGGGTGGTCACTGTCTTCAACCTCTTAAAGGGCTTTCCAGGAGAAAAGGGATTAAATTCCTCCCTGTGGACAAGTTGCTGCATACTAAAGAGCCCACACCCCTCCTTAATTCACCCTCTACCTGGATGCTGGGCTCATTTTCCTCATGACAGTTTACAACCATGACACCTCAATGGTCCCCATTACCTATGGCTACTGTCCCTGTGGCCCAGCCCTTCACAGTTGGGCTCTGACACACCTTGGCATCCGAAGGCCTCCCACCCTCTCCAGGCCCTGTCCTTCTGGCTTGGCCAGAGTGCGGAGCCACCCTTGGCCCTAGTTCCCAGCAGGTACCCTTTCTACAGCTCTGCCGGCAGCCCCTTCAAGACTTAGATCAGAATCCCTCTCCTCCACGAAGCTTCCTGGGAGTTCTCCATGCTCGAAGGCAGGGAGCACCCGTACACACCTGGGCCTGCCTGCTTGGATTTTGTTTTCCTCATTAGGAGGCAGGTTGTGTTAGCTGGTGTTCCAGGTGTTATAAAGTGAGGCTCTTAAATTCAAACACAGGCCTGACTGGTGCTGTGGGTCTTGACGTTTGACTGAACCATCTCGTTTCCAGCCATGCTTTCTCCCCCATGTCTTATGGCCCTGGTCTTATTACCTTGGCTCATGGGAGGATTTGAATTTCACCTCCTCTAGCCTGAGACCTTCTTAAGGTTGTTATTCTTTTCCAGCTCTTTGTTTCTCCTTGGGTTTGGTGACTATTTCTGGTTTGGCTGTTGGACTGATAGACTGTCTCCCCACCATCAGTGTGCCCCTCCCCCCATGTTGGTGGGTGTTGGTGGATGTTTGTGGTTTGTTGGTGGAAGGGTCTCCATATTTGCTGCCCCCTGGCTGTTGAGATGGGGGCTACTGGGAGCTGGGTCTGGTGGATGGAGTTGGAGGCTACCTCTCCTGCCCATCCTCAGTTTCAAAGGCTCCTTTCAGGCAGATGGAGGACACTTCAATCCTCTTCTCCCATGTCTGGGGAAGTGGCAGCTCAGAGTGCCTCCTGCAAACAGGATTGGTTTTTCCTTATTGAAGCAGCTGTCAGTGGGCTGCCAGGCTTGTTAAGTACTTAGGTGTTTTCAGACTGTCTGGGAATGAGATCCTGGCATGACTGGCTGTTAACCCTCTGAGGGAAGCAGCAGCCAAGAGAAAGGCCTCAGAAAGGTTAGGGTCCTTTGAGCCCCTGGATGCTGAGAAGTAGGTGCTCTGAGATGGTTTGGGTTCATGTCCTGCAGACTTTCTGGGGACCCTGGGTGTCTATTGTCTTTGTGTTTTTTCAAGTCTGTTTCTAGTTCTCTCTCTTGTGTTTTGTAGAGGCTCCCTGCTCTCTTAGGGGTTTGTCTCTCGCCTTTCCCTTTTTCTCTTTTTATCAGCGCCAGCCCTCTCTCTCCTCCTCTTCCTGACTCCTCACCTTTTCCCACCTCTCTCCTATGACTCTCCTGCCCTGGGGTGTTTTTCTTTGTCATCATCTTTCCCCCTTTCCATCTCCCTTTCATGCTTGGTCTCATTTTTTTCACCAGTTCATCTCTGTCTCTCAGTTTTAGTATTTCCTTTTTTTTGTTCTGTTTTTCTGTTCTCTCCTTTTCTCTTTTTGCCACTTTCTTCTATCTTATTTTCTCTCTTTATGGGTCTGTTTTCTTCTATTTCTTTGTCTTTCTTCCTCCCTCCCCTTGCTTTATTTTATTGCTGTTTATATAAAATACAGTGATAGCCTCACACCTTCATCTGCTGAAGATCCCTGGCTTGTTTTTACTGTGACAACTCAAGGGTAACGGGGTTATTTCTCCCAGTTGGATCAAGAGCAATCAGAAAGTGCCATGGAGTCAGCTTCTTTAGCTCTTAGGGAAATCATACCCCTGGGGGAACAGGACACACTAATATGAGACAATCTCCTGGAGTCTGCTTCTTGCCACTGGTGTCTCAGACCCTGCCCCTGAACACAGAGACACACGTTCCTTCTTGATCCACTGGACGTGACAGAGCCTGTTAGTCCAACAACCAACTAAAGGCATCTTCTTTTTCACCATCTTGGCTACTTCTCAGCAACAGGTTACCTTTCATGTCTAGGTAATGGGTTCTGTTCCTGCCTTATACTCAGTATAAACTAATGTCCTGGGCTTGCAGCATCCTGCTGTGTGTGCTGGTGTGAGGATCTTGGAGCTGAACTGCTGTGACCTTGGTAAGGCCACTTTCCTTCTCTGAACCTTAGAGTCCTTATTCTCGTTGGAAATCACAATACTTACCTTGCAGTATCCTATAAGTATTCAATGAAATACTGTGTTGGCATTCCTCCTTCTTTGCTTCTTCTGGCATTTCAGATATTTCTCCCCATATTTCCCAGGGGAAGGGCATCCTTAAGCTCCCACCTTGTTTCCTGATGTGTAAAGGTTCTAGAAGAGGGAAGGAATTAGTATTTATTGAGCACTTAGTATGCACTGCCTCAGCTCATTGGTAAAGAGGTCTATGTAGATACATAGTTCACATTTCCACTTTTAGGTAGCCCTAGCAGTCGACTCAATTTTAAAGCACTCTATTTGATCATTTTTTTCCAGCAAACATTTATTGAACTCTGTGCTGGCTTGTTCAACCTACTGTAGATACAGGGGGGAAAAACAACACAAAAAACAGAGTCTCTACCCTTGAGGAGCTCAGAGCCTAGTGTGGGAGATAAACACCCAAAGAAAATTGCAGTCAAGTCTGAGAAGGTTAAGGTCAGCACAGGGGCTGTGGGTGCACAGAGCAGGGAGGAATAGTCTCTGCTCCAAGGAATCAGGGAAGGTTTCTTAGAAGATGTAACAATGGGACAAGCCTTGTAGGATAAATGCAACTGCTGGCTCGAAAGGAGTGGGGAGGGGCTTCATGTCACAGAGAAGAGCTGAGCAAGTCCACATGGGTGTGAAATACAATAGCACACTCAGGAAGGAGTAAAACTCTCAGTATATGCAGACCTGGGCAGTGGTTTCATTCTGCCTGCACCTCTCTTCCCTGTTCATCTCCATCTTGATGGCAGAATCTCCACCTCCTTCAACTTTATGATCCTCCTTTCTTCTCACTTCATAATGCTTTTCTCAGAACCTTGCTGAATTTATGAATAAATGAATAGTCCTTTCCATTCTGAGGTTTCTCTAAGGACTTGGAAGCAGGAATATAATTCTACCAATGCTTCTGGCAGTTCTAGTCTCTAGGATGAACAAATATTTCACTAAGTTGACCAGATACTTAAAATGACAGATATTGAAAACAACCAGGTTCCTAGGATGACTGAAAAACCAAGATGGCAATACCATTATTAAGATCATGAAGACTTTCAGATGACATCCACCATGGTGACCAAGGTACAAATGGAACAAGTGATGAGAGTGCTCTGATGGTCAGGTGACCAAAAGGACTGGATGACTAAGTTGTCAAGGTGATAATCAGGTCAAATTGCCTGGTAAACCAGCCACTTCCTGAAATGCATCTCTCCAAGCAGTTGAAGGAAATACATGCACCTGAGTAGGGCCCAGTCTGATCTGTGTCGTCTCTTCTGCTTTCTCCCCAGGCTGCCCTGCGTAGATTGGCTGGGGTCTGCCCTGAAGGCCTCCAGGACTCCGACTTCCAGCAACTAGTTCAGCCCAGGCTTGTGGACTCCTTCTTACTCTGCAGCAACATGGAGGAGAGTTTTGTGTAGCGGGTGTGGAAGAGGAAAGGCATTTGGCCCCATTCTCATTCCCACTCTGAGTACACAGCTGTGAACACACCTGAGTAAACACCAGCCACCTCAGCTCCTTATTTATACTTAATTTATTTTTACATGAAATGGACATAGGGCTAAATATTCTAGCAACATCATCAGGCAATCTGTGTTCCTTGGAACTCTTTTTTGTTTTTATTTTTTGACTTCTGTGACTTTTCAGTTGCAGATGTTGAAATGCATAATGGCTAATACGGCAGATGGTCATAAGTGATTTCACTTCAGCTTGCTTTCTCTACTCCCACTATGTAATCTTGCCTCATTAAAAAAAATGCAACTTGGGAACCAGAGTATTATAACTGCCCAGCAGTTTTTTTAAAAGTTAGATTTGTTCTTTCTAAAGGATTTTAAATGAAATTCATAGTTGGACAAAATATATTAGAAGGAAATTTCTATTCTTTAATAAATGAAATTGTACCAAATTTGTCTTGGATTACATTATGTCTTGGACTAATTTGGACTAAATTTTGTCTTGGACTAATTTCTTGCTTCCCAAGGTTTCATGCCACAAAAATTTCCCACTGCTAACTAACACTGCATGGAGAGTTGTATTGTTTTCATAGGTACATAAATGAGTCAAGTTCTGAGTAGTTTAGTGAGAAATCAAAAATATTTTCAAAGTTTCCAGAACTCAGTTTCCCTGGGCTGCTCCACTTTTGTGTAACTGGTGAATAGCTTTTTCAGATGAGGCTTTAGTGAATAACACCTCTTCAAAAGTATACTTGAAAGTGATGGTGTGCTGGAGCTTGCAAGGGACTACTGTGAGAATTTCTTCTCAATTCTACATTCAGTGAGGGGCTAAAGAAGAAAAATCACATGGTCCTATTAATAGATACAGAAAAAACACTTGACAAAATATAATACTCCTTCATAATAAAAAAGAAAACTCTTAGAAAACTAGGAAGAAATGGTAATTTCCTCATTTTGATAAGAAATAGCTATAAAACCCACAGCTAACATCATACTTGAAGCTTTCTTCTTGAAGTCTTCCCAAGAGATCAGGAACAAAGCAAGAATGTCTCTTTTTATCACTCCTTTTCAATATTACACTGGAGATTCTAGCTAATGCAATAAAAACAAAAGGAAATAAAATGTATACACATTAAGAAGGAAGACAAAACTGTTTGTGTTCTTATATGACATGATTGTTTATGTAGAAAATCTGAAAGAGTCAACAGCAAAACTCCTGGAACTTATAAGCAATTACAGCAAAGTTTCAGGATATAAGGTTAATATATGGAAGTCAATCACTTTTTTACATACCAACAATAAAGTGGAATTTGAAATTAAACACAGTACTGTTTAATTAGCACCCCCAAAATGAAATGCTTATGTAGAAATCTAACAAAAATGTACAAAATCTGCCTGAGGAAAACTACAAAACTCTGATGAATTAAATCAAAGAAGTG